>OZ025292.1:458487763-459689013 GCA_964019185.1 Maratus speculifer
AACCCTTCCTTCTGCAAAGAGATTGCGCTTATTCTTCATTTGTTTTACCGTAAATTTATCAAGCAAGGACTACAAATATAAGGAAATGTTATTCACCGTTGTTTATGATTAAAACATAGTTTAAAACAAAGAGCTTTTTCAGATTAAAATGCTTTAAATTTCACAGAACATCTAAACATAGGTTTATTATTATTTTTTCCTCAATTCAAAAACATTATTTCCTTAACTCGCTATGTTCGAAGAAATTGAGAAGTTAATTAAAAACAGTAGTAAAGATTTTCTTGTAATAAATATAATTCTATTAATCATATGTTTTATGACGCATTTGAACTTCGTTTATTTTGTGTTTGGCGATGCAGCTAGCTGAACGTTCTCGCTTTCGCCAACTCGCCAAGGCTGGTGCTCAAAACGTGATTCTTTCTGAAAATGCATCGCAGACTGGGCAGAGTATGCCAGAAAGTGTTAATCGTGGCGTTCAATGGCTACAAGTTTCACGGCTTTTATTCAGAATTGTTTGATTCTCACCAGTATTATAAAATAGTGTAATTGGTTTTGTTCTGGTATCATTTTACTTGCCATTAAACAAAACGAATATTTTTTTTCAAAAAAGTGGTGGCAATAATGAATATGAACTTTTAAACCGTAATATGTAATACAATGCGACCATTATGGAATTAGTAATACATACTGTAGATTAAATAAAAACAGTGGTGAGGACTACATCGCATGAGAAGTTTTGAACTTAAGAAACACATGACTAAGAGGATGTCAAGCTCACTAGCATTAATTTTATTCTCACATTTTGTACTCGTTTTTATGTCCATTTTTTACAGGTTTTTGTCAATACTTTTATCCACGTGTTTGATAAAACTGTGCAAGAACTTCTCACAAATTTGAACTGTCTACGATTTTTAGTTCTGCTCGAAATTGTACTTAACCCTCTCACTGACAAGCCCGTCTATAGACGTTCCCTAAGCTTCAGGTTTCACTGCAATGCAAGCAATAATTAAAATGATATAAGTCAGTTGATTTAATGGATTTTTAATACATTGTGCAATGATTAACACACTCAAGGATAACATTCATATTCGTAAATAAGATTTTTCTATAGTTTTGAAAGAATCATATTTTTTTAGCAAGTAAAACAAAATGCTGAGAAAACAACATTACAATTTTGCCCTTTTGCAAGACTGTCAGGAGAAATAAAAGAGCATATGTAGCAAACAGTTTTAAAATTTAATTTCAGAAAAATTACCACTGCTGTGAAACAAAAAGATAAGGTTGCTGAATAAAGTGTTTATCATAAGACTTGATCTGAATTCTGTAACAAAGGATTATAATTTCATAAAAGTCAATCGTGTTCTCAGGAGGTCTTAAAGCTCCCATATTTCCCATAGGAATGTACCCAGTCTTGTCTTTTCTTAAGTGTTTATCCTATTGATAAAGAACATACCATTGATTCAAAATCTTAAGAAAGGTTTGTAGACATATTTCACCAAGATAAATAAAATGAGATGAACTAAAACTGCACGACAACTAGTACTGCCAGGTAGAGTGTCACAAAAAGCAGGACAAGGAGACAAAAAAGTGATACAGTGACTTCTAATTCCGAATGCATTATTACGCGAAACCCTAGGAAACGTCTGTCTATCTAAAGCAGAATATTGACTTAAGTGTTAAAATTTTATTTTCCTTGTAGTCCAATTGTACCAGATTAGAAAATATTTCATTTAAATTGGAAAATTTCTCATCTGCCATGCCACTCTTACTAAACATATTTCTTCAAATAGCATATATTCATAAATATTTTTATAATTATTCAAGCATGTTGCTTAAAGTTATTTTCTTTTTTAAAAACGATTTTATTTCTCATAATAATTATTTCAATATAAAACAAAGAGGGTCAAGCCTCGCATTCATTTCATAAAAACACCTTATATGTGGGAAGTATTGACCCATTATTTTCTAATGCTTAAAATCAACCTATTTTCGAGTTTCTTATACATTGCACTTACGTAACAATTTTCTTTTGACTGTATAAAAGATATCGGCAGATTGTATAAAAAATAAAATAATAAACAACACATTATTAAAAAATGAATATTTAAAATAACCACTTAGTGAAAAAGTGAGTCAACCCTACCTTCTCCTCTATACTTCGGATTTACCTTTGACTAAATTGCTTGTAGATTTTTTCTTTCTTTCACAAAGTAATACAAATTCAGTTAAAGCTTTACAGGATTTATTTTAAAGCAATTAAACAGGGTAAATATCTAACTTGATAATGAAATATCTAACACGGTCTCTTTTGTACAAAAAGAAATTGTGAACAAATTGTTATTTTTTTATAACTTTTTATTTATTTTCTTCTTTTTCCAATAATCAAGACTTTTGATTTTGGCAAATAACGTTTTACTGCTATTTCAATGAACAATGCAATTATTGATAGAGCATAACCAAAAATCAATACTATGAAAGCTCCTTTCAGATCCTCAAGTTGTAACACTTTAACTGAAGAAGGATCAACAGAATGAGAAGAGGTCATTTTTAATTTCAAAATGAATTGTTCATCTTTCTCTATCTTCTGAAACACTCCTGCAGCAAACAGCTGATGAATCTTTTCGTTTAAATAACGGAGATGACGGAATTTTTTTGAAACCGAAAAGACAAACATCCAATGAAAAAAAGAGTCTTCTGGAATGAAATATTTATCTTGATATTCTCTTATATAATTTCTTGAAGCTATAAATGCTTTGTTCGGCGGAGCCTTGACGAAGGCTTCTTCGACATCTTCTGAATTTATCACATTTCGTTGCAGACATTTACCAATAGACCTCCAAGTAACAATATCAGATTCAAGAAGAATTCCTTGCATTGGAGAGCTTTTGTAGGAGTAACAAATTACAGAATTTTTTTCTGCGGCTTTCGCTAAATCAGGTATATTTTTAATTCCGGTAAATCGTGGTAGTGTAAGGATAGACAATAAGACAGCCTTGTAACTGTTAATAATCACAAAAGCAAACAGAAGCCATACACTTATGATCACCTTAAGATTCCATTTTCTTAATCGCATGTCGATGGATTTCTCTAATAAACTTCCGATTGTCATAAATAGAACATTTTGATATGTTTGCTTTCTACGAACGTGAAGAAATAAAACACATGAAAACAATATGAGTATAGCTATAATTAAAATCCACATTAATGAGGGGAATGGATGTATTATAGCCAAACTCGTGGGGTTTGGTTTTGGTTTATCTGTCATAAATGTAGCATCGGAAAAAAGATATGGATAGCTGAAGATACGAGATTCATCGTGATCATCTTGAAATTCATCGTAGTTCATTCCAATACTCATTGCGATATCGATGTGTGGACGATGCACCTTTTTCACTCTACTTGTCCCGTTTCCATCAGGGGGTACTATGGCATATTCGCTATCTAAAGAGTATATCTTATTAGGTACAGGAAAAATTTGTAACAAAAGACGTACGTAACCAGGATCATAAACGTAAACATTTTCCTCACCATTATGTAAGCAATACAAATCGATTTTAGGTGCTGCTAAAGCAGCTATAGAAATATTTCTCAGATTATTTTCTATTATCATGGTTTCAGAAAATGTTGGATGGATTAGTAACTGTTGCAGCAATAGCATCATTTTGAACAAAATGCCCTGTAAAAGAAGAAAACAAAATTTTATTAATTATCTGTGAAACATTAGGATTAAAGGAAAAATAATGATTTGATGCTCGCTTGAACTTTAAAGCGTCTTATAAAATAAGTGAGCACTACTTTTATTTATTTCAAAATGTTTCATTTTCCTTACTTTTTAAAGGGGAAATATTAACCTTGAATAATATCAGATAGAATTATGCAAGAAAAGAGCCATTTGTACAATTTTATAAATTAAAAAATCTGAATAATAAAAGAGTAGCTAACAATGCCACGGAAATTTAGGGATTAGTGGATTAAAGTATCTAATACAGAGAATATGCAGTAACATGAGAGAAATATGCTGCCTCATTTTTGCGTAAAGTTTATATATTCAGAATGTATGCATAAGATTCCGTTATTTAGCCCCTTAACGCGCAGTGTTGCCGGGTCGGCAACACCTGAAGTTCCCCTTGTTTAGAGACACAAAAACTCCGTGAATATTTCAAAAAACTACTCTAATGGCTACTTTAAATCTTTCTTATGAGTTCTAGATGGCAGCACCACAGAGATCAAACTCTACTGCTTTTAAATAACAGGTAAAATGCTTTACTGTAATACGCGCTTCACAGCAATGCTCTTCTCACTGCGCTTATCAATGCTTTACTTATGGGAGGTTACCACTTCGGCAACAGCTGTATAATTAAAATGGTTAGTGCAATCTTTACAAAACAATACCTGTGTACTCCTCTAGGCCTAAATAGGTTGCCTAATTTTTTTCTTTAAATTCCAACTTTAAAGAGTAGTGCGTCGGAAAGGGTTAACGCAACCTTTTAGGATGATTAATAATAAAAAGAACCTCATATATTTTTTAGTTGTTTAAAAATGTTTAATTTTATTTAGTTAATCATGAATTTTGTACTTGTTTAATTAATCACTGATAAAGAAAGATTGATTTATTTTTAAATGTATTATACATTATTCAATTGTATATAACAGGATTTATAAAAGAAATTAAATTTACAACAAGCAAAAGTTTGATCTATTTTTTATATGTAATTCATTAAATGTATTTCAAAGAATTTTCAATGACTTTAATATGTAGATATTAAGATATAAAGATATTTTAAACATAAGAATGTATCACACATTAACATGTGTGATGCATTCTTGTATATAAAATATCTCCTTTAGTCCCGGTGCTACGTATCAGAAAACTGCAAATCGTGATAAGAATACACCGCTTTGTGAGTATGTACTTTATGATAATAGAATGGATATTAGAAGGGGTGGCATCTCGTAAAGTCGTCGGAATTCAAGATGGCGGCTGTTTATCAAAATGGCGTCATTTTCCGAATTTTCTTAATTTGTTTAATATAAATGCTCATTTCACGTCGATTCCCATGTTTTTAAAGTCAAATTTTCTCTTTTGGCACTTTCCAACATTATTTTAAAGAGTGTATGAATTCGGTTTATCTGTCTGTTTGTCTGTCTTCCCGCCTGTGCTTCCATGCTCTAGCTCACTTAACTGTACTCAGATTGCCATGTAAATTTTATATGCTATATGAAGTTTATAATAACATGTTCGGAGTAAAAAAATAAAGTGTATAGTTTTTATAGTAAATTTACAGGTCACTCAAAGTAGTTCTGAATTGCCTTGACGTCAATATGGCCCTGTTCTTTTTAGCTTAAATTTACTCGGATTTTCATGTAATTTATATATGTGTTATCTCTATATGTAATTTAAAGAAGTGATATACTGCAAAATGTTCTTCATCGAAAATATAGAGTGTAGCATTTATAGTTCGTTTACAGGCTCTCAAATTAATTCCCTTACTTTTAGGTCTATTGGCGAAAATCTTTTTAGTGTGTTTTAATGATGTTAAACTGTTTGAAACATATTGAAATTAATACACATCACTGAAGTGCAGTACAAGATACTTGCTGTACAATATGACGAGAGATCCACTCAATGCAAACTTGTCTTGAACCCCATACTATATTTGTGTACTAATTCTACCGTATCTTCTGGCGTATCCGCCGCAACTCATATAATTTCATTTTGACCCAGAATTTTTTTTAAATAAAACGTGACTTACTTTTGCTTAGTATTTATTTGACTTCTTTTTTTACTATGAAATTTCCGTTCTGTAAAATACTTAACTGAGCCGCGGCGTATACACGCAAAATTAGTCTCTATTAAACAATTTGACGTTTATTGCTTTTATACAACTACTGGGCATTGCATTACACCAGTGTTTCTCAACGTAGGGTATGTGAATCACAGGGAGTTAGAATAATTTCACTTACAAGGAAGGTCTCCATACGGGCATACTCCGAAAAATCCGAAAAAATTACAGAATGTTCTTCTCATGTGGATATATGCATTTATAAAAAAAATTTCAGCGGAACCTCCTTACCTTGTCCGTAAAAAATTAATAAAAATTTCATTATTTGGCGATTTATCATCAGTTGACGAAGAAAAGTAATTTCAAAAAATGTTTTTTATGTCAAATGCTTTTTAAAGAAAAAAAAGTTTCATGTTCTGCGGGTTTAGATAAATTAAATATCTTTCGTTTTGTCAGTTTTAGTTTGTTTGACGTATAATTTCGTTATATTGGTATTTTTATGTATTTATATTCACATTTAACCATCAAAATTTGAGATTTAAATCGAAATTCAAATTTAAATTAATTAAAATAGTTTCAAGTTCAAAGTCCAGTTGAGCACTGTCAATTCGATTTTGTTGCTATGAAAACATCTTGCTTTTATTTTTGAATACGTTTAAATGTATGAAAATAATTTTACTGAATAAGTATTTTTTATATATGAAAATATTTTTTCCAGAGGTAAATTAAATAACTACAGCAACACATAATATACATATATGTGCAATTTAATATATATATGTATATAATACATTAAAATCTCTCATTGTTTATGTTTAATCTCATTAAATACCATTTACACGCATTCTGAAAATCCAAAAGTTTTCAGTTGCATTAAAATCGTTGTTTTTGGCGAGGAAAAGTACTGCTCGCCAAACCGTGTGACAATTTCGTCTTTTCACACCAAATATTCGAAAGTATTTTACTTTTTTACATGTTTACTTCTGCAATTCCGCCGCTAATTTTCACTGATCCTTTATTACATATATGAGTAGTTTAATTAGTATTTTTTTCATAAAAATCTGAGTATGC
The DNA here is from genome assembly GCA_964019185.1 of Maratus speculifer. Lineage (NCBI taxonomy): Eukaryota > Metazoa > Arthropoda > Arachnida > Araneae > Salticidae > Maratus > Maratus speculifer. The sequence continues at coordinate 458,494,618 of OZ025292.1, forward strand.
CCAGTATGGAGACCTTCCTTGTTAGTAATTTAACATTGACCACGGTTTTTTTTTTTAGGTTGTAGGCTAAAAATAAATCTAATACATTTTAAGAAATCATTTAAGAAAGGATTTAAATCATTTTAAGAATACATGGTTTGCTAACTTTTGCGTTTCAAATCAAAATTTTAAATATAATTTAATCCGGAATCATTATATGAACTAATTTTAAGTGTTATTTTGGTTGCTTTATTTGTGTTTGAAAATTTCTATATTTTTTCTGGTTGCTTACGTATTTTACAAATTTTCTAAATTTTTTGCATTACTTATTGAATGAAAATGTATTTCTACCGCTGTCTTTGTTATGTGTCACTTGAATAAAATTTTACACGTAAAACAACTTTACGTTATATCTAAATGTGACTTTGCTTAACATATTTCACATAAAAAATTTAAGCATCTAAATGTGGTACTGTTCCTTTTATCAAATTTATAAATATTTCATCAATTAGAAAATTGTTGGTAAATATAGTCTCTAGGGCAGCCTCTCATACAATAAATATATAAAGGGTGGTCATAAAAATTTTTTTTGCCGATATACGGAACTCTAGCGACCAGTCCGCTCAACCGATCGAAATGAAATTTCAGATATTGCTATTCAGAGGTATGAACTTGAGATTCTGTGAACGACAACAAAATGGCGCTCACGGTTACGGTTATAGTTACAGAAACTCGAAAATTTCCAATAGCAACACCCATTTTTTTTCATCGGAAAATTCTCAGCGCATGTCAAAACCCTAAAGAGCGTTGGAACCGTACGTGTATCGCAAGAAACGGACATGTTATGCACGCACAAAAAACTGTTCTGCGAATCCTTCCCCCCCCCCCATAGAAAAAACTCGATTGGGGCGCAAGGAGGAAATTTGCATATGACACAGAGTCAGTACACTAATCTCTGATTACAATACAGATCGGAGAAAGTAAAACTTTTATTTTGATTACACATTTTTCGCATGGGTGCCATCACAGGCAATTACACATTGCATATGGCAAACATTTTTAAGTATTTGTTTAAACTACACATAATGCATTATTTATAACATATCGGAGATTACACAAGTACAACGTACATTTAGTATAATGACTATATTTTATAACGATTCTTATACAATAATAAGTTGAAGAAATCTTTTATATTTAAGCATGTAATTAATACAACTATCTATTACAATAATCCCATTATTTAAACATAATTTCTGAACCATAATGTATACCTTTTTTAATTTCAGATTTAAAAAAAAAGATATTAAACTGTCACACAGATGATTATTCTAAAAAAAAACATTATTTTGATTTAAAATATAGCATAAAATAGAAAAATATCTAGGATTATTGCATTTTATTTAATCATTTATTTATTTTTATATTGTGAAGCTTCACTTAACACCTGAAATATAATTTATTGATTTTTATTTTTGGCATTTTAAAGATTTCAAATAAAGATTTTATAAATAAAAGTAACGGCAAATTTAAAAAATGATGATTGAAGAATTTTTGGAATTTCGATTGTATAGAGAAGCAACTTACTATTATGATGATTGAGTCCCTAACAATCCTTGCAACTTATTAGGATTGTATTTCCGACTCTGCATTGCGATGTGATTTCAAATCCGTCATAGTTATTTTGAATTAAAAAATTAATTAAAATCAAATTTGATATGAATGTTAATTATTTGAAGTGCTTAATACATATTAATATATAAGATTATCCAAACAAATTTTCATGCAAATGAATTTCTTAGCTATTGAATGAATCATTTAGCATACATAAAAAATTCAACAGAACGTTTAAAGGTTTAATCTTATGTTCTTCAACTATCAGTTTTCTATCACGATGATTCCGTTTATAACAATTCCACAAACTGGTTAGGATTGCATTTGCAACTCGCCATTTCTATGCGATGCTGAGACCTCTTTGAGAAGTTTGTACCTCCAGTTTTCAGTCATCCATTAGACAGATACTTTTAAAACAAAATTATATTTTCTCTATAAATATCCTAACTTTATTTGTTAATCATAAAGTAGTCAATTAGTTAATCATATAGTTAATCACTTATAGATAGAATGTTCTTTTGGTATTGTTATTTTGGTCAAAGATTTTGTCGAATACTGTTTTTGCTATTTGATTCGCTTATAAGAATTATTTGTCTAAACTGTTAACTTTGTAAAACAAGTTGGAAACTGCACGTCAAACGTGGTGAATGATATGCGTTCTGTTACAACTACACTGTTAAAACTAATGGTGAAACATTGCACCTTTTAGGGGTGAAAGGCTTGTCTCACTGGTGACACCCCTAAAGGAGCCAGAATGACACCTTTAATTAGAGTGAAAAGATGGCACCCTTAATCCAGAGTGTCCATTAATAAAACATTAAAAAATATACAAACCGACTTTTGGCTGTCGAAGGATTCGAACTCACAACGTCTGATTACAAACTCAGCGTTCTAACCGCTCGGTCATCAAGCTCACCTTCATTCACCTCATAGCCATAGATTTTACTTGCCGTCACAGAAAACAGAAAGACACACGTCACAGCGCATGCGCATGGTTCCAGTCACCCGATGAGGTGCCACATTGCTGCCAATACGAAGTGCATGGCATCTTATTTAGCTCCAATCACCCAGTAATAGACCTGTCGGCACTGCAACCACATATCCAAGCCCCTTTGGCACCCTAGGATTGCAAATGCCCCGGGCTCCAATGGATCCTAGGAACTTTTCACCTCCGGGTCCCAAATGGCACCGGTTTGTCACCTTCACTTTTAACAGTGTGCGTTCGTACTATAATTAATTTTGTAAATAATCATAGTTCGATGCATTAGCTGTTAAACTCTTATGCGAAAATGCGTGAATACGAAATTTGACACGATTATATATCTTTAATTTAGGCATACGAAAATAATTCGACTTCATTTTAAATAAGACGTCATCAACTTGTCAAACCTGGAATCATTATTTTTCATGAGTTATCGCAAAAATGTGCAAGTCTTTCTAAAACCACTTTTAAGCTATTTTCATTCACAATCTGTAACTCTTGTAGATTCTGTTGTGTTACCCTGTGTATGATCTATAGCATTTATACACGCAAGGTAATATGCAAAATCGTAATTAAACTTAAAAACTGATATCCCAACGAAAGATGCACTCTCAGCAAAAAATCTGTAACATGCATCGTCGGATTCATAAGTAATGAGCCTCACTTTATTTTAACGCTAGATTACATCAACGTGCGCGCCTGTTCCTAGGGACGATGGTGGATGGCGTTGACTTACATATTGCCATATAAAGGCTTTAAAAAAAACGCGTCGCGCGCAAGCGAAGGCACATCAAGGATGTCTGGAAGATTCACCCCAGCCATACCTGCTTCTTCGAGAGCGCTTCCTGGCGCGGCCGAAAATTCCAATGGACCTTATGCACGTGACGTCACACGCCAGAGCTGGCGGTATGCTAACCTGTTATTCTAGTCACTGCACCGCCAGAATGCCTGAATGCGCAGGCGCAAACATCGTTTGCAGACGATTTCAGCCTTTCTGGATACATTTTAACAGAAAATTTACCAATTTAGAGAATTTTCTTACAAGCAGAACAACAATTTTGAATTTATATTACAATATATTAAGTATATGCCGCTTTAACAAAGAATTTTTCCGATATTTCTAATAAACAAGCATTAATAATTTACACTCCATAGACTGCTATGCTAAACACCGCCAGTAAATACCGCCAGCAGACGAGTTTTAGCCTCGACCTCAGCTTGTGTGCATAAGGTCCACTGTCCCACATCCTTCCTGTAGTCTGGACTTGTCGCTCCCTGACTTCTTGTTTCCGCGCTGAAAGAAAAACGCTTCAACTCCATCAAGGAATCCAAGAAAATGTCAAGACAGCCCTTGAAGCGATCCCGGAACAGGCCATCGAATCATGGAAATGCCACCTACAAAAGTGTACTGATGCGGGAGGTACCTATTTTGAATAATACTAGGCAATTGTACCAATTCCCTGAATAAATCTGTTCATTACTTATGAATCTGATCATTTGCAGTATTCTTGTGCAGAATAGTGTCTGTAATCTTTTGTGAGATCCTGTAAATACTGTTAGCACTTTCTATTATACAGGAAATAACTTGTACAATCGAACCTCGTTAACATGAACCTAAAAGGGGAATAAAAATTTTGTTCATGTTAGCAATAATTCACGTTATCAGTATTAAATCTTTATATTCTTCTTTATAATGGACTGTGAAAACAATTCATGTTAAAAGAAGCATGTTCATGTTAACGAGGTTTGACTATAATAAATTACAGCAACGCATATCGATTTTATTCTGTATGAAATAATTTAACTTGAATGTAATGCATCGAAAACAATGTTTTCCCATTTATCATTATGCAACGGAATTATTTTGTGTAGCTCTGTGAAGGAATAATAAGCATTTTTCATTCCACATATTGCACAGAATATATATTTTAGTACACTTCAATGAATGGCATGTCAATTTTACCTTGTTTGAAAGGCCGTAACAGAATTAAAATGAACTTGAAATATTTTTTTCCCATTGGTCGTAAAATAACGCAATATTTTTGTTTGTCCCTCTAATCAAACTATACATCCGATTTTTACAAAATTTGAAACGACTCGAAATATTTTAAAACAATTATATTTTAAATTGAAATTATTCGGTTAGGTAGTATTTACTCTGTTACATGCGGACAGAAGAACAGACGGACGGATGGACATTAACGACGACTTTAGATGCCCTATTAACATAATTATGAACGCACCTAATAAATGGGCGGATAAATCCCTCAAAAACATTTTTTTCTTCTTTTGAAATATTTACTGAAAATTAAATGTATACAACACTTATTTCATAGTATCTCTTTCACTTGAAAAAAGGTTTTTATTTTCAATGTAACATTGAAGAAATTCTTATAAGAAATATACCGGATGTTTAAGAATCTACTAAAACTCGTTTATGTACTACATTGATATTTACAACGCGCTGGCATGCGTGCAATAGGAAAAGAAAAAGACTTTCAAAAATATGATAAAATTTTTACAATATATTCCATTTTTCATTTTTTAAGTTTATCTTTTCTTATATAAATCTTTTTTATCGTTTTATAAACATTATTTATTGAGTCAGTGTCAATTTATTCAAGAAAAATTATCGGTACTTGAAAATAAAATGCATGAAAAAATCCCGTTTTTTTTCTCTTATGCATTTTATGAAAAAATACACACGTCAAATATAATTCTCACAGATAGTAGCGTAACATATTTTAAAACTATGTTGCATTTAAAATATTTCGTGGGATGAAAAACATACTTTAATAGTTTTCATCAATAAAATATACCAACTAGAAACATTTTTCAGTATTTGTTTTGATTACATATAATAGATTCTTTATAACGTAACGGAGAGTACACAAGTACAACGTACATTTCGTATAACGATTATATATTATAATGATTCTTCTATAATAATTAGTGAAAAAAATCTTTTATATTTAAACATGTAGATTAAACGTGCAATAAATAGAACGATCGATTGCAATAAAAGTTGCCATTATTGAAACACCTATAAAAAGATATACTAAACAGTCACACACATGATTATTAAAAAAAAAAAACATTTTATTTTTATTTAACCCCTTCGCGACGGGAGCCTTTTACGAATTTTTTTATGTTTTGTCACCGGTTTTCGAAAACAGAAATTTGTGACTTGTTAAATCAGGGAAATGCATCGATTAAATAACACAAATTTTACAATATAATTTCACTGGTGGGGATAAACAAGGATTCTTAAGCCTTTTTGAGGCACGTATACGTGTCGCTCGTCTCCAAGGAGTTAAAAAATAGAATAAACAGAAAAATATTTAAAATTATTGCATTTTATTTTTTCTTTCATATTCTAATACTTAAATACACCTAACATATATATGTTTTATTTTTTTCTGTTATTTTAATAATTTAAAAACAAGATTCTATATATAGAAGTAGCGGTAAATTTAAAGTTGATGATTAAAAAATTGTCCGATTTTCGTTTGTATAGACAAGTAATTTCAAGTCTTTAATTATCGAAGAAAAAAAATCATCATAAACATATTTAATATTTTAATATTAAAAATTATTACGCCGTCGTGATAATCAAAATTAATTTTTATACAAAAAAAATATTTAATAAATTAATTTTAAGAACTTCAAAATGTTTTTAATTTTGAAAAAGGTTTAGTGATCACATTATTACGGATTTACTACAATTTTATTGCTACAATTTCAGGATTTATTTTATGAATTTAAATTGACATTTTAAAAATTCTTATTGGTTTTATTTTTTCTAAATATTAAGAAAAACATTTTTAAAACGTAATTCAGTAACACATATTACTCCAGTCTAACTCTTCCGTGTTGTTTCTTTTTTAACTCTTTTTGTTTTTTTGTTTGTTTGCCCAAAATATTTAATATGTACCAGATATTCCATAAAAAAGTAAAGTAAAAATTATTTTTCGAAAAAATAATTGGTAAATTCTTTAAATAAAATGACAATACAAATAGGGATTTACATTTTGGATACAGAATTTTAATATTTAATATTTTGTTAAAAATCTTCAATATTTAATAATTTGTTATTCTTAATTGTGTAGCTGCTTGCACTCTCTCACATTATGAAAATGCAAAAAATAAAAATCCTTGATTTTAATTTTTTCGCTTATTCCTTTTTATGCGCTAAAGCACTGAATGATATAGTATGCAGAATTCACAATAACTTTATATTTAAAGAAAATTTAGTATTTGAGAACAGGTTCATAAACATGAAAAATATCAAATACATTTTTACATTAAAACTTTAATGTTTGTTTAAATATTGTAATGTTAGTTGTTTATGATTGTTTTTAAAAACAGATCCTATATTGCAATAAATGTCATTAATATATTAAAAATTATTTCACGCATTTTCATAATGGCAAAAATTCCACAGGAATTCACTCTTATTCTCAAATTAATGTAATTATTTCTTTTTTTTCAGAATTAACTGTACAAACAAAAGGAAAGAATATTCTTGGAATGCGAATTTCATCAAAATGGATTTTTGAAACAAGCCATGAGTCTAATTATTGTTTCCATATATAGAAGTGGATATCAGTGCTTAATGTTATTTTTGAACGATAAAATTGAGATTTATTTATTTTTGAAAAATTCCACAGGAATTCACTCTTATTCTTAATTTAATGTAATTATTTCTTTTTTTCAGAATTAACTGTACAAACAAAAGGAAAGAATATTCTTGGAATGCGAATTTTATCAAAATGGATTTTGAAACAAGCCATGTTTGCGTCGACAATTAAAAAAAAGCTCTAAACAAAGGTAACACGAGGGTAACTATTGCAAAAATATGTGAAAATGAGTCTAATTATTGTTTCCATATATAGAAGTGGATATCAATGCTTAATGTTATTTTTGAACGATAAAATTGAGATTTATTTATTTATTTTTATTTATTTATTTTATTTATTTATTTATTTATTTATTTATTTATTTATTTATTTATTTATTTATTTTTTAACACAACAACTGAGCATGACATAAAATTAAATAATTTTCTTATACTTTGAAAGAAAATAACGTGTACATGCTGATCTGTAGAAAAGTAATTTTTTTAAATGTATACCTAAAATAGTAGTCAAAGTTTAACATTTCTGTTTAACAATTTGTTAATGTTTTACATATTTACATAGGTGTCACAAATTTATAAAAGTGGACGTTTTTAATTATTTAAAGCTCATGATTATTTAAATTATAATTTTCCTAATCAGGAGTGTAAAAATTTAGGCGCCAATGGGCTGACTAGCTAATTACAATTTAATTAATGGCAATGTATGGCCATCAGGTGAAATCTAATAATACGAAATTCGGTGCATTTGTTTTTCAGATATTACTATCACTAAAATCACGTAAATCATGCAAAATGCAGCATAGCAATACGAATTATTGGGTGATTCACACCGAAACATAATCTGTAACAACTTATGTCAACATCTAATTAAATCAGAAATTGGACGAAAATTCTTGATAATTCCTTGAATTACTACGGAAATCGTGATAATACAACATAGCAGCGCCATTTGTTGGGCGATTTACACCAAAATGTTAATAATACCAATTTATATTAAAGAGAAATGTATCTGAAGTTTGATGAAAATTCGTCCATTACTTCTGGAGATAGAGCTATAGCTCCACTACTGCGGAAATCATAATAAATGCAGCATAGAAGCATCGTCTGTTGAGCAATGTACATCAAAATATAGAGAATTTCAATTCCAAATGCTAGTCTATTAGTCCAATACTAACTGACGTTGAAATTTGATAATAATCCCTGAATAAGTTCTGGAGATTGAGTTGGGTCGGAATAAGGGAAAAATGCTGCGCAGCAACGCTTGCTATTTACACTGAAAACTAATCAGCGTCAATTTATATCAGGGATTAGATGATTAAATTCAGTAATTAGTTCTTAAGATAAAGTGTCCACAAAATTTCTGTCACACACAGACAATTAGAGACACATACAGGCATCTTGTAAAAACATTGAGAGTTTTCTGACCCCTAAAACATGTAAATCCGTAGAAAACACGTTATTCGAAAATCTTCACAATCCAATACTTTCTTCTTTTAAAGACAGAAAAAAGTAAAAAAGTAAGTGCGGCCCATCACTAATGCGATCATGGAAAAAACAGCATTAGTAGTGTCTCACCCCAATAACTGGCCTAATAAGCTTATTTTGACAACAATAATATATTAGACATTTCTTAAACTTCAAATAAAATGTTAAAACTTACTTTTTTTTCCTTTATCATTCTTGAAAATTTCTTGAAATTCTTAAAAAATACACTTCACGAAACCCAACTTTTCTCACAAAAGGTGTTTCTGGCAAAACCGCACTTGGTGATTTTACTCTGCCTGTATATGCAACAAAAAATATGTCGTTAAAAGTTTAATAACAGAAATAAAATATCTATGCATGCAACGTTTCGAAATATGCAAATATCTTTTAAAAAATGTATAGTAGTAACTGATCTGGTAATGTCTACGGGTAATTATAGTGTAGGTTGTTATTATCGCTTTTTATTTTAAAGTTTTAATAAATGTCAAACAGGATGTGGAAAATATTTTCGATTTCAAAAGAAGATCTCAACATTGTTATGAGTAGTAAAGTAATGTCCAACTTTACTCGAATGAAAATGACATGATATTTTGAAAAATATTTTTGAATATAGTTGTGCTTTAAGCACATTGTTTGATAGCAAGATTCACCAATCAAATTAAGATAAAAGTTTTTTCACGAAAGTTAATTACAGTTTGATGAATAACAATTTTTATAGACCTACTTTTTAGTTTCAAGTATGAAAAACTTTTTTATTTACAAACTATGATAGCAAAATAAAGTGAACAGTATCAGAAATTTTATGTGATATCGCTCAGCATTTCTGACATCCTTTATGCTCCAAATCATGAATTCATTAAAAAATCATCTTTTAAAACAATTTTCGTGAATTTTTGGAACAACAATAGACGAACATACTTAAGACTAATACACTTAAGACTAATACAAAATTTTTAAATAATTTTAGAACTATTTTGCCAAATCTAATTACCGTATTTACCAGTGTATAAGGCGCACACCTACTTTACAAGTAAAAATGGCGATTTCTTAAAATCTCGTATATAAGGCGCATCATAAATTTGATATGCTAAAGAAGTATAACCAAATGAATTTCACTAAAAAAAAAAAAAAAAAAAAAAAAAAAAAAAAAAGTCGAAACAAGCATTACACCAGACCAGAAAACAAGACGAAAATCCATTTTTAGACTTCGGGTTGTAAGAGAATGACGGTAAATAGGAATGAGTGACGGTAAAGAGAATTGCTAATTAGCATTTAGATAATTTCACTAGCTTTGTTGTATAAAAAACTACAAGGAGTGAAATAAATGTGCTCTAATACTTCAATTAAGTAACATTTTCCGACTTTTAATATCTTCTTTGAATAATTTCTTGTTTCATATGTATATCGTTCGACTGCATCCAAGAGTAAAAAATTATTCTGTGCATAAGGCGCACCTAGGAGTTTTGCCCTAATTTTTTGAAAAAAAAAAATAGTGCGCCTTATACACGAGTAAATACGGTAATTAATTCGATTTGTGTGTACTGGGATTGCGTGCTATAACTTCACCCAAATATTTAACTTGAGTATTTTTAAGTATTTTATAGAATTAGTTTATAATTATGTAATTATTTATTTTGTATTTCATAGAATTAATGTAGGGGGAACTGGGGTACATTGATACATGGGGCACATTGATACACCCCCTCTACCGCTCACAGGGTCATTACAGGAAGTTTCACAACAGCTCCAAAAGATGATGCGAGTGTATTCAACTACATACAGAAAATCTTGGAATGATTCAGTAGTTTGATGAAATGGGACGGGTGATTTATTGTTTTTGTTGTTCAAAAGTAAATATGAGTTGTACAATTGAAATGCTATTATATAACTGTTCCAGTATTTTCAACCAAAATGAATACTCTCCCTGGTAAGTACAGCTACTCTTTATCAGTTCTTCATTATTTATTGTTAGATATATTGTAAAGTGTTGGATTTGAGACTCATTTTATTCAAAATCGCTGTATGGGGCACATTGATACAGTCTATGACGGGGCACATTGATACAGCCTAAATCCTTTAATAGTTCATATTTTCATTATCTTTTATTATTTTTTTTACCATACACTCCTTAATCCAACCTTTTTTTTCACGAAAAATTTCTAATATTAGTTTTTATTGAAGTGAAATAGCTCTAATTTCTTTATATTAGAACATTTTATAGTATTTTTGAAAACAGAAGACGTAGGAACTTACCCAGCATCTAGTGCTACTAGAACTAATAAAAGAAAAGGACGCCATTCTGGCAAATCTCGAATTTATATCGATTCTCCAGAGAAAAAAGTATTTTCGACATGCGAAATGTTAAGTAAGAGAAACAAACTGCAGAACAGAAAATGATACTTATATTATAAACAGAATTTTTAATATAATTATCCTTTATTTTCAGTTTATGAACCTATTTATAAACAGAAAATCTGGTAATTTTTTCATCTTTCATAAGAAAGAAGATAATGCTGGGGTTGAAGTGCTAGATATGACAAAGTTACCACAGCCAACAATCAGACAAGAAACAGCCAGAACATCAGGTCATAATATATTTAATTTGATTGCTTTAATATTGCTTAAAAATAAATTGTGGGTGATTTGAATTTTTATAAATAAATATAAAATGGTTTTCTAATTCATTTTCTATGAAAAATATGCATTGGTATTATTTTGTCGTCATTTTTCTCAAACGTATCAATCTGCCCCGGGGATGGGGCACATTGATACAAATGACTTTTTTTGATTTTTTTAAAATTACATGCAAAAATACTATATAAAACAATGATTGTACATTTTTATAACATACTACACAAGTTTTGCTGTCACCTCATGGAAAAAAAACTTGAATTTTCTACTTTCTTGACACCAAAAAAAATCTTAGAAAAAAACTGTATCAATGTACCCCAGTTCCCCCTACTATATTTCCAAGCATCTTTTGATCCTTTTTGGTCACAAATTAATAATTCATAAATTTTCATCTTTAAAGCATTTTCGTGAACTTCTGAAGCTACGTTAGAAGACACAACCAATTAAAAAAGTTTGCAAATATTTTTCTAATTAAAATTATTTAATTAAATATGTATATCTAGAAGATATATGCTATATTTATAACTGCTTTCAATTATTTTATTTAAAATTCTTTTTTTAGTATTTAATAGAATTGGTATATCTTTTTAAAATTAGTTACTTGATATTTTACAAAATTAGTATGTAACATTTCTAAACAACTCTTGAAACTTTATTTAAAATTATATATTTTTACATTTTTTCATGTTTTAAGGGGGGTCCAGGATGCAAATATATTCGAATTTTAAAAAAAATATATATTGTATTAAAAGGTCTCTATTTTTTTATGCTTAAAATGACATTTAGGAGCTATTATATTGAAATTCAGACAAAAAAAATATGATGTTTTGATAGTTGTATATTTTAATTCCTTGCTATTTTTTTTATGTTGAAGTAAATCATATGTAATAGATAATCTGCAATTTTGAAGTCCTGAAAAAATTTTGGCTTTCCCATAAAAAATGTTAAAGTTCAAGGCTGCGAAAGCCATTTTTCATGAAAAGTGAAATTCTGGTATATTTAAAGCACTATATCTTTCGCAAGCAACAACATCTCAAAATTCTTTCGGCGTAAACTGTTAGTATAACCATGCCTTCTTATTAAAATTTATTTGTTTCCATGCGGCATTGTTATTTTACATTGTTATGTTGTCACAAACTACAGTCAAAATAACGTTATTGTCTATTTTCCGCACTTAATATCTTATTTAAGCAATAGTCCCTCAAATATTTTCTTATAGAATATGAAAGTGTATTACTAGGACAAGAAAAATAATACAGTACTGTACCGAAATATTGCTGTTGTTAGCAGATATACCCTGTAAAATACTCAAAAATTTTCAAAATCTCCAACATTTAAAGTAATGTTATTTCAAATAAGCGCCGCAGTTAAATAAAACAAAATATGTCACGCAGTAGGTGAATATATGTACAAAAGCATGGAAAAGAAAAAAAGTGGGGCTTCATGATACTTTTATTTTAAAAAAAAATGACAAAGATAGAAGAAAAGCAATGTCCATTATCGCATTTTTCCCCTAAGAGAAAATGAGACATCTTATTCCTCTTTCGGAAGGCGAGCAAAAAAGGGATATTTCATTTTCTCATAGGGAAAAAACACAGAAAGAGATTTTTCATTTTCTGATAGGGAAGAAATGTTGTCATCGACATTGTTTATTTGAAAATTTTTATTTTTGTAAAATATCATGAGGCCCAACTTCTTTTTCTTTTCCATGTTTTTATACATATATTCACCTTCTGCGTAACATATTTTGTTTTATTTAACTGTGGCGCTTATTTGAAATAACAGTACTTTAAATGTTGCAGATTTTGAAAATTTTGAGTATTTAACAGGTTATATCTGCTAACAGCAACAATATCTCGGTATAGTACTGTATTATTTTGCTTATCCTAGTAGTACACTTTCATATTCTATAAGAAAAAGTTTGGGGTAATATTGCTTAAATAAGATATTAAGTACATAAAATGGACAAAAAAGTCGTTTTGGCTGTACTTTGTGACAACATAACAATGTAAAGTAACAATGTCCCATTAAAACAAGTAGGTATGGTTATACTAACAGTTTATGCCGAAAGAATTTTGGGATGTGGTTGCTTGCAAGAGATATAGTGCTCTAAATACACCAGCATTTCACTTTTCACGAAAAATGGCATTCACAATCTTGAACTTCAACATTTTTTATAGAAACGAGGAAATTTTTTCAGGGCTTCAAAATTACAGATTATTCATCAAACATGATCTACTCGACATATAAAAAATTCTAGCAAATTCAAAAAATACTACTATCACACTTTGTCTGATTTTCATAATAAGGGCTCTTAAATTATATCTCTATCAGAAGAGCGCATATTAATTTTTTTGCTTTGGTTTGTTTTCAAAATCTATTTTTAAATGAAATAACTTCTTGTGAATATCCGTTTTTTTATGATGGATTTTTTACCATTTGTCGTATTTAAATTGTTATAAATCAAAACCCGTTAAAGATAAATACTTCGAACATAGAATATGTCTTTTTCACTTATTTTGCTTTAATTTTTTTTTCAGCAAATTTGAAAAAAAAAAAAAAAACTTATTTTTGAAAATATGATTTTTTAAAGTTACATTTTTAAAAATATTTATGGGAATTTTTTTTAGTTTTTTAAAAAATAATATTTTTATAAATAATGAATTATAATTTTATTTAGATATTTCTCTTTATTTAAATGAAAATAAATTAGAATTATAGAAATAATGATAAAAGTTATAACAAATTTCATTTATTCCACTTTTTTCAGAAATTTAAATTTTAAATATAAAAATATGCGAAGTTTTATTATACGATTTTCTTAACAAATAACATGCTTAACATCACACGAAAAAAAAATCAAACTTTTAACTAACTAAATAAAAATTACTTTAATATGTGTCCTGAACCTATTTAAAACAATTTTCGTGAATTTTTTAAAGTACATTAGGAGATTTACTCTGTCATAAATTGTAAACTTTTATTTCACAAAAAAATTAATTAATAATAAAATTTGCATAATACATTAAAATTATGTGCTATATTTATAACTTCAGTCAAAAATTTTAGTTAAAATATGTTATTGAATTAAAGGTACGAACAAATATCCTATTACAATTTAATTATACGAATGTTTTCGAAATTAATCTTTTTAACTAACATTATTCCAATATTAAGAAAGTTGAAAAAACACAAATGGAAAAGAAAACATTCTTTTAAAAATACTTGTGTTAATTTAAACTAATAATACTTTTGGAGTGAAAAAATTGAAGCATTTTTGACTCGTACTAAACTGAATTATTAATAACTGATGTATTAAATAAATCTTATAACAAGTTATTATAATGGTACTTTAAAGTGCTGTCTGTATAAAGTAGAAAGGAAGATTATAGGGGCAGATTCCAAAAATTTTTAAGGAGGCACCCGATCTTAACTTCTGAGAAAAATTGAGATACAACTCGAAACAACGGAGAAAAATTGCGAATTTCCATCAAAAGATTACACAAGAAGATCTAATTATATCAAAGGCTTTTAAAGGTCTGTCATCAAAGAATCGCTGAAAGAAAAGCCAATTTTAACAAATGATTGCAAAAAAATTTCGTTGCTGAAAAAAGCGATTTTTATTCAAGTGATCGCGGAAAAAACACAATTTGGTTAAAGGATAAATACTGGATTTTCGTCAGAGGATCACGAAAAAACGTGGGTTTCACTTCAGAGGATTGCAGAAAAACTAAATTCCCGTCAAATGATTGCGAAAAAACCCCCGCAAAACTCGCCAAACGATGACGACTTCGATGTCAATAGCCTAGACAAAAGATTCAGTCACCAATAGACGACTGGCGATTTTGAATCTGCACCTATACTATAAAGGGTTAAACGCGTGCAATTATCTATATTTTTGAAAAGAATTTAGATAAATTAAAGAATGAATATTTATAAAATAAAGAAAAAATCTCCGACAAAGAAAGAATTTCAGTCTTTTGGATCCGTTGTAGCTAAATGAATGAAAAGTTATTGCAAATTTTCAATTTAAGGGCTTCTAATTTTTTTGTTTGTCATATTTCTTTTTTTATATAGAATTTGATGGCTATCACAAATATGTAATTTCTGTTGTTTAATTATTTCCCATAGTATATTGAAAAACAACAGATTCTTAATTTTACCACTAGAGACACTGGTGATATTATTCTTATATAAATGCTTATATTCATTTTACTAAAGGTAGGATATAGTTACATAAATCTATCTTTTTGAGTTCAATGACGTTTTGATAACTCCATGATTTTAGTTAACACCACACATTCTTAGATTTTAAGAACAACAATTAATTTTGAATTCATACATTTTAAAGTTACCTATGTTTTATTAACAGCTGTTTCAAAATCTATGAAAATTTGTTTCAGGTTTTTATATGAATGTTAACTTTAAAGATGTGATGCAAAGATTTGTGGAGTTTCCTTTGATCCTTTAAAAAACATCAATTACAATTAATGATGATACATTCTACGGACATTTATTTATAAAAGAAATTTATCAAATAGTACTTGTTATTTCCTACATGATTAAAAATAAATCTGTGAATTCACGTTAAAACTACTGACAGCAAAGTTGTCAGACTTTCACCGTTCCGTTAGTAGATTTTCATTTCTGGGAAATAAAAGGAGGACAAATTACATTTTTAGAGTACTGCTAACTTTCCATTATAAAGTTGGTATAACTACTAACTCATGGTGCCATCTAACGAACAGTTTAGAAACTCCTATATTTACTGATTTAGGAAAAAAAGAAATGTTGCCGGAAGGGGGGGGGGGAAATCGAACCTATTTTATTATTATGATTTTCTTATTTATAATGAATAGTTACAATGTGGCTTGATTAACTAATTTATTAGGGAAATTTCATTTGCTCAATGAATAGTTAAAATATGTACTGGTTAATTTGTTGCTCAGAATTTTATTGGTATTAGTACAGTTGCATTTTAGCACCATGATACAAATTGTATAAAAGAGCCAGGATTCTTTCGCTGAGTTTTTACATTTCTGTACAACAGCATTCCACTTTTATAAACATTTAAAATAAATTTACGACAGATAACGGAGTATCTCCGTTGTTTTCTTCTATTTTCGCCCGTTTTGTTTCTTTCAGGAAATATAATGAAAAAATTCGATTTTCAACGGAAAATACTGTTTTAATGTGAAGAAGCACTTTTCTGTAAAATGCAGGAAAAGTATTTTTGTGAATTTCATATTTTTTTTAACAGTGCGTTTCCATCAAAACAATTATTATGACTAGATCTTAGTTTATGTTTAACATGAAAAAAAAAAAAAAAAAAGGAAAAGAAACATGCATATTATTTTGTTTTGTAGTCTAAACTCACTTCAAACAATTTTTTGTTCACTATAATTTAAAGCGCATATTTTTTTTTTAAATCTCGAATTTCTTTTCACAAAAAGTTTTATAAAATATGCATTATAAAAAAAATGAGGTTTTTTTCTGTTTAAAGCTTTTACAGGGATATTACAACTTTAGTAGTTTCTAACAAAACAACCATAGATATAAATACTTTATTTCATGCGAAATTTAAATCCTGCAATCGTTTTTCTAATGAGGTATTTAAAATTTTATTAAGAAATCAATATTCTTAAAGTATATTATATTATAAAAAATCCAGTACTTCCTGTTAAAAATTTCAAGGGGAAACTGAACATGAAATCATCTTATTTCTTCATTATTATTTTATATAGTATATATATTTAAAATACTTATACTTATAATATTTGTTAAAATAGTTAATAAATTAATTAAAAAGTTTATTAACAAAATGAATAGTGCAGTTTTTGAAAATAAAATAGACAATTTAAAATAACATTAAAAGGGTTGTTATTAATTATTATCCAAATTTCTTCGAATCTGCAAAAACACAATTAAAAAAGTTTGATTTAAATTTAATTGCTATTCCCCCTCCAAAATTAAAATCAATTTTAACCACTAGAATTGACCCAATTGATAAATTTGACCGATCAAGTCTTTATATCATTCCATTTCTGAAAGAAGGTGGATATAGGAATTATTATATTGGCATGACTCAAAGAAAATTCAAAGTAAGATGTAAAGAACACATTGCAGACATAAAATTTAATAGAGGTAAAACCGCATTATCAAGGCTAAATCAAATAGAAAACATAGATATTTTGTTTAATGAAACTAGATTAATTTATAGGTCAGATTTTTATTTGCAACTTTTATTTGAGAGTCTATTGAAATTTAAGTCAGAAGCTCAATGATCTGCAATGATTCCTTGTCATTTCGAATCCCAAATATTTGAATTGTTAAATAATTTAAAAATTACGCAACGTGATACATAAACTAAATGTAACGCGCGTGATTTTTATTTATTTTAAAAAAATTTTAATTTCATTTGTAATAGTCTATTGTCATTTTCCATCTTTTTGTTTATTTGTATTTTGTTTTCCTGATGATGATTGAGTCAATTCAATCGAAACATGTCAAATTATTAAGATTTTTTAATGTTTTTATTAGTATTTGACGTCCTTCTTTAGCAATTAAATATTTTAATATATATTTTTGAAGTGCACAGGCCTCCCTTAGCAAAAAATTGCATAGGATTTTTTATGGAAATACATGGTTTTATATGGAAAATGATAAAAAATTATGTCATTTTATGTAAACATATTGAATTCATATGGTAAACATTTATCGCTTTATGGTATTGCAGAGCAATGTGTATGGTAAAGTTATAGGATAATGATATATACCATACATTTTATGGTATCCAGAGAAATGTGTATGGTAAAGTTATAGTATAATGATATACACCATACATGATATGGTATTCCATAACAAGGTGCATGGTAAAACTATAGGGAAATGAAATTTACCATACATTCAATGGTGTTCTATAGCATGGTGTATCGTAAAATCATACATAATTGTTTGTACTATAAATTGTATAATATTTCAAAGCATGGTGTATGGTAAAATCTTAATGCCTTTTGAAAGTTTATAATATATTAGATTTTGTGTAACAATAATATAAAGCTACTCGGTTGCGGTAATCTCAAAACTTTCTCCTATCATTATGCATGTCTTATGCACTTCTAAAAAATAGAATCATAGCAATGCCACTAGTTCATTTGATTTTTTCGTAAATGTTATCAAGCAAAGACTATAATATGAGGAAATATTATTCACCGTTGTTTACGATTAAAACATAGCTTGAAACAAAGAACTTTTTCAGATTAAAATGCTTTAAATTTCACAAAATATCTAAACATAGGTTTTTTTTTCTCAGTTCAAAAATATTATTTCCTTAACTCGCTATGTTCGAAGAAATTGAGAAGTTAATTAAAAACAGTAGTAAAGATTCTCTTGTAATAAATATAATTCTATTAATCATATGTTTTATGACACATTTGAACTTAGTTTATTTTGTGTTTGGCGATGCAGCTAGCTGAACGTTCTCGCTTTCACCAACTCGCCAAGGCAGGTACTCAAAACGTGATTCTTTCTAAAAATGCCAGCGGGTGGCCCAGATGGCAGAGCGTCATGCTTGTAGACGAAAAGATCGTTTGTTTGAGGTTCATCGCTAGATAAAAACCCGCCATGTATGCTAAAGACACCTAATGCATCTAAAATCCGTCGTGGGTGCAAAGTCCTCCAAGTTACCTGTGAACTATACCGCTGGAGTGCCTAGTCAGACGAAGATCTGGTCATCTGATCAAGGCTCAAAATTGCGAGATTAAATTCGAGTATAGGTTGTCGTATAGGCAGCTCGTATGAGTTCTGTGGAAGGACTAGCATTACCCCCGTCCTTTTTAATTTAATCCCTTCCAGTTCCAAAATCGTAAGAATGAACCCAAAAAGATAATTAGAAGTAACCTAGAACAAGCCAAGATAGTAACTAATATTATAAAAATAATAGCGGTACAGCCACAATCAGGTAGATCTCAGCTTGTGACAAATAAGCGGCTTCTGCCCCGCAGCCAGGTAAAAAACTCATTAAGCTTGGCATATTGCCCGGCAGGTAGGGTCCTGGTCTGCATTATAATAATAATAATAATAGCTTCCATATTTTCGGGGGGAAAATCTAAATGCTAATCCAAAAATGTATTTTTAAAGACATGTTGCTATTGAGATTATGGAAAGCTTGTAACAATTTCTCTACAAGGATAAAATATTGCGGGGATTCATGATTCCCTAAAAAACTTTCAGTGACTTCAACAAACGATGTCCAGGCTTCCTTTTCTACATCATTTAAGCATGAAGTGGATGTTGGATATTTTATTATTTATAAAAAATCCAACATTCACTAAAAAGAAATTTCTGTAAAGAAATTTCAGGTTTCATTTAATTCCGTTTTGAAAACGTAAGATCTAAAAAATGATCGGAAATGCTTCTGATGCTATCCTATTTTCAGCTATTATGAAAAAATGAAATGAAAACGAAATGAAAACTTTTCAATCTCAAAATGAATCGAATCTCGCAAGGCAACGTTATCATGGCAAATACGAAGATGAAATTATTTGATGAGATTTTTCCAATGTTTCATGTTTAGTGCTTTATCCATCTAATTTACACCAACCAATTTTCTGATTTCGTCACACCATCTTAATTGATCACACCATCTTAAAAGGCAACGAAATGCCGTTTCCAAAACGAAAACTATGCAATTTTTATTTTGCTTCAAAAATAGTTTTTGAATGTGAACTGTTAAAGCATTCCGAGAAAAAATTGAAAAAATATATATACATATTATTTTTTAATACTAATAAAAGGCGGTTACTATTCATTAATCTGTAAAGTAGATCATCTCATTTTTTAATGTAGAAATAAACATGCATCAAAAAATTGAAATTACCCACAAGTTAAATATATTTTTTTTACTAAAAACGTATTATTAACATACAGTGAGTACCTGAGTGAAGTGAAGAACAATATTTAACGCAAATGTTTTATAATTTCGGATTTATATAAAAATTGGAATTTTGGATTTTATTTAAATAATTTTATTTGTTATAGTTTAATTAAAATAAATAACTTTTTTATAATAATTTTAAAATTGAATTCAATTTTTCTACTATCTATTTATGAATTTAAAAATTATAAATTAAAAAGGTGGATTTATTAACTTACTGATAAGTTGTTTTCAAAGAAATATTAAATGAAACCTTAAGTGCGAACTGCGAACACCCTTACACACTTACACACTTTGTTAATTTTTGTTAATTAAAATGAAAAAAAAAAGAAATTTGTAGAACCAAAGCAGGACCTTCATGTCCCAAATACTTTGGAACTACAGATGAAGTGTATAATTTCATCTTCGTATTTGCCATGATAAAGCAAAAGAATACGAATTTGGGACTACCAACGCACACATACACACACATATATATATCATAATCAATCATTACTACGCAAGTTGTGAATGTAAGTTCCTCCCACCCCAGATTTTTCCAATGTTTCATGTTTAGTGCTTTATCCATCTAATTTACACCAACCAATTTTCTGATTTCGTCACACCATCTTAATTGAAGTCGTTTTCTTGTTCATTTTACATCTTTGGGATGCCACTGTAGGGTATTTGTGCCAGATATTTATGCATAAGAAAGTGTTTCTTCTATATAGTATTGCATAAATGTTAATAAAACAGCTACAAAACAGCTTTAAACAAAGAAGTAGTTCTTTGTCAAGTCAAAGAAATATTTCTTATATAGATGCACTAAATACAAATACCGATTTGTCAGCACATATTAAAAAAAGCTTTATTTTACTAATTTTTTTTCTAGGAAATGTATTTAATTTAACAGCTTTATGTTCTGCCTTCTTATTCACATTAGAATTTGAGATTCAAAACTAATCTTATCCACCATTTAAAAAATCGTGTTTTTTTCTAACAAACTATCCCGTTGGTGGAAAAGGTTTCAAATACTTTTTTGATTGACGGGATTGTCGAAGGAATCTTAAATAGCTCTAAAAGATCGTATTAGCTTTGTATTAACAAATTTTTCAACATTGTGGGGGAAATGGTTTTTAAATATTTATAAAAATGTATTTATTTAATAAACGTTATGTGTGTGATATGTTAAAAAATAAAGATATATTTATGTGAATACGCATTATTTTTATCTATTTTATACTTATAGATAGCAATATACATATATAAAAACATACTATATCCATTGTATATAGCAAAATATATAAATAAACACCATATACTTATATATTTATATAATTTTATAAATTTCATTTTTATCTATTTATTATGTATGTAAAATTAAAACATAACATAACATTATACTTATTCATGTTATATCCCTCTTAAAAGATATTAAAATACATAAAATGTGTACTTTCATAATATAATATCTACAGAAAAAAAATCCTTTAAAATACGGAATAAATTATTTCGAGAAACATGAGTAATAGACAAGAAAAACACATAAATAAAGTACATTCCAGTAAAATAAAAACCTAGGCAATCAAACAATCACAGCTACCACATCGAAAAACTTATAGCGCTCCACTCCCACCTCCCCAAAAATGAAAAAAATAATAACAGAACTGCACTCAAAAAACATAACAATCTGAATAAAAACGTGTTTTATCCTAAATTTCGACTATTGTTAATTTTAAAGCTGTTGAATACCAATATTTCGTTAAAGGGAAATCCGACTTCTTTAAATCCTCTATATCATTTTAAATATTTTGTATGAGAAAATACTGGTAAGTCTCTCTTTTTCTTAAACTGAGCTTTTTCCTGACGTCTCGCCACCTTGTCCTATATTTCTGCTATTGTAAATCTTAGCTTACAACGAAAAGTTGCGGGCGCAGTTGTTTATTTTTCCAGATTTCTGAATAAGGTGGATTTTGAAACTTACTTCCCCTTATACTTTATTTATACGAAGCTTTGGATTTCGGTATGAAAATAAAAATCTGGTGCTATTTATTTTCGAAATACAGTAAAACCCCGATAACTCGGATTAATTGGGACCGGACCCAATCCGGATTATCGAAAATCCGGATTATCCGGAGAATTAGAAAAAAATGAAATAAAACAGAACATACTTACAGAAAATCACCTCTATGTTAAACTTATTGAGTATTTACAGACAGTAAAAATGTTCACTTTGCTTAATTCTTTCGAAAAGATTTCAGAGGTTTTTTTATTCAGAATACGACGATGAAACAAGTCAATGTTATGGAAATCAGCCAATCACTTCTCAAACTTGAAAAAGAAAAGGACCAAACCGATCCGAATTATCCGGAGATCCGGATTATCGGGGTCCGAATTATCGGGGTTCTACTGTACCGATTTACACATACACATATATTCATCGAAATCAATTAAATCTTCCTTATATAGAAAGACAGTTAAGAATAAATTCCGTAAAAAAATATTGTTTCCATATAGTTATTGTTTCCATTACTTTATTGTTTCCCTAAAACAACGCGATAAAATAATTTATTTATGATTACTGCGATTACTTATTTTTGCAATACCCTTATTTGTTCATTTATTTATTTTTATCCGCACACTGACAAATTAAGGTGACTCTGTATACTTCATTCCGGAAAAGAAAAAAAAAAAAAAAAAAAAAAAACGAAATTATCGATTTTTTAATTTTTTGAGTAAATTATAATTTTTTGTCCCAAGAACATTCTATTCAAGTTTCGCAAAGAACCGAGTATCATAAATACAATTTAAAAAAATTTATTACATCACTGTTCCTTTGTATGCCACAATCTACTTCACTTAAAAGTAATTTTTCGCAGTTTTTGTTTCCTCCATGAATAGGCATGCTTAAAGTGATAAAACTTTTATGCATGTTGTTCAATTTGCTCGATTTTTTTTCTAATGATCTATTTAATAAAATTAAATAACAGATTTACAATAAAATACTAAAAATTTCGGGGTTTATTTCAATATAAACGTAATAAAACGTCCATTTTTACTGTATTTTTACTCGTTTTTGTACACCTTATTTTTTTTCGTCTAAACTAATTCACAAGATAAATCCAATACTTAAAATAATACAGCAGACATCTATAAATAGTTACTTCCAAAAAATACGTTCAAAAATGTATAATAAGATACATTTTAAAATTTACTTAAATTTTTCAAAAAAAAAAAATTAAATTTTTGACATTTTGCCAGGAAAAATCGTACAATTTAATGGTACAATCATTTTACTTCATTGAGACTTATTGTCCCAAAACTGTATGAAATCTATAACTTGAACTTTAAAATGTTCAGGTTTTTTTTTTCTTTAAAGCGATTAAAATAATCAATTACACATATTGAAATTAATTTTATTTAGAACATCTTAGCACTTTCAAACCTTGATCAAGCTCTTTTTCAGAGAACATTTTTTTTAATTTATAATTATTAATATATGATTGCCTTATGAAAATTAACTAGCCAATAATAATTACATGTGAAAGTAGAAGTAGTTTTTTGGATTAAACTTAATGAGATAAGATTTATAAAAGATATACTTAATTTTGGATATACTATATATAAGATATACTTAATGAGATAAGATATATATAAGTAGACTCCATAAAATCCGCAACTCTCTAATATTGGTACACAATAGTACATAGAAAGTTTCGGTTTTAAGGTTTGTGGATTTGAGAGAGTCCACTATAATATATATCATTTCTCAACGAGTTTAATCCAAAAAAACTACTTCTATTTTCAACTGTAATAATTATTGGCCAGGTCATTTTCAAAACGAAATCATGTATTTGTAAAAAGAAACAAAACCATTACTTGGAGAAGAGCCCGATTATGGCTTGGAGGTGCTAGGATATTTTAAATAAAATAAAACTATTAACATCTATAGCTGATTGTTTTAAGTAAACCTGAACATTTTAAAGTTCATACTATATATTTTATATTAAAAACAATGTGAAAATTTATCCCGTCATATGTTTCTGTTTTATCCAAAAATGTACTTTGTATTGTTTAATTGAAAAAAAATAAAAGGTATTAGTCCAAGCGCACAAAACCCTAAGTCACCGAGTACAAGGAAAAAACCTTTATATTACGGAAGAATAGTCATAGAGGAATCTAATTGTCCATGGGTGCTGGAAGTGAAGTGGTGCATAAGCCAAAAATTAATACCACTCGTAGGTCTATCATTGTGTCTGTCGTACAATCAAAAGTATGAAAACTGGGTTTCAGGAAAACGAGTCAACCACTAGTGGTATTTTGGCTCATGCACCTTTCCGCTTCTAGTGGACATGGATTCCACTATGACTAATCTTTCATAATGAAAAATATTTTTCATTGTGCTCGATGACTTTGGGTTTTGTGCGGACTGTATCGAGTTCCCTTAAGGGGACGGTGGACGTTAAAATTTTATTTTATTCATTTTTATCATAGCAATATGAAATTTTGTGCATCTATACATTTTATCAAAAGCATATAGAATACCTTCAAAAAATTTCCAATCTTATTAAAAATTGTAATTTTTTTAACAAAAATTTAAATTTTTAAACGAAATTTTAAAATGCTCCTAGTGTTTTAATTTTTGAAATATTTTCTTGCTATATTTTTGCATTTTTATCATTTAAAACTATATTATAAAAAAATTTGTGTAAGATTTTTTAAATCTCTTGAATAGTTAATATTTTACAGATTTTTTTCTAAATTTCTTATCGATTTTCATCAAAATTTTGCCTTTTAATAAGTAAAAAATAAAATTTGACTGTCTTAATGAACACGAATTTTAAAAACTTTCACAATTTCTTTTTAAATAATATCAGGATACTTCCTTATCAATTTTATAAATATTGATCAAAAATTAAGACGCAAGGAGCAATTAAAATATCTAAAAACGCTGAAAAATTAGTTTTAATAAAAGGAGATTTAAAAGTATATAAATACATTTATCTTTATTATTTACTCCTTAAAACCTTCATAAATGATATTTTAATAAGAAAAAACTGTTTAGGTACTATTATACCCCAGAAATAGGCCTTTTCCCCGATGATTTTGCTATAGATAATTTTTCTAAAATAAAGGTCCACCGTCCCCTTAAAAAGTATACATATCAAATATACTCACATGGATCCACAAAGTACCTAAATTCTCAAAGAAGTGATATAAACTTTAATTGATGTTAACATTATGCTGTTATATAAGCTAATGTTTGTTTTCGTTCAAAATAGTTAATGTTGGAAACATATACGAAAGCGGAAGCAACTTCCCAAAATGCGACTTCAATTCAATACTGAAAGTATTGCACATCTAAAATAATTATAAATGAAATACAACAAATGAAATAGCACATTATCAAATAGTGAAAAAAACACGTTTTGCACCACCCAGTGATAAGTCATGCTTTTATGCAAATAAATTACGAATAAAACTTATCTAATTTAATGACAGAATTATTGACACATGTCCAAGGATGCTTCTAAAAATGATGTCATTCGGCCCACTGTTACAATGGTTCGATCACAATTATATGCGCAAATATAAGAAATGAAAATTAGCACGTAATATAACATCCGTTTATTTATTTATACGTTGTTATCGTTGTTGATTCTGCAGACAGATAATCGGTTTTGCGTAATTCTTTTATTGGAGGAAATTTAACATGAAATTAATGAGCTTTAGTGTTTACTGAACAAATATATTTCTAAAAACCTTAATAAGCAGCTCAAATAATACAAATCAAATTTTCTTTTTTATACGTATTGCGTGTAGTTCAAAAAATATTCGTGATGCAAAGCTGTTTAACTTGCATTCAAATTTTCTGTTCATAATATTTTCAAGAATAATGAAGATTTTATTTTTACTTTCTTCTGTCTTTACCAGAAGAAAGTGCTTAATTCATGAAAATTTTCGAAATGCGGTTTTCGATGGATTTATGCGTTTTGCGGGTCAGAGAACCCGAAAAATATGTTTTTATAAAAGTATGTCTATTTTTTGTGATTCTGTTAGTCTGTCTGTATGGGACAAAAATTTCGTGGGCTCTCTATCTCAAGACCTAATGCCCGAAACTTCACAAAACTTTAGAGTCTGTTAGACTTTGATGTAACCTAGATCTGATTAGCTGTTGGTGTAGATCCCTGAAAAGGTGGCGCTGCTATGCTGCATTATTTACAATTTCCACAATAGCCATATCTTAAAAGTTAGAGCACGGATTTTCATAAAAACTTACATTAAGTTAGTACTTGATATAGTATAGTACTGATTACGTTTTGATGTCAATCGCTCAACTACTTGGGTTGCCATGGTGCGTTATTCGTGATTATTGCAATAACTCTATTTCAAAAACAAAGCAGCGATTTTCTTCAAACTTTGTAGTCTGTTAGTCTATGACATGAATTGACATTTTACTCATTTTTGTGTTTATCTCTCAAATGTTGTGCAGCAATTATCACCATTTCTGCGAGAGCTCGATCTCGAGAAGTAATTCACGGATTTTCATCAAACATCAGATTCAGTTACTCCTTGCAATGAAGTGACATTTTGTACCTTTTGGTGTAAAAATGTCAACATTCGGCGCTGCCGTGCTGAATTTTTGCAATTTCGCAATAACTCTATCTCTAGAAATAATGCACGATTTTCATAAAACTTCAGATTCAGATATTTCTTAATATGTATTGAAATTATTTACATTTTGGTGTATATTGCCTAAAAGGTCGCACTGCTATGCGGTATTTTTCAGGATTTTCATTGTTGCTCTATCCCAAAACCTAATGCATGGATTTTCATTAAAATTCAGATTCAGTTAGATGTTGACATAAGTTGTTGCAAGTCAGTTTTTTGCGTAAATCACCCAACAACTGGCGCTGCTATGCTGCATTTTGCATGACTCAGGTTAATTTTGGTATACTCATTTCTCAAGAACTAATGCACGGAATTTCATATCATTAGAATTCCCATAATGAGCATAGATTGCTGTATAATTTGTGTGATAATGAATTCTGAAATAATAACGGATGAAATAGAAGAAAGTTTTGAGATTGCCACATGCGGCTTTTTAATTTTTAAAATAATTGGAATCTTATCTTTAATTAAAATACGAGTGGAATTGCGCCGAATTCGACGAATGAAATGTTTAAAAGACCCGATCGATTTGTTTTTTTTTTAAAAAGCAAAAGTAATTACATTATTGAATCAATATATAATACATATATTTCCAAACTTAATGTCAAGTTTGTCAGTTAAAATTTTGCATGCAAATATTCGCACATCTTCAACTAAAATTGTAATCTGAGAGCCAGCGAAATCCAGAAATTTTATTTTATATGCACTCACAGAAAACTAGCTTTATTTAAAAAAACTAATTTCATTTCTACAATGACATTATTTTCACTAACTGAAGTCATCTGAAAGTAAAATCTCAATCTCAGTGTCCATAATGAAAAGAAATATTGAAATGTAATATCGTTATGAGTAAAAATGCGATGCTTTAAATAGTGACGTCTTTTTCTCTTCAAATGTTTTTTAAAAGTTACTATTATTAGTAATATAAAAAAGGCATCCGTAATAATATTGTAATTCCCATTTATCTAGTTGCTGAATGACATCATTTTCCTCATTTGAAATTTTTCTTATTTTGCTTTAGACATTAATTTTTATCATAAATTAATTTCTGTTATTTTATTTACATTATTAATATTATTTCTCAGTAAATATATATATTTTTTACCTCAATTAGTGCATAATTATACGCAATCATTTTATTGTGGTTAAATTTTACGAAAACAATTAACTTTTTTCTTTTAAATGCGAGGACATATTCACTGAAGAAATGAAGCTTCTGACTAGTGGAAAGTGATAATGGAAAATAAATTTTTATTATCGAGAGAAAAGCTAAACTGAGTCGCCACCATTTTGAAGAAATATCGTAAAAAGCATTTATAATTAAAAATAAAATATAAAAATGGAAATAAATTAAAAAATAGCTAAAATGGGCACAGCTACAAATAATAATAAAAAAAATTATCAAAATCGGGGAGTAGAACATTCAGGGCGGATGATTAAAAAAACAGCCAGGTCTTTTAAATATATAGATTGATTTTAAATATGAAGTAAGCAACACGATTCCTAAATAATATTGATTGACATATTTTTACCTTTAACCCCAATCCTTTGAGCTCTGATGGTAGAATTTTCTACCACATAATTTTAATTTCGAAATGTCACAACGGCACCAGAAAATTCAACCAAATTTACTTGAAAAAGGTTTAATGCATTTTTTCGTGTATAAACTTAACCGTTTTTTCGTGTATAAACTTAACCGTTTTTTTTTTTTTTTTTTTTTTTTTTTTTTTTTTGCAAAATACTGGTGTCATAGTGACATTTGGAATTTTGAAGAAATTTGCCCACCAGAGCTCAAAGGGTTAATGCTCGCTCCCCTGATATTCACGGGCGTTGTCTTTTATTCAGATTGTTTGATTCTCACAAGTTTTAAAAAACAGTGTAATAAGATTTATTCTGGTATCACTTTAGCTGTAATTAAATTAATTGAAGATTTCTTTTTAGAAAAAGGTTACAGCAATAAGAAATCTGCTCTTTTAAGCTGTAATCAAATCTGACCGTTAAGGGGTTAAATTATTTCTACCGTAAATACAAATAAAAAACTTGTTTGATTTGGCAATCCAAAAACGTTCTTATATTTTTTATGCTGTTAATACTTCCTGAAGAATGCAGCATAGCAGCGCCACTGGTTATGCGGTTTAAACCAAAATCTAATCGGCAGCAACTTATATCAACTTTTAATTGAATCTGAAATTTGATGGAAATCCGTGCATTAAAAAAAATTTGCATAGCATAGTCTGTTAGGTTGTATACACCATAACACAAACAACGCTAATCTAAATCAGTGACAAACTGAATCTGAAGTTTTGAAAATTTTCGTATAATAATTTTTGAGATCGAGCTAATGTAATAAACACGAATTGCTGGCGTACCATGGAGCGCCACCTGTAGAGCGATTTGCACCAAAACGTAATAAGCACTATATTATATTAAGTAATAATTAAATATAAAGTGTTATTAAAATCCATGCTCTATTTCTTGAGATATGGCTATTGTGAAAATAGTAAATAATGCAGCATAGCAGCACCACCTGTTGAGTGATAAAAAACAAAATCGAATTAAATCAAGTTTATATCGAGGTCTCATAGAATTTTAAGATTTGTGAAATTCAGTGCATTAGTTCTTGAGATAGAGCTATTCCAATAATCACAAATTAAGTACCATGGCAGCACCACCTTTCATAATCAGCCCCATATTATATCAAATACCAACTAAGTCTAAAGTTTTATGAAAATATTATATCAAATAACAACTAAGTCTAAAGTTTTATGAAAATTCATCAACAATTCTTGAACTAAAGCTTTGTGGAAATTGTGAATAATGCAGCATAGCAACGCCACCCGTTGAGCAATATTCATCAAAAACTATTCAGATCTAGGTCTAGATAATATCAAGGTCTAACAGAATCTAATGTTTTGTGAAAGTCCGTGCATTAGTTCTTGAGACAGAGCGCCCACAATGTTTTTGTCACATACAGACAAACTCACAGACTTACAGACTCGCAGACAGACATTTTGTAAAAACTTAGTTTTTCAGATTTCTGATTCTGAAAACGTGTAAATTCGGAAAACCGGATTTAAAAAATTTTCACTAATCCAATACTTTCTTCTTGTAAAGATACAAGAAAGTAAAAAGAATTATTTGCAATGTTCTGTGTGTCAGTAAATTTGTAATAAAATTAGTGTGATTCTGTGAAACTTTTAAAGATGAAAAAATATATGTATCCCATTTTTAATATTATTTAGCGATATTTCTGTAACTCATCTTGAAAAGAATGAAATTCACCTCATATGCCGAAAATTCTCAACCTCAAAAAGTAACTCTGTAGTATTTTATGATGATATGAAATAAAATAGCATCTAATAAATTTCAGCGGTATTTTTAAGTAAATTCGGGCAATAGAGTTAAATATGTTCATAGTTTTTAAAAAGCAGAAACTGTGCAACATTTTTTTTACCTTGTTTATTGTTTTTATTACACAGTGCATTGTACATGAAACATATTAGATCAAATTAACTTTTTTGTAAAATATTTTTTAATGCACATGAAATGCCCGATATAACGCATGGAGATAAATGCACAAGAAATTTGAGAGGTAAATAATTTATAAACTATCATAAAATTTTGCCCATGCGATAATACGGCTCTGTAGAATAGATGCCTGAACGGAATTGGTCTTGAGCCTAAACAAGCCCGAGTCTGTTCAGACATATTGACACATTTATTTTTCTTATGTACGATTAGTAAATAAAAATCATTAAGTGCTGTGTGCAGCAAAAAAAATTTTACGTTATGCACATAGGAAACAGCTCTTGATTTAAATATAATCATAGCATACTTTCGTATAATTTAAAACATATGCAAAAAGTACTGATTAAAATTCAATTTTGACGCAACATTTTAAAAATTAAATAAAGAATACTGCCCAGTTAAACTGATGGCATTGAGCTCACAGGCTACAAATACTAATTGTACATTAAAGCCTTATATTTTCAAGGGTTAATTCCGTTAAAAAATTAAGAAAGGTAAACAGCTCTCTTCTTTCCTCTTTTTTTATACTTAATCATTGAACCTCCTATACTATCAAAGACATGCTTTATCATATAAAAAATCTATATCCAAAATTCAGAGCAAATTAGATAATTCTTAATAAAAACCCATTTAGCATTTATATAATTTAAAAGGAGTTATCCCCCTCTTTTATACTTAACCATTAAACTTCCAAAACTATTCAGAGATTTGAACGAAATCTGAAAATTCTGCTTGAAAAACCCATTTATATAAATTAAGGGGGGGGGGCATTAGAACCCCTGTTCCCCCTATTTATACTTATTCAATGAACACCTAATAACAGTCACGGAATCGCCTTATCAGAATGATCCTAATCTAAATTTTGTACGAAAACTTAATTCTGCATGAAAATCCCATTTATATCAACTAACGGGGGGGGGGATTAGAACCCCTGTTCCCCCTATTTATACTTATTCAATGAACACCTAATAACAGTCACAGAATCGTCTCATCAGAATGATCCTAATCTAAATTTTGAACGAAAACTTAATTCTGTATGAAAATCCCATTTATATCAACTAACGGGGGGGGGGGATTAGAACCCCTGTACCCCCTATTTATACTTATTCAATGAACACCTAATAACAGTCACGGAATCGTCTCATCAGAATGATCCTAATCTAAATTTTGAACGAAAACTTAATTCTGCATGAAAATCCCATTTATATCAACTAACGGGGGGGGGGGGCATTAGAGCCCCTGTTCTCCCTATTTATACTTATTCAATGAACACCTAATAACACTCACGGAATCGTCTCATCAGAATGATCCTAATCTAAATTTTGAACGAAAACTTAATTCTACATGAAAATCCCATTTATATCAACTAACGGGGGGGGATTAGAACCCCTGTTCCCCCTATTTATACTTATTCAATGAACACCTAATAACACTCACGGAATCGTCTCATCAGAATGATCCTAATCTAAATTTTGAACGAAAACTTAATTCTACATGAAAATCCCATTTATATCAACTAACGGGGGGGGGATTAGAACCCCTGTTCCCCCTATTTATACTTATTCAATGAACACCTAATAACAGTCACAGAATCGTCTCATCAGAATGATCCTAATCTAAATTTTGAACGAAAACTTAATTCTGCATGAAAATCCCATTTATATCAACTAACGGGGGGGGGGGATTAGAACCCCTGTTCCCCCTATTTATACTTATTCAATGAACACCTAATAACAGTCACGGAATCGTCTCATCAGAATGATCCTAATCTAAATTTTGAACGAAAACTTAATTCTGCATGAAAATCCCATTTATATCAACTAACGGGGGGGGGCATTAGAGCCCCGGTTCCCCCTATTTATACTTATTCAATGAACACCTAATAACAGTCACGGAATCGTCTCATCAGAATGATCCTAATCTAAATTTTGAACGAAAACTTAATTCTACATGAAAATCCCATTTATATCAACTAACGGGGGGGGGGATTAGAACCCCTGTTCCCCCTATTTATACTTATTCAATGAACATCTAATAACAGTCACGGAATCGTCTCATCAGAATGATCCTAATCTAAATTTTGAACGAAAACTTAATTCTGCATGAAAATCCCATTTATATCAACTAACGGGGGGGGGCATGAGAGCCCCTGTTCCCCCTATTTATACTTATTCAATGAACACCTAATAACAGTCACGGAATCGTCTCATCAGAATGATCCTAATCTAAATTTTGAACGAAAACTTAATTCTACATGAAAATCCCATTTATATCAACTAACGGGGGGGGGGATTAGAACCCCTGTTCCCCCTATTTATACTTATTCAATGAACACCTAATAACAGTCACAGAATCGTCTCATCAGAATGATCCTAATCTAAATTTTGAACGAAAACTTAATTCTGCATGAAAATCCCATTTATATCAATTAACGGGGGGGGGGGCATTAGAGCCCCTGTTCCCCCTATTTATACTTATTCAATGAACACCTAATAACAGTCACGGAATCGTCTCATCAGAATGATCCTAATCTAAATTTTGAACGAAAACTTAATTCTACATGAAAATCCCATTTATATCAACTAACGGGGGGGGGGCATTAGAACCCCTGTTCCCCCTATTTATACTTATTCAATGAACACCTAATAACGGTCACGGAATCGCCTCATCTGAATGATCCTAATCTAAATTTTGAACGAAAACTTAATTCTGCATGAAAATCCCATTTCTATAAATTAAGGGGGGGGGGCATTAGAACCCCTGTCCCCCTATTTATACTTATTCAATGAACACCTAATAACAGTCACGGAATCGCCTCATCAGAATGATCCTAATCTAAATTTTGAACGAAAACTTAATTCTGCATGAAAATCCCATTTATATCAACTAACGGGGGGCATGAGCCCCCCGTTCCCCCTCTTATACATATCGAATGAACTCCAAAAACTAATCAGGGAAGCGCCTTGTCGGGATATACCTACATACAAAATTTCAAGTGGATCCGATATTTTTATCATGAGTTATCGCGTTACGCACATACGCACATACATACAGAACGGACGGGCACATAAGCTCTCAGGCTATGATAGCCTGTGAGCTAAAAAATTAAAAAATATAAAATTAAATTAAATAAAATGTAACTTTTTTTAAAACGTTAACTACACACTGTTGCATATATATATATATATATATATATATATATATATATATATATATATATATATATATATATATATATATATATATATATATATATACAAAAAAATTGACCCAGAATTACGAAATTTGGCATACGGATGTACACTGATAAGTTATGCAAATGAAAATCATTTCATGGTGCCAATTTCTACGCCTATTTGAAGCCAAATAAACATGTTAGAATCATATATTTTATTTATTAATTGACAATATATATTTTAATACAAACACTAAATATATTTCAGTTATATTTAATTTTTAAAAAAATATGGTCTCAAACATGTTTATATGATTTAAAAAGGCTTAGAAGTTGGCAGCTCTGTCATTTCAGTACCAATGACTAATGGGAGCTTATCTAATAAGCTTTGAAATTGCGCATCAAGGCAGCGAGTATAAGAGCCGGCATTCGAATTCTCTGGTAATTAGAACTTGTCTGCCATTATTGATACATGAAATATGAAAAAATATATATACATTTAAGATGTACACGATGTGACGGCGCTAAAAGCAGTGATCCGATTTCAAAACTAGAAGCCTAAAAGAAGCGTGTTTTTTCTAAGAAATATACTACTCAGAGTTTTTATTAAAGCAATTTTGTAGTTCCATATTGTTGCCATCATATGGATCGGAAAAACCACAGCCAACCGCTTCAACCGTACCACAAATGCACGGAAACTATCGAGCTATCAGAGAAGTTTAACAGTGGAATGCTCTATTTAAAGTAGGACATTAAACTTTAACTAGCTGTGCGCAGCATAAAAATTTAGATAATGCGCATAGAGAAATTTATTTGATTAAAATATAATCATAGCATACTTATTTCTAACTAAAAAAAAACTGGTTAAACTTTAATTTTGGTACAAATTTTTTAAAATAAAAAATCGCTTAAAAGATATAAAAATAAATAATAAAAATGTAATTTTTTAAAATGCAAAGTACACACTGTAAAAAAAAGGGTCGATCTACTAAAAAAACTTTAGTAATCTTTGTAATTACTAAAAAATGTTTAGTAATCTTAGTCGGTTACTAGAAAATCTGTAAGAATTACTAGAAAAAAGTTAGCAACGAATAGAGTTAATAGTTTTATATTTTTAATAGCTATTACTAAAACTCACTTGGCGTGGCCTCAATAGCATAGTGGTTATAGTAACGGTGTTGGTGTATTTTTGTCGTCCGATTATCTGCGCTAGGGATATAGGACCGGAGGGGGAGTGCCCTTCGTGTGGGTCTTTCCAAGGGAACCTAACCCGTATTTACGCAAGGTTCGAAGAAAACCACGAAAACTCCGAACGGTTAGGCCGACAGCCGCGATTGGGCTCGAACGCAGCACCTGCCGTCTACCAGTTGAGAGGTCTGTGCCTCTCGGCCACTGGTGGGGCTGGTTATAGTAACGGACTCCAGGCTAAAAGGTCCCAGGTTCAATACTCGACAGCGCCAAGTACGCCCCGAATGTATGTAGTGTAAGTACTCTATAATAAAGGGGTTATGGATTTCCTGTTGGAGCTGGTCGCAATGTTTGGTGCTGCCATCTATTGCGTTTTTGCCAAAAATCTATCGCTTCAGAAGCTTGGATGCAGCTCGAAGGAAACTCCTGCCCTTCGGACGCACGTAATTGTTATTAAAAATAATTTTGGAGCTATTACTAAAATTTGCTTGGTGGCTCATACTAAAAAAATTTAAGTTAGTTATACAAAATATTCTTTTGTTCAGTTTACAAAAGAAGTGCTTGTTTCACTTGCAAAAAAAAAGTTTGTAATGGTTACTAAAAAATTCTGTGGAATACAAATTTACTAAAAAATTTTTAGTAACCTCTTGAATTTTTTTTTACAGTGCACACGCTGTTCAAAAAATATATATCACCCAGAAAACATTTAACTAGAGTTACGAAATTTGGCATGCTGAGGTAAATTGATAAGTTATGCAAATGATTATCATTTCAGTACCTATGGCCAATGAGGGCTTGTGTAATAAGCATTTAAATTGCGCAACAAGGCTGTGTTTAAAAGACATGGTAATCGAATTCTTGGGTAACTAGAACTGGACTTCCATAATTGATACATGGAATTTGAAAGAAAAAATAACCCGTATAGCACAAAAGCTCCTCAATACCTCCCCAGAAGCTCCAAGTCATCCCATATTCCTTCTAAAACTAAAATGACAAGATCAGGACGTCCTGGGGAAGAGTCTTTTACGGTGTCCTCAGGAATGAGCTCCCAGTAACGTCCCACCAAGCAACTTCCCAGGGACGCTACTCCTGAGGAAGTACCTGGGAAATCATTCCTGGGGAAGTACCCGGTTATTCATTCTTGGGGAAGTGCCCAGGAAGTCACAGTGCTGGCGCCATCTTATGAATGATTCTGGAGTACAATACTCAATTGTTTTTTTATTAAAATGTTGAATTCAGTTTAATCGGTATCGATTTTAATGAATTAATTTTATTTTATTAATTATTCGATTACTTATTTTTAAGCAAATTAGATAATTGTTATCAAATTTTTATAATTTTTAATTACTGCTATAACTTTTAATCTTTTTTAGTTAAATTAAAAATTTTAATTTATTATTTCAATTAATTCCTTTTTTATACACTAATTACTATTATGTATCATCTAAACCAAATTTGGTTCATTTATCAATATTTTATTAATTATTAATAAATAACCTATTGCGTTTTAGTTTTTATTATTAATCCTTTTTTATTAATTTAGAAATTAATTTAACTTGTTTACATGAACTAAATAGTAAGTTTCTAAATTAAAACTCTAAAATCTTTAAATAGAAGACAATTCTAGTTCATATATTTTTTTCTGAAATTCAGAGGTAAAGGTATTTATGGAAAGAAAAAAAAGAGATTCTTAACGTAAGTTTGATCATAAGTACCCGTTTAAAACTTTGTTATGAAATTTATCTAAATCGAGTTTTGATGCACCTTAATATCAGATATTAAATGTTTATATATATATATATATATATATATATATATATATATATACAGGGTGATTCAAGAACGGTGGGAAAATTTTTAAGGAGTAAAAGTATACATCAAGACAAACAATATTAAATAGAAACCAAGGGTACCAAGCGTTTTCCAAAGGAGATAGCCGCCATTAAAGTTTAGGGTACAAAATTTCAAATAAATATAAAACACAAAAAATTGGTCGATTGATTTGCGTTTTTCACTAAAACTATTCTCTATGTTGGTATTTTCTTGAAAATAAATTATAAAGATAAATTTCGAAAAATGTCGATAGAGGGCGCTTTAGACTTTGAAGTAACGAACAACTGTTTTTTGCCGTTATTTTTTGCATCTCATTAAATGGTTTCGCAGGCTTAGACTTAAACTTAAATTTTGAGCTCAAAATCTGAATAGTTGGGGGTGGTTAAGTAGCTCGAACTGAACTGTGTTCCGAGGGTTCAAATTTCAAATGATTATAAAAAACGGAAAAATTGGTCGATTGATTTGCGGTTTTCAAAAAACTATTCTTTATGTCGATATTTTATTGAAAATAATTTATAAAGCTAATTAAAAAAAATGGCGGCTTTAGACTTTGGAGTTACGAAAAACTATTTTTTACCGTTATTATTTACATCTCGTTAAATTTTTTTATAAGCTTAGACATAAACTTAAATTTTGGGCAGAAAATCTGAATCATTGGGAGTGGTTAAGTAGCGCAAGCTGAACTGTGTTTAATGGGGTTGAGGAGTTTCAAATTTCAAATGATTATAAAAAACGGAAAAATTGGTCGATTTGTTTCCGGTTTTTGCTAAAACTATTTTTTATGTCACCATTTCCTTGAAAATAAATTTTAAAGATAATTTTTTTTTAAATTTCGTTTGAGGGTGCCCTTAACTTTAGAGTAACCAACAACTATTTTTATACGTTATTTTTTCTAATTAAATGCTTACAAATGCTTAGACTTACATTTTGAGATCAAATTTTGAATCGTTGGGAGAGGATAA
Organism: Maratus speculifer; assembly: GCA_964019185.1. Lineage (NCBI taxonomy): Eukaryota > Metazoa > Arthropoda > Arachnida > Araneae > Salticidae > Maratus > Maratus speculifer. The sequence goes on from OZ025292.1 coordinate 458,532,220, forward strand.
GAAGCACAAACTGAACTATGTTCAAGAGTTGAAATGTTACTCTTCCCAACTCTCGAACACAGTTCAATTTTGCGCTACTTAATTACTCACAACGATTCAGATTTTGAGCTCAAAAATTAACTATAAACTTTTACAAGCATTTATTAGATACAAAAATTCCAGTTAAAAATAGTTGTTGGTTACTCTAAAGTTTAAGGCGCCCTCTAACGGAATTTTTTGAAATTTATCTTTAAAATTTATTTTCAAGGAAATGCTGTCATAAAGAATAGTTTTGGCGAAAACCGTAAACGAATCTACAATTTTTTCCGTTTTTTATGATAACTTGAAATTTGAACCTCCCCACCCCCAGTGAACACAGTCCAGCTTGCGCTACTTAACCACTCCCAATGATTCAAACTTTCTGCGCAAAATTTAAGTTTATGTCTAAGTTTATAAAAAAAATTTAACGAGATGTAAATAATAACGGTAAAAAATAGTTTTTTGTAACTCCAAAGTCTAAAGAGCCCTCTATCGCCATTTTTTTTTAAGAATTAGCTTTATAAATCATTTTCAATAAAATATCGACATAAAGAATAGTTTTTTGAAACCCGCAAATCAATCGAGCAATTTTTTTGTTTTTTATAATCATTTGAAATTTGAACCCTCTGAACACAGTTCAGTTTGAGCTACTTAACCACTCCCAACTATTCAGATTCTGAGCTCAAAATTTAAGTTTAAGTCTAAGCCTGCGAAACCATTTAATGAGATGCAAAAAATAACGGCAAAAAACAGTTGTTCGTTACGTCAAACTCTAAAGCGCCCTCTATCGACATTTTTCGGAATTTATCTTTATAATTTATTTTCAAGAAAATACCAACATAGAGAATAGTTTTAGTGAAAACCGCAAATCAATCGAAAATATTTTCCGGTTTTTATGTTTATTTGAAATTTTGGACCCTAAACTTTAATGGCGGCTATCTCCTTTGGAAAACGCTTGGGACCCTTGGTTTCTATTTAATATTGTTTGTCTTGATGTATACTATTACCCCTTAAAATTTTTCCCATCTTTTTTGAATCACCCTATATATATATATATATATACAGGGTGTTTCTAAATTCATGGTACAAACTTTAAGGGGTGATAGTACACATCAAGACAAACAATATTAAATAGGAAATTAAGGGTCCCAAACGTCTTCCGAAGGAGATAGGCGTCATTAAAATTTAGGGACCAAAAATTCAAATGATTATAAAAAAAAGAAAAATTGGTCGATTCGTTTGCGGTTTTCACTAAAACTATTCTTTATGTCAGTATTATCGTGAAAATAAATTATAAAGATAAAATTCAAAAAATGCCGATAGGGGGCGCTTTAGACTTTAGAGTAACGAACAACTTTTTTTACCGTTATTTTTTGCATCTCATAAATTTTTTTTAGAAGCTTAGACATAAACTTAAATTTTGAGATGAAAATCTGAATCGTTGGGAGTGGTTAAGTAGCGCAAACTGAACTGTGTTCAATGGGGGTGGGGAGGTTCAAATTTCAAATGATTATAAAAAAAGGAAAAATTGGTCGATTCGTTTGCCGTTTTCGCTAAAACTATTATTTATGTCAATATTTCTTTGAAAAACAATTTTAAAGATTAATTTTTAAAAATACCGTTAGAGGGCGCCTTAAAATTTAGACTAACTAACAACTATTTTTTGTATCTAATTAAATGCTTGCAAATGCTTAGATTTAAATTTTGAGCTCAAATTCTAAATCGATGGGAGGAGTTAAGAAGCGCAAAATTAAAATGTTACCCTCCACACCCCTCGAACACATTTCAATTTACCGCTAATTAATTATTCACAACGATGCAGATTTTGAGCTCAAAATTTAAGTTTGAACTTTTACAGGGTTACATTTAATTAGATACAAAAAATAACGGTTAAAAAATTGGTTGTTACTCTAAAGTTTAAGGCGCCCTCTAACGGTATTTTTTGAAGTTAATCTTTAAAATTTATTTTCAAAAAAATACTGACATAAAGAATAGTTTTAGCGAAAACGGCAAACGAATCGACCAATTTTTCCGTTTTTTTTATAATCATTTGAAATTTGAACCTCCCCACCCCCATTGAACACAGTTCAGTTTGCGCTACTTAACCACTCCCAACGATTCAGATTTTCATCTCAAAAGTTTATGTCTAAGCTTCTAAAAAAAAAGTTATGAGATGCAAAAAATAACCGTAAAAAATAGTTGTACGTTACTCCAAAATCTAAAGCGCCCTCTATCGGCATTTTTTTTAAATTCATGTTTAAAATTTATTTTCAAGGAAATACTGACATAAAGAATGATTTTAGAGAAAACCGCAAACGAATCGACCAATTTTTCCGTTTTTTATAATCATTTGGAATTTGAACCTAACCTCACAGTTCAGTTAGGGCTGCTTAACCACTCCCAACGACTTAGATTTTGAGCTCAAAATTTAAGTTTATGTCTAAGCCTCTAAAAAAATTAATGAGACACAAAAATAACGGTAAAAAATAGTTGCTCGTTACTCCAAAGTCTAAAGCGCCCTCTATCGGCATTTTTTGAAATTTATCTTTATAATTTATTTTGAAGACAATACTGACATAAAGAATAGTTTTAGTGAAAACCGCAAACGAATCGACCAATTTTTCTGTTTTTTATAATCATTTGAATTTTTTGGACCCTAAACTTTAATGGCGCCTATCTCCTTCGGAAGACGTTTGGGACCCTTAGTTTCCTATTTAATATTGTTTGTCTTTATGTCTACTATCACCCCTAGAAGTTTGTCGGTCTGGTAGCGAAACACCCTGTATATATATATATATAACAGGAAACCGTGGGGCGCAAACGTCTTCTGTAGGAGCTAGAGGCCATTAAGGTTTAAGTTCCAAAAATTCAAACGCTGATAAAAATGAGAAAAAAGGGTCGCTTTGTTTGCGGTTTTCTCTAAAATCATTCTTTATATCACGATTTTTTATTTTTTTAATTTTAAAGGTTAAGTTCGAAAATTGTCGGTAGAGGGCGCTTTAGAATTTAGAGTAACGAACAAATACTTTTTGCCGTTCTTTTGTTATTGGGGTTGAAATTCTTCTAAAATTTAGACTTTAACTTAAATTTTAAGCCCAAAATCGGAAACAAGGGGATCGGTTAACTAGCGAAAATTTAACTGTGAACCGAGGGGGAGATTTTAAACGCTCATAAACATTGGACAAACTAATCGATTTTGTTGTGGTTTGAGTGTAGGGCATTCCCTTGGTAATTATTTTATTCAAAATGGCGCACGGCTGTTGTGTCCTCATTTTTTCATAGAGAGCGCTTCCGACATATCTCCGATATTTCAATGGCATTACTCTTGGGTGTTTTACTACCAGACTATCATACTTCCAGGAAGTGTTAGGGAGGGAAAAGCGACTCGGAATCACATAGGAATGTAACGTTGAAAATGTCTTTTTTGCGAGTTATGGTTAAAGGAAGCAGAGAAAAAAGCAACAGAAACAAGCAGAGAAATAGAAACACGTTAATATGACATAAAACAGTTTGTTTTAAGGTTTTACTAGAAAAGATGTTCGAAATTACGACCAGATGTAATTCGACATGCTTGACAGAAGCATCGCATGTAACTCCTCACGCTTTGAAAGATTCCTGGAATCTTTGATAGATTTCCGGAAGCTACAGAAATACGAGTGCTAAGTCTTTAACTGATGGTACGGGATTCTCATACACCCAACTTTTCATGTGACCCCAGCAGAAGAAGCTCATACTTGATAGGTCCGGTGATTTGGCAGGCCAATAAACCGGGCCACCACGACCTATCCACCGCTGTCCATATGTTACGTTGAGGTATCGGTGAACATCATTGGTAAAATGTGGAAGAGCCCGATCATGCTGGAACCACATAGAGCTGCGCAACGAGACAGAAACTTTCACACGCATTACCGTTCAGCTCCATCTACCGCAAGAAAATCACAGCGCCATCTACTGTCGCTGTCAAGCTTGCTGGACTTTTCCTGGTTGTAATTTCGAACACTTTTTGCAGTAAAACCTTTAAATAAACTTTGTTCTGCCACTTTAACATGTTGTTGTTTCTCTGTTTGTTTCTGTTGTTTTTCTCTGCTGTTTTTTAAACGTAATATGCAAAAAAGGAATTTTCAACGTTACATTCCTGTGTGATTCCGGTCATCTTTGCACCCCTTACACTTCCTGGAAGTATGGTGGTCTGGTAGTGAAGCACCCAGGAGTAATACCATTGAAATGTCTGACATGTCTCGGAAGCGCCCTCTATCAAAAAATGAGGACATGAAAGCTGTACGTCATTTTGAATAAAATAATTATGGCAGCAATTGAACTCATTTTTCTCAGTCAACACTTAAAAAAAAAAGTTAAAAACTTCCAATTTTGTTTAAATTTTTTATGTATTGCAGATGTTTTTTAATTAAAATATTGAAGGTTGAATTAATTTTTGACATCTGATTTGTAGTTTTTCATGCATTTTGTATAATCAAGATTTTTTTCATAGCCTAAAATTTTACCTTGAAATAATATGAATCATTTATGTAAATTGTGTAATATTAATAATATAGATAATACTTATAATATGCATGTCTATGTATGTAAACTTTATATTATTTAAATTAAACAAAAAGTCATAAAATAATAATAATGTGTGGCAATTTTTAAAAAAATAAAAAAAATCTGATTTAAATCAAAAAAATCTGATTTAAATAAAAAAAATCCGATTTAAATCAAAAAAATCCGATTGTTTTGATTTTTATTAAAAAAATCAAAAAAATCACGAACCCTGATTTGTAGTTAAAGCATTGCAAATGAATCATGTTTTTGTGAAATTTTACATTATGTAAAATTTAATGCAACAGCTGAAATGCAAAAATATTCACTTGAATTAGGTTTGATCTCCTGTTTTTTGGTTATACACAATGTTCGGACTGAAGAATGGTTTTTGCAGTAAAGATAGCAAAGTAACAAAGTTTCCATCCCCACAGTTAAATAAATATTGTTTTCTGCTGGTTGCATCAAGCTAATAGAAAAAGCTGTAATTTTCATTTCGAAATTAAAGATGTTTTACAAAGTCTCTCTTGATATGATGTAAAAAGATGCTAATTTCATATAATTTGCTTTGCTAGGCAAATAAAAAAAAACTAAAAACATACATGTGCAAATGAAAATAAGAATGTTTTAAAAACTTTATTTCTCCTCTCCCACCGCTCCTTTGAAAAGTATACTTTGAAATACATGTTCATGTATTTAATCCGAATAAAAATTGCTAATGTTGCGAAACATGAAAAAAATTGGATGTGCCAAATAAATACATTTGTATTGCAATTTTTTCTCACACTGCTTTATATTGTTTATTACTTGATTTCTTTCTGAGTAATTGTTAATGTTTCACTCATGAATATTAAATACTTATTCGATCCAATAAAGTAGAAAGCAAGTATTGTGAAGTTTGTGGCATCATGGAAAATCCCACCACATAAATTTTAGAGTGAAATTCAATAAATACCAAACATCAAAATGTGGGTTTCGAGTGGGATGAGGCATTTAATAAATTACATTACAGCCACAGCTTTGAGATAATTATTGTTCAGGTTGGTCAATATGAAAAATTTCAATGGAAAGGATATTTTTTTAGCTTGTTTATACTTATTAAATTTGATAATCTTGATTGTATAAATACTGTCATAGAAATAGTACTGGAAACATCCATGTAGAAAGATTGAAAAATTATTATTTAAAATATTGCTGTTTTCATAAATTTGTATTTGCACATTGAATGTTGTATTGATTGACTTGTTTTTTAGATAAAATTTTTGTTATTTATGTGATTTTGTTCTTTTGCATCTAACGTTCTATTATAGCTTGTAATTGCTATAATTTACATAGTCTGTGATACGATATTTTATTATAACTCAGTTTAATAACACTCTTTACGCATCCAATCTCCGATTTATTTTGAAAAATCCAAGAATTCAGCAAGTATGGTCAAAAATCACAGAAAGAAATGTTTCAGCTATAATGAATTATTCACAGCTTCCAATATGGTAAAAAATGCTAATGGATGATTAGATATAGTTGAGTCAACTGGGTAATTTTTGGTTTGAAAATATCTTTATCAAAATGAAAAAAAAATCGATGTTGGCTTGGCCTACAGATGGAGGTAGATTTCAAAGTTAAGTGCTAATTTCAACAATAAAATATAGTAAAATATGATTACAGATAAACACAGTTTCACAACTTTATTTGGCCGCTTTTGAAGAATTTTTAATTTCATTTTTCTGTAAGAGCTGGTTTTATCAGAATCATCTTAAGTTAAATTCGGCTCAAAAATCCACTTTGACAGCATTTTATAAAATGATGAAAAGATCGACCAATGCGGCATATTAGATAGTTCCTAAATACGAGAAACTGCCAATTGAATCCATTTGAGAGCATAATTGATTTTAAAAATGAGTCATAAAATAAACAATTTGCTATTTGAATGCATCTTCAATTCATCAATCACAATCACTTTGAGATATTTTCTTCAAAATGCCCACTTCGACAGCATCTTTTGAAATATATTCTGTTTTTATCAAAAAACTGACCAATACAGCATTATACTGGTCCAAAATAAGAGAACCTTTCAATTGGAAGCGTTTGAAAGCAAAGATTGATTTAAAAATGAGTCAGAAGATAAACAATTTGTAATTTGAATATTTCCTCAATTTTTCAATCATGATCGTCTTGGGAAATTCTGTTCAAAATGCCCACTATGACAGCATTTTTAAAACATTTTTTTGCCTTTATGAAAAGACTGATCAATACGACACATTATACAGTTCTTAAATAAGAGAACCTCTAAATTGGACGCGTTTGAGAGCAAAAATGGATTTAAAAGTGAGTAAGAAAAAAAACAATTTGTTATCGCTTTAGGGAATTCTGTTCAAAATGTCCTATCTGACAGCATTTAAAAAAATATAACCTCCTTTATCGAAAAACTGGCCAATACGTCACATTATATATTCCTAAATAAGAAACTTGCGATTTGTATGCATTTAAAATCAAATATGAGTTTTTTTTCTTCAACTCCTATTTTTGTTAATTGAAAAGATATAAAATAAATTTAATTCGACTTGATAGCTTAAGAACTGACGAAATTATGGATTTTTTCTTTTTCCACCTCCCCCTTTTTGTATCGTTTTAATTTTTTTTTATCGGTAAGAGTTTGTCTAATCAAAAGTGTAGATAATATAAAGAATGTTTATAAAAAAATTAGCCGGATTCGATATCTTGAGAATTGACGAATTTATGAATTTTTGTCTATTAAAAACCCTGTTTTTTCACCCATTAGCTCATTTTTAACTTTATCAAATATCTGTCATGCATAATTTAAGGCCTGTTTTTTATAAGTAACGTTAACTTTAAACTGATTTGATATCTACTTTAACTAAGAAGTTATGGGGTTTTTCGGTTATCTCAAAAACACTTTCTATCCCTACCCCCTTGGTCCGATTTTGCCCGTTAACGAACTTGACCGAGATTTTATGCCATAGATTTTATGTATGGGTTTGGAAGAAATTTGAACAGAATCATAGAAGGAATTGTATTGATAAAAAAGGGATATATATATATAAACTTTTTTACTGATGATAGTTTTGGGGTCTAGGGGGTCATGATCGGTGTAAATCAAGAGATTTTTTTCAAAAATTTCAACAGAATATTTACCTAAAAATCATCGAGATACCCTAAACCAGCGGTTCCCAAACTTTCTTGTTACGCGACCCACCTTCCAGTGAAAAAAAAAAATTCGCGACCCACTTTTGAATAAAAAACTATTTCGCGACCCACCCAAGATAAAGTTGTATATCAATATAGCAATTTTTGTACTATCTCCATACGCTCGGCTATCCTATCCTAAGAAATCGCAAATTTTCATACAAGATATACTATCACCAAAACCAAGAATCGGTAATATCAATGTATGCAAGTGAATAGTAATTAAAACAATACACAAACTACAAAGATAGTTAAAAAGACGTTTAATTATTATGAAAACATAATTTTACAATCAATGAGATTTCTTTTACAGGTGTTTACCAAGATGGGAACATATATCAACACACAGTTTTTACAAGTACTTGTCTTTCAAAAACAGCAAAGTAGAAAAAGCATGTTCTCATAAGCACAAAATTTGAATTTCACCAAGGATCTCAAAGCTGATTTAAATATTTCTGGATATTCTGTTCTTATCTCGAAGAAAATTAACAATTATCCCTTAAAATATCATTTCCTGCTGAAAATGTCATATCTTTTTAAACAGATGAAATAAAATATATAGTATTTTGGTGACAAACCTCGACTGTTCCGCGACCCACCAAAACAATTGCCGCGGCCCACCAGTGGGTCACGACCTATAGATTGGGAACCGCTGCCCTAAACTATTTTCTTTAGAATTTATCATTTAGTTTGGAGAAAAAATTGTTTTGAAACAGCTTGCTTAGTTTTTGCAAAATAACATTGGACTTACTTATGGCACATTTTTACAAAGATGTTTGTCTCAGCTTTAATTTTAAATATTATTCTTTTCTCACTTTCTGGAGTTCCTTTTTCTGGGGTAATTCTTGGTCACTTAAAAATGATAACTATTTCAATTATATTTAAATAAATATTTCAAAATATAGCCAACAATAGACTATTCCACAAAAAATTTAGAAACTTTAACCTATGAAACCTTATAAAACCTTTAATAATTTTTACATTTGGATGTTCATGACTTTTGACCAGGAATTATCTCAGGTGACCTTTTTTTTTCAGTACAATGTAAATCACATTAAAAAATGAAAAGTGTTTTCTAATTAATTCTTAATGTTAGATTTTTAAAGAATTTTCAGAAATTTGGAACATTCCTGAAATTTCTGATTAAATTATAAATTAGAATTCCCAATGTCAAAAAAAAAAAAAAAAAAAAAAAAAAAAAAAATTCCTTTTCTCCTCGTTACTTGTAAATTGACTTATTGTTTTTGTGGGTTATTTAAAATTGTAAAATTTTCTACTTCATTTTTTTTCAATATACATTTGTCTGACAAGTTATTTATTTTATAGCTATTTTAAATGGCTGAGTTTGCAGTGCTAGCTGCCAAGTCTATATTAAAGTTCCATCAATCTACTATGCAAGCACAGTAAGACTGTCAATTGTTCCAAAGAAAGAATAATTTTTTTTTTAATTTTTTTTATTCTCAGCAATATACTCAAGTTTATAATAATATCTGACTGCTGGAACACAATAAATCATACTGTAAATAAACTGCATTATCCTGTGAGCATTCTTTTAAACATACAGTAGACTCCCTCAAAACCACACATAATTTATAAAAACAGATGTAAACAACACAACATCAGTTGAGATATAGGGACAAAATTTGACATTTTAAATTATATATTAATTTCATGTATATCTTAATTTGTTATTTTTAGTTTGTTCCTTCAAGTTTTTTCATGAAGGAAGAATAAATTTATTTCTGAAAAAATTCAAAATATTGCAGTTATTACAGGTCATCACAAACTTCTTACCAAATATATTTTAATCAAGCTTCTTTTTGTTGCTTAACACTGGCTAAACCTGATATAAAACTTCCTTTCTTTTATTTTTTTGTGAATTAGTGGTGCACCTTTATGAGGCAATTTTCATTGAATGATTTAAGAAAAATATGACATTTGACATTTGAAAAATTTGACATTTTAAATTATATGGGTCATTCTCACTGAATAGGAAAAAACAAAGTCCCACTTGATTCTATAATTTTTTTAAAACAATTTTACCAATAATGTTTATTTTTACTAAAAGCTGTACTTTTTTGCCATCTACTACTCATATTATTTACTTAAAAAATAATTCTAAACAATGTAAAATAAAATAAAATATATGTAAAATATCATTCCCCTGGCTGTCCCTAACCCCAGAATTAGACTTTGAACCTACTAAATATTTATTAAATTTTGATTTATTAAAATTGTAATTATTAATATATTATCTCAATTTGTTTTTTTATAAGAGGAGTACATATGTAGAGATATACAATAATGCAATTCTGTGAAAAAACACACTGAAGTATGTCCATGAATTTGGGCGTCATTCCCCTACACTTACAAAAATAGTTCTAAAAAACACCAATAGATGCTTCTGGATTCAAATTTGCCATTGATCCAATTTTAACTACTTGCTTGGAAGAGATACCTTAAAAATTTGCAGTCTGTAGCCATTTTGTTTGTGAATGCAGGTGTTAAAAAGTGGAGTTCCAAAACGAATATTTTTATTAGCCATCATTACCCTGGAAAAAATTTTCCTGGATAAACTAAAGGTAAGCTTTTTTTATTTTGTTTTATATATTTAATACAAGTTTTTTAATATGTGTAATTATTTTAAAATTTTTTTGTTCCCCCATGTGGTTTTAACGTAGATATTACTAACAAAACATCATTCCCCTAGCATCATTCCCCTGCCTGCTCTTAAAACAGGGGAATGACTTTAGCTAGGGGAATGATGACATTTTAGAAATGTTATTAAGATATTGGCTGTAAACACTATAAATACATTAATAAAGAAACTAAATATTATTAAATTTGAAAAATATTCAAACATTTTTATTATTGTTAACTATAAATGTGATTTTTATGAAAATTGAAATACTTTAGTTTTAGATAATCTTTAAATGTAGACGCTACATTTTTTATCTATTAGTTTGTTGCAATTTAGGAAATTTAAAAAAGAAAACAAAAATATTTTATTTAGTTAATAATACTACTCAAATATTTCATTTTATTTGACAATATTTTGCATTAATTTGAAACAGTATGTAATTATTTACTACTATTATTACTTAATTTCAATTGGAAACTTTTTTTATTAATTGTTTTTCCATGGAGAATTCAATGTAATTTATCTGAAATCTGTATTTTTCAATTTTCATAATTAAAACAGAAATTGATGTTTAAGATTTTTATATTAAATGTCTGATTAAATTTAGACACTTCATTAAATTTGAATGTACCTCATTTATTTTTAACAGGGATGCCACTTTACAATCATTTTAGTGAGAATTATAGCTTCAAATATGGTCAAGAAATACATTCTTATCACTTTGGGGAGGTCTCGTAAACAAGTGACCTTATATACTATTGTGGCTAATTACAGAGCAGACGATAATGCAAACTTGGAGATTCAACCCATTTGTACTTTAACAGAATGCCTTCAACATCATCCAGTTGCTATTTCGGCACATGTGTACCGTAAAATGGGGTGAATCGGAACACTTTCCAACTTTAACGTTAAAAAAAAGTAACAACTGATTTTTTATTTCTTTTATTTTTCTACTAGAAACTTCGGTCTTGTTTTGTTCTTTACTTTTTAAGCAAAAACGAAACATTTTTACTGTTTATATATATATATTATTTATCTTTTTAATGGTGTTCCGATTCACCCCGCAGATAGGGGTGAATCGGAACAAATGCTATAATATTTATTTATTCCGATTCAAACTTTAATAGGGTTATTAAAAACAGGTAATAATGATAAGGGAGAAATAGGAACACGTAGTTACTGTGAAACCAACCCTTTATTTTATATACAAGTAAAGATATGCCTTTTTTAAGAATTAGAAAACAACTTTTAAATCAAGAAAATTAAAATTTATTTCAAGAAATTATATTCGAATTGCAGAAGTAGAATTTACTGCAAATTTAGTCCTGTTCTATATTATCCTTTACTAGTAGTCATTGGGCAAGTGAATCTATTGAGTAGCTCCAATCGCTGCATGTATTAATACGATCTACTAATACTCCCTCATCCCCAGCTCTTAGTACTGTTTGCATCCCTCTATTTTTTAATTGGTTTTTCAGTTTGAGATGTTTGTGTAATGTTGTGGATGTCAGAGGATAATTCTGTGCAGTTTTTCTAACTAATTTGCTATTTTTAAATTCTTTTATTGTGTGTTCCATGTCTGTTGGATTAGGCGTTGACTTTTTTGTTTAACCAAGTAATTTCTTGGCACCTATAAACTCTTCAAGTAATTCGAACAAACAAAAAATAGTTATAATACATATTCATTCGTATGTTTTCATATATTACATGAAACTATTACTGTATAGAAAAATACACCATGAGGGAAAACGTGTTCCGATTCACCCCGTAAATCTTAAACCACTGATGTTACAAGCCATTTTTCATTTTTTCATTATGTAGTTTAGAAATAATTAGAATTTAATACAGAATATCGTTTATAGGTCTATCATTAATTAAAAATACCCTCTCTTAGGCTTAGAATACGAAAAATACTGTAGTTACATACAAAGTTTTGAAGACGTTGAAAAAAATGAGGTTTTTGAGGTTCTTCTTGAAGTTTTTTTATATACCCCAGTAATTGTGCAAACATGTCAAAACACAATTTCCCAATTCTTAATGTTATTAGCTTCTTATAAAAAAATTGGCAACTAAAAATATCATCACATATATTTATAATGAATTTATTTGTATGACCGAGAAGTTTCGTTCCTATTCATCCCATTTTACGGTACCCTGTTTTGAAATATTTATTCTTAAAATTACCTTTAGTTGATACTTTATATTTTTATAGTGACGGTCCTTCCAATGAATATCGCAATAAGAATAATTTTTTTTTATATTTCTACCACTTTGCCTGAAGTGTTTCTTCATCTGCAAAGAATTTGTTGGAACTATTCTAAATGTGGACATGTTAAAGGGCCCCTGATGGTTTAGGTGGCACGTTAAAGAGAACTGCTAATAGAATTGTTGCCCAAGGGATATTAATAGCCGATTTTATTACATTTGTAAAAACACTAAATGAACATTGCAAGGGCATCAAAATAATAGAGAAAGAAATCATAGAAAATGAATTGAAAAATAATGGCATAAAATTTAAAGGAACAATGAAAGTTCACCAAGTTAACTGGTATCCATCTGATTCAACTTTAAAATTTCATCATGTAAGTTGTGTTGAATGTGGAGAGGCAAAAGCTAAATATTGCAAGCATTTTGAAATGGGGAGAATCTGTCTGAAAAATGAGCGTGAAAATATTCTACAAGACACGCTAAAATGTAGTGATAAAAAAAAGCTTGTTTGGCATAGGAGATTGGGTGCTAGTGCACTATGATGGCAAACTTTACCCAGGTGAAATATTAAGATTATTATCTGGGGAAGTAGAAATAAATGCCATGGCATACACTGGTGTACCAGGACGTTTTAAATGGCCAAGAGACTTGGATATTCATTATTATCCCGTTGAAGGCATTGAGAGAAAAGTTGATAATCCTGAACCATGTGACAATAGAGCGATATATTTTTCTTTCCCAAATGAAAGTTTTTAAACAAAATGTTTTCATTAGTGTAATTCAGTCTTATTAAAAATTCATTAGTGTGAAAACTACGTTCAGTAATTTAAAGAATTATGTATATTACTTTGAGTAAAAATATTCACTGATATGAATTTGTCTATCATTAATGGTTGACTGCAGTGCTTATTGAATCGTTCCCCTGGCAGGTAAGTCATTCCTCTGTTTCAAAATATCATTCCACTGCTCTCTACCATCATTCCCCTGGAAGTTGTTTTTTTATAATTATAAATAAAATATTAAATTTTAGGAATTATGAACGATGGTTGATAATTCTAATACAAATTCACTTTTTAAAGCTATATATGAAGAAAAAAGTCATTTATTTTATAGTTTATATTTTTGTATTTTGCGACTTCCAAATTACCCTGTTTGTGGAGAATGACCCATATATTAATTTCATGTATATCTTAATTTGTTATTTTTAGTTTGTTCCTTCAAGTTTTTTCATGAAGGAAGAATAAATTTATTTCTGAAAAAATTCAAAATATTGCAGTTATTACAGGTCATCACAAACTTCTTACCAAATATATTTTAATCAAGCTTCTTTTTGTTGTTTAACACTGGCTAAACCTGATATAAAACTTCCTTTCTTTTATTTTTTTGTGAATTAGTGGTGCACCTTTATGAGGCAATTTTCATTGAATAATTTAAGAAAAATATGTTTTATCTTTATAATTAATATTTAAACATACATTATTGATTATTAATTTGACCTTTGCTTTTAATATTTTAATCATTTAAAAAATTATCTAAACTTTTACTATTTTAGTTTATTACTCATTTTAATAGTTTACTATATTGTAAGTATTCATTTGAGTTTCGCTAGCATTATTAATTACATACAAATTACTGTTTTAAAAATGTAAACAAAGCAGTGATCATAAATTCACAAAATTTTAAAATCCACACAAACTCTGGTCCCAAGCTGTGTGGATTTAGGGAGTTTACTGTATTTAAGTTCTTATTAATTCCAAAATACTAGACATACAAAATTTCCAAATTTTTTGTACTTAATTTTTTAATTATTAAATTATAATAGATTTATTAAATTGTATTTATTTTATAAATCAATAAATCTGATTATTTACAATAATTAGTATGATTTATATGCTATAATTAGGGCTGCAGAGTTGCGACCATTTTTGGGTAAAAGAGTCAGAGTCTCTAAAAATCTATCCAATTCTGTCTCTGGCTTTTTTGTTTGACAGATTGAAGTAAAATTAAACCAATGTATGTAATTTTAAATCCGTAAAAGGAATTCTTCTTCTTCTTTTTGGATTATATTGGGCTGCCCAAATTAAAAATTTTCAACAAATTACTTTGTGTACACAGTAGATGAAAACTGTTTCTATTTTAAAAAACTATTTGTTCCAGAAATATTGTGAACTAGTAAAATTTTCAATTTTTTTTTTCCTTTCAATCAAAATTTTTCTGCTCTGAGACACTAAATTAACATAAAAATGGTAAAGATTTCTCATTTTCAAGTCCACTGATCATAAAAATTTCTGCTTTGTTTGATTCTTCAGAATTGGATAGTTGAATTTTTCAAATTTTGGGGACGTTAAATTGAAAAATTAGTAAAACAGATCTTTTTTCTTTCAAAGCTCTAAGAATTGAATTAATAATTAAATAGTGAAAAATTCTGTTTATTTTTTCCCTATGCCCTCATAATTATAACCAACAGCAACATTAGTAGAGTCAGATTTGGTGTTGGAGTCATTAAAATTTCCAGAGTCCTAATCAGCCATTTCCCCCTCCAACTCTCATTATAATAGTTATTTTGTTGCATTTTTTTTTCTTTTACGATTGTATAATACAGACTGGTTCTACATTTTAACTTTTAAAGAACTGATTATTGCTATCGTAAAACCACCCAACTATGAATACTATAGTTTATTAGTCTTTATTGTTACATTTAATTAAAAACATAATAGTCGTTTTTGGTTACCTTCAAATAACCTAACTAAATATATAATGCTTCATTTATTTTAATACGATACTTTACAATATTTCTGATCATCACATACTATAATAGCATATAAATGCCAGAGGGTAATTAGAAAAATAAAAGAATAAATGGAGTTCAGTTTGGAAACATCAAAATTATCAGTTTTATAATAGTAACAATTTTTATTATAATTTTGAAATTCTGCGTCATGCATTTTAAGAGAAATTAATAACCCATTCACCCCACTCTGTTTAAAAAAAGATGGTGGTGGGTGGGGGCGGGAATTTTTTTAAACGTTTTTCTAAATTCATTCAATGTTTATCTTAAAAATCATACTTCATTTCATGTAGAAATTTGTATAGTTCTAAACAAACTTCGATTACAATGCATTTATTTGGAGAACACCTCATTTTTTCATCAATTCGATTTATGCTTAATAATTAATTAATTAAAGCAGATTAGTGAATATGTTATAGAGGCAGGATGATTTTTTTGCTGTTTCTTTTAAAATCTCATTTGACTTTTACATCTTTTATGAAAATTAAATAAATTGAATTAATTTGTTGTTATAGGTATGAATTTCTGAAAATAAATCAATTTTGATAATATCTTTCTCAGTCCTGGTGTCTCCTGTAGATGGCACTAAAGAAACCTTTTACGATAACTTACATTCTTTTCAAAATATTAATATTACATTTAAACATTTTTAATACATACATGCATATAACAAACATCGATACATCATCTGATACATCACTGGAAGTGTTTTATAGTAATTTTAAACTGGTTTTAATGATCTCTCATAATATTTGTCTAAGGACTGAGGAGGAAAGTATCACAACTTTGATAATACCAGAGAATTAAATGATAATTTTACATATAAAGTGCAAACTATTCTTTTCTACCAAGCCACATGTAATCTAACATGCAACACATTATGCTGGCAAACGATTAAATACGCTATTTCTCAGATTAGAATACAGTAGACTCCCTCAAATCCACACAGCTTGGGATTAGAGGTTTTATGGATTTTAAAATTTTGTAGATTTCTAGTTATTGCTTTGTTACATTTTTTAAACAGAAATTTAAATGTAATTAATATTACAGCTGAAACTGTAATGAGTGCTTACACTATAATAAAATATTAAAATAAGTAATAAACTAAAATAATAAATATTTAGATAAATTTTAAAATGATTAAAATATTAAAAACATAGCTCAAATTAATAATCAATAAAGTATGATTAAATACTCATTATAAAGATTAAATTTATTTTGTCTAAACTATTTAATGAAACATGTCTCATAAAGGTTCATTATTCATTCACATCAATATCATAAAGAAGGAAATTTTATTTTAGGTTTAGGTTTAGCCAGACTTTGTAACCAAAAAATCTTGATTAGTACATAAATGTATTTGGTAAGAAGATTGTGATTATCAGTTATATCAATGATATCTTGATTTTTTTTCAGAAATAATTCTTCTATCAGAAATAACATTTATTCTTCTTTCATTAAAAAACATGAATTAACAAAAATTCTAAATTAAAATATAAATGAAATTGATGTAAGTCTAAAAATGTCAAATTTTGTCCCCATATATGAAATGAATGTCTCATTGTTTACATCCATAAATTGTATGCAGATTTTAGGGAGTCTACTGTATTATATTACATGAGCATCTATTGCTCACCCACAAGAAGAGTGACACATTTCGACAAAAGTAAATTTCACAGGAGAGGCAAAAGAAAATTTCAATGATTTCATTGTAACATGAAATTCAAGCACTTAGGTCTGCATGCAAAGAGTGTTCAATCCTTAAAAATGAAGATGTACTATACTATAAGGTTTGGAGGGTTGGATAATTTTATCTCCCTACGCAATCTACCTCTCTTCTATGCTCACAAATGGCCTAATCTATAGTACAATAAAGTGGTTTTCCATAGAACAACACTTATGTATTTTTTAGTGTAGCAAGACACTGAGTGAAGCAAGTGTAGTATGACAACCTATTAGTAGAATAAAACAAAAATTAAATTTTTGCGAGATAAGTCACTTTTCTTGCAGCTGGGTGATATGAAAAAATATCATTGGCAAATTGACATGCAAGCCATTATGTGCCAAAACTTACTGTCTCTAGGTGTTGAATTTTAGAAAGTTAGGAAAGAAAAATCAAATGACATTACCTATACCATGATGAAATATATACTAACACTGACAGAAATAACAATAAACTTTTTTTATTATTTCTTCCTATTTTGTAACTGTGTATTTAATGTTATCATTCAATATTTTGGCTAAATTGCTAAACCTTCAGAGTTCTTATTCGATTGCAGTTTTAAAAAAAAGTATTGATTTTATTTATAATGCAAACAAAGTTAAAAAGAAATTAAATGGATATAAAAGTCCAGATCTTAAAAATTGATAAAACTAAATTATCATAGTTTGAATTTTTGATAGCTTATAAATATGTTTCCAAATAATAATATTAATAACTTTTCCTCCCTCAATATAACTATTCATTGCTTCAATATGAATCAATTATATATTTTCACATTCACTACTCAAATTATTTTTTTTTATTTCAGTACAAAGTTCAAATACAATAGACTCCCTCAAATCCACACTCCTAAAATCTCCAACTCTCTAAAATCCGCACATAATTTAGTGATGTAAACAATGAAACATTGAATTTAGATGTAGGTGCAAAATTTGACGTTTTTAGTTTCATATCAATTCCATGCATTTTTTTTTAATTTGTAATTTTTGTTAAGGTAATTAAATTCATGTTTTTTCATGAAGAAAGTTTATTTCTAAAAAAAAAAATGATATTGTTGATATTATAGGTAATCACAATCCTACCAAATATATTTATGTATTAATAAAGCTTTTTTAGTTATTAAGTTTGGTTAAACCTGAAATAAAGCTTCGTTATTTTATGATCCTGATGTGAATGTTTTAGTAATGTACCTTTCTGCGGCAAGTTTTATTGAATAATTTAGGAAAAATATATTTTTTCTTTATAATGAATATATAATTGTACATTATTGATTATTAACTTGACCTTTGCTTTTAATATTTTAATAATTTTAAAAATTATCTACATGTTTATTATTTTAGTTTATTACTTATTTTAATATCTTAGTATATTATAAACATTCATTATACTTTTGATTTCATCATTAATTACATTCAAATTATTGTTTTAAAAATGTAAACAAAGCAATGACTAGAAATCCGCAAAATTTTAAAATCCGCACAACCTCTGGTCCCAAGCTGTGCGGATTTGAGGGAGTCTACTGTATTTGAACTTTGTACTGAAATAATTTATAATTTATATGTATTGCTACATGTATTACAAATCAAAACTTTATTTGCATTGATATATTTAATAAATGTTGTGCAAGGTAGTTACATTACATTACATTTTAGTTGCATCTGATCAGAAATATTAAATTTTATTTGCAAAGTTTCAATAAGTATAACCTGAGCTCTTGAACTTCATTATGTGAATTAAAATCCTCCCACCCCTAAAAATACTAATTTGTACCTTATAATTTAAATTTTAAAGATATAAAGCTAAGGCCTTTGAAAACTGATCTCGAATCTCGAAATAAATTAATAAAAATTATAATTACAAAGTTTCTCGTTTATATTGGTTACCGAAAGATGGCGCCAAACAGAATTTAAAATCTAAGATAATCGATGAATATAAACTCAATTAATCCATAAATAAAACTGTTCCTATAAAACAGAGGGTTATGAACGTAGAGATATTTGCTGTAGCTGTATTTAAGAAACAGAGTTTATACAGAAGTCAAAAAATAAATAAAATCAGAAGGCATATCACATAGAGTACTTCTTTGAAGCAACATAATTTTCAGCATAAACCGAGTTTATTTACAGGATTTGTGAATTTAAAATGTATTCATATACATTAATACATTCAAATATATTCATATATTTACTTAGATTACATAATTATGTAATCAAAATATATTGAATCAATGAATATAATTATATCTATGAGACATCATATTATACAGTTTACATGTATTTAAATACATGTGCCACTGCTTTCGTACGGCAACTATACAATATACACTAGAGGTCTGCCAGAGGCTAGGGCTTTGGGCCTTCCCATGCAATATGAAGATAGATTTGTACAAACTGGGGCCAAAGGATGTGCAGATTATAGAGTACTGTGGATTATGCGTCATTTATTATTCTTTGACAGCATTTTAATTCTATAATCCGTATAAACCGAAAATATAAATAAGAAATCTAATAATTTATTTAATATGCTATCTCAAAAAATGCCTTTTTAAGGAATTTTATCATAAAAATGGATTGCATTTACATAAAAATAATTGCAATATATTGTAAATTTTGGAAAGTAAAAATATGTTAGCATTATAAATATTGTCAATAGCTAACATGCATAAATATTCTTATTTTGAAAATTACCTCTGTAAACTAAATCATATATTTTTATGAGTAACTGCTCTAAAATATTTCATCAAACATTGCATTATGGTTTTTGAAAATTAGCAGAAAAACAGTTTTTTAAAAAGTATCAAATACTTTTCATTAAAATGCAGTAAAATCATAAGTTAAAATATATTTACAATTATAAAAATACTTTATCAAAATAAATTAAAAATCTTTTAATAATGAACCCACTTTTTAGCAATTATTTGACACATTTTGGCATACTTTTTTAGTATTTATAATAATTAGCTGGTGTTTTAGTTTCTTCAGATTTTATGAAGACCTGTTTAATTTGGAAAAATATAGCACATATAAAATATAATTTGCTTTATGTATTATAGTATCTGTCTAGTGTACATAAAGAAATTTAAAATGAACTGATAATATAAGTCAACTATTCTTTATTAACTGACATAAAACAAATCAACATAAACATCTAAAAGTAAACATAAAATAACCAGCGAAGATAAAAAACCTTGGTAGTTATGTACAGTAACTCAAATCTTTGAACCAAGTTCAATCACAGACATTTACCCACAAAAGGTAGAATGATGAAAAACTTCATCATTATAATCAGCATCAAATAAATAAAGAAATGGGAATTTCATCGCCAAGTGACAACTCATTGGCTAAATAACATAGTCCCATTTTACAAGCAGATCATATAATAAACAAGTTTTACTAAAAACGGGTGAGTCTTATTCACTTTATCTAAATCATATTAATATTGTAAATTCACTTTTTAAAAGATTACCTAGGCCGTTTCTGACAAAAAATATGACAAATTTATGTCATGCAATTTAATTTAAAAATGGATTTACAGATCTCTAAATAAAAGTGTAAAAATTTCATAATAGGATTAGGTAGTAGATATGATTGTTAGTAAAAAATCAGAACAATATCAGCTATATTTATCAAGTTATTAATTGATAGTTTTTCGTGTTTCCATTGATCTCGAGTTAGCTATGAGTTCTGCCATTCATTGAGCATTTTAGGCTTAAGATGGCAACATTCAGAAATAGTACCGTCTACATGATAAAATGTTATATGACACTGGTGCCTGACAAAGAGAAACGTATCCAAATTTTTATATAGCATATCGCACACATACCTATCTACACACACCTTAACTTCCCATCTTATCAAGAAAATCCTGCATGTTCGATCAATAGTAGAATGTCTTTGACAATCTTCAATAATTTCCACATCTGAAATTATTTGGTAAAACAATAGCACATCTGCAAATCTACATTACAAAATATGTTCTAGAGACTGGCCCTAATATGTGTGCCTGGTACCCTTAACGCATCAAATGGGATCCATGAATCACATAGCAAAATGTTTGAATCTGAGTTTTCCTGTGATTGTGACCATATCGAACAAGTGTGTGTTTGGGGGGCAGGAAGAGTGACACACACTGGGTTCTGTTCCTCCTTTGCTCATAACACATGACTTAACAGAACCATATTGGTCCATGCCAGTCTCTTTGAAACATAGGATAAAGTTCTCACACAGGTTTGGTTTGGTTTGGTTTATTTTTTGTCGTCCAATTATCTACGCTAGGGATATAGGACCAAGGGGGGAGTGCCCTTCGTGGGGGTCTTTCTAAGGGAACCTAACCCGTATTTACGCAAGATTCGAAGAAAACCACGAAAACTCCGAACGGTTAGGCCGACAGCCGCGATTGGGTTCGACCCCAGCACCTGCCGTCTACCAGTTTGAGGTCAGAACCTCTCGGCCACTGGTGGGGCCAGTTCTCACACAGCTTAGGCTGTTTCATAGAATAAATACTTCTTTAATATCTGTGAATATGTAACAAGTATGAACTAACGATCTATGCTGAAATAACACTTTCCAGAGAAAATTTGTTCATATCACATGCAGAAAATATTTTCCAGCAAACTCAATTAAGAAATACTTGCTTAAACACTCTTACAATTTAATTTTTTATTGCATATCTGACTAACAAAATTTCTCATCAGTATGAAGCAACATATGTTTGTTTAAAGTACTCTTACTTGAGAGTTTCTTGTTGCATACCTCACACATAAAAGGTTTTTCACCAGTATGAATTAACAGATGTTTTCGTAAACTGTCTTTTCGTGATAATTTCTTGTTGCATATCTCACACACAAAAGTTTTTTCACTAGTATGAACTAACACATGGCTACTTAAAGTAGCTTTAAGAGAAAAACTTCTTGTTGCATATTTGACACACAAAAGGTTTCTCTCCAGTATGAATTAAAAGGTGTGAACTTAGACTACTCTTTTGAGAGAATTCCTTGTTACATATCTCACACAGGAAAGGTTTTTCACCAGTATGAATTAAGAGGTGTCTGCTTAAGTGCAACTTCTGAGAGAATTTTTTGTTACATGTCTCACATTTAAAAGGTTTCTCACCATTATGAATTAATAAATGAGTGCTTAAATTACTCTTATTTGAGAAATTCTTGTGGCATATTTCACAAACAAAAGGTTTCTCACCAGAATGAATTAATAGATGCTTTCTTAAATGATCCTTTAGAGCAAATTTCTTGTTGCATAACTCACACACGAAAGGTTTCTCACCAGTGTGAATTAGTACATGCCTGTTTAAATCACACTTTGTAGAAAACGCTTTGTTGCATACATTACAAACAAACGATTTTCCTTGTTGTGAGTCAGAAGCTATATTTCCAAAAACCTCTTCTAAAGAACTATTTTGCTGCATATTTCACACTTTAAAAACATTTTTGAGTTATTTAAAGTAGTGCATCTACATTCAGTGCTTTTTGCATCTGAAAAAGTTAAAATCAAAACAATCTACCACCTTTTCAAGTTCCTGCAAAAGAAATTAAGAGGAAATTAATATATTATAAAATATTAAATTAATGCAGAAAACTGAATTGAAATAGACGAATGAATAGATGATGTGTAATTAAAAGTATTTTTTAAAGATTTTATAAATAAAAAGTAGAGCCGACTTAAAAAGAAAATTTTATAATTTCGTATCATCTATGAAAAAAATTATGCATTGTAAAAGCAATGAAGGTAAAAGAATTTATATTTATAGCAAGAAAAATTATAATACTAAGCATTCCCCCAAATTTAAGAATTTTTTCAATGTAATATAAATTATTATTGGGGAAAAGATTTCGCACTATTAATATAATTTACATTATACTGCAATAATTTAACAATGTTTAAAGCTCTATAATATGGAATATAATTAAAACTAAATACATTTTCTTTAAAAATTTTAAATACAGCATTGGAATGCATTTTTAGATCTGCGTATGTGAATTCGATGACAAAATGTGTAAATAGTATCATTAAGTAGATTTAAAATGTAGCATCTTATAACAAATTCTGTAAAAAGTACAGTAGTAACGACAGAATATCAGATGAGAGAGGAAAAATAAATTTTTCATTAAAAATCAATGAAGAAAAAAAACGTTCAGTATGATTAATGAAATTTATCAAAGAACACCATTAAACATTAATAGTATTGCAGTTATGTGTGTTTAGAAGCAGTATAAAAATTTCTTTTTAAGAGCAAGATTGTAGAATTTAATATGAAATTGCAGAAATCGATTTATAAAAATTAATAGTGACTTTATATGCCGGGTATATAATGCTTCAAACAGCGTTATATACCGACCAATTTAAGACATTGTAAGATTAGAATATAAGTTGGACTCAAATATCTTACGTTAAAATGTCCTTAAATTTCCAAGTCAGTATTAAAATAATGATATTTTCTTAGCTAGTTTTTTTCACAACACTACTCTTTTTACATACAGTATATTTAAGTGAAGTGGGCATGAAAAAGAAAATCATAATCATACAAAAAAAGTCAAATATCATACAATTAAAATTAATTTATCAATTAAATAATGCTTTTCAAATCAATCTATTCAATTTAACATAACCAGCAATAACACCTTAGCAATGTTTCCATCTATTACGTACTTTTTATTTATAAAAGACAATTGTGCTGCATCATTACACTTAAAATAAAAATGTGAATGGAATTGAATGACATTAGTGAAGATTTAATAGCTTTAAATTTAACAGAAATTGAAAAATTAATTGTTAAAAACATCGAAACAAAGTTTGTCTTTAAATTATTTTTAAAATATACAGTTTCTAATTACTTTAATCTTTTATATTTTCTATTAATATTTACAATTTAAAAGCTATCTAAATTTTGAAGAAAAAAATTTAAAAAAGGAACTATCACGGTACACCTCCTTAAATCCACAGAGCTTTTGACAAGAGGTTGTGGGGATTTTAGAGTTTCGCAGATTTCTGGTCACTGCTTTGTTTACATTTTTAAATAATAATTTGAATGTAATAGTTAATGTAATCGAGATTATAATGAATGTTTACAATACAATAAAAAATTAAAATAAGTAATAAACTAAAATAATAAAAATTTAGATAATTTTAAAAATGATTAAAATACTAAAAGCAAAGGTCAAGTTAATAATCAATAATGTATCATTAAATATTCATTATAACAATGAACTGTATTTTTCCAAAATTATTCAATGAAACTTACCATATAAAGGTACATTACTAATTCAGATCAAAATCATAAAATAAGAAAGTTTTATTTCAGGTTTAGCCGGACTTAATAACAAAAAAGCTTTATTAATACATAAATATATTTGCAGAGTTTCTCCCCAGTGTTCAGGGGGACACCACGCTCTTCCTGCCCTTTAGTTTAAAAAACAGCGCACCTCTTGCCGCTCATAAAAAAATAGCGCCATTCTTTCCCCTTATTTAAAAAACGCCCTTGCTGCTGTTGCGTCTGTACTAATAGCGCGCCTACTAGTTGTCTTCTCATTCATATACTTAAGACCGTGCGTTCTCAGAGCATGGATCGCAGTAGACGAGTCTTTGGGTCAAGGTCGCGATACACAAATTACTAGTCGAAAATAACTTGTACCAATTAAATAAAATTGATTAAAAGACAAGAAAAATATTTTTTTTTTCTAACCGGAGGTGATTATGTTCCGAAATTTCGAAAAACTGAAAACATTCTGTTCCTTTTTTTTTAAGGTTATGAATCAGAAAATTGAGGCATAAAAAGTATTGCGATTTTCAACAATGAATGATGGGAAAAAGCGTATTTAGTTAAAAAGTCGCGAGAAAAACGGTAACTTCGACAAAGTATAGTCGAAAATGTGTTAATTTCATCAAAAGTGTGAATTTTGGAAAGTTCGAAGAATCAAAAATATTTTTTTTTTTTTCAGAAATGACTGACTCAAATTTTCTCCATTTTGGGAAAAATCTGATAGAATCACAGAAATAATTCTAAGAAAAAAATGAAATTCACCGCAAATTTTCTGATATGTTAGAACAGAAATGGGGAAAAGAGAGGAGCGATTCCTTCCTGGCACGAAATTATGTGCCCTTTTTTATCGCGCCCTTATTTCGAAATTTGCGTTTTTTCACTGTCGTTTGACAAAATTTGCAGTTTTTTTCCCGATTTTTTTTGACGAAATATGCCTTTTTACACGATTTTGCAACAAAATTTTCCTTTTTTGCGACCTTTTAACAAAATTTGTCGTTTTTTCATGATTTTTTAGCAAATTTTGTCGTTTTTTATGTTTTTTAAGAAAATTTGCCGCTTTTTCGCGATCTTTTTTGCAAAATTTGTGGGTTTTTTTGCGATCTATTAACAAAATTTGCCTACCCCTCCATTTTTGAATCTTTTGACTTACTTTTTGGATTTTTTTTTCCAATTTTTTACTAAAATTTTCGCACCAATTATTTTTTTTATTTCTTAGATCCTTTTTTTTTTTTTTTTTTTTTTTTTAAATCAAATATGTAATATCTCTTTAGTTCATATTCTCAAGATACAAAGTTTACAAAAATGAAAATAATAAATATGACTTTTATTGTGCTGTTCCATTGATAACCGTACTATTGCTATCCATTTTTCAGTAATAGGGAATCGAAATTTTAAAGCTAAATAAGGAATATGGTTAAAAGAAAAATATATATGGATTCCAAAGAATACATAAATTTAGATACGAAACTGATGTTAATTTTTAACTAAATAATAACAAAGCACCACACATTAAAAATTCACTAACAAAGTACCACAACTAAATATGCACTTCAAGCAAAAGTCTGTAACATACAGTATTTCTGGTATAGTATAGTACCAAAAATCTTCTGTGAGTCCATGTAAATACTGTTGCACTTTCTATTATACAGAAAGTAACTTGTAATAAATGTCTTCAACATTTGTCAATTTCATTTTATATGAAATAATTGAACAAGATTAAATATGCTGAAAAAAAAATGTTTTCCCATATATCACTGATTAACGGAATTCTTTTGGGTAGTTCAGTAAATGGATGATAAAAAAATTTGGCACCACATGTTGCACAGAATGTATATTATAGTACACTTCAGTAAATGCATATATGAAATTTATTCTGTTATAAATCATTAAAATAAACTTAACAACAAATAATTGCATCATTAAAATAAACTTGAAACAATTTTTTCCCATTCAGTGTTATGTAACAGAATACTTTTTATTGTCCCTATAATCAAACTATACATCTAATTTTCATTCAATTTTGAAATGACTTGAAAAAATTATGCAACAATTACACATTTGAAATTTCCAATGATTCGGCTTCGTATATTTGGTTCTGTAACAGACTAGACGATGACTATAGGTGCTACGTATTTAAATAATTATGAATGCACCTAAAAAAAAAGCGTGTTTCGTACAAATATCTAAAGCTGATTACTAGAAAAATGGAAATCAGCAGAAAATATATTGTATATACTCGCATATAAGTCGAGAAATTTTGGACAAAGAAAAAGAACTTTGAAGTATGTAAGACCTAAAAAAAAGAATAAATAAATAAAATATCGAAAAACATTTTGCTAGTGAATTGGTGTTGAAGCACATTCATTATACTAGTACAGTACAAAATTGAAAATCTGGAATCTTTGGACCTCAGTGATTTCGAATCTCAAATCATTTTCCATTTATTTGTTAAAAAAAAAATAATGTATCCTTCCCCCTTGCAAAAAGAAAAAAAAATGTGAGATTTATATCAAGAATGCATTTGGAATTTAAAAAAAATTATAAAGCAGATATTTTAAGATAATTTTTTTTTTATAAGTTTAAAAAAAACTATCCAACCCCTCCCCCCCAACCACCAATTATTTACATTAGAAATAGAATTACTTTGCTGAAAAAAGGTAATTCTTTTAAAAAAATAAAATTGAAATAAGTGTTTAAGATATTTTTGACAAAAACTTTTCTGAATTACAACAAATTTCAGATAATAAATTTAATTTTTCTCAATGCTTTTTGCACTGAATATGTCCGTTATTTTACACTGCATTACAAATTTTGATTTTTCTGTGATAACCTTCTCCTTTGTTCTATAGCCGACATCAGTACTTATCATCTAAAGATGATTCACGCTTCATTCCCTTGATGATTTAATTATCCAATCCGCCCTGATTTTATTATAGATGCATTTAACTTGTTCATCACCAAATATAAGCCTTCTTCTATCAATTTTCAGCAAATTTCCTTTTTGAAAAAAAAAATCATTATACTGATTTTCTAAGCTTTGTATATTAAAATGTAAAGGTCTTATTTTGGATTATATGCTCTTATATTTATCACTTTTTTAAACTTTATTTGAAAAAAAAAAATCTATTGGTTTCTTTCTGAAAAGCGAAATATTTTATTTAGATAACCAAAAATCGTGATGTGATTGTGTAAACATTCCGCTTTTAATTTCGCATAGCGAATTGAATAAAGAAAAACAAACCACAGATAATTTTCTACTTCACAGTTCCTATTAAGTGAGCGTTTTTGGCAGGCATTGTAACTTTGTAATAACAGATTATATTTCAATAGAAATTTGTTACACAGCCTAATTTAGTATTATTTCAACTTGATGAAAATTTTAAAGAAATTGGTCAACTTACATAGGAGGTACAATTTTTTTTGTTTTGTTTTGTTTTTTGTACAGAAAAGGAAAGAGGTTTTTTTTTAATTCTTTTTCTTTTTATCTTTTCTTGCAATACAAACTTTTAATAACATAAGTTAGGTATTAATTTATAGGCGAGTATGTATGGTAGATAATTTAATAGTAAAAATGAACTATATTCAAACATAAATTAAAAAATTATTAAAGTACAAATTATCTCAAAATTTAAAAAATACCTCCCATCTAATAAAAATCCTTTTGTAAGAGCAAAAGTCTTATATTCTTAAAAAAAAAAAAAAAAAAAAAAAATATTTATGGAATTTTTTTTCATAACAAAATGTTAAAAAATCTATCCAAATTGAGATGACATAATTTAGATAACGTTCTTACATAAACTGAGTTGAATAAAGGAAAACAAACTACACATAGCGCCCTCATATTTCTTGATTTTTTTTTTTTTTTTTTTTTTTTTCTGTGGAGTATCTTTTTACTCTAATTTTTCTTATAGCTCAGCTTAATAAAAAACAGTAAAACAGCTTAATTTACTATTACTACAATTAGCTGAAAATCTAAATGAAAATTGGGTATACTACTTGCTTATCCTGTCAGCCAATTTTACTAAATTACACAAATCACCAAGCTAAGAAACAAATTATGCATATTGACATAATTTTGATTTTAAATAATGAGAAAACAAATAACTAGGAGAATACTAATAAAAATAAAAATTTGAAATAAAAATCTCTTAATGAGATTTTAAATACTTGTTTCATATTTAATGTCATTGAATGTGACATTCACGACCATCCATTATTAGCATTTAATCTCATAGTTTGCTGATAGTTTTTTGGTCAATGGGGTAACCAAATAGTGCTAAAATTTGTCAATTAGTATTTTTTTTTTTAACAGTAAGAAAAAAAAACAAGCTTTTCTTTTCATTTTTTTTTCAATCCTCTTTTTCTATTTGTTTACAACCAAATATTTTTTTCCCTGTACTCAAACAAATCAAGCTTGCAGACACTTTCATGAAATAATATTTGAATAGTTTTTTGTTTTTGTTTATTTTAAAAGTCCTTTAGAAATTTTTTACTTTAAAAATTTATTATATGTATCTTAGCATGTAAAAACTAATTTCTGTGAATAGACATTAATATAAAGATTTAGTACTAATTAAATTTTCAAGAAAAATTCCATTTATAATCATTTCTGCCCCACATTTGACAATATTTCAAGTACTCAAAAGAGGAATGGTAAGGGGGGGCAAGGCTCTGGACTTTTTTTGGTACTACTAGGTTATCCCGTCGACAAAAAATTATCGCCAAACTATAAGATTAAATGCCAATAATGGATGATCGTGAATGTTACGTTCAATGATACTAAATATGATTCATGTGTTTAAAATATCATTAAGTGATCTTTTTTTTTATTTGAATTTTTATTAATATTCTACCAATTATTTGATTTTTCATTATTTAAAATAAAAATTATGTCAATATGTATAATTTGGCTATTAGTTTGGCGATTTGTATAATTTGACAAAATTGGTTGACGGGATAACAGAGTACCGTAAAATACCGTTAATCCGCCCCCCCAAACGAAAAGAAAAATCGTACAATAGTTAGAGGGGGGCACTTACACGGGATTTTTTTCGCGACCCTTCAACGAAATTTACAGGAATGAATCATCATGAAACGAATGAATCGCTGAATGAATCATGAATTCTGACACTTGATAAAATTTGGGTTTCTTTTTTAAAACGTAAATTCTGGCGAAAAAAACACAGGAAAAAGGAGAAATTAGTAAAAAAAAGCCAAAACAAGCATGCAATCAATTAAAAAATCTTGAAAAAACGCACATTTCATCAAAGTTTCATGATTCATTCATTTCAAAATGATTCAATCGCCTTTGAGAATCGGGAGGGAGGGCGCTTTCTCGGGATTTTTTGAAAATTTCAAATTCATTATAAAGTGGGGAGGGGGCGTTTGATCGGGAAGGGCGGATTAACGGTATTTTACGGTAAAACCCCTTTTTTAATTACACAATAACTTTATTTCAAGCATAAAATATTCAGCTCTATTTTCATCGATAAAATTTGATGTTTGTTTTCTGAGAACTTTAAACTCACAAGTTTGTAATCACACTAATTGACACCAATTTTATTTAAGGGTGCTAGTCCCTCAGAGGCCCAATTTCTCTCCACAATGTTAAGTTTATTGGCATTTGATGCATTCTTAAACTCAAAATACTTCCTTAAGGAATTAGTAATACTTTTAAGTTCTATTTTCATTGTTTGCTTCAATTCTCTTTTTACCTCAGTTTTCAAAATATTTCTAAAATCTATGCATATTTTAAAATGAAGTGTTAAAATTTTACTTCTAGTTTGTTAATTTTTAAAACATAAAATAATAAATTGAACATAAATTTTAGAAATATTTTGACAACTAAGAAAGAAAGTGACATCCTTTAAGAAGAGAACACTGAAAAAAAAGCCTAACAATATTAATTCCTTAAGACAATATGTTGGATATAAAAATGCATTAAACACCCATAGGCTTGACATTACTGAGAGGAATTCAGCCACTGAGTGATTAGCATCCCTAATTGTCGGCCGCAGAACAAATTTTTGATCATTTTATACAATACACATTAAAAGCATGATTATCCAACTATCCAATAATTAAGCATATAAGAGAATGTAAGTGTGCTTATTCCAGAGGTGATTCCGAATTTTAAAAAATGTTCTGAAAGGTTACTCCGGAGGAGCAGAATCCTTTATTCCCATGTTGTTATGGGATAAGATGAGACAAGCACTGTCATAAGTTTAAGTATGGAAAAGAAAATTCTTTAATAAAGAAAGAAAATGGCACAAAAAAATGTAAATTTCAATGAAAAAGGGAAAAAATGAAATGACTGTTTTGGCACAAACTCAGATAAAATAACTCATTATTTCTAGCAAAGCTTTTTATTTGGCACAAATGCTGCAAGATTATAAGTACCTTTTTTAGTTACAATTTTCTAGATTTATTCATATGGCACAAACATTTTTTCAAAGGAAAATTTTATGTTATGAATGTAACAAAATAAGTATGCCATAGAAACAAGATATATTTAAATATACACGATAAATTTTCTGTATACAACCAAAAAAAAAAAAACAGAAGGTCACATGATATTAAATAAGTGGTATCACATAACAAATACTTCCTCAACTGTATTTAACATGGGAACTATATAAGTTTAAATATGATATTACAAAGAAAATAAAATGCTGTAAGTAGTAAAGAGGTTGATACAGTGTAACTTCCTAGCACGAGAACAGACAAGTACCATTTTTCAAATTGCAAGGAAACAATAAAATATCTCTTTAAAAAAAAAAAAAAAAAAAAAAAAAAAAAAAAAAAAAATGTGTGCAGCAACTTATTAGCAATGGATCTAATATGATGAAGACATTGGAACTTCAGAATCATGCTTTTGTAAATTGTTTTGACATTTTATGTAATTTTTGGTATAATCATGGGAATTTCAATATGCGATTGAAAAAAAAAAAATACTTTTAATAGAACAGAATACAGCCAAATTCAGTCTAGGGGCAACACAATGTTTTGAATTTAACCATTAATAAAAATTCAAATAAGTTTGCTATTTTGAAATTTAAAATTGAATATTATTCACCTAACTAATTACAAATAAATAAATAAAATTATCTGCTAGAAATATAAGATTTTATTAATGCTTTAAATGACTATGGGCAGAATAAAAGTTGCAACACATGAAATTTTGTGTAGTCAGAGTTATCAGCCTGCAAATTGTCGAATTTTAACTGATGATTCATAAAAAGAAACTATCTTAGCTTTAACTTATTTTAGTAAAGAGGGTGGGATCAATAAATTCATATTTTAAAACTTACCTAATATTTATAGATAGGGAAAGACAAAAGACGCCAATGTAAGAATGAATCGTGATTTTCACATCACGATTCATAAAAGAAAAATTTCATTCATTGAAAACGAGAATGATGAATTAACGTGATTAATTAAACTGCTGCAATAATAATAATAATAGTACCTTTTTCTATATCTTGTTTAATACAGGCTATCAGAAATCAATTAACAGAAACAAGCTTTAGCAAAGAATTTATGTTAAATGTTCCTAAATTATTCAAAATTAAATGTCTTAAATTTTATACCCGAGTGCACATTTAAGTGCTAGAATCGCGAATTTTTACTAATGCGTTCTGTGCTTTTTTTATATATAAATAAATATTTTGTTTTATTAGTGAAAAATTTTCTGTTGCCGTTTGTTTCTTGATTGACTCATTATTCTTGAATGAATGCTTCGTGTGTGATTCATTCATTGTGCTGGCGGCGTCTCTTTATCAAATTGAGTGTGTACTTTGTAACAATAGCTGATTTATGAGAACAGTATACTGATACTGACTCAACCAGTTTACTAAAATAAAATACTGGTAGGTTATGTTTCTTACGTTATTTTTCTTCTGAAAATTCTACAACTTGTAATTTGATCGTATGATGGCACAAAATTTTATGTGTTTCAAATTTAATTTTTTGCTGACATTAGTTATATGCAAGGATGTTGTGGATGGTATACACGGTATACCTTTCGGATATTTTAAAAGAATACCATATACACTCAAGGTTATACTTTTTGCTTAGATCGTATACCCTCAGTTTTTTCTTCGACCACGGATGTAATTTAATTACAAAGGATACACGCTTTAAGCAGAGGGTACGCGCTCGAGTTACAGGGTACACCCTAGAGTGTGTATACTATAGCCTTCTTTAAAAAGAGAGGGTATACGATATTTCTTTAAAAATTCCAGAAAGTATGCAGTGTACACCCATGTATACCCTCCACTGCATTCCTGCCTACGACTATACCATTAGTTATATAAAATATTCTGAATACTGGTTAAATTGATTACTTTAATATTTTAGAACTTAAAAGTAATAAAAAGTTAAATTTTACATAAACAAGACTTTTGATTAACAAGAATTTTTTTTACAAGGGAAGTCTACTAAACTATAAAAACTATGCTTTGAGTTATTGTTTAAGACAACACTTTTAATTAATAAAATTTTCATTTTCATGGTTGTGAATTTAGTTAATTTATTTTATAAAATATGTATTAAAAAATGAAGGATTTGGAAGGAACACTTTGCCTTATTATATTGTTTATTATTTATAAAAAAGTGCTGAAGTGAAAAATGTATACAAATAAATGCAGTCATTGATGTAGCTACTGTGGAGTAGTTGCAGCAAATTGCTCCATCCACACGAATCCTAAAGTAAAAAAATTAGAAAAAGCAAAACAAAGTTTTAAAAACATATTTACATATTAATTTTTTATCATTAATCAAATATTACAGATGAATCTTGTTACAATCAGAATATTCACGCGGTATTTTATCTTGTGTTTAACCTTAACTATTTTAATTTAAAACATGTTTTTATAAATAGTTAAAAGAAATTGTTTCTATTTTATTCAGCAAAGTTTTAATTTAATTCCCACCATATTGCAGCCCCAAGTAAGATCAGCCCATCTGATATAAAAGAATTCAGCCTTTGCTCTTTGTTGATTTTAACTCTGATTAAGTGCATGATATACTTGAAAGTACCAACTAGGTTTTAAAGTGTAATAATGTAAATAAAAACACCTTTAAGTAACTTGAATATTTTGTATCTAATCTTCCTGATGCATGCTTTATTTCAAAGAATCAGTAAAATTAAATGTATGTCATCTTTTATGCATATTTAATCATGCATTATTAAATACTCAACCTTTACTTATAATAATTTAACCATTTTAAAAATTACCTTAATTTTTATCTATTTATTTATTATTTTACAGTATTTTGAGCATTCATTATAATTTTGATTGCATTATTACATTCAAATTACTGTTTAAGAAAGTAAACAAACAATGACAGAAATCCCCTAAATTCAATAAAAGCTGCTATAAATAAATATTATTAAATTAATCATGCATCTCTTTTATATACATTGAATTTCCAGAAGTAAAAAAATTAAATGGACTTTGTTAAATATTATAAAATTCACAAGTTGCAAATATTTTGTTTAAAATATATTTAGTCTATCCTGACAATTTCATGTAGAGGTCCAATGATTATAAATATGTTGATGTTTCACTGTATCTATTTCTTTTCATATGTATCAGAGTTGCAATCTTTACGTTCGGTTCTCTTAGTTTGTCTTTTTTCTGTCTATCAGTATGATGAAAATTCTAAAACTTTAGTCTGTAACTTTCAATTGACTTGTTATTTCTTTTTTCTTTTCTCACCCTCTTTTTTAACAATCCAAAATTTTTACTATAAGTAGAACATTTAAAAGTAAATGTATATATATTAGTGTATCTTTTATGAATATCTTGATGCTTTTTATTTATCTTCTTAAAACTAATTCACTTTTTGAATATTCTCATTGACCAAAAAACTATCGCCAAGCTATTAGTTTAAATGCCAGTAACGGCAGATCCTAAATATCACATTCACATGCTCTTCACATTTAACACTGTACTCACTTTTGTTATGTTATAAAGTCATGTTTAACTTGATGCTTTCCTTGTATTTTTATTAATGATTTACTAAGTTATTTGTTCTTTTGTCATTTAAAATGCAAATTATGTCCATTTGTATAATTTGGCGAAATCGATCGATGGGATTAATCAAGTAGTACCAAAATTATTAAATCTCTTGTGGTGTTTACCTGTACAATTCAATACACTTGTTCGTTCTTTAAGTGTAATGATGTTTACTATTTTTTATTATTCCTTTCGAAAATTAAGTTTATTTATTTTGTCTATAAGTAGTGAATAAGTAATACTAAATTTCATTTACAATTCATTCCATCATATTTGTTTCATTAAATTTTATTGGAATTTTGCTTCCCCATTTTTCTTCCCTTAATGTTTCAAAACCCTTTAAAACTACCTAGTTAATAAAAAGAGAAATCTGCTTTATTTGTCTTTTTATTGTCACAATAAAAAATCTATCATGATGATTTCTCAATCCTATTCTCACTTTTTTTTTTTTTTTTTTTGAAAAAAATTTACAAAGTGAAAAAACATTGAATGTCTTTAATATTTTTTCTGACCTATTGAATGAAATATTGTTGTAACTCTATAGTAATAATAAATAATAATTTAATAATCCCCCTTCTCCCCCCCCCCAAAAAAAAAGTAAATTAGTACTTTACTTCTTCACTACATTTCGAAGGGGAAATCTAATTCAATAATCATTAAATAATCATCTATTCCAAAATTCTAGATTCCTCCCCTTCTTTCTCTTTACACACTAAATGTACAATTTTTAAATTTCATTTTTACTTTATTCTATGTTTACAAAAAGTAAACATTGGATTTGAGAAAATTTTCAACTGCCAGTTTTTAATGGAATTACACATTTTAGGGGTCAAAGATCCCCCTCCCCAAAAAAAACATGTTTTTTACAAAATGTCTGTCTGTGATTCTGTTTATATGCAACACAAAAACTAGAATGCTCGGAATATAAAAAATTACATTCTGCCAGTCCAGAATATAAGTTAGTGCAGATTAGTTTTTGATGTAAATCACCTAACAGGTGGCACTGCTATGATGCATTTTTCATGGTTTCTGCAATAGTTTGATCTAAGAATTAAAACACAAATTTTTATATAATTTCAGATTCAGATAGTCCTTCATATGAAAGAAAATGTTACCTTTCTCCAAAATTTGAATCCTTATTGACTGCAGTATATTTTTATTCTTGAAAATGATCAACATAATTTGATTCTTTTATCTCTTTTGACAAACAAACAAAAAAAAAGAATTAAACAGCAAATCACCTTTTGCTTCTGTTTTCTGTTGCTTATTAAAATATGAAGTTTTCGCTCTAAATCTTCTGAAATGCAATCATTTGTATATTATGAAATGGAATTCTGTTTGAGGTAACCTTGCTGTAAAGCATACGTCGCCACCTTGAATATTTTGCATTATTTATTGATGACTCGAATGTAACAAAATCAAAACATCTTAGGTGGGTGTATGAACAGTTTTGACATTTCTAAGAGGCTCATTCATAGTTTTAAAATAAATGTTGAACACTCTAATGTGCTCTAGAAATAAATAAAAACAGTTTACTGACAAAAATGAAAAAGGGTTTTCATCTGAATTAAAATACGTTACATTTTTATTCCCCTAGCTAATAATGCAAAAAACTGATAAAGTGAAAAATTCCCTGTTTGTTACTTTTTTCTCTGTTGTGTTTTAAGCCTTGTTAGCAATGTGAAAAAAAATCATGTGATTAAAATAATTTTTATACTGATTGTTGATGCACACTATAAATACAACACCATTATTTTAAATATTGCTGTTTTTGTCAATTTTATTTAACGTACTGAAGTGTTTATTAGTATTGAATTGTTTTTGAAAAAAATATGCTACTTGTATAATTTTTTCCTCCTGTTTGATGCTCTGTCACAATTATTATACTCTCTACAAAATTTATTATAATTATGTTTTCTCATCACATATTTCATCGTCCAAAATGCATGAACTGATCTAAGAAAGTATTTCCAAGTAAGCTGTATTATGAAATTGCAGAAAAAAATCTCTTGTTTTACCTATTACCAATTATGTCAGTTTTTAAATTTTCTTAAAGTGATAATAAATTATTACCATGCAGTATAGCCTGAAACAATAACGAAGAATCTTGTCCCAATAAGTCCTTTATGTTAGATTGATAAAATTAATAAATCTGAATGAATTCCGACTAAATACATGTCTGTAATGCCATTTTTCTTGCCACTAAAATAATTTATATTTGCCCCACTGCTTATAAAGTGCATCATTGTTTCCATTTGTGATATTAAATTATAGAAAATTATCCTTAAATTTGTTTTATGTTTTTATTTATAAATGCCATTAGTAATTCTTTATTTATAAATTGTATTTGTTTCATTTTTTAATAATTTTTTATAGCTTTAAATTTTACTTTTTAGTATTTTCTTTGTGATAAATTATTTGTTTTATGATGGTACCTATTTAGTTTACTTGCTGTAGTTTTGTTTATTGTTTAATCATGGAAGACGGTAGTATTCCTGTGACGCAGCCTTAAGCCTAAAATCGTATCGTAGAATTGTCGAATGGCAGAACATATATACAGCTAGTTTGAGATCAAAGAAAATGCGGAAAGCTGCCTTTTAATAACTCAGCAAATATAGTCACGTTGTTCTGATTTTTTAAAAAGAGTCTTATATCTGCCGTCTAATTCTATTTTGAATTTTTTACATTTCTACGTGCTTTATCTTTCAAGATCTCGATACCCATTTTTAAACCGAAATCGATAGTGTTTGTTCCTGATAATGAGATCTAGAAAACTGCCTGGGAGATTTTATTAAAACTTATATATAATATGAATCTTTTTAAGATAGAGTGAATAAGACTTGTCTAGTTTCTAAGAAAACTCTTGTTTGATCTTGACACAGGGCCATAGCGACCGCCCCCCATACCCCCCATTTGGGGGGGGGGCGACGAAACCAGGGGGCCCCTAATCGATTCTATCGACCTTTTTACCTAAGTTTATTTGTAGTGAAAATTTAAGAAAATACTTCTTTTAAATGATGTTTTTACTTTTTCAAATCCACATTTTCTTATCCAGGGGCATGCGGGGCAGTTCCCCCACGTGCCTCTTTTTAAGGGGGCCCCCAATAATTAGGATTTTCATTAAAGGGTGCCAAATGCTTAAAATGTGCCAAAAGTGGTCAAAATTCATAAGTTTT
The DNA here is from genome assembly GCA_964019185.1 of Maratus speculifer. NCBI lineage: Eukaryota > Metazoa > Arthropoda > Arachnida > Araneae > Salticidae > Maratus > Maratus speculifer. Next base: position 458,569,814 of record OZ025292.1, read on the forward strand.
CAAACATTTAGAAAGGGAGTGTGGTTCCCCTTTTCCTCTCTGTTTCCAGTATTCCCTCCACATACGCAGAAAACAAACTATATCATTAGAAAACAAATGACTAAAATTTTATTACAACCAGGGCCCAAGGGCCCGACTTAGATTGTGAGGGGCCCTGGCGTAAACATAATTCGGGGAGGCCCCCTTTCTACCTTTTGAATTTTTTTCTTGAATTAAAAGAAGTGTCTAAAACTAAACTTTATACTAATTGTCTGTATATGTAAATTTCGTACCAAGTACTATTCGCATTTGTATACAGAATAGCACAAAAGAGATAACTTTAAGAAACTATTGAATACATTTTTTCTTCAGTTATGGAAATATAAGGATAAATGTGAACCATTAAAACGTAAATACACTTGAGATGTAACTGTTACATTGAGGGGAGAAGGAGGGGCATGAGGTTCGAAAGCAGAGGAGATATCAGAAAAGAGCCCCATAAAGATTAAAATAAACAGATAAATAAAGAATTTTGGTGACTTTTGGCTTTTTTATTAATTAGCCATAACAAAAATATTCTTTTTGCCCTTGGGGAGGGGGAGTCCTCAATCGGGAGTCCCAACGTCCGATGCAGTTGCCCTGCATGGGCCTTACTTAGTCAGGCCCTAATTATAACAACATAGTATCGTATAGCTTTTTAAAGGAATTTTTTATTAATGTTTCCTCCTAACGTGGTAAGTTAAAATCATCAATTATGACCAATTTTTAGCCTTCTTTTTTAGACATCTTGTAATGTACGTAGATAAGCAAAGTAAAAATTTGCAAAGAAATATTTGTGTCAACCAATTTATAATTTTTTCTATAATTATCAAATTAATATTCTTAATTAAAGTTTTGACCAAATTTTTGGTATCTCTATTATATAGATGTGAGCCGTATCGAGTACCAAAATTTATGCCTGCATACAATATATTTTATTATTATTATTATTATTTTATTTATTTATTTATTTTGTACTTGCCACTTCTGCATTATTCACAAAAAAATCTACAGATAGCTAGAAGGGGGGAGGGGAGGGCTACAGAATGATGTTTACTCCGGGGCAACCATATCTTTAACTGGGCCCTGTTTTTATCAAAAACCTTGTTTAGATTTCAAAAATGAAGAAACTGGAAATCCTTACTTTCTTACTCGATTTCCCCCCCTCTCTTTTTGGCCATGAGTTTTTGTGTATAGAGTTGCTAGCGACAAAAAGGTGTTTTCTTTTGAAACATCTGAATATTATGTTAGGAGATAGGTCATTCTTCACATTAACTACACAATACTAATCTGTCCAAAATGTTATAAAAAAAGCGCGTGAGCCGGAAAATGAGAAATTATTTTAAATAGCGCACGTATAGACAATTAAGAAGGTTACTTTATTCGCAACAAAATTGTCAGTATTTTTGTTTGAATCCTGTTTTATATTACTTACTTTTTATTTGGGAGTGAGATATGGTCAAAGTTAATCCATTTATATATTATAAGTAGTTATTAAATAAAAGTTTCTATTTTAAGTTCATACTTCCGATGCAATTTTTTACACATCTCGTTGTGCAATTTAAATTTTAACATATTTTTACTTAAAACATTAGTTATTCAAACATGGCAAATTGATGTTTTAATTTGTCACTCAGCTGCGAAAAAAAGTTGTTGAAAACATTACTATTGGAACAAATTTTCTGCGATTCTTTGACGAGATTTGCATTTTTTCTGCAATCGTTTGACGGAATTTGCATTTTTCCGCGATCTTTAGACGAAAATCACGTTTTAATTGCAATCCTTTTGATAAAAATTCGCATTTTTTTCGCGATCTTTTTGAGGAAAATCGCGTTTTTGCGATCTTTTTTGAAGAAAATTGCGTTCTTTTCGCGATTTTTTAATGAAAATAGTGTTTTTATTGCTATCTTTTGACGAAAATCGCGGTTTTTCTCACGATCTTATGCGGAAAATCGCGGTTTTCTCTAGATCTTTTGACGAAAATCTCGTTTTTCTTCCAATCTTTTGACGAAAATCATATTTTATCGCGATTTTTTGACGAAAGTAGTGTGTTCCATACGGTCTTATGATGAAAATCGCGTTTTTCTCGAGATTTTTTTTTATGAAAATCGCGCTTTTCTAGCGTTATTTCGACGAAAACCGCGTTTCTCTCGCGGTATTTTGATTAAAAAAAAAGCATTTTTTTCGCAACCTTTTGACGAAAATCGTATATTTATTGCGATCTTTTGACGAAAGTAGTGTTTTCCTCGCGGTCTTATGATGAAAATCGCGTTTTTCTCGAGATTTTTTTTATGATACTCGCGTTTTTCTGGCGTTATTTTGACGAAAACCGCGTTTCTCTCGCTGTTTTCGTATTTATTTCGTATTTCGTAAAATAGCATTTTTTCTCGACCTTTTGACGAAAATAGTGTTTTTATCGCGATCTTTTGACGAAAATTGCATTTATTTCGGAATCTTTCGACGAAATTCGTTTTTTATTTCGCGACTTTTTTTTTTTATGAAGATAGCATTTTTTTCTTGATCTTTTGGGGAAAACCGCGTTTTTCTCGCAATCTTTTGACGAAAAATGCGTTTACCTCGGCAATTTTTAGCGGAAATCTCTTTTTTTTCGCTATTTTTTGGCGAAAATCATGTTTTTTATTGCGATCTTTTGACGAAAATCTTGTTTTTCTTACGATCTTATGCCGAAAATCGTGTTTTTTCAAAATTTTTTGCACGAAAATAGCGTTAATTTGACAAAAATCGCGTTTTTTTCGCTGTATTTTGACAAAAATAGCATTTTTTCGCTACCTTTTGACGATAATAACGTTTTCTTTGCTATATTTTGACAAAAATAGCGTTTTGGGGGGATTTTTCGACGAAAATCGTTTTTTATTCCGCGATTTTTTTTTATGAAGATCACGCTTGTCGTGTTTCACGAATGTCGTGTTTTTTCTGCAATCCTTTGAAGATATGAAAAATAAGAAAAGCGGAAAATGACAAAAAATGCAGGAAAATCGCAAATCCGTGAGAGAATCCCATGCCTACATAGTATTCTATTCCATTCTTCCATGCATTAGCGAATGGGTCTTTTCGCGTAACTGAAATAGCCCTTTAAATAGCAAACTGCAGGAATTATGTGTTTATATAATCTATTTAATTCCTATACTTTCTAATAAAATCTCAGCTTCATGTGCTTATTTGTAAAATTGTTTTAGACAAATTTTATTTTAAAGTTGTTAATTGATCTTTAAGCAATGCATATGTATTTCGTATTTTCGCAAAGTTATGAAAATTAAAATAATTTTAACTATGCTAATACTTTTACTTATGCTAACTATTAAATTTTTTCATTACATTATTATAATTTGAAACTCATATAGAAACTTTAATATATAACTTTAAATATTTCTCAAAAAACTCAGTTTAACGTGGGGGGGGGCGGGCCCAAAATTTGTTTCTTGGGGGGGGGGGGGGCTCAAAACACCTTGCTACGGCCCTGTCTTGACATATTGGTCTTGAAAAATTGGACTATATTTTCTGCATTTCTATGGGAATCTCAATGCAAATGTTCGATAAACCATTTATTGTGTTCATATGCGTGTTTCCTTTTTCTTTACCTATCTTTTTCTCTGCGTTACTGCATGCTTGCTTGCTCAATCGGTATGTCTTTGGGTTTGAGAACTGAACATCGCGAGTTCTGCCCCGATCGAGTCGTTACGTTTTATTTTTGTTTTGAGCTTTTTTAAGTCAGTTAATAAAATAAAGTTGACTTTTATTATCCATTCCTTTATATTTTTTATTGTCAATGAGACCATTAAATGAAATTTTAATTAAAAAAAAGAAAAAATTGTAATAAGTTAAATAAAATTACATTACAACTAATTTAAATGAAATAAAAATTCACTTTAAATAAATTTCAATAATTCACTTTTAAAATTAAATTTAAGTAAGATATTTTTTTTGTTAAAATGGACATTTATTTTAAATTATAAAATAAAATGAATATTTACTTTTACAAAATCAAATATTTTATTATGAATGCGACTAACGAAGCATAAATTTCTCGATTTTGACGGCACTCAGATTAGAACTTCAAGCTTACCAATCTTCAGATACAAAATTTTAGCTGACAAACATCGATTTTGGGACAACATTTATCAATAATGTATGGTTCAAAAATATTTTAAAAATTCAAAATATGAATGCGAAAGTATGCGACATTATAAATGACACTGTTTTTAGGTTTTGTTGGGGGAAAAATATGATTATGTCCAGTAGCACAGTTTAATTTTTTGTTACGTAATCCAAAAACTTCATAATTTCTATTCTAAATTGGATGTCATTAAGATTTAATGTATTGGGAAAAAAATGTAAATTTTCAAGAATTTGAAAAGTTGAAACTAATCTTTAGTTGTAAATTGTAATTTAAGCCCTTTTTTCCCACAGAAATTCCATATAGATTTTTTTTTTTCAAATGAATTGATAGTAAACAAGGAAATACTTAGTAGGTCTTAAAGCCATTAGATGGCAGCACTAAAGCTCTGTGTGAAAGGGAGTTTTTAATTTTGATTGCAGTCATTCGTTGTTGCATTTCATTCCTAGAAGGTTCCCTTGCTGCAGTTGAATCACGCATTGTCAGAATTGAGATTTGTTTTCAAATTTTTTTCTAGGCAAAATTTATTTTCGATCTTACTGCCAATATCCCTCTGACGCGTACGCACGTTGTAGTCGATAGATTGTAAGTGCAAAATGGCAGAAGATTTGGAAATGTTAGAAATTTTAATTTTTCTATTATCATTTAAATTGTAGAAAAAAATGTTTGAATAAAAAGATTTTAGTTTTAAAAATTAAATTGGAAAAATCCCTTTAATAAAAAAAAGCATTGTAATTTAAAAATATTTTTTATAATCGTTGAGCATTCACAGTAATAACAAACATGATTTACAAGTTGAATAAATATTTTTTTCAATTGCAAAGAATAATTTGAATGAACAAATACAAAGTTTGTATTTTTTAAATTTTAATTTAGTTTAAAAAATCGTTTTAGTGATTAAAATTTTAAAAAATCATTGTACAATGATAATAATTATTCACAAGTCACTTTTTTAAATTGCAAAAAATAAATTTAAAAAAAAAGAGAGAGATCCCTTAAAGATTTTATTTTTTAAAAAAATCTGTTAAAAAAGGTCATTTTAATTTTTAAAAATATTTAAAAAAGAAAACTGAGTGCAGAAGTATCGTGCCTTCTAGCAATATAATCCGAAGATTTGGATGAGCGAGGAACTTTGTTGCAGATGATATGGTTTTTTTTTGTTTGTTTTTTGTTTTTTTTCCTATTAACAAACGAAATAATCTAATGCATAATTTCTGTTCAAAGAAATATATGTGTGAGAAAAGAAATATATGTGTTCCAATATTTATGCTAGAATCATATTTTGTAATGATTTAAAACATAAATGATGCAAAATTATTTTTCAATAATAATAATAATTCAAGTATAAACATTAATACAAAAACATTATGGTGTGATTTAAAAACATAAAAAATAAATGAAAAGTACAAAATTATTTTTTAAATATAGCCTTTTGATTCCAATTATTATATGGCATTAAAAATTGAATTTAATAGAATATTTTAGTAAGTTCTTATGAAATAATATGCAAAAATAATGAATTCCATAAAAAAATATCTCCACTTCTGCACATCACCCCAATTAAAAACAACTTTCAGACTTTTCGTCTTTCCATAGGGATCCATCTAGAAATGAGGTGCTAATTTGTGACTAGGGAAGAGTATTAAGGGATGGGACGTCTGCAATAATTCTTAAAATATGTTTTATTTTTAATTTATGACTTTTCCACTACATGGAATAATCATTGTCTTATACTTGTTGCTATAAGTCTTTTTATAGTTGCAACTATTAGTTTGAGACTTAAAAAGGCCATTTTACAATACCTAAAAATAAGAATTACTCGAATGTTTAATGTACATTTTCAATCTCATTTTTGTTGCTAACTTAATTATTTTTAATATTTTGTAAATTCAACAATATGCATTTTATAAATAAACAGTTAAATTAAATATAAAAATCCTATGCTTGTTGAAAAAAACTAATTATTTTAATGTTGCTCTAAGGTAAGGACAGGACACTATGACGCAGGAGGGAAGGGGCATGTCCCATCCGTGCCAAATGAGATATCTATTAAAATAATTATGCTTAATAACATACAAGTTTTTGGTATTTTATATTTATATTTTATGTTTAGGATACAAATGTTTCTAATTATGTTATATAAAGAATGTTATATTTGTTTTCTGAAGTAAAGCCTTTTCTTGTTTTGTATCTTTAAAGCAAATATAAAATGAACTAAAATGCATAATTAAAAAAATAAAAATTGAAACAAACTAATATTTATAGCTCTAAATAATCAATTTTTATGCATTTAGATCTTAAATAAATTTCAAATTTTAAAGAAATGACTTTGTTAACATTTTCGTTTCATACTTATGAATCAGAAACTGCGAATTTTGCTTTCAGTATCCATATCAATGTAAATTTTCAGAATATGATGTAATTTTTTTTTAATCTTTAATTTATATATGTTGCGGCCAATACCCGGAGTCTGGCCAATTCTAGAACTGGCCAAGCTTCCTGGCCAAAACCCAAAATACATGAAATGAATAGCGTATTTCGGGTTTTGGCTGGCCAATTCGCGAACTCGCCGGGAAGCCTTGGTCAACACCCGAACTATGATGCATGGGTAGCAGTTTTTTGTAATTAAGATAATGTAACATTAAAATGCACAGTAAAAAAGATTCCCATTGATTATATTGAAACGAAATATTTTTGTGTACAGAACTAAATTAAACAAAAATAGTACACAATTCCCTTTCAATATCGAAATTAATTGATAAACCAAATAAGATGAGAGTTGCAAGTTAACCGGAACCTTTACTCGAGTTAGAGCACGGATAGGCTGACGGCTAGATTAACTATGTTAGAAAGGATTAAGCCGAGTGTCTATATCTATTTCGCGAATTGGCCAATCGCATCTGGCCAGTTCGCGATATGGCCAACTGCATCTGGCCAGTTCGCAAATTGGCCGATCAATTCTAGAATTGGCCCGTCATTTTTTAACGTTGCTGGCCGATTCGGGAATTGGCCGGCCAGTTCTAGAATTGGCCAATTTCGGGGTTTGGCCGCAACATATATATATGTGTGTCTGTTTAAAAAGAAAAGATTAACTCATATTTATTTAAGGATAAGATTCAAAAATAAGAAACATAGAAAAATTAAATTTATTACATTATTACATTCGCCGACTAGAAATGTGTTTCAAAACGCTAACTTTAAGAACATTTTCTGGAAAATCTTTTTTTCTGAAAAAGCTTTTGCTAAATAATGGAACAAATTTTTCCATTGTGCAATTTCTGCATTAAATACTTGACAATTTTTTCGAATAAAATGAATTAAAAATGTGTCATAAAGTTGGTAACTTAGGATATGAAATAGACTTAAAAGTAAAGTTGTATTTAGATTAATAAATAAGGAAATTTTTTGTTGAAATTGCTTCAGAGTAGCATCCTCTTCTTTTCTTTTTAATTACATCTATTTTGGGATTAAAATCTGACAAATACAAGATATTTCTTATTCAAAAATATAAAGAAAACAATAATTTTTCGATTTTATCTTCTTAAATTCTGTATTAAATCTCATAAATGTAGTATATTCTACTAATCCAATGATCACTAACCTAAAAAAAGTAATGGTATCAATACAAAAACCCTTAATGTGTTAAAAGTATTGACGCAGCTGTTTCTTTTATGGCTCTAAGAATTTTGAATATGAATTTTAAAAATAATGATATCAAATTTTGAGTGACGCCATGTTATTAACTGAAAAATGCATTTTTGTACTATTTCATTAATCATTTTATTTTTTTTTTCTATTTATAATAGCATGTGCAAAAGTTATTTTCAACATGAAAAGATATATACAACTGTATTCACCTATGCTTTTTCACACACATCTCCCATAAATTCAAAATCTGTGTTTTAAAAGATATGATATAAAATTTAAGTGACGCCTTTATGTGCCTTTAAAAAGTTTGTTTTAAAATTCAGTTTTTTTTTTTCATTTTGATTTGGTAAAATATATTTACACATCTAAAAAACTGTTTTAAATTTACATTTCGTTGTTAAATAGATAATTTTCATTGAATCTATACTATGCATTGGAATGCATTTATCTCAATAAATTGATTTATCATTTGTGTCACGTTATTCAAAATTGTAAGCAATATTTATGTAAATGGTTTCTTTGCGTCAGGTTATCCATTTACATGCGTTTCACTTAGTTTGGATAATTTAGAGCAAAGAAACCATTTACATAAATATTGCTTACAATTTTGAATAACGTGACACAAATGATAAATCAGTTTATTGAGATAAATGCATTCCAATGAATAGTATAGATTCAATGAAAATTATATATTTAACAACAAAATGTAAATTTAAAACAGTTTTTTAGATGTGTAAATATATTTTACCAAATCAAAATTAAAAAAAAAACTGAATTTTAAAACAAACTTTTTAAAGGCACATAAAGGCGTCACTTAAATTTTATATCATATCTTTTAAAACACATATTTTGAATTTATGGGAGATGTGTGTGAAAAAGCATAGGTGAATAAAGTTGTATATCTCTTTTCATGTTGAAAATAACTTTTGCACATGCTATTATAAATAGAAAAAAAAATAAAATGATTAATGAAATAGTACAAAAATGCTTTTTTCAATTAATAACATGGCGTCACTCAAAATTTGATATCATTATTTTTAAAATTCATATTCAAAATTCTTAGAGCCATAAAATAAACAGCAGGGTCAAAACTTTTAACCCATTAAGGGTTTTTGTACTGATACTTCTACAAAAGATTCTTTATTAATTTCATCTTTATATATTTGAGTATTATTGTATTAATTGTATGTTTCAGTAAATTAAGTGCCTGCATTTCTTTTCATATTTAGTATTATTATTTTATTAATTACTTTTCATTTTCATCATATCAATATTGCTAAATAGTAATCCTTTTAACGTCAAAATCAGGACATGTTGCTTGATTGCTGGACCACTACAAATGTTAATTTTGGCAAATTCATCCTAGGGCTCAATTTTGTTAATAGTCAGTTTTTCCTCGCATATCTTCCTATTATTTTAAGAGCATAGTAATAATTTTTACTAATATACTACAATAAAAGATTAACCATTGACATTTCTAAATAAATGGCTTTTATTAATTAACTATACTTAATACCCTTCCAGTAAAAGGAATTGCACAATTTAGGTTGTGTGTTAATAACTCATCAGTGATATGTTTGATCCGCGAGTAATTTGCATGTGATATGATTTGTACGCATTTCTATATTAGTTTCTGAATCATGGTTAAACCAAAGATACGGTGGATAGATTTATTGATGAAATTCTTTGTTCTAAGTAAATTTGCTCTTAATTTAAGAGCAATAGGCTCCGTATGTCTTAAAAGGTAAAACATTAGTCTCACTGTTTGTATATGCTTTTTATTTGCGATTTTTTCTACCATATCAAGAATAAATAGTTATACATATTTCTATTGTAAATTTTCAATTTGTTGCTAACTTAACAGTGGCCTTTTTTAAACTGAACGTTATGTCATTTATGAATGAACAACTAAGCATAAAAGCAACATGCTTTTTGTAAACACTTATTTTCTAAAAATGTTTGTCTAAGGAAAGGATGGGACACTATGACTTAAGGAGGGATGAAACATGTTCTGTCCCTCGCAAATGATATCTCTATCCAATAATTATGTTTAATTATGTACAATTTTTTGGTATTTTATACAGGGTGATTCATAAAAGATGGGCAGAACTTTAAGGGGTTATAGTACACTTAAAGACAAATAATATTAAATAGGAGACTAAGGGTCCCAGACGTATTCCCAAGGAGATAGGGGGCATTAAAGTTTAGGGTCCGAAATTTCAAATGATTATAAAAAATGGAAAAATTGGTCGATTCGTTTGCGGTTTTTGCAAAAAATTTTCTTTATGCCAGTATTTTCTTGAAATAAAATTTTAAAGTTCAATTTCAAAAAATGCCGATGGGGGGCGCTTTAGACTTTGGAGTAACAAACAACTATTTTTTAACGTTATTTTTTGTATTTCTTTAAATGATTTCGAAAGCTTAGACTTAAACTTAAATTTTGATCTAAAAATCTGAGTCCTAACATGTAGTTAAGTAGCGTAAACTGAAATTTGAAATTTGAAACCCTTCTTCCCCCAGAACAAAAATCAGTCATTCCCGATCTTTGTGTCGTAGATTAGGCTCTAACTACTGCCGCGTTTTGCTAAAATTATTCTTTATGTCAGTATTTTCTTGAAAATAAATTTTAAAGAAAAGTTTCAAAAAATTCCGATAGAGGGCGCTTTAAACTTTGGAGTAACGAACAACTATTTTATACCGTTATTTTTTGTGTCTCATTAAATGCTTTCTAAAGCTTAGACTTAAACTTAAATTTTCAGCTCAAAATCTGAATCGCTGAGCGTGGTTCAGTAGCGAGGGGAGGGGGTTCAAATTTCAACTTCTGAACATAGTTCAGTTTGCACTACTTAACCATGCCCAACGATTCTGTGCTGTGATACGAGGCAAAAATACAACTTTCGTCAAGGACTGCATAGTCGGAATTCACTCATAAAGGTACTGGCACAGTTGGAAACGTCGCTCATGCAAACGTTAAAGCTCCATTCCTGACGCTAGTCACCGGGTGAAGAAGGAGACAGAAAGTATGCAAATGTCAAATGGGGAAGAAGAAGAACACGTATGCAAAATTTCGACACGATTCAGGCATAAAAACCATTGAACGGTGAGTCAAGTGTAAGTCGCTGTAGTAATGAATCGGAAGATGGTGCCCTTCACGAATAAGGAAAAGGCTGAGATGCATTTAATTTACGGAGCGGCAGATGGAAATGGTGCAGAGGCACAACGAATGTACGGAGAGCGATTTCCCAACAGGCGGTTGCCTAACCGCAAAACTTTCGAGCGCTTGCACAGACAGTTGTGTGAGACGGGATCATTTCTCGCTTCCCGGTCGAATGCAGGTCGTGCAAAAAAGGACTAATCAGTAGTTGTTGCAGAAGCCATTCTGGATGTAGTAGCGGCGCAGCCAAGTACAAGTACACGAACAGTGGCTAGGCAGGTGGATACCTCACAGTCCATGACTTGGAGGGTACTGAAGGATGAACATTTGCTCCCATTTCATGTGCAACGAGTCCAGAAACTGTCTCCAGGGGATTATCCAAATCGTATTGAATTCGCCCGCTGGTTTCTGCAGCAGAACGCGCTAAATCCACATTTTGGACGAACTGTGCTTTTCACCGATGAATGTACCTTCACACGTGAAGGTACATTTAACACACACAATGCACATGTATGGGCGGATGTCAATCCACATGCTACGTATCCACATGCTCATCAGAGACGCTTTTCCATCAATGTTTGGGCAGGAATCCTTGGAGACCACCTAATCGGACCGTACCTTCTTCCTGAACGCCTCACCTGAACGCGGTAAAACATACCTCACATTTCTGCAACATGTGCTGCCAGACCTGTTAAACGTTGCTCCTCCACGCATCCGGCGAGTAATGTGGTTCCAGCACGATGGAGCGCCAGCCCATTACGTACGAGACGTCCGCAACTATCTGGACATCACATTTCCGAACAGATGGATTGGTCGAGGTGGTCCTGTTGCTTGGCCTGCTCGCTCGCCAGATCTTTCCCCCCTCGATTTCTTTTTTTGGGGACAATTGAAGGCTCTTATGTATGAGACACCCATTGAATCCCCCGAGGAACTGGTCGCCAGACTTTCCGCCGCTGTAGGGGAAGTGCTCGAAAAGCCTGATGTTTTCGCGAATGTTCGCCGTTCCATTCTTCGCCGTTGTTCTGCGTGCATAACCTCTGGTAGTCACAATTTTGAACATTTATTGTAATTACATGTTAATAAATATGCTTTGGTAACATAATCCTAATTTGTGTCTTTTTACCTCGTATCACAGCACACAATGTGTGGACATGGTAAACTGAACTGTGCTCAGGAGTAGAAATTTCAAACCCCTCTCCCCAGAAACTTAACCACGTCTAACGATTCAGATTTTGGGCTGAAAATTTAAGTCTAAGCTTTAGAAAGCATTTAATGAGACACAAAAAATAACGGTATAAAATAGTTGTTCGTTACTCCAAAGTCTAAAGCGCCCTCTATCGGAATTTTTTGAAAATTTTCTTTAAAATTTATTTTCAAGAAAATACTGACATAAAGAATAATTTTAGCAAAACGCGGCAGTAGTTAGAGCCTAATCTACGACACAAAGATCGGGAATAACTGATTTTTGTTCTGGGGGGAGAAGGGTTTCAAATTTCAAATTTCAGTTTACGCTACTTAACTACTCGTTAAGACTCAGATTTTTAGATCAAAATTTAAGTTTAAGTCTAAGCTTTCGAAATCATTTAAAGAAATACAAAAAATAACGTTAAAAAATAGTTGTTTGTTACTCCAAAGTCTAAAGCGCCCCCTATCGGCATTTTTTGAAATTGAACTTTAAAATTTTATTTCAAGAAAATACTGGCATAAAGAAAATTTTTTGCAAAAACCGCAAACGAATCGACCAATTTTTCCATTTTTTATAATCATTTGAAATTTCGGACCCTAAACTTTAATGCCCCCTATCTCCTTGGGAATACGTCTGGGACCCTTAGTCTCCTATTTAATATTATTTGTCTTTAAGTGTACTATAACCCCTTAAAGTTCTGCCCATCTTTTATGAATCACCCTGTATTTATAAGACTATCTTGTTTTGAGATTAAATGGTACAATAAGTTAAACTTACTGTTTTGTAAGTTAAAAGGAATTTTAACTGTTTTTTAAAACAAATATGCATTGAACAATTAAAGCTGTGCAAATTTTTCTTTTTTTACTTATGGATTTATATATCAATATTAATCCTTATCATTAAAAATATTTATGTGTATTTTCTATAATGCATATTTCCTTATTTTTTTAAATAAAATGTTATTTTTTAGAAATAATTTTTGAACTCAAACTGCAAAATTTCATTTTGCAGTTTGTTAAAGTTGTAATTTACAATAAACCTTGAGAATGTAAATGACACGCTGGCTTTGTCATTTTTTAGGTGAATTTTTGAAAATTAAGTATAAATTTTAATTTAAAAATTTTGTATTATTATCATCATATTTATATATTTTTAATATGTTAAAGTGCTTTAAGATGTTATTTTGAAAGTTTCCATTTTGTACAAAACATAATTTGCATATATATATAAATTGTACCATCTTACCCTACTTTCCCCTACATTACTGAGATGTGCTTGTGATGTAGCCTTTTTTTCACATTCATTGATATATTTTTAATCTGAAGAAATTTGTTCTCGATTTGTGAATGGTTCCTATCTTTAACGATTCAATAGCTTTATATTAATTACAAAGAATAGTATGCTCATCTTTTTCCCCTTTTAGTTAATCTTAAAAATAGAGCTATGCCTTTTCTTGAAATAATAACTGTTTAAGTGAAAAAAAAGTCTTAATGACCAATTTCACCTAAATGTGTGAAGGGGGTGGGGAGGATAGAATAAAATTTAAAAATAGTGTAACGTTTTAAAAATAACCACTCTAAATTTTTTTGCAGTATTTATTGCTTATTTATCTCAAACAGGTACAAATATTAATAATAATAATGAAGCCTGTTTTACTATTTTTCTTGAATATATATTTAAGCATTCATTCACTATGAAAAAGTATATTTTTCTAAATTGAAACAATATGCTGGATTTTTTTAAAAAAAACTAAATGTTCTCCAACATGACATTTCAGAAGTATAGCATAACTCATATCAGAATTTGCTTAAAATTGTTGTACTCAACCCGATTTAATGGTTCTAATTTTGCCTGAAATTAAGCTAATTAAATTTTAGTGATCATTAAAATAAGCTTTATAAATTAATAGGTGATTGGTTTTTTTCCTTAAAGTTTTTATGTAGGCATACTTTACTTACCTTCTGTCCTTATAATGCAATATTCTGAACTGTGGTTTGTATTAAATATATACCTACATGAGAGTGAAATTTCTACAATTCCTTCTTAACTTTACAAAATGTCAAAAAATGGAAGAAAAATTGTTGAATCAATTGAAGAAGTTTTAAAATTGACACTTCTGTTTTAAGAAGCCCGATTCATATTCTTAAATAAATAACATTGTATAGAACACATGTTGTAAAAGAAATTTTCTAACTATGGTTTTGTTTTCCTTATCTTTTTCACGGTCAACTTTGTAAATCAAGGATTCTCAGTCCTTTCTTTCCCCCAATCTCCTCTTTGTCAATATAAACAAGGCCACAGACACTCTAACATCAAGATACAATTACATTTCATTTATAAGAAAATGATAGGATTATATAATTATGCGTATTAAATGTTACTTATTAACTTACTAAGCGAATAATTCATAAAATCTTCCTGATCACAAATTTCCATGTTAACATTAAAATTAAAATTACAGATAACTGATTACTTGATATAATTATCAAAATATGATTTACATTATTTGAAATTATACATCTGGTGTTAACGTAGTAGATTTTTTTTTTTTATTATCTCCTTCTATTTGTGTTTTTCAAAAAATCATTTCAAAAAGCTTCTTAATTTAAAATTATTATTATCATTTATTTATCTTTTTATTTAATTTTTTTGTAAAAATATTTTAAAATTATGTCTGCATCTGATTTTTTACTATTATTTTTATGATAAATTAATGTTTTTAACTTGCAGCTGCTTTATTCACGGTTTATCGCAAACTGTGAAGAATACTTGTTCTGAGACTATATGTTTAAAGCTGGCTAGTTTTTGAAAGAAATTTCGGTATTTTTCTTTTGAACGACAGCTACTTCTTTTGGTAACTAATATATAAATATATCTTATTTAAAAAATATCTTTAAGATTGGTTTATAAATTGATTAAAAATTTTATCTTGATAAACTAAATGACAAGGCATGATCAAAGTATTTTTTATAAAATACAGTGATCATATAAGCTATATATGACTAAAAGTCACCAGATACTTGTAACATTAGTCTACTTCTAGTATCCAAAGAAATATGTGGCCAGTTTTTTTGGAATTTCAGAACGATAAAGAATCTGAATAACTTCATATTTTTTTATTGAAAATTTCATTATGGAGGCTATTTAGAAGATCAATAAAAGATATACAAATATGTGTGTGCATGTTCATTGTAAAGTAAAATTACTCTTAGCTGCAGTACAAGACTATATAGTTATAAGATATAATTTGTTTTAAATTCTGTAATACGGTGGGTTAAAAAAAATTGTGTCTTTTGATTTGCTATAGGTGGCTCAGTAGAAAGCAAAGACAAAAATAAATATATTTTTGTATTGGGCTAAAAACTTGAAAAATTTTACTAATTTTATCATTTTTCTAATTAATGAAAATAAATCAAATAACTTCTGTAACGAGTAGCTATATGTATATTTTACTATATTATGATAAATAAATGAAAAAAAAATGCATTTTAAAATTTATTACTTGTGAAACAAATTTAAATTTAAAAGTTTTTAAAGATAATTGACAAATATACATTCAAAGAAAAATCATTATTCTGATTGTGTAAAATTACAGTATGTAATGAAATATAGTCCTTTACATGCCTTTACTTTCTTTTAGTATTTTAAAATAAGCTATAAATACCTGTATACTTTTATATAAAAAAGTAAGTACTTCAGAAATGGACCAGCATATGTATTTAATGTTATAAAATAATCAATGTCCTTGCCCTAAAATTTATTGAAAATCAATGACCCAGTAGTAGAGAAAAATGCATTTTCTGCCCACCCAGAAAATTTGCTTTTGAGTATGATAGTAGTTAAAAGGGTTAACATAAGACAGTTAGGTTTAAGAAGAATTATGAAGGCTAGAAACTTAACTTCTACAAGAGATTCTTTATTAATTTCATCTTTATGTATTTGAGTATCATTGTATTAAATGTATGTGAAACTGTTTCAGTAAATGGTGTGCCTGCATTTTTTTTTTTTCATATTTAGTATTAATTTTTTTATTAATTTTTTTTCATTTTCAGCTTATTGGATCTTTAATATTGCTAACGGTATTCATTTTAAAGTCAAAATTAGGACATGTTCCTCTATCGCTGAACCATTACAAATGTTAATTTTAGTAAATTTATCGTAGAGTGCAATTTTTGTAAAAAAAATCAGTGTTTCGTCGTACATTTTCTGATTATTTTAAGAGCATAGTAATAATTTTTATTAATATACTACAATGAAAGATTAACCATTGGCATTTCTAAAAAAATGGCTTTTGTTAACTAACCATCCTTAGTATTCTCTCAGTAAGAAAATTAACAGAATCTAGATTGTGTATGAATAACTCATCTAAAGACATGTTTGATCTGCGAGTAATTTCATGTAATATGATTATCTGTTAATTTCCTCAATAATGGTTAAAACAAATGTGCAGTGCATAGATGTGTTGATGGGATTCTTTGTAAATTTTCTCCTAATTTAAGAATAATAGGCTCCTTATGTCTTAATGGAAAAACATTAGCCTCATTGTTTGTGTTTGCTTTGTATTATTTGCAATTATTATTATTATTTGTAATTTCTTTCAAATACACATTTTTCCCCACCTACAGCTGTTGAAACTGTTTTAATTATCAATAAGTATATTTTTTCACTTTTAATTTTGTAGAAAACTAGAAATTCTGTAATAGGTTCATGATGTAAAAAAGGAAAAATAGTAGCCCCGTCATTTGTTTATTTTGTATTTTTTTTTTTTTTATGCACATACATTTTTTTTTACCTACATGCACTGAAACAATTCCTAAGAATAAATAAGCATATTTTCGCATTGTTAATTTTTGTAAAAAAATAAAAATTCTATGACAGAATGATTTACAAAATTTAAATAAAAAATTTCTTAATAATTCACAATCCATTGTATAGTTGAGATGATTCAACACATATTGATAAAATCAGTTCAGTTTACATAATTAATCATTAAATATAAATTTAAATATTTGTTAATTATAATCATTTTGTAGTACGAATTTTGTGCTATTTGAAGAATTAAAATTTTTTTCAAATCTAAATTTTAACAAAGTAAAATTTATTGCAATTCATTAAAAGTGTACTATTTGTTACTTTTTGCTTTCTTTTAGATTTTGGAGCAGAAAATATACATGTGTATTTATTAAAGGAGACTAAACCATTTCTGTTTAATGTAAATGGCAACCCTCGTTCTTCATACTGATATATAAAAGATGTTGCTTTTGTGATCTGAAAAGAATACATTTACCTTGAAAAAAATGTCAGTGGGTACAGACGAACAACTTTTCCCAAATAAAGAGCACTCCATTCCTGAAAGTGATAATATAAAGGAACATCTTTTAATTTGTGGAAAAGGGAAATTATTTGTTTGTGAAATATGTTCAGAAGGATTTTCTGAGAGTTCTAAACTAACAAGTCACCTCTTGATTCATACAAATAAAAAACCTTTTGTTTGTGAAATGTGTTCGAAAGAATTCCCGCTCAAAGATTCTTTAATAAAACATTGTTTATCTCATACAAAAGAAAAACCTTTTATTTGTGAAGTATGTTTGAAAACTTTTTCTATGAAGAGTAACTTAATAAAACATTTTTTAATTCATACAGGAGAAAAACCTTTCGTTTGTGAAATATGTTCGAAAGGATTTTCTCTGAGTCACAATCTAAGACGCCACCACTTGACTCATACAAAAGAAAAACCATTTATTTGTGAAATATGTTCAAAAGGATTTTCCCGTAAAGATGATCTAAGAAAACATCATATCTTTCATACAAAAGAAAAAACATTCTTTTGTGAAATATGTTCAAAAGGATTTTCTCAGAATAGTCATTTAAGAAGTCACATGTTAACTCATACAAACAAAAAACCTTTTATTTGTGAAATATGTTCTAAAGGATATTTCCAGAAATCTTATCTAAGAAATCACCTCTTGACTCATACGAAGAAAAAACCTTTTGTTTGTGAAATATGTTTAAAAGGATTTTCCACAAAAGAATACCTAAGAAAACATTTTATCACACATAGTAATAAAGAAAAACTATTTGTCTGTGAAATATGTTCAAAAGCTTTTTATCAGAATAGTAATCTAAAACGTCATCTTAAAATTCATACAAATGAAAAATCTTTTATTTGTGAAATATGTTCTAAAGCATTTTACTCTATTGGTAATTTAAAAAATCACCTCCTGACTCATTCCAAAGAAAAACCTTTTATTTGTGAAATTTGTTCGAAAGGATTTTCCAGTAAGGGTGATCTAAAAAAACATTATATCTCTCATACTGAAGAAAAACCATTTGTTTGTGAAATATGTTTGAAAGGATTTTCCTCGAGTAGTTATCTAAGAAAACACAAATTAATTCATACAAATTTTGTTTGAAATATATTCAAAAGCATTTCCTCAAAAAGATGCTCTGAAAAAACCACATTAGACTTAAAACAAAACAAAACATGTTAAAAAGTATTTTCAACGAATTGTACACTTAAAAAATCATTATTTATATCGTACAAATGAAAACTTTTTTTTCTAAAATATACTTCAAAAGACTTTCAAAAAGTATTAATCAGCGACATTTTTTGACTAACACAATATAAGAACAGTTAATATAAGGCAAAACTGGGAAATTTCATTAGCGGCCCCTAATCAGTAAGACTAGTTTTTCCAGTGGCCACTTTTTTACTTAAAAATATTAAGCAGTAAAATTTCTATAATTATTAATCTAAAACTGAACAGCCCGAATAATTATGTTAATATAAATATATTGAAATCTAAAAATGTAGAATTTCTTATGAAATGTAAGTAAATTGTATTCTCACCTTGTAAAAAAATGGCCACTTTTTTATTACAGACAATTTTTTACAGGCCACCTTTTCTCATTTACTGGCCCTGCGGCCGTTGGCTAGTGCTAATATTGCCCTTTAATGTTAGCTGTGATGTATTTATTCTGTAGGTAATTTTCACACAATGATTATCTAAAAAAAAAAATCCTAGCATCCATGCTAATGCAGCAAAAAAACTTTTATCCATGTTTTAAAATTTCAAGATATATTTTTGAAGGTTTTTCATACTTAACTTTGTTGCAGTTTGTTAAAGAAAAAAAAATAGTTTTACATTATTGTGTTTTGGCAACATCTTTTCCGTTAAAGGTTTTTTATTATTGAACTCTGTGTTCGATTACCTTTTTAAAACGGCTCTATTATGTGTCTAGCTAAATTTCTCAAAGCAATATTAAACGAAGTTTTTCTTCACTATATATTAATGATTCTGTTATAATATTTATCTAAATATACTAATTGATTTAAAATTACTTTTGGTTATGGGTTTTCCGCATGCTATGTGCGCAGTAACAATTCAAGAAAGTTTTTAAATATTTAGTATATCGTTATAGCATTAAGCCTAATGCATAATCGGCAAGAAAAGTAGTTTTTTCTTCGTTTTCTTTTTGTCTAACGTTAGTCCTGAAATCATTTTTTTCCGAAGAATCTAAGAAAGTCCTAGAAGGAAATAAATGATCGAAGTGGACTGAATTTTAAGTAGTTATTATCATATATTTGAAAAATAGAAGATATTTCATTAAGAGTGAAAGTCTAATTATGGATATAGGAAAGTTGCAGATAAAACCATTAAGCGGAGAAAACGATTGGCCGATGTGGAAATACAGAATCAAGTTTGCTTTAAATTATTATACTAATGCTTTAGAACTGGTTGAAGGAAAGTTAGTCAAACCGGATCAACCACCCGATGGAGCTAACGAGGCATCTTTGAAGAAGTACAAAGACGATCTTGGCAAATATAAAAAGGCAAATACTTGTGCCATGATGGTGCTAACAAATTCAATGACAGAGGAAACTATGCAGAAAATCATGAGATTTGATAATGCAAGAGAAGTATGGCTAGAGCTTCAGAAGCTTTATGAAGCCACCTCTGATAACCAGTTGTACAATATATGTCTACAGTTTTTTCAGTGTAAGTGGAAAGTGGATGGCAGTATGGCTGCTCATCTATCGAATTTAAAGAATCTTTGGAGCGAATTAAATTTGCGTCTTCAAAGAAAGCAAGAAGTTCAATTACCTCAAATGCTACTAATTTGCAAAATCCTAGACACATTACCTCAAGAGTACCGTTCTTTCAAGTCGAGTTGGCTACTTCTGAATGAAGATAAAAGAACAATTGACGAGTTAACAACTCAATTATGTTCTCTAGAAAGAGAAAATAAAGAAGAGAAGTCAAAAAGTGATGTCCAAAATCATGAAGCATTAGAAGTAAAAACCAGTAGGATAAAAACACCTTTAAAAACCAAAAAGCAAGTTGGAAAATGCAATTACTGTCATCAAAATGGTCACTGGGTAAAATATTGTAGAAAGTGGATAGCTGATGGAAAGCCAGCAAAGCCCAATCAGAATAATAAGTACTTAAGAAAAGATAGTTCTACGGCAAATATGTCATTAATAGCTTTAGACAAACATGCATTTTCGTCTGAAGAAAATTGTTATGATTGGTTTGTTGATAATGGTGCATCAAAACATATTACAAATTATGGTAATTATTTTACATACTTTGAAAAATTTGAAACCCCACATGGTATTACCACTGCAAATGGGCAAGTACTACCAGCTGTAGGAAAGGGAACTTTAAAGGTAATGATGAAAATAAAAGGAAAGAGACAATTTAAGGAACTTAAAGAAGTTTGGTTTGTACCAGGTATTAGTAAGAATCTGTTTTCAGTACTGGCAGCACAAGATAGAAACAAAAACAGCAGATTCGAATCAACTGTCAAAGAGTGTTGGTTAAAAAATCAACAATAATGTTGTAATGTATGGTACAAGAAATGTAAGTGGTGGTTTATACAAAGTTCATATGGAAGTACTTATTCCGAGTAATCCAGTGGAAGTAAACATAGCTACAACAAGTGATTCTCTTCTACAGTTATATCACGAGCGCTGGGGACATCAGGACAAGCGTCATGTGAAGAATGTTCTAGAACAGCAAATGAACATCAAAGTTGGATTAGATAATCAGCTTTGTGAAGCTTGTATATATGGCAAAGCACATCGCTTAAAATTTGATACTAGACAGAAGACCACAAAACCTGGAGAACTTATCTCAACAGATGTATGTGGACCCTTTGATGAATCATTTAGAAAATATCGTTACTTTGTCAACTTTAAAGATCATTTTACAAAATTTAGATATGTATTTTTTCTTCGTCATAAGTCAGAAGTTGCTCAAGCTACTGAAAATATGATAGCACATGCTAAAAATTTAGGACACAACATCAAAGAAATCTTAAGTGATAACGGAGGAGAATTTGATAATGAAAATGTTAGAAGCATCCTGAAGAAAAATGGAATTAATCAAAGATTAACTGCTCCCTATACCCCTCAACAGAATGGCGGAAGTGAGCGTGAAAATAGAACCCTTGTTGAAATGGCAAGAACTTTGAAAAATTCTAATTCTGAAATCAATTTTCCTTCATCATTATGGGCAGAACTGATTAATTCGTCTGTATATATTTTAAACAGAACAGGTAGAAGTTCTCTATCAAATGTAAGCCCTTATGAATTGTGGATAGGGAAGAAACCTCGAGTAAGACACATGCGCATAATCGGATCACCCTGTTATGCTCACGTACCAGATCAGAAACGTCGAAAAATGGACAGAAAAGCAATAAAAGGTTATTTGTTGGGATATGACGGCGATGAAAGATATCGCATCTGGATAAAAGAAAATAATACAGTTATTTGTTCCCGAGATGTGATCTTTCAAGAGAAAAAGTTAACAAATTGTGAAGATTCAGTACAAATACCTTTAATTGAATCTAAAGGGCAGCTACCTGAAGATAAAAATGAGGGAAAGAATGATCAAGAAGACTCAGAAGATCACGTTATTTCAGAAAATGAAAAAGAGGATGAAAAGAAATTACATACTATAGAATTAAGAGATCGAAGAGAACTAAAACAGCCTAAATATTTTGAAGATTACGTGATGGCATCTGTAGTGTTTATGTCTGAAGGAGATGAACCAAGTTCATATGAAGAAGCAATTAATTGTAAAGAATGTAATTTCTGGATAAAGGCCATGGATTCTGAAATCAATTCTTTAAAGGAAAACAACACATGGACACTAACACCACTTCCAGATAAAGCAAAGGCTCTTCCCTGCAAATGGGTCTTTCGGATTAAGAAAAATCCAGATGGTACCATTGATAAATATAAGGCAAGACTTGTGATTAAAGGCTTCAATCAGAGAAAAGGTATTGATTATAATCAAACCTTCAGTCCAGTAACAAAATTAGGAACTGTACGTTCACTAATAAGTATTGCAGCAAGCGAAAAGATGCATCTTATGCAATTTGATGTTTCAACCGCATTTTTGTATAGATTTCTCAGTGTAATTTTTTTTTCTTTTAACAAGGGAAAGTGTTGCAGTTTGTTAAAGAAAAAAAAAATAGTTTTACATTATTGTGTTTTGGCAACATCTTTTCCGTTAAAGGTTTTTTATTATTGAACTCTGTGTTCGATTACCTTTTTAAAACGGCTCTATTATGTGTCTAGCTAAATTTCTCAAAGCAATATTAAACGAAGTTTTTCTTCACTATTTATTAATGATTCTGTTATAATATTTATCTAAATATACTAATTGATTTAAAATTACTTTAAACTTGATATATAGGATATTCAAATTCCCTCCTTTTTAAATAAAGCTGCCTTTGTTTTGGTGCATTTAGTTGCCTTTCAGTGTTAAAATCTGTTTAAAAAAATTTACTAAAGTAGATAAAACTCACAACCAACTTTAAAATCATTTGAAGTTCAAAAATCATCATGGACAACACTTACTGTTGTTAGTCAAAACACTGTGGCAACAGTTCTTTAACGTGTGTAAAAAAAACACAATACAGTATAAAAACGCATAATAAAAGTTCTAAAATGTAATACAATTGCAGTAACAGGGCAATTGCTTCCCCCCCCCCCCATGAGAGTGATTAGGATTTTCACTAAAAAGTGCAAAATGATTAAAATTAATCAAAATTCATAGGTTTAGGAAAGTAAGATTTGGTCCTCTTTCCCCTGTTTGCTTCCAGTACTCCATTCATCTATGCGAAAAACAAATTATATTAGAAAATTAATAATTAAAGTTTTATTATTAACAACTTAGCATTGTATCCTTTTCAACAGACATTTTTTATTAACGTTTGCCTCGTAGACCGTTAATTATGACCAATTTGCGACATTTTCTTTTAGCCATCTTATAACATACGTAAATACATATTTAGTTGAAATCGTTTTAGCCGTTGTCTATATAAAAACAGCGTGACCCAAAAATGGCCCACTAATCGAATTTTCTCTAACATGCGACTTATCCTAATGGTTTCGTCATAATCCAAAGCGGTAGAACACAAAATTTAGTCAAAATTGTTTGACCCGTTTTTTAGATAAAATTGATTTGACCCATAATGACCATAAAGCGACCCACTAATTAAAATTTCCCGAACATGTGACCTAGCCCAATAGTTTTCTCGTTCCAAACAACTGTTGGATACAAAATTTCATTAAAATCGATTGAGCCGTTTTCTAGATATAATTAGCTTGACTCTGATCCATTATGACCCAATGATCGAGTTTTCTCAAACATGTGACCAAGCCCAATGGTCTTGTGCCCGAAAATATTAAAATACAAATTTTTGTTAAAATCGTTTGAGCCGTTTTTAAGATAAAATTTACACACACACATTTTTTGCTCGTATTTATAGCATAAGTATAGCTTTTTTATTTGTAGATATACAAAGTATAAACTACGAAAATTATATCAGGGCCAAATAAAATATTGTGTCATTTTTATTAAGTTATCGTAAATTAAATTTAAAAATTTTAATTCGATATTTAGGTTTCCTGTTAAGTCAGTAAATGCAATGCACTATCAAGATTACTGAAATTCCACTTACAGTAATGTCCATTATAAGGTATAGTTGCTGAAAATTGACTAAGCATTCCGGTGGTGAACAGTAGTCTCAAAATCTTAAATGAAATTTTGTAAATGGTTATTAGTATATAAAATTAAAAAAATCTATTATTATGAAAACAAAAACATGAACATTTTACAAAAAAATTATTAATGCATAAATTTGTTAAGTGAAGCCAGATTTTAGCATGATCATTCAAATTTTAATTGAAAACAATGGAACTTCGAAGCATTATTTTCTGCTTCCAGGTTGGTTTCATTAAGACTGTCAACAGTGACCCATATTATTATTATTATTTTATATTATATAGACCATTAACATATAAGGGCGAGTTATACAAAAAATAATAATTTTTTTTATCGGTTATTTTTTTCAAACCAAAAATCGTGAAGGGTTTTCTTTATTGGCACATCTACCTTATATATATTGTTTAATTTTTGTACTATCCTTATTGTGTATATTTCTTTTTACTCTTTCCCTTTTTTTCTTTTATAATGAACACATAGTTCGTATATCTTGCACTTACTTTGTGTTTGTTGATAATTTTTTGTGAAATATCACTTAGGGAGAGGATCATAATCTAATGTTTTGAGCACAGGCGCTGAACACTACAGGCACGCCCCTGTATTTACTGCATTATAAATCTTAAAAATCAATAAATTAAATATATTTTGAAAAAATGTTTTATATGCATTTATAGAACAATCATCATCAGTTGGAAATATTTAATTCGTGTGATAACTTTACTAATTAGTTTGTGTTAAAATAATAGCTTAATCATCGGCAGTTTGATATATGTCAAAAATCATGATTTAATTCCATAAAAATATAACATTTACACTTAAAACTGTATGCAAGCTTATTTAATTATTTCTTTATCTTCCTACTTAATTAACCAACATGTTATTCGACTTTGTCTTATTTAAAGACACATAGTTTAAGCAGATGTGTCAATATAGAATGGTTTTTATGTAATTTTTAATAGAGTATGAGAAATTCTGTATATTTTGTAATGTATTATTGAAGAATAAATGATACACGATCTTCAAGCTCCCTCCCTCCTAAATATGTCACTGTATGTCATAAAAATTTTATAACCAACGCTATCTCTAAAATTAAAATGAAGAATTTCATCAAATGGCGTATTTAATTTGACTTTGGCAAAATACAGTAACTGGTAATGTTTTGTTGTCTAAAACACAGCTGCATTTTCCCAATTAATATGATAAATATATCGCAATATCTCTGCTCATAATTTTATCAAACTTCAAATTTTTCTAATCCCTGATAAATTGATGCTTATTAGATTTTGGTATATATCATCCTACAGGTGGTGCTTCTGAGTTACACTTTTTATAATTTCAATGATAGATAGATACTGACATGGAAATGTAGAATTTCATCAAATGGCCTATTTAGTTAAAGCTTGGCAAAATAAAGTAACAGGTAATGTTTTGCTGTCTAAAACACAACTGGCAGTGTTGCTATGCGGCATTTTTTCACAATTAATATGATAGCTATATCGCAATATGTCTGCTCAAATTTTTATCAGACTTCCCATTTTTCTAATCCCTGACAAATTGATGCTTATTAAATTTTGGTATATATCATCTAACAGATGGTGTTTGTGACTTTTAAAAATTTTAGTGAAAGACAGATCTTGACATTTTTGGAGTGGAATTGCATCAAATTTAATATATAAGGTATTTGTAAGTAATGTTCATTTAGAGATGTTTCTGAGAACTCCATAAAAATAGCTATACTACGTTTTAGTCAATGAACATTGTTGGCGATTCAAGCGCTCGAATCCGCCATCTTTGGAAAAAAAGATTAATTTCTGTCTTCAGAATAGTGTTGTGCAAGCGCATTGTATTACATATATTTTTAATTTGCTCAAAAGATTTTTTTTTTTTTTTTTTTTTTTTTTTTTTTTTTTGCACAATTTCAAATTTTATGTAATATGCGTTTTCTATGTTATATGAGAAAGTAAAATTTATCCGAATATGAATATCTAAAAATTTCAAGTGCATTTACAATAAAGAATTATTTCAATGTCAATTTAGCATTAGATAAGGGAAATTAAAGAGTCCTGTACTGAAGGCTGCGACCAGTGCCTCTAGTGACCGTTTTAATTCCCAATAGCTTATCTAGGCTTCTACTGTGAAGAAATAAACTAATTTTTATGTTTAAGATTAGTAGTTAAAAACATGTATGTTATTGTAATTTGTAATTTTAACTCTGAAAAAAGTCCCAGTAAGTGTTGGGATCTCTGGATGTTATCTAAAAGATTACTAATAAAAGGAAGTTTCGCTCTGTCTGTCGGCAGTTATCCAATAAAATCCTGTACATATGGAATAATTTGGGGGAGACTAGCCCAAGGCAAGTCTTAATTAACCTGAAGCTCAGAATTTATATTTTTTTATATTTAGCTGAATTTTTAATTAAAAATTTTTTGAAAATGCATTCTTTTCTTTAAAATCGGCAAGCATGCACTTTTCCTGATCAGTTTAGAATTTTTCAAAACTCACAAACAAAGAAATTTCAAACTGCATAATCATTATTTTTCCTTTGCTGCTTTTGTTCACGCACTTTGGCCAAACATTACAAAATATGGCACAATGAAGGAGATATTGTTAAATTCTGTACATTTATGTTTTGAATACTGTATGTTATCGAAAAAATACCATCAATAACTCTTCAAAAACAAAAAATTAAGTAACATTGAAAAATCTAAAATTCAACCATCGACAGAATAAAAAAAATTTTTGGAATTTCACCAAGTGATCGAAATAAAAATTAGTCGGATGTGACAATCCCAAAACTTTCTTCTATCTTGTTCGTGTTAATATTTCAAAAATCATTTTCACTGTGCCAAAATTAAATAGCCCATCTATGCCCATCATGGAATTCAAATAATATGAATTTCCGTACATTAGTTCTTGAATATGATTATCGCTAAAACTGCGTAAATAATGCAAAAAGCAGCATAACAGCGCCACTTGTTAGGTGATTTACACCGAAACCTGATTTGCAACAACATATGTAAACATCTAACTGAATCTGATGTTTGGTGAGAATCGTGCATTAGTTCTTGAGATAGGTCTACAGCGGAAATCGGGAAAAATGCAGCATAGCAGTGCAACCTGAATGACGATTTACAACGAAATGTAAGTAACACCGATTCATATTCAGAAATAATTGAATCTGAAGTTTTATAAAAATGCATCAATTATTTCTAGATATAGAATTATTGTGAAATTGCAAAAAAATGCAGCATCGCAGCGCCACTTGTTAGGTGATTTACATCAAAACCTTGTTTACAACAATGTAAACATTTAACTGATTCTGAAGTTGTATAAAAATCATGCATTAGTTGATTAAATAGGCCTAAAGCAGAAATCGTGAAAAATGCTGCAGAGCAGTACAAGTAGATGAACGATTTGCAGCAAAATGTATATAACAACAAGTCATATTAAAAAAAACTGAATCTGAAATTTCATGAAATAGGTGGATTATTTCTAGAGATGGAATTATTCTGAAAATCGAAAAAAATGCACCATAGCAGAGCCACATGTTTACCAATTTACAACAAATGCCAGGAAACGCCACTTCACGTCAAGGATTACCTGAATCTGAAGTTTGATAAAAATCCTTTAGTCTTAAAATTGAGGTATTGCGGGAATCGTAAAGAATGTTGCATAACAGTGTGACCTCATGTCATTGACTAACTGAATCTGAAGTTTGATTAAAATCCGTGCATTAGTTCTAGAGGTAAAGTTACTGAGGAAATCGCAATAAATGTTGCATAGCACTGCCACCTTTTAAGCGATTTACACCAAAATGTTTGTCAATTTATGTCATTAACTAACTGAATCTGAAGTTTGATGAAAAACCGTGTGTTCGTGAGATAAAGGTATTAAGGTAATCGTAATAGATGCTGCATAACAGCGCCACCTGTTAAGCGATTTACAGAAAAATGTAGAAAATGTCTATATATGACATGGACTAATCTAATCTGAAATTTGATGAAAATACGTGCATTAGTTCTTGAGATAGAGCTATTGCGAAATCGTGAAAAAGACCACATAGCAGCGCCACTTGTTGAGCGATTTTCATCAAAAACTAATCAGCACCACTTTATAGCAAGACTAACTGAATGTAATTATTTTAAAATAAATTTCGTGCTTTAGTTCTTGAAATAGAGCTCCCAAAAAATTTGTGTAACTCACAGATGTTGGTGTAAGTTATGACGGCCGATCATCACGAGGGATATAGAATATAGGCCCTAGGGGGGTACCCTCGGTGGGGGTCTTTTTAAGGTAACCTAACCCGTATTTACGCAAGGTTCGAAGAAAACGCCGTAAGGTTAGTTCGAAGGGAGCAATTCAGTTCGAACCCAGTGCCTCCTGTCTACCAGCTTCGAGAATAGAACCTCTCAGCCATTGGTTGGTCAATAGACATTTTGTAAAAACATAATATTTCGTATCTATGACTCCTAAAATGTGTAAATCTGCCGAAAACTTGAAGTCGAAAATATTTATGAATCCAATACTTTCTTGTTGTAAAGATAGAAGAAAATAAAAATATATATTCATCAGTAGAAATAAAATATAGCTGGACTCGTCAATCGGTTGCCGGAAAAAAATTGCAAAAATTTTCTTTCAATTAGAAAAGAGCATGAAATTTGCTAATTCTCTCCATAAAAATATTGATAAATTCTTAAGTCAATTCCAGGAAACAATGCAAAATTATGCAGTTGTAATGAAAAGTTTGCAAAGTTAGTTAGTCTATAGTGTAAAAATTAGCTAAATTCAACCAATCACAAGAAAATGTTGCAAAATTTGATTGATAAAAAGGAACTCGATACAAAACAGTTTAAATTATTTTTTTGCAAGGTTCAAGAGTGCCTTTTATGAGAAGAGTGCATTTTATGATAATACGAATCATCATGTATATATAGATATATACATATATGAATACTTGTCTAAATTCAGCACTATAAATACATGTTGTTTCTTTTCAATAGTGATTTCTAAAAATGTTTCTTAAAGCTTAATTAAAAAATTTCACACAATGTTTGAAATAATAGATAGATGCATAATATATATTCCATGCATAAAAAGGGTTCTTATGCTTCACGGAATTTTGTAGATACATGTAAGTATTTTTTTATAGAAAATGAATCTAATTTAATCACACAAAATTTATCTTTGTTTAGACTGGAATATTCTATAAAAGAATACTGGTACTGAAAATTTCCTGGCCGAAAATTTCCAGGAGGTATATGAATCCTGATAAATGTATTGTATTATTTTTAATTACCTACTTCTGTAGATGATCCACACACTTTTTTCTATATAATATACAAAGTTGATTTGTCACAAAGTGAAGCGAAATTCTTTATGGAGCGAAATCTATTCTATCAGATATTTTTATTTATGTATATATTTTTACTGGGTAATAAAGATTGTGTACATGTATTTTTTTACTCTATGGCATATATTTTTATTCATGTATGTGATTGTATTGGAGTTATTATATTAAGTTTGTTTACATGTATTTTGTTGTATGTTTTTACTTCATGTGTGTAGCAAAACTGAAAAGAAAAAGAACGATGTTTAACAGTTAATTTTAACAAAAAGTACAACATTGTGTTTAGTGCCACTTCAAAATCCTAGCAATTTGCATAAAAAGATTGAATTTTTTTTTTCTTGACTGATCAATCATATTTATGTTAAAAAAACATTTTTTGAACATAATTAATGATTGTTAGTAACTTTGTCGGTTGCTATTTCTAAATTTCAATTTTGATTTATGTAATATTTTCATTTCATTATTGTAATACTTTCTATGACAAATAAATCATAAGTTTGTAGCAAAAAATTGTATTGGTGATTTTTTTTCCATGACATCATTGTATACCATTATTTACAAAAAACAAAGAAATCTCATCTTATTTGCTAAAAATCTCAATCTCATGTAACATATACATGCAAATCCTTTAACAATTCTGAAACCTGCTACAAAATACAGGGTAACTCTTTAAGTTCTTTCATTTTTGCTTCAAATAATTGGCAAGCTGAGTCAGCTGAATTACTTAAAGTATTTATGGTTACAGCAAACAAATTTTAAATTTCAAAATCCTGGCAAATTGCAGATTTGTAAGTAAAAACAAACTTGATATTTATTATAGAACAATAAAATTTTTAAAAGACAGGAACTGATTGTCATTGAGAAAAATTTCCATAAAGACCATATACAAAAACTGAACAAAAAAGATGCAGTAACATAATTTTTATGTTCATAATCTTTAATAGCTTATTAAACTAAATTTTTTCAAGAAAATTTATTATTAAATGTATTTTCTATGATCTTGGAAAACATTATCTGCATTCAGCAAAATTTTTTTAATTTGATTATTTAACAAACACATTCCATACTTTAACAAACATAACTCATTTTTTCACAGGAATTCAGGTCAGGAAATAAATTATTAATGCTTAGTTTATTGCCTGTTTACAAAGCATTCTTTATTATCGCATTGTAAACGGTCAATCAAGCATGGGAGATGTGTGAATCTTTAAATACAGTACATAAATTTTTCTGTTGCAAAAGTGGTGGCATTTTTGATGAAGGATTGCTAAGTGCTAAGGTGAAAGTTTCTTCTAACTCAGTGAGTAAGGTACAAAAAATTGTTTATTTGGCATACATAGTGCTGTTTGTCATCTGCTGGAATTATCTGTAGTATTTATTTAGACAAATGTAATTTTTCAACATACATGTGTACATACATGTTTATTAATATCTGAGGTTTAATAAATGTATAGCTTGAAGTTAACTGAAAAGTAAAATCAAAATTTTTTATTGTGCACTTTACTTATTAATTTTATAGTGGCAATGAATGGAGAGAAAAGAGAAGAAAAGACTAATAAGTTACCACACATTAATGCAAGAATTGGAGCTTGTTTTTAACCCTCTGGATCCCAAACCGCCCGAGATATTTTAATTCGTATATTTCAGTTCCCACCAGAAAATTAAAACAACAATATTTGCTTTAATCAATAACAAAACATTCCGTATTTAAATAAAACGAAATTAGCCACTGAATTTTTTTGGTGTGAAATGAACTACATAATTTCTAGAACGTGTTCTAGCATGGGAATTAAAGGGTAAAGGATGTGGTTTTTATTTAAAGTCCAAAGTGAGTTCATGTAAAAAATGAATTTCAAAAATCCAATTTTTATCCAATGTACATATATTTTAATCTCAATTAAAAGTACGTATATTTTGGCTTTTTTCTTTAAATATAATAAGTATTGAATAGACTTTTCCATAGATTACAGCATGAATGATATCTTCAACGTTTAGATATTAACTTTTGTCTCATCATAAAAAAATTCTACTTCATCTTCACTTCACAACATTTAAAACTTAATTTTTTAATCTTTATCTGCATGATTTTTTATGAATATTTAATTCTATGTAATGGTCTAATAAGGAAAAAGAGTAAAAAAAAAAAATAAATTTCAAAATTCCATCCTAGACTTGATATTTTTTGGTATGTGATATAGATACACATTAAGGGTTTTAAAATATAGTATTGCTATATTTTACGACTTAAAGAGCTTAAATTAGTTTTATCTACTTAACACTTTATACTTTTTCTTATATTAACATTTTCAAGTATTCATTAAAAATAATGAAACGAAATCTTATTTTAATAGCTTGATCGATTATTTTTTCGAAGAACAAATTGTAATATTTGTCTTATACACCCATCTGATATGGACGAAATAAGTGACATTCCATTCTTTGGATTCTTCCTGATCAGGGAGAGACATCATATTGGTCAATTTCATGGCATATAATGAAAATTGTAATATTTTTAGATATGTGCCAGCTATATCGTGTGATGCAGTGAAGGTTAAAAGTTTACTCCTATCTTTGATACAGAACAATGTCTATAGTTCGAACATACAAAGTTCGGTCTTTCCAGCGGTAGTATTCGAGGAAAGAGGAAACCTCAAATTGTCAAAACAAACAAAAAAAAAGGCTCGAGCAAAGATTTTATGTTACTGAATCTCAATTCATGTCTATGTGCAGAACAAAATAACAACTTTTTAACAACTTAGAAATGCTGCACACATTAGTTATAATGTTCAATAGTTAAGAAAGTTAGAATTTGTTCTTATATTGCATGTTACTTTAAATAAATATTTTTGTTTTACTTTTTATTTTGTTATGATTTATTTAATTTAAATGATAGTCTAGTTTAGTACACTAATAGATGTTGTATGCAATAAGTCATATATAAACGTCATTTAGAGGTCTGGACGGGCCCGTACAGGATTAAATTAATAAAAATATCAATTATTTAATAATATTATTTCGATTGGCTCTGTCCGCCCGATCTGGTCCGGCTCAATATCTGCAAAAAATACACATTTTCCTTTACATGTAATTAAGAACTTTGAAGAACATTGTATAGATAATTATCGGATAAATTTGCAGCATATTGTAAAATTACGATGTATTCGCAACACAGAACCCCATCCCCACACTCCAAATATCAATTTAATGAGCAATAACCTAAATTCCCTCAATTTATAATTTAAGATCTCTAAATAAGCTGATAATTGCCGAAACGTCAGTGAAGGCTTACTTTGGAGACACGAAATTTTTTTGTGTCTGTCTGTTCCGCGATAACTTCCGTACAAAAGCATCCGATTGACTTGAAATTAAGTGGGTATGTTAGTGAGGCACTGGGATTAAGCTGTATAGTTTTTTGTAAGATTTGATTCATTCGTTCGGAAAATATAGAATATTTTATTTTGCGCAATAATGCTTTTCTATGGCAAATCCAATGATTTTTATTTTTTTTTCTTGAGAGAAAATGTCACATTTCATTAATGGAATTCAATGATAAAGGGATACTGAAATTTACCGGTTGAATTATTCGTATTGTTTTCAAATTTTGTCTACACATTTGTCAGATTTTTTAAATTATTACTGTAAATTTTGGAGATTTTTTATAAATGTGTTCCAATAATATAAACTAATTTGTTTTAGAGATTTACTTATTTCAAATGTATTTATTTCATTTTCTTTATTTTCTCTTGATGGTTGCTAAGCAACCATTCATCATAATCCTTATTTTTATAATGTTATAAATTTGAATGCGTGTACGAAAATTTAAATGAAGTCAACGTCAAAACTGATGAATTAATGTGTTTGTATCTTTGTGTATAACTATAACATAGCCCAGAAAAGAACATAGGCCATGTTTTATTAATTTTATTCACATGTTTTCCTTAATAATTCAAAATTTCCTTCTTTTTCATGCAGAATTAATAGCGATTTTTTAGATAAAATTTAACCAATTTCCTTTCTCGTTGCCAAGAAAAAATCAAAATATGGAATAATTTTTCAACGGCAATAAGTTTCAATTGAGCAATTTCCATTCGAAAAATTAAACTAAGAAAAAATAAATATGACGTCAGAATTAAAATAAAAATAAGTATAGTACTTTGTTAAATATTAAACACGGAAATTTATTTCGTTAATAAGAATTTTTCTGACAAAAATGAGGACATAATTAGAAGTAAAAGAAATAAAAAATAATTATATTTTTAACAATTATTTCACCTGATAAAATTTGACGTCATAATTGAAATAAAACAGGTATTTTATAGTAGTCGTAAAAAATATTAGAAACATGGATAGCAATAACTCATGAATAATGACGTCATTGTCGAAACTTCAGTGAACGCTTATTTTGGCAACACAAAATTTTGTTTTCTGCCTGTCAGTCTGTTCTGTCTGTCTGTCTGTCTGTCCGCGATAACTGCCACAAAATGCAATCAAAACTTCTTTTTTTCGGAAACAAAATTGTAAAACCCTAGATTACTGAGTTTACACTTTCAAAAGTTCCTGATATATCAGATTTAGGTGTTTGTGGTGGACAGGTATGTAGAAGTATGAGGATAATGAAAAATGCTTATTAAAACTGTTACTTATCCTTATAAATCAAAATGTATAAAGAAATGCAAGATATACGATAACCATTAGCAAATTCATAGAAAGTGCAAATTTAAGTTTAATGAGACTACGGGGGGTTCAGGGGGGTTCCGCCCCCCTGAAGAAATCTACTATGTTATAATACAAAAAATAATAATAGATAATGAAAATTTCAGAATATCCTAACATAATTAAATCTTTAATTGAATGCTTTTGATGGCTGAAAACTTCTTATTCTTATTTTATTCTTATAAATAATTACGTAATTTGGAAATTTTAAATTAAAGTTTCCAGGAAATTGAATATTACCCAAGGTGTGTTTAAAAAATGATGTGCAAAGCTGGCGTTGAGGTTCCTGATCTGCAGATTTACTAGTCTACAAAACTTGACTTTTTAAATTACAGAAGTGTGTTCAAAAAGTGTGTAGAAGTGTGTTCAAAATTTTAAACATTTTAGTCAGTTTAGTACTCATAAGGAAAAGTATCATGGTTACCCAATTGGGTACTGCAAGTCGTAACAGAATAACATGTTTCTTTAGATCAAAAACATCCTCTTCACCAAAGAGGAAATATATTCCTTTTACAAAAATATATATATATATATATTTTTACAATTTAGGAGAGAAGAAACATGACACTACTATTATGCTCTCCATTATCTACAAAACCAGTACTAGATGATATTTCTATTTTATTATCCACGTTATTATTCCCAAGATTAGACTTGTCTTATTTAGAGCTGTTATTTACGTGAGCAGTCTTTAAAGCTTGGTTCAGCTGTATATTTCTATTCCTTGAACATATCACCATTTTAACAAAAAAAAAAAAACAGCCTAACAATGCCACCTATTGATCCATATACACTGAAATTTAATCAAACTGATGCTACTTAAATCTCGTGTCCTGTTGGTAACTACTGTAAGTACTGTAACTAATAATTATTGTCAAATAAGATAACATGTTTTCGATTGCTAAAAAATACTCGCACTCCCACAGAAACAGATCGGCAATCTAAACTTGTCTTGATTCCAATCCAACACAAAACAATAATAAACATCTGCCATTGCTAATACATTTAATAGTGTCTGTTTGATCATCAGCCTATCCCATTAAATTTGAACGTTGGAATTCCCATCACATGCACAAATCACATGTAAAGCTCTTGTAATAAGTAATGAATGTTTGAAATATTTATTCACAGTAATTAGAAAACTTTATAGCTTTAACTAATTTAGACCTATAAAAATAATCATTGAAGTTTTCTGAGCATCACAGGAGGAATTTATACCTCTTTCCCTTTTAAAATACATTTTATTCATCTTGCATAAATTCACCGTCATTTGTAATAAAGTGTGGTGTTTCTGAATAATACCCCAATAATTCTATCTAGTGCATAGAATACTATGTTATCGTTATGTCCTTTGATAAAATGTCTTCAATATGCTTATAAATGTCAAAGTTTATATTTTGACCATCCTCCCAATAAAATATTGGCGAGCAACTTTTAATCTAAAATTCTCAACAGTATTCAGAGTGATTCTCGCTAAACCTTCAATTGTGAAATCTCTTATGGTGTTGTGCAATGAATCAATTAATCTGTTATAAGGAAAGGGCAGCTGACGTCACTGTGGGCTCTTATTACTGTGGGCAAGCTGTTTTCGCCCGTGCTTCGTTATAGCACGGACTCTACATATGAATTCAGGCATTCTGATTGGTCTACAAATTTTATGATGGTTGTCTGCTTGCTATGATTGGACTACGTCGCCAAGATGATTCCTACAATGATCGCTATGACAAAAATGTAGCGGTAGATTGGTTGACAGAAGTTTTGTTTGTAAACATGCCCTTTCCTTATATCGATTCTTTCACAACATCCCTGTTTGAATGCTTCTCCATTTTTGTATATCTCCATGGTTCATTACGTTTACTGTCATTCAAAATAATTCATTTTATTTTATTTACTCTCCTAAATTTATCAGTTATTTATTTCAATTTTTAAAGTTTTTGTTAATTGATAGCCTTATTCCAGCTTAACTCCATATTTTGATTTTTTCATTCTTTCAAGAATAGGTACTTTCACTTCAACTTTCAATCATACATTTTTAACGCCTATTCTCTCATTGGCTGATTGAAAAGCCTGAACGTGTTATGATAATATGCTCTGGAAATTTCCAGTATATGGTTTACCAGATATGGCATAATATTTATTATATTGTTTTTGTTCTCGTATTATTCTTCTACTGTTTTGGCGATAGTTCGCTGTGCCTTTTGGCGTCGGGGTAATTGTATGGCAACCCTCTCGCCAGTCGCTCAGTAGTAGAGTCGGTTAGTTAGTAGTGGAAATGTGAATCGTCAAGATGTGAACTAAAAGTATTCTTTGTGAAAAACCACGAGGCATTTGGACAGAGACTCTCATGATGTTTCCGTTCAACTCTGCACTCCACACACATGGATGGTGTTATGGAAGATCTGTTGGGGGATAGAGCAGAGTCAAACGCACTTTTAAGGTCTGTGGTGTGACGTGAAGAATAAGGCACATTTATGAAACAGTTCAGATCAGAAATAACATATCCGTTTATTTTCATTCATCTCGAATGTTAAACTTAAATAAAACTATTTACATAAAACTCCAGCATTTGCTGGGTACTTCGTTGTTTAACATACATTCATGGCAAAACTTCATAACTGCAGAGAACTAAATCCATCGGTTAAATTGTCTGTCCATCACAGCACACACATATGGGGATGTTTCACATTCTAGATATACTTACTCAGTACACAAACTGAAAGTAAAATTATGCATACTGTTACAGGTAAAAAAGAGAGTGCCTTTACGACCGAAATGCAAAATGAAAAACTGGATCGGAACGATCACTGCTGAACAAATTTAGAGGGACAAGATTTTGTCCAGATTTCCAACATGCGGCCCCATCGGTCGTAAAAACTTCCTCTTTTTTCTTACAATTCAAATCAAAAATATTACAAATAGCTCTCTGAAATTTTACATACAGCAGAGGTTTAGTTAGAAAATCAGCTTTGTTATTTTTAGAACTTACATGTTTTAACTCAAAAATATTTTCATTTATTAACTGCCGAATAAATTGACATCTTATATCAATATGCTTAGTTTTAAAGTTCTCTTGACAGTTTTTAGAAAAATAAATAGCAGATTCATTATCACAGTACTGAACTGGTTTTATTTTGTCACATAAATTAAGTTCATTTAAAACTCTTGAATACCAAGTCAGTTCTTTTACACTTTCAGTTAATGAAATAAACTCAGATTCCATAGAACTGAGTGCGATGCGTTTCTGCTTTGATGTTTTCCAAGCAAAAGGAACATTACCAAAGTAAATTAGATAACCACTGCTTGAGTGTCGTTTAGTAAGTTAACATCCCCAGTTAGCATCCGAATATGCATATAAACTTGGTGAATTTACATTAGACAGATTTATTTTAAAACTTTTAGTAGCAAAAACATAATTCATAATATCTACCACTATTAACCAGTGTTTATATGTATAACCATTACAAAATTGTGACATTACATTTACTGAAAAACTAATATGAGGTCTTGATCGATTTGACAAAAATGACAAACTTCCGATTAAAGATCGGTATGAAAATTTTTTCATTAATTCATTTTCTACAATTTCATTTTCGTTAACTTTAACTGGTAAAATACAGCCAATTTTAAAAGGTAATTTAACAGGACTTTTAGGCAAGTCCTTATATTTTAATTCTAATCTTTCAATGTAAGTTTTTTGATGAATAAATATTGAACCGTCAATTTGTTCAAAATTAACACCTAACAAATATTTCGTTAATCCTATTTCAGTAATTTCTAAGTTATTTTTTAACATATTAGTTACAGATTGCATTATATTTTTATCTTTAGCAAACAAAACTAAATCATCTACATAAACTACTAATATTGCATTACTTTTCAATTGATAAACACAGTTACACCATTTTAATTTAGAAAATCCTAAATTATTCAATATAGTATCTAATTCAGAATTCCATTCTCGGCCACTTTGCCGTAACCCATAAACAGATTTATTTAACAAGCAAACTTTATTTTCAGCTCCCCTCATTTCAATTCCGGGAGGTTTTTTCATAAAAACTGTTTCTTTTAATGACCCGTATAAGTAAGCTGATTTCACATCTAATTGTACATGATACCATTTTAACATAGAAACCAATAAAATAAACATTAATTTTATAATTGAAAAATTTACAACAGGTGAAAATATATCATTAAAATCAATACCTGGTTTCTGTTTGAAACCTTGAGCTACGAGACGGGCTTTATACTTTTTACCATTTTTCTCCGTGTTTTTTATATTATAAACCCATTTGCTTCCTACTATTGTAGCGTTTTTGGGTGGATCAACCAACCGCCAAACCTTTCTTTTATTCATCATCTCAAGTTCTTCCCTCATCGCGTCAT
Source organism: Maratus speculifer (assembly GCA_964019185.1). Classification (NCBI taxonomy): domain Eukaryota; kingdom Metazoa; phylum Arthropoda; class Arachnida; order Araneae; family Salticidae; genus Maratus; species Maratus speculifer. Next base: position 458,608,418 of record OZ025292.1, read on the forward strand.
TCCATTTCTCGCTTTCTGGGTTTAATTGTACTGCCTCAAATGATCTAGGGATTTCAGTATTGTAAAATTCATGTTGAAATAATTCATTTAAATATGAATCATCCGAATCACTAGTAGAGGTTTCATTTAAATTTTCAACATTAGGATGAGTAGTTTTAGGTTTAAAGTCAAATTTATCTGGTTCATATGAGAGTTTATTTTCCCTACAATATTTTTTGACATCATTTAAAGATCTCAGTCTCTTATTTGTTATCGGGGTATAGTAATACACGTCAATCCTCGTACTTTTTGTTCTAGGTTTCTCCACCCTTTTCCATTCTGAAATATTTATAGAACTTAAAGTTATCTTATTCCCCGTTTCCTCTTCATCTCCATTTAAATTTTCTCCTGGTAGTTTATGATTAAGATCAAAAGTCGCGTTACTTAAAACATTTGTCTCAGTTTGAGATTCATTAAAATTCAATATCACATCTTTATACTTATTATCTCCCCCAAATAATGTTTCTACACCCTTTTTGGATTCATCTATACGTACATGAATAGTTTCTATAATTCGCCTTTTTTTTGGAATATAAATCCTATAGCCTTTTGTTTTTGTGGCATAACCAACTAAAATACCTGGTAAAGCTTTAGGTTGAAGTTTATTGCGTTTAACTTTAGGAACGTGAGCAAACGCTGAAGAACCAAAAATTCTCAAATGTCTTACCGAAGGTTTGAATCCCGTCCATAATTCTTGCGGTGTAAGACCTTGGGTTAAACTGTGTTCGGTTCTATTTTTTGTATGAACAAACGCTAAAAGAGCTTCCCCCCAAAATGATGGTTTTAATCCGCTATCGTGTAGCATTGCTCGAACTGCATTCTTTGCTACTTTATTAAAATTCTCTGCAACACCCACTTGTTCCGGTGTATAAATGGAGGATCTTTCGATTCTTATACCTAAATCAGTTAACAATTTCTCAAATGATTTATGAGCAAACTCTAATCCGTTGTCACTTCGTACACATTTTAATTTCTTACCCGTTTGTCTCTCAGCTTTAGTTAAGAACTTTTTAAAGTATTCAAAAACTTCAGTTTTATCTTTAATGATATAAACTTCAGTTCTTCTCGAATAATCATCAATTATTGACAAAAAATATTTCCCCCCTCCTAAAGAGTTAACCGGACTAGGACCCCATAAATCCATAAACACTCTATCGAGAACTTGATTAGAAGTACGTTTATATAAGTAATTTCTTTTAAACGAATTTCTATTCAATTTTGCAACTACACAAGTTTCACATATCTTATTTTTACTTTTGCACTTAATATTTTCAATACCTTTAACACAATTATTTTTAATCATTTTTTCAAGTAAAGGCAAATTAGTATGACAAAATCTACGGTGTACTATTTCTGCCTTTAAACTAGTAGAAAAAGCAAAATTTTCACATTTTGAAGCATAACTTTTTACAATATACAATTTATCTACTCTAGGTACAGTAAAACAATAATTATTAAATTTATCATACACAATCATTTTGTTATTTCCCCAATGAATTTGGTTTCCTGCAATATCTATATTAGACCCACCAATTAAGTTTCGTCTCATATTAGGAGCATACAATACATTTTTTAAAGTTATTTCTACATTACCTGTTACATCTAGAATGGTAAAGTCTATATCTCCGATGCCCAGTATTTCTGACGAACAGTCCTTGTCTCCAATTAGAACTTGTTGAGGGGGGGGGGGGGTCCTTATAGGTTACGAATAGACTCCTGTCATTCGTAAAGTGAGAAGTAGCCGCTGAGTCCAGAAGAAATTCCACAATTTTATCATTTGAAGACATCAAGGCGAATTCAGATTGCCTTGTAGTTTCACTGTTGAACACTTGCTTCTTCCCCCTATTGCTTTTCTTTTTGAAACACCTTGTATCCGAGTAGCCAGGGCGTTTGCAGTAACTGCATATTAAACTCGGCGATACCTACAGCGATAACCTCTTTACTTTCATCTTTCCGTTTCAGACAAATTCTTCCATATTCACTAATTAATTGTTTCGATACATTTTCTAATTTGAATTCTTTATCATCTAATCTGTATAACATTTGAACTAAGTTATCATATTCTTCAGGTAACCGACGGATTAATTGAAAACATACCAATAATTCCGGCATTTCAAACCCTGCTTCTTTAATTTGAAGTATTTTATCTTCAATTCTTTTGCAAAATAAACCGATAGTTTCTTCTTGCGAGTTTAACTTCATTTCGAAAAATTCATCCACTAATCCAGCTAGACGTGCTCGGGAAGTGGGTTCAAAGTTTAACTTCAAGATGTCCCATGCCTCTCTTCCATTTTCTGTTTGAACAATAAGAATTTGAAATTTTCTTTCGATGGATTGATAAATAGTCGTATAAGCTCTTCTTTTACGCCATTCAAAGTCACTTTTTTCACGATCAGAAGCATCCGCTTTACATGCGATATCTGGTTTTATAATAAATTCCCAGTAATTCCGATCAATTAACACACATTTGACGTCGAACTTCCAAGAAGGATAATTATAGTCCGACAGTTTCGGAAAAGAATAAGTTAACTCTGGAGCTTGTGCCATTATACATTCAAAACAGTATTAATTTAATTTCAAAACACACCACAATTTATCTATTTGACCTTTAAATAGCATAGCATGGCCCCTTAACCATGTTGGGGGATAGAGCAGAGTCAAACGCAGTTTTAAGGTCTGTTGTGTGACGTGAAGAATAAGACACATTTATGAAACAGTTCAGATCAGAAATAACATATCCGTTTATTTTCATTCATCTCGAATGTTAAATAAAACTATTTACATAAAACTCCAGCATTTGCTGGGGTACTCCGTTGTTTAACATACATTCATGGCAAAACTTCATAACTGCAGAGAACTAAACCCATCGGTAAAATTGTCTGTCCATCACAGCACACACATATGGGGATGTTTCACATTCTAGATATACTTACTCAGTACATAAACGGAAAGTAAAATTATGCATACAGTTACAGGTAAAAAGAAGAGTGCCTTTACGACCGAAATGCAAAAAGAAAAACTGGATCGGAACGATCACTGCTGAACAAATTTAGAGGGACAAGATTTTGTCCAGATTTCCAACAGTAAGCTAGACAACGGCTGATTTGGCATAAATGAGCACAAAGTATATGAAAGGGGTGCCAAACTCCAACTTTGACAGTACTATAAAATCATCAAGTTACCACTTATAATTTTAGCGCAATAGAGAGACCGACAAGTGCAATACGAATATTTCAGTCCGCTTCGTTATATTTTGGTACGAGGCGAGTAGAGCGGGGTGCCAGTGCACCATTTTGGCTGTATCATCACATCATAGAGTTATGACTTGAAAACGTGGTGTAGGACAAGATTATAAGGTGTAGAACAAAGAATGACTGGTCTGATTCGACATTTCCTGGTACGATATGAGTAGCAGTGGGTGCTAACTTGCCATTTTGGCGTCACTATGTCATCGAGTTACGAGATGAAACTAGTGCCAAATTAAATTATCTCAATACTTGACATTAAATAAGTTATATGAGTCCGTATATTATATTTTTATTTTAATTTGACTATTAATTTGTATTTTTATTAAACTTTAGTAATTTCTTTGTTCATTTGTTATTTCAAATAAAAATTATGCCGATTTGTATAGTTTAAGAATAGTTTGGAGATTTATATATTATGCCGAAATGGGTCGTTGGGATGCATTACTAGGCATTAAAATATTTAAATGCACATTTAAATTTTATTTTGGAATTGCAATGCATTTTATAAATTGTTTATACATGTTTTACATTCATATTTTACAGTATGTGTACCCATTATGGGTAAGTATCATTCTGGACCCCACCGACTAAATTTATGTTTGCGATAAATTTATTATTCTCTTCATAATTTAGTTTTTATGTTAAAATTTTCTTTTGAACATATCCAAGTTACTTTTCCTTTTGACAATACATATATATAGATATAGATATAGATATAGATATACGTTTCAGAAATTATGTTTGCATTACTATTACAATGCAGAAGTGTATCTTCCATAACAATAAAATTTTGCAGAAAATTAATTATTAAAAATTAGCAGCATTCATGAAATTATAATGTATTCAAAGTATTTAGAAATGGCATCCTTTATTTATTTCAGCTGTTAATTGTGAATGCAAATGTTGTGGTTTGTGCTGTCTCACTGATATTATTCTGAATAATGTAGAACAGATTATGAAATTTATGTATACGCCGTTCATGATTTTAAAGATGAGCATTTTATTTAATAAAAATAAAGTTTTAAATGTGATGCAGAATTTTTTGATTTTTGAGGTATTTTATTAAAGTTTTATGTCTTACTCTAAATATAGTATTCCACTGTGAAACTTCTCTGATCGATCGATAATTCTCATTCATTTGTGGTACGGTGACTTTCTGAGATACTGGCTGCAACTTTTCCAATCTATTGATGTCAGCAATATGGAACTACTATATTGCTTTAATAAAAACGCTGGGTGATACATCTGTTGCACCCCCCTTTTTTAGGCTTCTAGTTCGACCCATTTTGAAGGCAGGCCATTGTTCGCAGTGGCGTCGCGTTGTTTACATCTTAAAGTTTTTTTTAATTCTACATATCTGTAATGGTAGGCAATCCAATTCTAATTACCCGAGAATTTGAATCCCGGCTCCTTTAAACACAGGCTTGTTGCGCAATTTAAATTCTTAGTACACAGGCCCCCATTGGTCGTTACTACTGAAATGATAATCATTTGCATAATTTATCAATTTACATCTGCATGTCAAATCTGGGTCATTTTTTTTAATCGGTGTATATATTTTTTCGCAACAGTGTATCGTTTACGTTTTTTTTAATAAGTAACATTTTGATTATTTATTTTTATATTTTTTAAGCTTTTTAATTTTTAAAATTTTGTGTTACAATAAAATTTGAATGAGTACTTTTGCATATGTTTTGCGTTAGAGGAAAGTATGCTTTGATTATATTTTTAATGAAAAACATTTTTCTATGTGTATAAATTAAACTCTTTTGCTGCGCACAACACTTAATGATTTTTATTTACTAATCGTTACATAAGGAAAATAAATGCATAAATATGTCTGAAGGGACTCTTGCTTGGTTAGACTCAAGGCCAGTTCCTTTCAGACATACATTCCATAGAGCCGTATTATCGTGGGCAAAATTCCATAATAGTTTATAAATTATTTACCTCAGAAATTGTTTGTGCATTTATTTCCATGTGTTATATCGGGCACTCCATGTGCATGAAACAATGTTTAAAAAAAAAAAAAATTTGATATACTATGTTTCATACACAAAGCACTTTGTAGTAAAAGCAATAAACAAATGCAAAAAAAATGTGGCACAGTTTCTGCTTTTTGAAAATTATGAACATGTTAAACTGTATTGCCCGAACTTACTTAAAAGTACCACTGAAATTTATTAGCAGCTATTTTATTTCATATCGTTATAAAAAACTGCAGAGTTACTTTCTAAAGTTGCGAATTTTCGGCATACCAGTTGAATTTCATTCTTTTCTATATGAGCAAACAGAAATATCGTTAAATAACACTAAAAATGGGATATATATATAGTCGACTCTCGTTAATTCGAAATCGGATTATTCGAATCTTCGCTTAATTCGAACTAGACATGAAGTCCCGAAATTTTCAATGGCAGAATATCGTTAACAATTTTCATTAATTCGAACTCATTCTCTCTTGACTTCGTTTAATTCGAACTAACGAGAATTACGATTTTTCATTTTTTCTTTTCTTTCTCACGGATTTCAGATCATTTGAATATATTTCTTTTATTTTTTGAAAATTGTTCCGAACGAGCATACATATAATACAGTGCATTTGATATCCACTTTCTTACAGCCCAGTGTGTCCATCAGTGACGCTTTAAAAATTTCTTCAATCGTGCTTGATTCTAATCTTTTAATTAGTTTATGTATTTATATATTCTAATTTAATATTAAGTCATATTCTAATGATAACAGACGAAATAAATTAAGAAAACAATATAACATTAATTCCTTTCTAATAGTACCATATTAAGCATGTTTTAGTTCACATTTTCCATAATTCGAACTTCGGATAATTCGAACATTTCTTGTGGTCCCGACGAGTTCGAATTAACGAGAGCCGACTGTATATATATATATATATATATATATATATTTCTCAACCTTAAAAGTCTCAGACTAATTTTATCATAAATTAATTGACACATAGAACATTTCAAATAATGCTTTTAACTTTCTTGTATCTTTACAAGAAGAATGTATTGGATTAGTGAAAATTTTCGAAATCTAGTTTTCGACGAATTTACAGATTTTAGAGATCAGAAAATCTGAAAAACTTAGTTTTTACAAAATGTTTTTCTGCGAGTCTGTGAGTTTGTCTGTGTGCGACAAAAACATTATGGGTGCTCCATCTCAAGAACTAATTTACGAAATTTCACAAAATTTTAGATTTTGTTAGACCTTGATATAATCCAGACCTAAATTTTAATAGTCTCTGATGGATATTGCTCAACGGGTTTTGCTGCTATGCTCCCAATTTCCACAAAGCTATAACTCAAGAACCGGTGATGAATTTTCATAAAACTTTAGATTTAGTTAGTACTTGATATAATATGGGGTTGATTATGATTGTTCTAATCGCTCGAAAGGTGGCGCTGCCATGGGAGTTAATTTGTAATTATTGCAATAGCTCTATCTAAAGAACTAATGCACGGAATAATACAAAACTTGAAATTCCTGTGAGACCTTGCTAAAAATTAGATCTGATTAATTTTTGGAGCATATCACACAATTGGTAGCGGTGCTATTCTGCATTATTTATAATTTCCACAATAGCCATATCTCAAGAACTAGTGCATGGATTTTCATAACAATTTATATTTTGTTAGCACTCTATATAACATAGTGCTGATTACGTTTTGTTGCAAATTGCTCAACAGGTAGCGCTCCAATGGTGTGCCACCAGTTTGTGATTATCACTTTAGTTCGATCTCAAAAACTAATGTATGAAATTTTCCAAAACATCAGGTTCAGTTTGTCCCTGATTTAAATTAATGTTGTTTAGTTTTGGTGTAAATAATCAGATGGCATTGCTATGCATATTTTTTAAGATTTTGCAATAGCTCTATCTCATGAATTAACGCGCAGATTTCCATCAAACTTCATATTCAGTTATAAGTTGACATAAATTATTGTTGAATAGATTTTGGTTTAAACCGCATAAATGGTGGCGGTGCTATGTTTCATTGTTCAGGAAGTATTAATAACATAAGATAGAAGAAAGTTTTGGAATTGTCAAATCTGATTAGTTTTTTACTTGTACTTAAGAAAAAGCTTAACCCCTTAACGTTCACATTTAGATTACAGTTTAAAAATTCAGTTTCCTTATTGCTGCGACTTTTTCAAAAAGAAATATTCAATTAATTTAATTACAGCTACAAGGATACCAAAATAAAGCTAATTGCATTATTTTCTAAAACTGGTAGGAATCAAACAAACTGAATACAAAGCAACGCCCGTGAATATCGCGGAAGCGAGCATTTAGGGGTTAAAGGTAAAAATATGTCAATCAATATTATTCACGAATTGTGTTACATATTTCATATTTAAAATCAATATTTTAACTAAAGATGAGATTCCAGTTATTTTAAGAATTAAAGTAGTCGGAAGTGGCAATCCCAAAAAAAAACTTTCTTCTATTTCATTCATGTTATTATTTCAAAATTCATTATTACAGTGTTAATACTAAAGAATGATATGAAATTCTGTGCTTTAGTTCTTGAGATATAATTATTCTTAAAGTAACTTGAAACAAGCAAAATGCAACATAGAGCCAGTTTTTGGGTGATTTACACAAAAAAAAACTGTCTTCCAACAACTTATTTCAACTTCAAACTGAATTTCAATTTTAATGAAAATCTTCATTAGTTCTTGAGATAGAGCTGTGACGTGTCGGTCAAATGAAGATATATTCTGAGTGGAATTAAAATGCAAAACTTTTATTTACTGGAGTTGGGAAACGGAGAATGGAGCAAACTTCGGTAATTTTGACAATTAAACACACTACTATGAGAATAAACCGTAGCTTGTACTCACATTGCAGCGAAGTCCGGCTCAAATCCCCAATTTGGTTCTGCTCTTCAGGTCGCGGACTACTTTGACTTAACCTGACTTAACCGTGGCTGCACAAATATCTTTATTTTAAATGCACCGCAATGCGAAAATATTCTGACTAACTCTTACCAAACTCTGGTATTGAGACTTTCTACCTTTAAACGTCAGATCTACAATTCGTCATTGAAGGCTCTTCCAAGTCACCACACCACACACACACACACCAACTCACAACTTACAGTTTTTATACTTTGCGAACTGAAGACGGAGCTAGGAATTTGATAAAAATTGCAAAAAAAGAAAAAGCAGTTAACTGTAGATCGAGGGCGCCTCACACATAGACTTCGGAAAATTAGAGTTGCATAAAGGATAGATGTCACTTTTGCGCCACACGTGTTAGAACATTGACGTCACGATCTCACTCAAAACATCAGGGTGCCTTTATTATAAAGGGACACTCCCTCACAGAGCTACAGAGGAAATCGTGAAAAATGCCACATAGCAGTGCGACCTTTTGTGCGACATACACTATAATGTAAACAACACCAATTCATATTAAGAGATGGCTGAATCTGAAGTTTTATGAAAATATATGTATTATTTCTAGAGACAGAATTACGGCGAAAACTGCAAAAATACACCATGGCAGTGCCATATGTTGACATTTTTACACCAAAAGGTACAAAACGTCAATTCGTGCCAAGGACTAACAGAATTTGATATTTTATGAAAATTCGTGCATTAGTTCTCGAGATTGAGCTCTTGCAGAAATCATGACAATTGCTAAACAACAGTTCAGTGATAAGCACAAAAATGAGTAAAATGTCAATTCATGTCATTTACTAACAGAATACAAAGTTTGATGAAAATCGGTGCATTAGATCTTGAAATAGAGTTATTGCGACAATCACGAATAAAGTACCATGGCAGCACCAGCTGTTTAGTGATTTTCGTCAAAACGTAATCAGTACAATGCTATATCAAGTACTAAGGTTTAAGTCTTATGAAAATCCATGCCCTAATTCTTGAGATATGGTTATTGTGAAAATTGTAAATAATGCAGCATAGCAGCACCACCTGTTGAGCGATCTACAGCAACAGCTAATCAGATCTAGATTATATCAAAGTCTAACAGAATCTAAAGTTTGTGAAGTTTCGTGCATTAGGTCTTGAGATAGAGAGCCCACGAAATTTTTGTCCCATACAGACAGACAGACTAACAGAATCACAAAAAATAGACATACTTTTATAAAAACAAATTTTTCGGGTTCTCTGACCCCCAAAACGCATAAATCCATCGAAAACCGCATTTCGAAAATTTTCATGAATTAAGCACTTTCTTCTGGTAAAGACAGAAGAAAGTAAAAATAAAATCTTCATTATTCTTGAAAATATTATGAACAGAAAATTTGAATGCAAGTTAAACAGCTTTGCATCACTAATATTTTTTGAACTACACGCAATACGTATAAAAAAGAAAATTTGATTTGTATTATTTGAGCTTCTTATTAAGGTTTTTAGAAATATATTTGTTCAGTAAACACTAAAGGTCATTAATTTCATGTTAAATTTTCTCCAATTAAAGAATTACGCAAAACCGATTATCTGTCTGCAGAATCAACAACGATAACAACGTATAAATAAATAAATGGATGTTAAATTACGTGCTAATTTTCATTTCTTATATTTGCACATATAATTGTGATCGAACCATCGTAACAGTGGACCGAATGACACCAATAATTTTTAGAAGCATCCTTGGACATGTGTCAATAATTCTGTCATTAAATTAGATAAGTTTTATTCGTAATTTATTTGCATAAAAGCATGACTTATCACTGGGTGGTGCAAAACGTGTTTTTTTCACTATTTGATAATGTGCTATTTCATTTGTTGTATTTCATTTATGATTATTTTAGATGTGCCATATTTTCAGTATTGAATGAAACGCTTTTGAAGTCGCATTGAAAAGTTGCTTCCGCTTTCGTATATGTTTCCAACATTAACTATTTTGAACGAAAACAAACCCCAGCTAGAAAAAGTTTGTACTTTTTTTGCAAAAAAGTATAAATTGTACACAATTTGTGCACAAAGAGTGACTATTTTTGAATACCCCGAAATTTTGTGGAAAATATTTACATTTTTTATGTATACAAAAAAGTTCATATTTTTTGTTGTTAAAAATGGTGCACATTTTTTGCATAAAATAAATAAATATTCTGTGTTTGCAAAAATTGTGCAACTTTTTTTTTTTTTTTTTTTTTTTTTTTTTTTTTTGTAAAAAACAAATCAAAGATTCCAATTTTGCAAATATTATGTACTATTTTTTTTATGGATGCGAAAATTAGATTCTTTCATTACAGGCATCATTATTTCCATGTCTGGTGCCTTTTTCTAAATTAGGGGAAATTTTTCAGAGCAAATTAATGTTGTATTTAACTTAAAGTTAATCGGAAGGAATAAATTCTATTATGTCTTAATAAGGCAAAATAAAATAAGTTAGTTAAATTTCAAAATCGGGAGATTGTGAGCCTTTCTTCAGTAAAGGAAAATTAACAGATCGATTTTAATTTAAAAGTAAACGAATTAAATACATTTTACTATGTTTATCAAATTTGAAGAAAAACAAATTTTAATTATTTAAAATTTAAAATCCAGGAAGGAGTAATGAGCCTACGCCCCCCCCCCCTCTTCATTAACGGGAATAATTTCCGGAGATCCTCTTATATTTTAAGTTGCTTGAAAATAATATATTTTTTTAAATAAGAAAAATAGAAATTTTGATTAATTATAAAATTCAAACTCTAGGGGGGGAGGGGTTAATGTTTCTCCTAAAACTTCTAACTTTACGGAAAATATTTTAATTCCTCTTTTATTTTAAATTTCTCGGAAAGATAAAATTTTACTGTATTTTTCAAAATCATTCAAAAATAAAATTTAGATGTATTTTAGACTAAATAATATTTAAATCATATTTGAAGGAGGGGTAACGGCTCTTATGCTTCTCCCCTATAAAAAGTTATAGTTTCTTTTTAATTTTAAATTAATTAAAATAAAATACGTTTTGCTAGGCATTTCAAAATCGAAAAAAAAAGAAATTTAAATTAATTAAAATTTAAAAATCTAATCAGGAGGAAAATGTGCCTACCAACCCCCTACCCTTCCTTAACAGAAAATATCACACTTTCCTTTATTATTTTATAGTTACTTGAAAGAATAAATTTTGCTGTGTTTTTCAAAATCGGAGAAAAACAAAACTTAGTTAAATTTCAAAATCGGGAGGGGCAAAGGTCATCCTATGCCCCCTTCCCCCAACGAAAAATTTTTAGTTTTTATTTTTTTAAGTTACTAGAAAATAATAAATTTGACAATGTATTTCGAAATAGGAGAAAAATAAATTTTACTTAATCAAATTTTAAAAAGCAAGAGGGGGGAGGGCAATTGTTCTCCTACGCTCTCAAACCCTAGAAAAGTTCTTACTTTGTCTTTTGTTTTAAATTTCTCGAAAAGAATAAATTTTAATAAGCTTTTCAAAATAAACAAAAAAGAAAATTTAATCAGTTAAGTTTCAAAATCGAGGGAAAAGCAGTGGACCTCCCCCCCACACACACACACAACACGCGCGCGCACACACTCTACTCTTTTCCTATGATTTAAGCTTAAAAATAAAAGTGCGGTTATTAAGTGCATAATATGTCCTCCTGCCCTATCAGGTATAACTTCCAGTTATTATGAAAATTACTTGTGCTTTCAAAAATCAGATAAAACCTGTTTAATTCTTAATTTATTTATTATTTTCCCATCTGTAGCTATCTTTCCTACTCCATGAACCAGAAGCATTAATACTTCTCAACTCGCAGACTTGGAAAAGCTAATGTTTACATATGCTGTGCCGACCGCGAGGTTTTAGCGGCGAAAAGAAATTTGAATTAACGATACCGCGTGTTGCGTCGTTTATTATTACTCAAATTGAAGTAAAGTTTAAATTAATTGCTTTAGTATGAAGGCTAGTCTGAAATATAGATGGGACGAATATTCGGTCACTATTCGGTATTCGGCCCTTTTGCCGAATACTCGGTCAGCCGAATATTGAAAGCTTGGCCGAATGCTTTTGCTGAATACCTTTGGCCGAATATTGTACGATTTCTTAACAAATACATTCAGAATAAGATTTTTTTCTTAATTTTTTGCAACTTTTTTAAATTGAATTCATTCACGCTTACTTTCTGACACATTTATGAAGTCATTTTCATTCATAATTGAACAAAATATACAATTATTTGGATACTAAAAATTTTGAATATTTCTGTATTTGCTATAAAAGTTAAGAATCTTTTAGAAAATGTTGTGCAAATTAGAGATTAAATTTACGTTGGAGATTCAACTATTAGGAAAATGACTGTTACAGGAATGTTACATTACAACTCAAGATGTCTAAGTCAGTCCTTGAGTGAAGCCTATATAGAAAAAAGAAATAAGTAATATCTATCCCAGACACTACTAGATAGAAAACAGTATCCTTTAGAATGGTGGGCGAAGAATTCAAAAGACTTTCCTAACCTTTCAGAGTTAGGAAAAAAAATACCATTCTGCTCTTGGGAAATATACTATATTTTGTGAGCGATTATTTTCTAAGGTAGGTAACATGTATGAAAATGCACCACTAGTTTTACCCAGAGATTTTTAATAAAAATTTTCTTTATTCCATAGTAAATGATAAAATGATAAAATTGATAAAAATGATTCCCAAAAATGATAAAATTTTCTCATCTATTTTGGAAAGGGAACATAAAACTATTCAATCGTGTTTTAATTGTATTTTTTCATTTTTATATCATAAAGTCATTTGAAATTAATGTTACTTGATTTATCGTATTTTCCTTTTTTTTTTTCTTTTTCCCTTTTTAAAGGCAATAACAAATTTTTTCTTGCAAAAGCACCTTTTTCCGCTGCAATACTGTCCTTTTTAGTGAATAGCACCATGCCTTTTTTCTTTCTAGAGTGAACACTAGATTCGGCATAAAATTTTTTTATCATGATTTTCTGAATTAAGCTCAAAAATAGGTAGATAAAAACTATTCAGGGTATGAAAGTTATAAGGGGTGGGGGAGGAGAATGTCAATTTCAAATAAACTTTTTATTATGCATGAAGAATACAAATAGTGAAATTAAAAAGTAAGTTCTACTATTTTAAAAAATATTCCTTTCAATATTTTTCGGCCCAGGTCGAATGATAGATTTGATATTCGGCTTCGGCCAAATAATCGTTGCATCTCTACTTCAAAGAATTCTAAAAGATGGAAAAGGTCTCTGCAAATGTAACTTTATTATTTTAGGTGGGGGAGGGGCAATCGTAAGATATCTGTAGGGTGGGGGGGGGGTGATTTGGAGATATCTCTAGAGGGGGTGGTGATTTTGTGCTGTGGAAAATTATCAATTTTCTACAGCACAAAAATCACTGATCAACAAAATTATCGATTTTTTCTTGTTTGGCAACAAAAATAAGATTTTTACGAAATGAATCGACAAAATGCGCAATTTTTACGAAGCCGATCTGTGAAATTTATGATTTTTCAAGTCTGGTTGACAAAAATTATTGATTTTTACAAAGCTGATTGAAAAAATTCGCATTTTTTCTGCACCTATCAACAAAATTCGTGATTTTTATTAAGACAGTTGCCAAAATTCACAATTTTTCTGCATCTAATCTATAAAATTTGATTTTTACGAAACCGATTGATGAAAATCACAAGTTTTACAAAGCTATGGACAAAATCATGGCTTTTACAAAGCCAATTGACGAAATTTGCAATTTTTTTCACACAATCTGTAAAATTCGCAATTTTTCCACAGCTGATTAACAAAATTATTGATTTTTTCTTGTTTGACAACAAAAATAAGATTTTTACGAAATGGATCGACAAATGCGTGATTTTTACAAAGCCGACCGTTGAAATTTACGATTTTTCGAGTCTGGTCGACAAAATTGTCGATTTTTGCAGAATGATTGCAAAAAAATGTAAATTTTGTCAAAAAATCGCTAATTTCATCTGAAAATTGACAAAACGTGGTCAAAAGATAATGAAAAAACATGCAAATTTTGTCAATGGATAGTGAGAAAAGCGTGAACTTTGCCTGAAAGTCGCTAATTTCATCAAAACATGGTTAAAAGCTCATAAAGAAACACTAATTTCATTAAAAAGTAGTGGTAAAGGATCATCAAATTTCATGAAAGCGTCGTAAAAAAAAAAAAAAAAAAAAAAAAAAAAAAAATGATTAAAAACCATGGAAAAAAATTCTTGGATTTTGTCAAGGGATAACTAACTTTGTAAAAAAAACCAAACAAAACATGGTTAAAAAAAATCTTGAAAACAGCACTAAATTCATTAAAAACTAGTGAAAATCTCGCCAATTTCATGAAAAGGTCTCAAAAACCTTCAGATCTTGTCAAAAGATTGCAAAAAAGCAGGCGAATTCTGTCAAAAAATTGCAAATTTTATCAAAAGATCGTGAAACACCGCAAACTTTGTCAAAAGGTTTTGGGAAACACGACAATTTCGTCTAAACATAGCGAAAAACATTCAGATTTCTACAAAGCATTGCGGAAAGTATGCAAATTTCTTCGAATAATCTAACGATAATATGCAAATTTTGTTAAAAGATACTGAGAAATTTGCAAATATTGCAAGAAATACGTGAATTTAGTCAAAAGATTGCAAGAAATATGCAATTTTCTTCAGAAAATCATGAAAAACACATAAATTTTTTGAAAAGAAATGCAAAAACACTCACATTTCTTTAAAAGATTGTAAAAAAAAGTTCAAATTTCGTCAAAAAACAGAGAAAACAAGGTCTATGAGTCGCACGAAAAATGCGATTAAGTTTAAAGTTCTCAAATAAAGCACAAATTTTGTCCCAAGATCGTTAAAAACATGCAAATTTTATCGAAAGATCGCTAAAAACACTCTAATTTCATCAATAGATCGCAAAAACGAAAAAAATTATCAAAAGATTGCGAAAAGCACGCAAATTTTATCGAAAAATTTAGTAAAGCATGCAAATTTTATCGAAATATCTCAGAAAACACTCGAATTTCACCAAAGAATTGCGAGAAAAACAAGAATTTCGCTTAAAGAATGCTATTTTCATCAGAAAAATGTACCAAACACAGTTAAAATATCATGAAAAAATACTCATTTTGGTGAAAGATTGCAAAAAAACTCACAAATTTTTTCAAAGGATTGTGAAAAGCCTGTGAATTTTCATGAAAAGGTCTCAAAAACCTTCAGATCTTGTCAAAAGATTGCAAAAAAGCAGGCGAATTCTGTCAAAAAATTGCAAATTTTATCAAAAGATCGTGAAACACCGCAAACTTTGTCAAAAGGTTTTGGGAAACACGACAATTTCGTCTAAACATAGCGAAAAACATTCAGATTTCTACAAAGCATTGCGGAAAGTATGCAAATTTCTTCGAATAATCTAACGATAATATGCAAATTTTGTTAAAAGATACTGAGAAATTTGCAATTATTGCAAGAAATACGTGAATTTAGTCAAAAGATTGCAAGAAATATGCAATTTTCTTCAGAAAATCATGAAAAACACATAAATTTTTTGAAAAGAAATGCAAAAACACTCACATTTCTTTAAAAGATTGTAAAAAAAAGTTCAAATTTCGTCAAAAAATAGAGAAAACAAGGTCTATGAGTCGCACGAAAAATGCGATTAAGTTTAAAGTTCTCAAATAAAGCACAAATTTTGTCCCAAGATCGTTAAAAACATGCAAATTTTATCGAAAGATCGCTAAAAACACTCTAATTTCATCAATAGATCGCAAAAACGAAAAAAATTATCAAAAGATTGCGAAAAGCACGCAAATTTTATCGAAAAATTTAGTAAAGCATGCAAATTTTATCGAAATATCTCAGAAAACACTCGAATTTCACCAAAGAATTGCGAGAAAAACAAGAATTTTGCTTAAAGAATGCTAATTTCATCAGAAAAATGTACCAAACACAGTTAAAATATCATGAAAAAATACTCATTTTGGTGAAAGATTGCAAAAAAACTCACAAATTTTTTCAAAGGATTGTGAAAAGCCTGTGAATTTTGCCTAAAAATCGCTAATTTCATTAAAAGGTAGCGGTTAAGGACCATCAAATTTCAACAAAAGGTCGTAAGAAAAAAAAAGGCAAATTTTGGCGAAAGATCATGGAAAAAAAGCTTGTATTTTGTCAAAAGATAACTAACTTTCTAAAAAACCGAACAAAACATAGATAAAAAATCTTGAAAACAATGCTAAATTCATTAAAAACTAGTGAAAATCTCACTAATTTCATGAAAAGGTCTCAAAAACCTTCAAATCTTGTCAAAAGATAGCGAAAAAGTAGGCGAATTCTGTCAAAGAATCACAAATATCGTATAAACAAGGGTAAACAATTATGGAAAAAAGTAAATTTCATGAAAAAAATCACAAATTTTATCAAAAGATCATGAAACACTGCAAACTTTGCCAAAAGGTTTCGGGAAACACAACAGTTTCGTCTAAAGATAGCGAAAAACATTCAGATTTCGACAAAGCATTGCAAAAAGTATGTAACTTTCGTCAAATAATCACAAGATAATATGCAAATTTTGTTAAAAGATACTGAGAAAATTGCAAATATCGCAAGAAGTACATGAATTTAGTCAAAAGATAGCAAGAAATACGCAATTTTCTTCAGAAGATCGTGAAAAACACGTAAATTTCTTAAAAAGAAATGCAAAAACACTCACATTTCTTTAATAGATCGTAAAAAAAAGTGCAAATTTCATCAAAAAACAGAGAAAACAAGGTCTATGAGTCTAAAAAAAAATGCAATTCGGTTTAAAGTTCTCAAATAAAACACAAATTTTGGCACAAGATCGTTAAAAACTTGCAAATTTTATCGAAAGATCGCTAAAAACACTCTAATTTCATCAATAGATCGCAAAAACAAAAAAATTACAAAAAACATTCAAATTTTATCGAAAATTTGAGTAAAGCATGCAAATTTTATCGAAATATCGCAGAAAACACTCAAATTTCACCAAAGAATCGCGAGAAAAACAAGGATTTCGCTAAAGGAATGCTAATTTGATCAGAAAAAAGTACCAAACACAGATAAAATATCATGAAAAAATAATCAATTTGGTGAAAGATCACGAAAAAACCCACAAATTTCTTCAAAAGATTGTGAAAAGCACGTGAATTTTGTCAAAAAACAAACAAAATACGGTCAAAAAATCTTGAAAAAATGCTAATTTCTATTATTATGAAAATTTCATCAAGATCGTAAAATTTGCAAACCTCGCCAAAAAATCTCAAGTGTGCGAGTTTCATCAAAGATCGCAAAAAATATGCCAAATTTTCTCAAAGGATCTCAAAAATTTCATCAAAAGGTCATCTCCCCTCCCTCCCCCTTAAATCTCATCAAAATATTATGAAAAAGTGTGAATTTAGTAAAAAAAAGGGTTGCGTAAAACTGCAAATTTCATTAAACGATCTGGAATGATAAGTGCAAGTTTTTCCGTCTTTTAAAAATTCTCGAGGGCGGAAACAAAACGGAAAAATCTCTGAGGACGGAAGCGGATCGCAAAAAACATGTGCTTTTCGTCAAAAGATTGTGGGAAAAAACATGATTTTTGTGAAATGATCGCAGGAAAAAGTGCTATTTCTGTCAAAGGGTTGAAAAAAATGTGTTTGCAGGGAAAAAACTTGATTCCTGTCGAAGGATTGCAAAAAACCACCGATTTTCGTGAAAAGCTTGTGAAGAAAACATGATTCTTGTTAAAAGATCGTAGAAAAGACATCATATCGGTCAAAGAATACGAAATAGATGCAGTCTCTGTCGAAGGATTGCAAAAAAGATGAGTTTTTTGTCAAAAGGTTGCAGAAAAAAAGCAATTGCTGTCAATAGCGTAGCTATGTTTTTTGGCGCCCGGGGCCAGCAAGAAATTTTACGCCCCCAACCCAATATAGATATATAACAATTTCTCTCAATTTGGTGCTCGGGATGTACGCCCCTCTTGCCCCCCCCCCCTTAGCTACGTCACTGATTGCTGCCGAAGAATTACGAAAAAGACGTTATTTCCGTCAAAGATTTGCGAAAAAGAAGCTATTTCCGGTCAAAGAATACTAAATAGATGTAATTTTTGTCAAAGGATCGCAAAAAAGACGTGAATTTAATCAAAGGATTGTGGGGAACAAAGGATTGTGCATGACAAGATGCGAATTTTGCCAAAGGATCGAAAAAAAGACGTGATTTACATCAAATGATCACAAATTCCTCGATTTTCATCAAATGATTGCAGGAAAAATGCGATTTCTGTTCCAGGATCGTGAAAAAAAGACGCTTTCTCTAGTCAAAGAATACAAAATAGGTATAATTTTTGTCAAAGGATTGCAATAAAGATGCAAAATTAATCGAAGGATCGTGGAAATGACGTGAGTTTTGCTCAAAAGATCGTGAAAAAAAGCACGATTTCCGTGTAATGATTACAAAAAAAAAAAACACGATTTTCATAAAATGATAACAGGGAAAACGTGATTTCTGTCCAAGGATTACAAAAAAAAAGCGAATTTCATCAAAAGATCATGTAAAATACTTTTATTTCATCGAAAAATTGCAGATTTCGGCTGAAAACCGTAGAAAAATCACAAATTTCGGCTATAAATAATGGAAAATCACAAGTTTTGGTTTAAATTTGTTGAAAAATCACAAATTTCGGCAAAATGTTGTAGAAAAGTCGCAAATTTTTGTCGAAAGACCATGGAAAAAACTAATTTTGTCATAGGGTCGTGGAAAAAACATGAGGTATGTGCTCAGTGTATGTACACTCAATGCGGGGGGGGGGGGGTCAAAATATTTTCAGTCTTGGCAAAATCTCAAACTTGCACCCATGTCTGAAATATGTTGAAAATTTTAATCTAATTATTCTTTCAAATGTAAAGAATACTTTCAAGATAGCAATCATTTTAATTTTTATGAGTTTATTACTCGTAGCTTTAGAATATTTCAATCTGTTCCAAAAGTAGCCTTTATTGCTACAAAATCCAATTTTTACAGCTACAAAATGTGATTTTTGCTGCTCCAAAATGTTTTTAGTGCACTTTCATACCTGTATACCTTTTCAGAAAATTTGTTGTGAATTTTAGATTTTTTTTTTTTTTTTTTTTTTTTTTTTTTTTTTTTTTTTTGCACTTAGAATCTCCCCCCGCCCTCCCTTTATGTAATCCAATTAAATGTTAATTAAAAGTTATTAGTAAATTCAATGTTGATAGTTAGAAAAAAAGCACAATTTTTATGAAGTATTCATAATTTTGTTTACTGGTCAGTGGTTGGAAAAAGCAGGCCAATAGCTATGGTGAAAAATGTTAATTTTCACCATATGAAATTTACAATTACACACAATGAAATTTACAATTTCTTTTCGTGCCTGATCGCCAAAATTCCTGATGTTTCCGTATCTGATCAACTAAATTCTTGATTTTACTAGTCTGACAAACTTTGCTATTTTTCAGACTTGTTACTTTTCTGCAGAAATGCGGGATTTTGCTCTTTAGCCGATGGATTTTATTATCCAAAAGTTTGTTGACATTTTTGTGGAGGGGAAGGCGCATAACAGATGAAATAGAACAAAAACACAAGTACAAACCACAGCAAATTTCTTTAAAGGATTACAAGAAAAAAAAAAATCCACAGGATTGAAAGGAAAAAAAAAAAAAAACTTTAAATTCATCGAATGATCGCAGATTGAGAAAATAATTGTTTATAAATCAAGTTCTAATTAATTAAGAAGAAAAAAAAAGATCACACAGTTACTAAAATTGCATCAAGTGTTTCATCAATCTGAAAGTAAATCAGAAAATTTTAAGCTGTTAAAAAGGTAATTTTTTTTTTTTTTGAGTAAACAAAATATTGAAAATTCAATGAAGGGCAGAAACCTCATAAAAGTATATTTTTTATATTGTTAAAAATTATTTTTTAAAGTATTTTTTATATTGTTAAGCATAGTTAATTTACTTTTTTTATTGGTTTTGAAATTATATCCAAGTTTCTTTGCAGAACTTTTTGTAACATCTTAAAACACAACACATAGCGTTAAGGATTTGTACCTTGTAGTTTCACAGGACCATAAAAAATATATTTTATTTTTGTTTTCATCTATATCTTACTTTTCTAGCAAAAATTTCCAGCTCTTTTTTCTAGGAACTTCATCTACACATTCTAATTGCCTATTACTTTTTATTATATTTTATTTTAACCATTTACTTTTTACTGGTATATCCTTAATTAAATAAAACCATTTATTGTTGGTACATATACAGTTTATTTTTCTCTGTGAAATAAAGATAAAATAATTGTTTATCATTTGAATTTTTCTTTAGTTTATAGCTAAGTACGCAGTAAAAATATATAACTTTTTATATTATTGCATAATTTTAATTACAAGTGTGTACAATAAAATTTAATTTATTAGCATTGAGTACAATTATGTAGTGATTATGATCACCATTGCTTAATGCTTTCTACCCAGTTTAAAAATAGCTTGAAAGATTGTTTTGATATGAAACATATATAATCAGTTTTGGATTTTTACCAAAATACATATTTAAAGAATTTTTTATGAACATTAAAACAATATTATTTAATTAGGGTATTGTTATAGGTAAGGTTTTAGTTGAAATACTTTTAATTACACCAGGAATTGTTTTTATTGGTTATAATAATAAATACTTTAGATATACAGTAGACTCCCTAAAATCCAAACATAATTTTGTGATGTAAACAATGAAACATTCACTTCAGATATAGGGACAAAGTTTGACTATTTTAGTTTTATGTCAATTTCATATATTTTTTAATTCGTAATTTTTGTTAATTTTGATGAGTTTGTTTTTTCATGATGGAAGAATAAATTTATCTCTGAATTGCTGATATCATTGGTAATCACAATCTCCTTATCAAATATATTTATGTATTAATCAAGCTTTTTTTGGTTATTAAGTCTAACTAAACCTGAAATACAACTTCTTTATTTTACCGTTTTGTTGAGAATTAGTAATGTACCTTTATGAGGCAAGTTTCATTGAATAATTTACGAAAAATGTATTTCATCATTATAAATGAATATTTAATCATACATTATTGATTATTAACTCTACCTTTGCTTTTAATATTTTAATCATTTTAAAAATTATCTAATTCTTTATAATTTTAAGTTATTACTTATTTTAATATTTTATAATATTGTAAGTATTCATTATAGTTTTGAATGCATTATTAATTCAATTAAAATTACTTTTAAAAAAGTAAACAAAACAACTACCAGAAATTCATAAAATTCTAAAATGTCCTATGTTGTGTGGATTTGAGGGAGCCTAGTGTATATATTTATATTACATATGTGTACATTCATAAATATGTAAAATAAATTTAAATACATGTAAGTAGTATCTGTAGTTCATTTTTGGCTTTATTAAGTAAAAAAAATCCATAAATTTTATGAAATATCAATCATTCCGAATTAGCCTTGCAAACTGAAATATAAATCAATTTAGTTGTATATAGGCATGCTGTGGAAGGTGTATGGAAGTATACACTCTATATTTTCTGGATTTTTTTAAGAAACACTGTTTACTCTCTGTTTCTCATAAAAGCTAATGGCATATTTTATCTAGGGTATACCGCCAACTTTGAATGTATACTTTCTGCCTGGAGCATATAATTTCTGATTTTTTTATGACTACACCACTGGTTGTATAACCAGTATACAAAACTATAGATGTATATTTAATATAATTTAAAAGCTTATACTATATACACTTATGAAATAACATTTACAAAAAAAAAAAAAAAAAAAAAAACCTCAAATGTTGTATACTACTAAAGGATCTTAGTAAAATGTGATTTTCACAAACAATCTTTTCTGGAGATGATTTTGTAGCAGTTTACAATATATTTTTGTTATTAATTTCCAGTAGAGATGGAGGGTTTTTTTATTTTGTATATTAAACTACAATGCTTATGGATTGCTAAGAATATTTTTTAATTTTTGTTTAAGCATACTGTTATGATGTAAGGTGGGTGACCATTAATTACCCTCGAAACAGATTAATCGAGATTTACCCTCATTCACCATATAAGCTAAGCAATCATGATAGTAGAGAGTATTAGCAGTGGCGTAGCTAGTGGGGGACAGATGGGGCAATCCGTCCCAGGTGTCACCCTCTAAGGGGCGACACCCAATCTTTACTTGCAATTATATGCACATGTTATAAGATTTTGAAAAAAAAAAAATGGAATGAAAGGAAATTTGTAGTGCACGACGCATCAGAGCTAATTTTTCAATTTATAATATTTTAGCTTATATGAATAAAGCCTCTTTTTTGTGGATTTATTTCAAATATGTATTTATTTTTTTTATTATTAATTCATGCTATTATAAAAATTTTGCTCAGCTTTCTGTCACAGTTTCATAACAGTTGCACTAATAAATTTATGCTTGCTGTTTGATCTTATTAATTTTATTGTTGTATTGTGAATTATGTATCTGATGGGGGAGGAGGGGCTTATATGTGAGTGTGGAAAATAAAAATTGCTTGAAAGTTTGAAGGGATGCTTACAATAAGGATTTTACGCTTATAATGAAGTTGAAAAAAAATTAACATGATTCCAATAAAACCAACTTTTAT
Source organism: Maratus speculifer (assembly GCA_964019185.1). Lineage (NCBI taxonomy): Eukaryota > Metazoa > Arthropoda > Arachnida > Araneae > Salticidae > Maratus > Maratus speculifer. The sequence continues at coordinate 458,631,305 of OZ025292.1, forward strand.
TGAAAAATAAAAACTCATAGATAATGACCAGATAAAATTGTTAAACTAGGATTATGCCTAATCTTGATTTAGTTTTTGTTGATAAAATTAGTAGTTACCTTTGAAATCTAGATCTACCTGCGGCTGTAGGATGATCTGGCGATAATTTTTTGGAATTATTCCGATGAGCCTACAACTATTTATGTGACAACTCTTAAAATCTAATGTTAAACAAATAGTAGCATCCTTTACAAATTTTTTATTTGCATTTCATTTTTTTTTCTTTTTTTTGGCTATGTTTTTCATTTTAAGCACACACATAATTATCATTCGATAACTAAAGTAAAATCAATTGTCATGTCCTTTTCAAATTTTTCTGTCAAACGATTTTTTTTCCCCTGTAGATTTGAAATAATTATTTAACGGAGCATTTTTTTATGATATTTCAATTTTATTTGCAGGTTTATTTACTTAATGTATGCTTTTGTTCACAATCTAAAATTTATATGTATTTTTATAGATATAAGTTTAATTTCTGCAGATTTTAATTATTCAGCAGAAAAAAAAACCTGCATATATTTTTTCTTTGCATCTCTGATTATCAATAAAAAGTGTACTGTGTAAGACTATTTGGTATGTAAAAAGGAAGGCGTCCAAAATCAGCGTATTTGGCATCTCTGATTATTCATATAAAGTATACAATTTAGGGATATTCAGTATGCAAAGAAGTGTACAAAAAAGTGTGCACAAAATCTGAGCGTATTTGGTAGCCCTGATTGTACATAAAAAGTGTACAATTTAAGTATAAAAGAAAAGTATAAAAAAATAAGTGCACAAAAAGTGAGCGTATTTGGCACCTCTGATTGTACATAAAAAGTGAACAATTTAGGTATGCAAAAAAAGTTAAAAAAATAAGTGCACAAAAAGTGAGCGTATTTGGCACCTCTGATTTGCATAAAAAGTGAACAATTTAGGTATGAACTTTTTGTCCACAATTCGGTTTGTACTTTTTGTGTATAAGCAGAGGTGCCAAATACGCTCATTTTTTGTGCACCTTTTTTTTTACACTTTTTTTACAAACTTTTTCTAGCTGGGACGTTAGCTTATATAACAGCATAAATGTTAACATCAATTAAAGTTTACATCAATTCTTTGAGAATTTAGGTATTTTGTGGATCCATGTGAGTATATTTGATATGTATACTTTTTAAGGGGACGGTGGACCTTTATTTGAGAAAAATCATCTATAGCAAAATCGTCGGGAAAAATGCCTATTTCTGGGGTATAATAGTACCTAAACAGTTTTTTTCTTATTAAAATATCATTTATGAAGGTTTTAAGGAGTAAATAATAAAGACTAGCAAAAGCCGTGCTTTGTTTGGATTCGCGAAGCATTATTTCATAAGATAAATATTTGAAAGGAACATTACTTTTTTATATTATTTTTGCATCTTTATTAAGCAAAAACGTTATCTCATGTTTTGGCGCATTTAAATTTTAGAAATGTAAATTCAGCCAAATAACTAAGAATTTCCTCGGAATTTTTTATTTATGATATAAGGCTGGTATAAATAAAAATATTTTCGAAGCAGAATTTTACAAAATATTTTTTTTTAACTAAAAGTTTTAAAGATGTTTTTACATGTTCCAATGGCGGCGTTCGTTCTGGCTGATAAGGGTTCTTTTTCTCGACATTTTTAAATTACTAATACATTCCAGAAATTATTTATAAACGTAGTTAATATATTTAATTTGGTTGAATTAAATTATTCTTCAATCAATTAAAATATTCTTAAAATATTCTTTAATCTTTCATTTCGAATACCAGACTTAAGAAACTTACCAAATTTAACAAAATATTCACTTTAAATACCAAATATAAGAATTAATTTTACTTGTTTACGATTCTTTTTGTTGCCACTTTACCAAAGTAAATACCTAAGTAAATAAATCATAATGTAATTCTTTTAAAACTCGTAAGTATAAATTGCGTAAATAATTTTGGCAGAATAATGAAAATATATTTTATTTAATATATTAATCATGATTCTATCTATAATTACTAACCCCATAGTTTACTTTCCTTCTTAAAATAAAAAGATACGGGTTCAATTTTTTATTTGCAAACGATTTTGGCGGAATTATATTTTATTTAATTAATTAATCATGATTCTATCTATAATTACTAACCCCATGGTTTATTTTCATTCTGAAAATAAAAAGATACGCGTTCAATTTTTTATTTGCAAAAATGCGTCCATAATAGAAAAACATGTAGAATAAATTAATTATTAAAATAATATTTTTTAAAGGTTATTCTGTAAAAAAAATAACATTCTGCAAATCTACATATCATAATTTATTCTTATGTTTAATTTCAAATCAAAATACTGAATAGATTTTTTATAAAGTGTACGACAAAATGTAACTTGAGTGGCCTAGTAGAGGATTCGCTTCGCTCATCCTAATAAATGTATTTATATACTTTTAAATCTGCTTTTATTAAAACTAATTTTTCAGCGTTTTTAGATATTTGAATTGCTCCTTGCATCTTAATTTTTGATCAATATTTATAAAATTGATAAGGAAGTATCCTGATATTATTTAAAAAGAAATTGTGTAAGCTTTTTAAAATTCGTCTTCATTAAGATAGTCAAATTTTATTTTTTATTTATTAAAAGGCAAAATTTTGATGAAAATCGATAAGGAATTTAGAAAAAAATCTGTAAAATATTAACTATTCAAGAGATTTAAAAAAATCTTACACAGATTTTTTTTTATAATATAGTTTTAAGTGACAAAAATGCAAAAGAAAGAGAATATTTCAAAAATTAAGACACGAGGAGCATTTTAAAATTTTGTTTAAAAATTTAAATTTTTGTTAAAAAAATTACAAATTTTAATAGGATTGGAAATTTTTTGAAGGTATTCTATATGCTTTTGATGAAATGTATAGATGCACAAAATTTCATATTGCTATGATAAAAATGAATAAAATAAATTTTTAACGTCCACCGTCCCCTTAAGGGAACTCGATACAGTCCGCACAAAACCCAAAGTCATCGAGCACAAGGAAAAATATTTTTTATTATGAAAGATTAGGCATAGTGGAATCCATGTCCACTGGAAGCGGAAAGGTGCATAAGCCAAAGTACCACTAGTGGTTGACTCGTTTTCCTGAAACCCAGTTTTCCGTGTTTTCATACTTTTGATTGTACGACAGACACAATGACGTAGACCTACGAGTGAGCCACTATTGGTATTAATTTTTGGCTTATGCACCACTTCACTTCCAGCACCCATGGACAATTAGATTCCTCTATGACTATTCTTCCATAATATAAAGCTTTATTCCTTTTACACGATGACTTAGGGTTTTGTGCATTCGGCTCTTGGACTAATACCTTTTATTTATTTATTTTTTTATTAAACAATATAAAGTGCATTTTTGGATAAAACAGAAACATATGACGGAATAAATTTTCACATTGTTTTTAATATAAAATATATGACGACCCCAGAAGCCAAGGAGTACATATGACAAAATTTCGATTTGGAGTAAATTGAGTTTAAAGATAATTGATGTTAAATTGGAACATCCATAACAATTGACTAAATTGAAATTGGAAACATCTGCTTGTTGCATTCTAATCTTTGAACTCTCATTTCAATAACTGTTAAAAAAATTGAGTACAACTTTCTTTAAATGTATAATTAATCAATATTGTTTGTTTTTCGAAAAAAGTGGTTTATCTCTACAACTCCCCAAGTAATCAGAAAATGACCTATATTTCTTTACCTGAAATGAAAAAAGCATATTTCCAGATACCCTGTGCACTTAACTCAATTTTTTCATTTTTGTCACTTATACCCCTTGGCTTCTGGAGTCCTCATATAATATGAACTTTAAAATGTTCAGGCTTACTTAAAACAATCAACTGTAGATGTTAATAGTTAATTTTATTTAAAATATCCTAGCACTTCCAAGCTATAATCAGGCTCTTCTCCAAGTAATGGTTTTGTTTCTTTTTACAAATACATGATTTCGTTTTGAAAATTACCTGGCCAATAACTATTACAGTTGAAAATAGGAGTAGGTTTTTGGATTAAACTTTTTGAGAAATGATATATGTTATACTGGACTCTCTCAAATCCACAAACCTTAAAACCGAAACTTTCTATGTACTATTGTGTACCAATATTAGAGAGTTGCGGATTTTATGGAGTCTACTTATACGTATCTTATCTCATTAAGTATATCTTATATATAGTATATCCAAAATTAAGTATATCTTTTATAAATCTTATCTCATTAAGTTTAATCCAAAAAACTACTTCTACTTTCACATGTAATTATTAATGGCTAGTTAATTTTCATAAGGCAATCATATATTAATAATTATAACTAAAAAAAATGTTCTCTGAAAAAGAGCTTGATCAAGGTTTGAAAGTGCTAAGATGTTTTAAATAAAATTAATTTTCAATATGTGTAATTGATTATTTTAATCGCTTTTTTAAAAAAAACCTGAACATTTTAAAGTTCAAGTTATACATTTCATACAGTTTTGGGACAATAAGTCTCAATGAAGTAAAATGATTCTACCATTAAATTGTACGATTTTTCTTGGCAAAATGTAAAAAATTTAATTTTTTTTTTTTGAAAAATTTAAGTAAATTTTAAAATGTATCTTATTATACATTTTTGAACGTATTTTTTGGAAGTAACTATTTATAGATGTCTGCTGTATTATTTTAAGTATTGGATTTATCTTGTGAATTAGTTTAGACGAAAAAAAAATAAGATGTACAAAAACGAGTAAAAATACAGTAAAAATGGACTTTTTATTACGTTTATATTGAAATAAAACCCGAAATTTTTAGTATTTTATTGTAAATCTGTTATTTAATTTTATTAAATAGATCATTAGAAAAAAAATCGAGCAAATTGAACAACATGCATAAAAGTTTTATCACTTTAAGCATGCCTATTCATGGAGGAAACAAAAACTGAGAAAAATTACTTTTAAGTGAAGTAGATTGTGGCATACAAAGGAACAGTGATGTAATAAATTTTTTTAAATTGTATTTATGATACTCGGTTCTTTGCGAAACTTGAATAGAATGTTCTTGGGACAAAAAATTATAATTTACTCAAAAAATTAGAAAATCGATAATTTCTTTTTTTTTTTTTTTTTTTTTTCCGGAATGAAGTATACAGAGTCACTTTAATTTGTCAGAGTCCGGATAAAAATAAATAAACAAACAAATAAGGGTATTGCAAAAATAAGTAATCGCAGTAATCATAAATAAATTATTTTATCGCGTTCTTTTATGGAAACAATAACTATATGGAAACAACAATTTTTTACGGAATTTATTTTTAACTGTCTTAAGGAAGATTTAATTGATTTCGATGAATATATGTGTATGTGTAAATCGGTATTTCGAAAATAAATAGCACCAGATTTTTATTTTTATACCGAAATCCAAAGCTTCGTATAAATAAAGTATAAGGGGAAGTAAGTTTCAAAATCCACCTTATTCAGAAATCTGGAAAAATAAACAACTGCGCCCGCAACTTTTCGTTGTAAGCTAAGATTTACAGTAGCAGAAATATAGGACAGGGTGGCGAGACGTCAGGAAAAAGCACCTAAAGTACCTACCAGTACCTACCAGTATTTTCTCATACAAAATATTTAAAATAATATAGAGGATTTAAAGAAGGTGGATTTCTCTTTAACGAAATATTGGTATTCAACAGCTTTAAAATTAACAGTAGTCGAAATTTAGGATAAAACACGTTTTTATTCAGATTGTTATGTTTTTTGAGTGCAGTTCTGTTATTATTTTTTTCATTTTTGGGGAGGTGGGAGTGGAGCGCTAAAAGTTTTTCGATGTGGTAGCTGTGATTGTTTGATTGCCTAGGTTTTTATTTTACTGGAATGTACTTTATTTATGTGTTTTTCTTGTCTATTACTCATGTTTCTCGGAATAATTTATTCCGTATTTTAAAGGATTTTTTTTTCTGTAGATATTATATTATGAAAGTACACATTTTATGCATTTTAATATCTTTTAAGAGGGATATAACATGAATAAGTATAATGTTATGTTATGTTTTAATTTTACATACATAATAAATAGATAAAAATGAAATTTATAAAATTATATAAATATATAAGTATATGGTGTTTATTTATATATTTTGCTATATACAATGGATATATTATGTTTTTATATATGTATATTGCTATCTATAAGTATAAAATAGATAAAAATAATGCGTATTCATATAAATATATCTTTATTTTTTAACATATCACACACATAACGTTTATTAAATAACTACATTTTTATAAATATTTAAAAACCATTTTTCCCACAATGTTGAAGAATTTGTTAATACAAAGCTAATACGGTCTTTTAGAGCTATTTAAGATTCCTTCGACAATCCCGTCAACCAAAAAAGTATTTGAAACCATTCCAACCAATAGGATAGTTTGATAGAAAAAAAACACGATTTTTTAAATGTTGGATAAGATTAGTTTTGAATCTCAAATTCTAATGTGAATAAGAAGGCAGAACATAAAGCTGTTAAATTAAATACTTTTCCTAGAAAAAAAATTAGTAAAATAAAGCTTTTTTTATACGTGCTGTCAAATCGGTATTTGTATTTAGTGCATCTATATAAGAAATATTTCTTTGACTTGACAAAGAAATACTTCTTTGTTTAAAACTGTTTTATAGCTGTTTTATTAACATCTATGCAATACTATATAGAAGAAACAATTGCTTATGCATAAATCTCTGCCACAAATACCCTACATTGGCATCGCAAAGATGTAAAATGAACAAGAAAACGACTTCAATTAAGATGGTGTGACGAAATCAGAAAAGTGGTCGGTGTAAATTAGATGGATAAAGCACTAAACATGAAACATTGGGAAAATCTGGGGTGGGAGGAACTTACATTCACCACTTGCGTAATAATGATTGATTATGATGTATATATACAGGGTGTTTCTAAATTCATGGTACAAACTTTAAGGGGTGATAGTACACATCAAGACAAACAATATTAAATAGGAAACTAAGGGTCTCAAACATCTTCCGAAGGAGATAGGCGCCATTAAAGTTTAGGGTCCAAAAATTCAAATGATTATAAAAAACAGAAAAATTGGTCGATTCATTTGCAGTTTTCCCTAAAACTATTCTTTATGTCAGCATTGTCTTGAAAATAAATGGTAAAGATAAATTTCAAAAAATGCCGATAGAGAGCGCTTTAGACTTTGGAGTAACGTACAACTATTTTTCAACGTTATTTTTTGCATCTCATAAATTTTTTAGAAGCTTAGACATAAACTTAAATTTTGAGATGAAAATCTGAATTGTTGGGAGTGGTTAAGTAGCGCAAACTGAACTGTGTTCAAGGGGGTGGGCAAGTTCAAATTTCAAATGATTATAAAAAACGGAAAAGTTAGTCGATTCGTTTGCCGTTTTCGCTAAAATTATTCTTTATGTCAATATTTCCTTATAAATAAATTTTAAAGATTAATTTCAAAAAATACCGTTAGAGGGCGCCTTAAAATTTAGAGTAACAAACAACTATTTTTAACCGTTATTTTTTGTATCTAATTAAATGCTTGCAAAAGCTTAGACTTAAATTTTGAGCTCAAATTCTAAATCGATGGGAGGGGTTAAAAAGCGCAAACTGAAATGTGTTCTGGAGTTGAAATGTTACCCTCCCCACCCCTCGAACACATTTCAATTTTCCGCTACTTAATTACTCACAACGATGCAGATTTTGAGCTCAAAATTTAAGTTTGAACATTTACAAGCATTTAATTAGATACAAAAAATAACGGTTAAAAATAGTTGTTGGTTACTCTAAAGTTTAAGGCGCCCTCTAACGGTATTTTTTGAAATTAATCTTTAAAATTTATTTTCAAGGAAATATTGACATAAATAATAGTTTTAGCGAAAACGGCAAACGAATCGACCAAATTTTCCGTTTTTTATAATCATTTGAAATTTGAACCTCCCCACCCCCATTGAACACAGTTCAGTTTGCGCTACTTAACCACTCCCAACGATTCAGATTTTCATCTCAAAATTTAAGTTTATGTCTAAGCTTCTAAAAAAATTCCATGAGATGCAAAAAATAACGGTAAAAAATAGTTGTACGTTACTCCAAAGTCTAAAGCGCCCTCTATCGGCATTTTTTGAGTTTGATCTTTATAATTTATTTTCAAGATAATACTGACATAAAGAATAATTTTAGTGAAAATTGCAAATCAATTGACCAATTTTTCCGTTTTTTATAATCATTTGGAATTTGAACCTCCTTCCACAGTTCAGTTTGCGCTGCTTAACCACTCCCAACGATTTAGATTTTGAACTCAAAATTTAAGTTTATGTCTAAGCTTCTAAAAAAATTTAATGAGATGCAAAAAAATAACGGTAAAAAGTAGTTGTTCGTTACTGCAAAGTCTAAAGCGCCCTCTATCGGCATTTTTTGAAATTTATCTTTACCATTTATTTTCAAGACAATACTGACATAAAGAATAGTTTTAGTGAAAACTGCAATGAATCGACCAATTTTTCTGTTTTTTTATAATCATTTGAATTTTTGGACCCTATACTTTAATGGCGCCTATCTTCTTCGGAAGACGTTTGGGACCCTTAGTTTCCTATTTAATATTGTTTGTCTTGATTTGTACTATCACCCCTTAAAGTTTGTACCATGAATTTAGAAACACCCTGTATATATATATGTGTGTGTGTATGTGTATGTGTGCGTTGGTAGTCCCAAATTCGTATTCTTCTGGTTTATCATGGCAAATACGAAAATGAAACCATACACTTCATTTGTAGCTCCAAAGTATTTGGGACATGAAGATCCTGCTTTGGTTTTACAAATTTCTTTTTTTTTTCATTAATTTTTTTAATTAACAAAAATTAACAATGGTAACTGTGATCGCAGTTCGCACTTACGGTTTCATTTAATATTTCTTTGAAAACAACTTATCATTAAATTAATAAATCCATATTTTTAATTTATAATTTTTAAATTCATAAATAGATGGTAAAAATATTAATTTCAATTTTAAAATTATTATAAAAAAAGTTGTTTATTTTAATTAAACTATAAGTGTACAAATAAATTTATTTAAATAAAATCCAAAATTCCAATTTTTATATAAATCCGAAATTATAAAACATTTACGTTGAATATTATTCTTCATTTCATTCGGGTCATAAATCCATCTTTTTAATTTATAATTTTTAAATTCATAAATAGATGGTAAAAAGATTAACTTCAATTTTAAAATTATTATAAAAAAAAGTTGTTTATTTTAATTAAACTATAAGTGTACAAATAAGATGTATGTTAATAATACGTTTTTAGTAAAAATATATATTTAACTTGTGAGTAATTTCAATTTTTTAATGCATTTTTATTTCTACATTAAAAAAAGAGTTGATCTACTTTATAGATTAATGAATAGTAACCGCCTTTTAATAGTATTAAAAAATAATATGTATATTTTTTTTCAATTTCTTCTCGGAATGTTTTAACAGTTCACATTCAAGTATTATTTTTTTAATTGAAGAAAAAAAAAGTTGCATAGTTTTCGTTTTGGAAACGGTATTTCGTTGCCTTTTCTGAAACGAGATTCGATTCATTTTGAGATTGAAAAGTTTTCATTTCATTTTTTCATAATAGCTGAAAATAGGATAGCATCCGAAGCATTTCCGATGATTTTTGAGATCTTCCGTTTTCAAAACGGAATTAAATGAAACCTGAAATTTCTTTACAGAAATTTCTTTTTAGTGAATGTTGGATTTTTTATTATAATAAAATATCCAACATTCACTTCATGCTTAAATGATGTAGAAAAGGAAGCCTGGACATCGTTCGTTGAAGTCACTGAAAGTTTTTTAGGTAATCATGAATCCCCGCAATATTTTAACCTTGTAGAGAAATTGTTACAAGCTTTCCATAATCTCAATAACAACATGTCTTTAAAAATACATTTTACAAAAATACATAGAATTATACTTATTTTATAAAAATACATAGAATTATACTTATTACAAGAGAATCTTTACTACTGTTTTTAATTAACTTCTCAATTTCTTCGAACATAGCGAGTTAAGGAAATAATATTTTTGAATTGAGAAAAAAAACCCTATGTTTAGATATTTTGTGAAATTTAAAGCATTTTAATCTGAAAAAGCTCTTTCTTTTAAGCTATGTTTTAATCGTAAACAACGGTGAATAATATTTCCGCATATTATAGTCTTTGCTTGATAACATTTACGAAAAAATCAAATGAACAATAAGCTCGATCTCTTTGCAAAAGGAAGGGTTGCTATTTGCTAGGCGTTTGAGTTCACAAACAATAAAGGTTGCGTAGTATTGACTTCATCTCCGCGCCAATCGTTGTTCTGGCGATAAGGTGCTCAAAACGTGATTCTTTCTGAAAATGCCATCCGCTGCCCATACAGTGTTTCACATAAGGGATGGGACACTTGTGCTTTACAAAAGGAAACTAATGAAATAAATTAAAAAAGTCCTTCCGGCAATGCCGGGAGGAAGAGGTAGCTTTCATATACTTATATATATATTTATTTATTTTAAGGTAAGTTACATTGTTCAAAAATACTAAGCTGAAATTAGAGGAAATAATCTTATAAAATTAGTGATTTTATAAGATCGAATACTAGTTTTTGTCAAGACTGAATATTAATAGGAATTTTTAGAAATAAGTCATCTTTTATTAAAACCTGGTTTTATTTTAAGCGATTTAGAGAGTCACCAAATTCCACGATATCATAAAGTGTATGCCATTTTAAAGCAACATTATGGATCGTTCAGACCAGAACGTTTCAAAATGTCAGCCATAAGCAAAATTCAAAGTGCTATAACTCAATCATTTTTTAAGGTATAGACAAAATAAAAAGTGTTCTGAAATCGTTGTTTTAAGTTCTAACACGTAAAAGAAGGATATTTTTCAACTTTTAATTTTTTCGCATTTAATTTTACATTTTAAAATTTTTTTTAATTTTAAAATGGCCACCATTTTGGAAACAAAATGGTGGATGATGCTAACCAACGAACTCGGTCGAGACATTTGTATGTACTATGTACATACCAAGTTTCATTGAAATTGGTTCATAAATACGCGAGTTATCACGTGACAAAAATCAGATCGTTTCAAAATGTCAGCGATAAGAAAAATTCAAAGTGCTATAACTCAATCATTTTTTAAAATATAGACAAAATAAAAAGTGTTCTGGAATCTTTGTTTTAAGTTCTAACACGTAAAAGAAAAATATTTTTCAAATTTTGATTTTTTCGCATTTAATTTTAAATTTTAATTTTTTTAAAAATTTAAAATGGCCGCCATTTGGAAACAAAATGGCGGATGATGCTGACCAACGAACTCGGTCGAGACATTTGTATGTACTATGTACATACCAAGTTTCATTCAAATCGGTTCATAAATAAGTTAGTTATCGCATGGCAAAAATCAGATATATATATATATATATATATATGTCAACATTTGAACGGAGGGTGGTTTTGGTCTGGGGGTCATGATCGGTGAAAATATACCAAAATTTTCCGGAAGTGCTTTCCTCCGGACGGCTGCAATAGGTAGCTTTTTACTTTTTGTAATGAAAGCTACCTAAAAACATGTACACATTTTTTTGTGGGTGTGTTTCATACTTAAATTTAGTAAAGATTATTACATAACATACATTTTGTCAAAATATTAAAATATTAATTTAATAAAAATACAAATGTTTAGAACGGAGCAAAAAATAGCTCACATAAGTGATGGGACACCATTATATATGCAACAAAAATCGTCTGAAATAAGCAATAAAAATATTTTTGGGGGTTTTATTTTTACTTAAAAGCAATTGGCAATAATTTATAAAATCGTCTGCAGTATTTCTCTTCAGTTTGTTTTGGAACTTTTGTGTTTTTTAGCTCTGTGTAGCCATGAATGCTAAAGGAAAAGAAACTTCGCCTGAAATTCGAAAATTAGTTATTAATTTGCATATTGAACGTGGAAAATCTATTAAAAAAACTGCTGAAACAGTTAACTTGAGTCGTTCAACAGTTTTCAATATCATTAAACGATATAAAAAGAATCATATGATTCAGGATAAAAGAAGACCTGGCTGACCATCAAAGCTATCCAATGGAATAAAGCGAATTAACGTTCGAAATATTAAAAAAAAACCAAGAAATAGTGCTTCAAAAGTTGCTGCTGATTTACAAGCATTATATGGAATAATTGTTAATCCTGAGACTATTAGAAGGGTAATTCGATCTGCTGGATATCACGGTAGAGTAGCCAGGAAAAAATTCTTCGTAAGTGAAAAGAATAGAAAACTCAGACTAGCTTTCGCAAAATCCAACATAAATAAGAATTCTGATTACTGGAATAAAGTTATATTTGCTGATGAGAGTAAATTTAATATAATTTGGTTCTGACGGTAGAATCTTGATGTGAAGAAAACCCAGGGAAGAATTTCGCAAACAGAACTTGGTACCAACAGTAAAACATGGTGGAGGAGGAGTTATGGTATGGGGGTGTATGACGTCCGCTGAAGTTGGTAATCTTGTTTTTATTGACAGTATAATGGATCAGTACAAGTATATTGATATTTTAAAGCAAAATTTGAAATCTTCAGCACGAACATTGAACCTTCATAACGATTTTAAATTCTACCAGGACAATGACCCAAAGCACACTGCTCTGAACGTTAGACTCTGGCTGCTATATAACTGTCCTGAAATAATAAAAACACCACCACAATCTCCAGACTTAAATCCCATAGAGAATATTTGGCAAGAATTGGAATCAAGAATTCGCAAACACACCATTTCTTCAAAACAACAACTAAAATCGGTGCTTCAAGAAGAATGGGGTAAAATCACTCCAGAAATCACAAAAAAATTAGTCGAATCCATTCCAAAAAAATTAAATCATGTTTTAAAAGTAAAAGGAAATCCAACAAAATATTAAAACCTTTTAAAAAGTAAAATTTTTGGATAAATATTTGATGGAAAAGTAAGTGTCCCATCACTTATGTGAGCCATTTTTTGCTCCGTTCTGAACAATTGTATTTTTACTAAATTAATATTTTAATATTTTGACAAAATGTATGTTATGTAATAATTGTTACTAACTTTAAATATGAAACACACCCAAAAAAAGTTTGCACATGTTAAAACTGTTGTTAGCTTTCGTTTTTTCAAAAACTAAAACAAAATCACTTCACCTTTTTTTTCATTCACGTATAAAAACATTTCATATTTATTTACTTAGAAGGTGTCACAAATAAAAATTAAATTAAAGAGTTGGCATGTTTCGGTTCATTAATAAGAACCGTATTCATAACATATAAAATCAGTAGAAAATTAAATGACGCTGGATATAAATATAATTTAAAAATCAAAACAAAACATTGCGCCCGCTATGATCGTGAATATAGCCATTGCCAACGCGGCATAAAAATATAATAAATTTTGACCATATACAGGGTGATTCAGCTCGTCGGTGACAAACTTTAAGGATCGATAGAGCACACCTAGACGAACATTTTTGAATAGGGAATGTAGGGTCCCTGACGCGATGGTAAGGCGCTAGGCGCTTTCGAAAATTTGGGTGCCGAAATTCGAAACGTCATAAAAACTAGGGAAATGGTTAGATTTTCTTGCTTGTTGCGTCGAAATGATTCTGTTTGTTTAGACTTTCTTCAGTACCAATTTGATAAGCGTATCTCTTAAAACATGGATAGGGGACGCTGCAGACTTTGGAGAGCTAGACAACAACTTTAAGCCCGTTATTTTGATAATTTAACACATGCTCGCCAAAGTTTATACTCTAACTTAAAGTTTGAACCCAAAAGTAGAGCCCTGCAAAAAGCGTAAGAGCCGGAATAAAATGTCAAAGTACAGGGTGGTCGAAACTCGAAGGCTCCAAAGAGATAAACAAACAGATTTCTTGACTTATGGCATGCATTTTCATGATTCTGTTTGCTGGGGCTCTCTGAAACTCAGTTGAACGGTACAAAAAGAAACATCGATAGGGGGCGCTTTGGGCAAAAAACATAATTCGTTGACATTTCGGACGCTAACTGGAAACGGGGCGCTACGATCAGTTAGTAATAATGAAAACACATTTTCTACCTCTGCTCAACACTTCTGAATAAATTTAGACCAAAAACATCAATGATACTGGAAATTTATTTACAAAAAATAACACTACAGAAGATGCTCGAAATTTCGACCTTGGGCCATGATGCAGGCTTCGCACCTCCGTCGCATTGAGGAGTGTGTGTTACCAACAATGCCAGGAGTATCTCTGATCTGCCCTGCAGCTGCCACAATGCGCGCCACAAGTTCTTCAGCACTGCTGACAGGTGTATGGTATGCCTCGGCCTTCAGGTAACCCCAAAGGAAGAAATCCAAGCAGGTGAGGTCTGGTGATCGGGCAGGCCAGTGAACTGGACCCCCACGCCCGATCCACCGCTGGCCATACCTTGCGTTTAGATGGAGACGCACGTCGTTCGTGTAATGGGCCGGAGCTCCATCGTGCTGGAACCACATCTGGCGACGCGAACCTTCGGGTACGTGTGCCTCCTCCAGAAGCTGCGGCAGCACTTGATCCAGGAAAATCAGGTAATTTCCCCCTGTCAGCCGTTCAGGTAACAAATAAGGGCCAATGAGGCAATCCCCCAGAATGCCGGCCCACACATTTACTGAGAAACGCTCCTGGGCTGCTCGGCTTCTGGTTTCATGTGGATTTTCATCACACCACACATGACTGTTGTGGGCGTTCCACATTCCCTCCCGGCTGAAGGTGGACTCGTCCGTAAACAAAATGCTGTTTACAAAACGGGGAGCCCTGGATCTCATCGCCAAGTACCATCTTGAGAATTCCACTCGAGGGCCAAAATCCTGCTCTCTGAGCAACTGCACCCGCTGGATGTGGTAGGGGTGCAGATTCCGGGAACGTAAGATGCGCCACGCAGTTGCTTGCGAAATGCCAACATGTCTGGCGATATCTCTCGTGCTAAGACCTGGGTTGTCCTCAACCAGGTTAAGCACAGCCTCTTCGTTGTCGGGGGTGCTCACTGATCGCTCCCGTTCAGGCCTGCCTCCGTCGAAAGATCCCGTTGTGGACAACCTCTGGTGTACTCAAGCGAAGAAGGCATGGCAGGGGATTTGCCTGTTGGGGTAACGCTCGGCGTACAACCGCTGAGCGGCTCGTCCATTACAACCAGCAGCGCCATACGCCAAATGCATGTCAGCCAATTCAGAGTTTGTGTACCGTTCCATCCTACTACCGATCTGCAGACAAGTAACCCGAAGCTTAAGTAGGTACCGCACGTTCAAAAGACGTGTCTGCGCATACAACTACGTCATCTCGCGTTGTCGTCTACGCATTACGTATCTTTTGCATATCGATATGGTACGATATCTTTTGCATAAATCAGCAAAAAGCACCTTATGTAAATTTTATTGCGCGCATTGTGCATGATTGAAACCAGCTATGTTTGTTAAAAAAAAAAAAAAAACTGCAGTTTTAATAGCTTCTTATGATAAGTAAATTACTCTCTTGTTTTGTTTCTAACTGATCGTAGCGCCCCGTTTCCAGTTAGCGTCCGAAATGTCAACGAATTATGTTTTTTGCCCAAAGCGCCCCCTATCGATGTTTCTTTTTGTACCGTTCAACTGAGTTTCAGAGAGCCCCAGCAAACAGAATCATGAAAATGCATGCCATAAGTCAAGAAATCTGTTTGTTTATCTCTTAGGAGCCTTCGAGTTTCGACCACCCTGTACTTTGACATTTTATTCCGGCTCTTACGCTTTTTGCAGGGCTCTACTTTTGGGTTCAAACTTTAAGTTAGAGTATAAACTTTAGCGAGCATGTGTTAAATTATCAAAATAACGGGCTTAAAGTTGTTGTCTAGCTCTCCAAAGTCTGCAGCGCCCCCTATCCATGTTTTAAGAGATACGCTTATCAAATTGGTACTGAAGAAAGTCTAAACAAACAGAATCATTTCGACGCAACAAGCAAGAAAATCTAACCATTTCCCTAGTTTTTATGACGTTTCGAATTTCGGCACCCAAATTTTCGAAAGCGCCTAGCGCCTTACCATCGCGTCAGGGACCCTACATTCCCTATTCAAAAATGTTCGTCTAGGTGTGCTCTATCGATCCTTAAAGTTTGTCACCGACGAGCTGAATCACGCTGTATTAAATTTAAAATGTATAAAAAAAAAAAAAAAGTAGAAAAACTAAATGACTCTGGATATAAAGGTAATTTAAAACCCCCAAATCATAAAATATTGCGCCCTCTATGATCGTGAATAGCCAATGCCATCGCGGTTCCTCCTATTAGACTTATTCTTTAAATATTTATTAAGTAATTCTAACCACAAACTCGGAATGTCATAAGAATAAGAATCATTACAAACTCTATCCCTCCTAGAATATATCTCTATGGATTCACGGATGATTAATTTTCGGAATAAACTGGAAATGAACACTAATCTACTATCTTTAAAACAAATTTTAACCCCCCTCTTTAAAAACAATCTTGATAACGCAGTCTTATCCCTACCAAATTTTATGTCACATTCATGCTCTTTCTTTCTAACCCCAAACTTTCTACCTGTCATACCGATATAAAAATTAATATTCCCCTCTTCATTCTCATATGGAATTTCATATACCCCTGCTAGATCATCTTGTGGAACCGGATCAAAAGCTCTGTATAGAAGATGTTTTAACTTAGGAGGTGGCTTAGCAATTAATTCTATTTTAAACTTTTTTAATTTAGCTTTAAGTCTCCCAAAATACCAAATTAAAAAAAAAAATTAGCTTTAAGCCTCTCAAAATACCAAATTAAAAAAAAATTAATCATCCGTGAATCCATAGAGATATATTCTAGGAGGGATAGAGTTTGTAATGATTCTTATTCTTATGACATTCCGAGTTTGTGGTTAGAATTACTTAATAAATATTTAAAGGATAAGTCTAATAGGAGGAACCGCAATGGCATTGGCTATTCACGATCATAGAGGGCGCAATATTTTATGATTTGGGGGTTTTAAATTACCTTTATATCCAGAGTCATTTAGTTTTTCTACATTTTTTTTTTTTAATTTTATACATTTTAAATTTAATATATGGTCAAAATTTATTATATTTTTATGCCGCGTTGGCAATGGCTATATTCACGATCATAGCGGGCGCAATGTTTTGTTTTGATTTTTAAATTATATTTATATCCAGTGTCATTTAATTTTCTACTGATTTTATATGTTATGAATACGGTTCTTATTAATGAACCGAAACATGTCAACTCTTTAATTTAATTTTTATTTGTGACACCTTCTAAGTAAATAAATATGAAATGTTTTTATACGTGAAATTTGCACATGTTTGTTTATTTATTTTATTGCAGTTTCTTTTTATAAAGCACAAGTGTCCCATCACTTTTGTGAGACACTGTATATGTTTATTTTATCATATCTTGGTAGTTGGTGTCACATATGTTGGTTATTGTAGTCACAATCGGGAGTACCAGTTCATAGTTTCTCTAATCGTTGTAATTAGTTGATATTTTCTCCTTGTTCACTGGTGGGATATTTTTTTCTTGTTGCGCTGTATGTGGAGCCTGTTGGTTGTCCTTTAGTTCGTCTATTCTTTTTAAAGATGTCTCTTTTGACATAAAGTTCATCCATTTAATTTGTTATGACTTCATTTCTAATCATTAATGGGCTCGTGGGCCATCAGTTCATCTCTAAAAGACTGACACTTTGCTGTAGTACAAATAGCTCGATTTTAATGCTGCATTTAAATGCCAGTTATTTAATATGGCAGCTATTAGTGATGAACACGGAGAGCGATTTCATCAAGATATAGCTGTTATTGAAAAACGATATCAAGGAAGATGGAACCCTGCGATGTTGGCATACTACTGCTGGTAGATAATTAGGGAAACCTCAACCGCAAAGTACCATCGACAAACAAAAAAATAAAAAAATAAAAAAAAAGCTTTTTTATCCAAAATACATTAGTTTAAGATTAAAATTTGTAAAAAACGTAAAAAAATAAATACTGATATATCATAAAATTGTGACGCGATAGAAATTTTTTGTTTGACTTTCTACACTACTTTTAGCACATAGAACGCGAATCACATAAACTTATTTGCGATATAAAAAAAGTTTATTTTTTTGGCTGACTTTGAAAACTATCATTTAAAAATAATAATTTGCTAGTTAGAGATTAGCCTTTGTCTTCAATTACTTTAAAATATAACTCTCCGCCAAAAGATAAAATTTTTAGAGGTTTTTAAACATACCTAGTTTATAAAGTAACCATAGAACTGATAGAATTAATTGTATATTAGATTGAATTAAATATGGACTGTTACTAACTCAAATACATATTAACCCTTGTCACTCCGTTGTCACCGCAGCGGAGACATCATCTTTTGGCCCAAAATTTTACTGGCACCAGTAATAAAGGAATATAAAATTTTCCTAATTTAATCAGAGAATTTTTGAAATTGTCTACTTCAAGGAAAGTTCTTTTTAAAAAGTGGTGTGAAACGGATAAAATTTGTGTAAGAGGCACCGGAGTCCGAAGGGTTAACACTTTCGGGTCCGGTGTACTTTTAATATTACATGTCTTTTAATTGAGTATTTTTTTTGTTTTAACAAAAACTTTTGTTATTGTTCATAGGTGGTAATGTAAGTATGTGTCTATGAATCTACTACATAAATTCAATAACATTTAGGCATTTAGTTATAATAATTATTAGAAACATTCGCTTAATTCTCTTTGCATATTTTGAAATTTTTTAATTTTAATCATTTATTTCACTCTTTACTTTTAAATTAAAGATTACTGTCCCGAAGGAATGTTGTGTAATAACGCATAAAAAGTATTAGAAAGTTGTAATATCAGTTAAATTTACTTCTAATATTATAATTTCTAAATATTTCCAGCAACAAGTCCTTACCCTATTGTCATATGAATAGAATATGAATTTAATAGGATGCAAAATAACAACGTTCGAAATGTTCCACACAGCGAAATATTCGTTAAACTTTAAATAATCCATTTAAACAGCTTATAGTGTTGATGTTATTAACGTAAAAGTAATTTTTTCTAAAAAATGAAAAAAGAAAAATGAAACCCGAAAGGGTTGATTAAAAATGAAAACATCGATGAAACATTCATGGTTTATACAAAACTTTAGAAAATAGAACACAACACGTCAAAAACAATTATAAATTTGCCATTTTTTAAAATGCATGCATTCAGTTTAAACTGAATATTGAAGTACTACAGACGATAAGATTAAATTCTTACAAAATTATTACTTTATGAAAAAAATAACAAATGGATTATATTCACAGGGTTCGTACTCTGAAAGGACATGTAAGGAACTTTTTCTAGAATATATTCATAATGTAATATTTGTTTCATAGAACGAAAAAAAATCCATTTTCAGACGCAGCAGCGAAATTTACGAAATTTCTTAAACTGAAACAATTACAATCCTCTGAATTCCTTGATGCCTACAATCCATATATACAACAATGATTTAAAATAAAAAGTCACTGAAATAACAAACTTTTTTACATTTTTAAACAAATTCACTAAATAGAAACGATTTTAAAAAGTGTACGTTTTTATATAAAAAAATAACTGTCCACATATATGTCTGTTGTTTCGTTTATTTATCTGGATTTATCTGAGAATCATAGCAATTGTTTATTAAATTATAAATTTAATACGTAGTATGATATCATTTTTAATGTATTTGATTATTATCTTGCAGGGCATATCCTGGAATTGACTAGCAATTATGAAAAAATCACTGCGTCATTTTCTGAAACAGTGATTAATAACGATACCGAGAATACGATTTCTGTAGCTGCCTATCCTGCGCTTACATTAGACATTTGGTCTATACAGAATGATGGAAAAATCATTCATATTTATGATGCTTCTAGTATCATGCATCTTTTGTCCCAAGCTTTACGGAAGCCTTTTAAAATACATTTGTTTCCGAATGGTGAAATTGGTGCGAAAACATCAGATGGCAACTGGACAGGTGGAATAGGCATGGTACATCGTTCGGAAGTCGATATTTCAATGAGTGTTGGATTAAACTATTTACGTTTTCAAGACGTCACTTTCAGTTACCCATACCATTACACAGATGCCACATTTATGACAGATAAGCTAAAACCAGATCCTACGGGTTTCGCTTTAATAAAACCATTCCCATTAATATTGTGGATTTTAGTTATAACTACTTTTTTCTTTTCTTCATTGGTGTTATTGATGCACGTGCATAGAAAATACAACTATCAGACTATTTTATTTATGTTATTTGGAAGTTTATTAGAAAAATCCATTGATGTGAAGTTAAAAAAAATTAAGTCTTAAGCTGATCATAAGTGCATGGCTTATATTTATATTTGTTATTATTAACAGTTACAAAGCTGTTTTATTGTCCATTCTTACATTACCACCGCTTTCTGGAATTAGAGATATTTCAAGTTTAGGAAAAGCCGCAGAAAGAAATTCTGTAACTTGTTACTCATATAAAGGCAATACAATTCAACACATTTTTATTGAATCTGAGTTCGCTACTTGGAGATCGATTGGCAAATGTATGCAAAGAAATGTTATAAGTTCAGAAGATGTAGAAGCAGCCTTCGTTAAGGCTCCATCAAGAAAAGCATTTATAACTGCAAGAAGTTATTTGAAGAAATGTTTTTTTATTTCTGAAGATTCTTTCTATAATGCTATGTTTGCCTTTGCCGTTTCAAGAAACTTCTGTTGCCTCAGTTACTTAAATGATAAGATTCCCGACTGTTTGAAGCAGGGGTGTTTCAGAAGACTGAAACAGATGAAGCATTCTTTCTTAAAAACAAGATTTTCGGATTCTGAGGAATCAAGAAGACTTAAAATAATTCAACTTGAAGATATTAAAGGCGCTTTCGTAGTTTTGTTGTCTGGTTATGTTCTATCAACAATTATGCTTTTTATTGAGATAGCTGTAAAACATGTTTCTCCAAAATTAAATGTTACTCGCATTAAACGAAAAAGAAATATTTTGAAGAAAAGGAAAAAAATATTAAACTCGTATACGTAAAGCAAGTGCGTCAATTTCTGATCTTTCAAATGCTTTTAAGGTTGAGGCTTTGAACTGAAAATATCCCTGATTATGAATATCATGCAAGGTTCGTTCTACATGAAATGTTACATTTGTTTAAAATGTTTACCTTTTTTTATTTGTTGCACAGTATACCCATTTAAATATCCATTTTATAAAGACAAATATTTGCAATGTTTGTATTCATCATTGTTATTACAAAGCTGTTTTACTGTCCATTCTCATATTACGACCGCTTTCTGGAATTAGAAATAACTGAAGTTTAGCAAAGGATGCAGAACAAAACTCTGTAACTTGTTACTCATGTAAAAACACCAGATTGCAGCAAATTCTCCTTGAATCCGAGATTGTCACTAGGAGATGTAATGGTAATTGTTTGGAAATGAATGCCATAATTTTAGAAGATGTAGAAGCAGCCTCAAGGATGCAAGCGCTGCGCCACAAATGGCTGATTGTCACCACTAAAGTTTATTAATATTTTTCAACTTATAAAATCAAAAAAATTCTGTTCTGATATGGTAGTAAAATTTAGCTGTAGCAAATGGCCATTTCTTGCGCAGCGCTTGTCTCTCTGAGCAGCCTTCATTAAAGTTTACATAGAAGAAATCCATGCCATAACAAGAAGTGAAAGCAGGGTGGGGAGCTTAAGAATGTGTAGGGGAGAATTTGGAAGAACTGAACTTGATGTGTGCCGTGAGACGAAAGTTGCTCACAGTGAACACTTGTAAGCTTGTTGATAAAACTGTTTGTGTTGCTCTTTAATTTTACGTATGAATTATAATTTGAAGTTTTATGTAATTAGTAGTAACAAGCATTAAAATCCCGATATTCATTTAGAAACACCCAAAATTACAAATCATGAATTTTGTGTGTACGTTCTTCATTTATAGGATGAGAATTTTATTCAATACAAACAAGCTTTAATACTGATGTAAAAAATTTCTTTATTTCAGATAATAATTTACAACTCTATGTACTACTCTAAATACAGCTTGGCATTATGAAACAAATTATTGTTTTGTACGTATAATTTGTACTGTTTACAAAAGAGTAGCAGTTAAACAGTACAATACTGTTTAACTGCTGAATTCCCAAACTTTTATAAAATAAAGCATTAAACACTAAATAATGCCCACTTAAACATATCATAAAAAGTCTAAAAGATGAAATATGTTTATTACGAAAAAATGTTTGTTTAAATTTTAAATTGAAATTTCCACGCGTAAGAATAAATTTTTTCTGAATAATAAGAATAAAATCATAAATTTTTTAAGGTCTTTTTTTCAATTGTGAGTTTTAAAGCATGTATAATTCATATGCAAAAAACCGCAATCAAAAATCTTTAATTTTTCTTGAATTACAAATACTTATTATCACTGAATATAATTGAAATATAAATTGTTACGATTTACCAAAAATAAAAATTTTCCTTATTTGAGAAAAAACAATAAAATGTTCTATTCACAGATAATTCAATTTGACTTCGAAGTTCTTGTGGTAATTTAAATGAAAGTAAAAATTTCATTTTAAATAAATACACGTCACTGACGTCATAATCGAGCAACTGCAGATATTGCTCACAAAACCCGAAAATTCCTTTCGAAGTAAATCCTCAAACTGACTTGTACCCAACAAAAAATATCAACACGCAAACTGATCCAAACCCCAATTGAAAGTAAATAATGTTTCAATATAACTGTGGAAAATTTTAAACATTTATATTTTTAATAAAAGTTTTATGCTTTATATTAAAAAGTGGACAAATCTCCATTTTTAGTATATCAATAATAGTGTATTCCTTAATTTTCGAACAAAATCTGGACAGCGCATTTTAATATATATAGCTGGTATATATTAAAAAAAGAAGAAGAATTGAAGTTGCTGGGATTTTCACAAAAATATGAGCAGAACCATGTTTTAGATGAAAATAAATGCGTATCTGAATGTATTCATAAGTATATATATTAATAGATTTCATCATAAATAAAATGCATTTAAAAATAATATCATAAATTGTTATTTTTTCATAACATTTAAAAATACTTTTACTTAAAAATAACATTTTACTCTCAGAATAATAAGAAACCAGTCTGATGTAGCAATCCCAGAACTTTCTTCTATCTAATACATTTTAATACTTTTCCCCAAAAAATTAAACGTAGCAGCGTCACCGGTTAGGTAATTTACTACAAAATCTAATCTGCAACAACTTATTTCAAGTCCTAACTGAATTTGAAATTCGATGAAACTGAGTGCATCGGTATCTGAGATAGAATCATCTCAGAAACCGTAAAGAAAAGATTGGCTGAAAGCGTTATCTTTTAGAGCTATTTGCTCCAAAATCTGAAGAATCTAATTTGCATCAGGGACTAGCAGAATCTAGAAGTTTGAAGAGAATTCGTGCATTAATTATTGAGATAGAGCTATTGTGATAATCATGAGTAATGCCGCGTTGCAGTACTACCAGTTGAGCGATCTACTCCAAAAATTAAAAAATACTAATTTATATCTGGGAATAACTGAATCTGAAGTTTGATAAAAAATTCGAGCTCTAGTTCCTGAGACAGGGCTATTGCGATAAACACGAATAATGCACAAGAGCAGCGCCATCTGTAGTGCGATTTACACCAAAACATAATCAGTCTTATGCCCTATCAAGTACTAACTAAATAAAAAATTTTATGAAAATCCATGCACTAGTTCTTGAGTTATGACTATTGTGGAAATTGTAAATAATGCAGCATAGCAACTCCACCAATTAGTGACATGCAGCAAAAACTAAAGATATATTGTCGACGATTGCTTGAATAAAATGAATCTCTCTCATGTGACCCAACATTTCATATTCGCGTAAAAATTTTCTATACAATGTTAAATATTCAGGTTTTTTTTAAGAATCGATTCTACAGCGAATTTAATTTTTTAAGGGCAATATCTCTGGATTTTCCTAAGCAAAGCGAATCCTCTTTTAACGGCATTTTAACAATATATCTCCCTGTACTATCTATTTTAACGTTTTTCTCAAAGTGTTCTTCGCAAATTATTGCTTCTTTATTTTTGGGTACCTCAATCTAAACATCTTCTATTTTCAAAAATTTCTCTATAGCTCCATTTAAAAGAGTATTGTCCTGAATGAAACCACAATGTACCCTCCCCTGATTCGGAATGGGAACACTTCCACTTGCTACATAACCAAAAACTGTATTTTGAAAAATCAAATTACTATTAGCCGGACAAATTTGACCTGGCCGTAACAGCTCATAAAATATCTCAACACTTAAAAGTAAATCTATGCGACCTGGTTTCTTAAAGTTTTCATCCGCTAGTTTTACATATTTTAACTCTGACACATTAATATTAAACATTTTTGATGGCATGAAATCCGTAATTTTAGATACAATAAAAAAAATCTAACTTTTTTTCAAAATTTCTTTCTAAATTTGAAATTGTCGCGGTAACAACAGATTTAATTTTTGTGAATGCGTCACCGATACCACAAACTGTCAAATTAGTTCTCCCCTTTTATAATTTGAGGTTATTTGCACAATCTACCATCATAAAATTATTCATTGCTCCTCTGTCCAAAACCGCACGTACTCCATAGTAATTTTCCGCATCATCTCTCACTAAAGAATTTACTGTACTTAACAAAACAGTTTTTGCTTGATTTACTACTCGCGTAGAAAGTACGGAATTAATATTGCTATTGTTTCGATTAGGTTCAAATACTGGCGAATCTGCTGAGAGAATAGATTCACTTACTCTTGCGGTGGAAAAAGGCACTTCCCCCCTATTTCCACCATTCACATTTCCATTGCGCAATGTCTCATTTCTCGGAAAATGCAATGAAAAATGATGTCTCTTGTTTTTACCTTCTCGCTTACATAAGGAGCACGAAAATTTTGATATACAATTATTAACTAAATGTTTTTCTAAGCAATTAAAGCAACAATTATTTTTCTTAATTACCTCTATACTTTCACAAACAGATAACGCCATACATCTCTTAAATTTGTGTAAGAGGTGGCTTTCAAAACAAAGGGTACATTTTATACTCTTATAATCAGATTAAAATACTTTAGACACGTTTCTCATAGATATTTCTCATACATTTTGTAATTTGATGTATGCCTTTCTATTTTCAAAATTTCTGCTGCGGAAATTATGTTAATGAAAGGATGCTCCTCGCAGCAAGGGAGTTTAAGAACATTTATAAAGGTGAAAAATTCATTCTTAAATTAAAGGCTACATTTTTGGATTTTAGAGAATTTGGAAGACTTAAAATAATACAACTTCAAGAATATTAAAGAAAATTTTGTAGTACTGTAGTCTGGTTATGCTATATCAACAATTGTACTTCCTATTCAGATAGCAATGAACTACTTTTTTAGAAAATCAAATGTTACTGTAATTAAACGAAACGGAAACATTTCGTAAAAAAAATATAAACAAATTGGAAATTGTTCGTCACGTGCAAATGTGGTAAAATAGTGGCTTATTTAAAAACCTCTTTTAAGCTACTTTTTTCCCTACTCTGTAAACCCTCTGCTTATCTATATTTTCTGTTGTGTTACTTTGTACATGATCTACAGAATTTAAACTTACAACGTAATTTGTGAAATTGAGTTAAACATAAAAAATTATATTACAATTAAAAATAACGGAATATTTAAAAACCTGTTTTAAGCAACTTTTTTCCCCTACTCTGTAAACCCTCTGCTTATATATATTTTCCGTTGTGTTACTCTGTACCTGATCTACAGTATTTAAACTTACAACATAATTTGTAAAATTGAGTTATACTTAAAAGTTCATATTACAACTAAAAATACACTTCTGATAATCATTTCTAGTATGCAGTTTTAGGGTTACAGTACAGTATCTTAAACCTTTTGTATGTCTCTGTAAATTCTATACATCTAATATACAGGCAGTAAACCCCTCAGCGGCATACATCAGTTCAAATATATGTGAAATACTTTAGCATGAATAAAATACGTAGAAAACAACGTTTCTCTGTATACCAGTATGCAGGAAATTCTTTTCTCTGGCCCTGTAAATGAATAATAAACTTTTTTTGCACCGCATATAGTACATAATGTATCTTTTATAGCAGTTTATAAATTCGGATGAATTTCATTCTGTTTGAAAGATGTTACACCATGAAAATGAACTTGAAACAATTTTTCTCACTGACTGTAATGCAGTGAAAAACTTTTTACTGTCACCGTAACTGAAATATCAGGAAGAGTGGTGTGGTGTGGGATACTTTTTAGAAAAATAAGCAAATAATTTTTGTTCGACTCAGAAACAAAAACTTCAATTTAAAAAGTGCAAGGTGAAACACATTTTAATATTCCTGAATAACACAGAAATGTAACATTCAAAAAATCCCTGTCGGCTGGGCCTATAGGCGGAGGTAGATTTCGAAGAGTGCTCATTTCAACAAAATATATATATATATATATATATATATATATATATGATTAGAGATAAACCCAGTTTAATAACTTCATTTGGCCGTTTATGAAAAATTTTTAATTTCATTTTTCTGAAAAAAATGGTTTTATCAGAATCATCTTAAGAAAAATTCAGCTCAAATGCCCATTTTGACAACATATTTTGAAATAGATTCTGAATTTATTTAAAAAAATCGACCAAAACAGTACATTATACAGCTCCTAAATAACAAAAAACTGTCAGTTGAATGCATTTGAGAAAAAAATGGAATTTAAAAATGAGTCATAAAATAACCGATTTGTTGTTTGAATACATCCTTAATTCTATAATCATTATTGCTTCGGAAAATTTTGTGCGAAATACTCACTTTGACAGCATTTTAAAAAATATATTCTATCTTTATCAAAAAAACTGGCCAATACGTCACAGTATATAGTTCCTAAATAAGAGGATCTGTAAATTGGATACGTTTAAGAGCGAAAATGGATTTTAAAACGAGTCATAAAAAACGCAATTTGCTATGTGAAAACTTCCTTAAATTTTCAAATCACAAAGACTTCGGGAAATTCTGTTCAAAATACCCTTTTTGGTAGCCTTTTTCAAAACATATTCTGTCTTTATCAAAAAACCGATCAATGCATCACATTATATAGTTCCTAAATAAGTGGATCTGTAAATTGGATGCGTTTGAGAACAAAAATGGATTTAAAAACGAGTCAGACAAAAACGCAATTTCTTATTTGAATACTTCCTTCAATTTTCAGTACCGATGACTTTCGGAAATTCTGTTCAAAATACCCTGGGGTATTTTGAATTTTGGGGTATTTTTTGGTAGCCTTTTTTGAAATATATTCTGTCTTTATCAGAAAATTGACCAATGCATCACTTTATACAGTTTCTAAATAAGAGGATCTACCATTTGGATGCGTTTAAAATCAAAAATGAATTTAAAAATGAGTCAGAATATAAGCAGTTTGGATTTGAGATTTTTTCTCCAACTCCTATTTTTGTTTAATTTGTTTTTGCTATACGAATTGGTCCTATGAAAAACTTGTCAATATAAAAGTTATAGATATTTTTGACTCTTTTTAAAGCGCCCTTTTTCTTTTCGTTTTTAATTTTTTTCATCGGTAAAAGTTAGTCCTATCAAAAACTTGTAAATACAAAAGTTTTAGATAATTTTACGAACATTTACAAAAATTTAGTTGGACTTGATATCTTAAAAATTGACGAAGTTATGAATTTTTTTCTCTCTGTTTTTTTCGCCCCTTGAGCCCACTTCTAAATTTATCAAAAATCTGTCATGCATATACTTTTGGCCCATTTTTAAGAAGTAATATAAACTTTAAACCGATTCGATATCTACTTTAATTAAGAAGTTATGGCGTTTTTTCGGTTTTCACAAAAACGCCCCCTATTCCGACCCCCTTGGTCCTATTTTGCCCATTAACGAACTTAGCCAAGATTTTATCCCCTTTGATTTTATGCGCAAGTTTGGTGGAGATTGGTGAAAAATTATAGAAGTTATCGTGTCCATAAAAAAGTGAGATATATATATATATATATATAGATAGATAGATAGATAGATAGATAGATATATAAACTGGTGCGATTGCAATAGGTAGTATTTCTTACGCAATCTACCTAAAAGAATTTTATAATTAAAGAACTTGTAAGTTCCAAACTGTGCACCATACCTTCCACTAAGAAGGAGGTAAGAAGAAGCAATAAAACAAAGCCATAAGGCACAAATAGTCTAGTATTGGCGAGTATATACAATCAAAACAGATTGTACTTTGGTAATGTATGTGCCACAATAAATTTCCTGTATGTGACTGAGTTAAAATTCACGACTAATTTTGTAGCTTTATTATAAATTAATGAAACAGTTCCTTCTTAAACATTTTCTATCGTCGAAATTCGACGGGTTCCACCTCGTTTATATAATTATGAGTGCTATTAAATATATTAACATATTAAACTTAAAACAATTGAGGTAACTAATGATTTTTTTCAAATGAGTTTAATAAAGACGTTTTTAAATGAAAGTAACCCGGATTATTGTATAGGGTCAATCCATTTCAAGTGGTCCAGCACTGGTCGCTCGACCATTTTTAAAAAATCTGAAATTTTTTGTACAACAACCCTAACATGATGAAAGTTCAAAATGACCGTTATTTTAATTTTACTATTTTTTGTTTATGCATGGCGGCCATCTTTGTTTCATCGTGTGCAGCGATTTTCTCAGGTACTAGGATACACAAAATTGTAAATACCTCGTCTTTTATTTTACCAATTGGAATGGGGTTTGCAGCATTTTGTTCAGAATAAAATAGGCTAAATGTATGATGGTAGAATAATTTTGAAAAATAAATTTTTACAGGTGAAATTTTAGCACAAAATTTAAGATTTTTTCCAAAATCTATCCGTTTGCAAGAGGAAATTTTTTATGCAAGGAAAGCTGTCAACCTTACACAATTTTTTCTACAAATAGATCAAACGTGTGTGTACTCATACACCAAGTCCCAGATCTGGGAGTTAATTTCTCTTTGCGAAAAAAATTCCGAAATTCTTCGAAAATTTCAAAAATCGCACTTTTTAGGCTTTGATATCTCTGGTGGGGCACGAAATAAAAATTTGAAATTCTGGCCTTTGATAGTATTGTGTAATAGTGTTATGTACAAAAAAATTTCAAGAAGGAGATTTGACTACAAGCTGAGATATGACATGGACAATATGTGAAAAATAATATTGTCAAACTATTGTAACCTACTATGTAATTGTTCCACAAGACTGTCAACCTTACACAATTTTTTCTACAAATAGGTCAAAAGTGCTTGTACTCATACACCAATTCCCAGATCTGGAAGTTGATTTCTTTTTGCGAAAAAAATTCCGAAATTCGTCAAAAATTTCAAAAATCGCACTTTTTAGGCTTTGATATCTCTGGTGGAGCACGAGATAAAAATCTGAAATTCTGGCCTTTAGTAGTATTGTGTAGTAGTGTTATGTACAAAAAATTTTAAGAAGGAGATTTGACTACAAGCTGAGATATGACATGGACAATATGTGAAAACAATACTGCCAAACTATTGTAACCTTCTATGTAATTGTTCATACCTCCAAAATTTTAAATTAATTATTTATGGTACAAAGTTAAACGTTAATTACAAATATCTTCTTCAAATGCGTCTGTGTGATTTAAACAATTCAGAATGCATGCTAAGCCAATACACTATTTGTCCAGAGGAACAAACCTACTACAAATGCTATTGCAACAATTTTGCTCGGTACACATTTCAGGAAAAGTAAATTTCAGACAATGGGTTGCAACTGATCGAGTTAACATGGTTTCAATTATTAAATATAGAGCATTTCATTCAAGTTAACAAGGGATGACAAGACTTGGGTCGCTTCAAATAAAATTTTGAGAAAAAACAGTCATATGGACTGACAACAGTAACTGGTCGAACTCATAACATCTCTCGTAAATAGTGTTAAGCTCCTTGTTGAGCATATATAGTATCTTTGTAAATTAAACATTTATTTTTAAACTGTTTTCAAAAAATGATATTTTCTGTGTAAATATTGTAATAAATGAGACTAATCTCATTTCTCCTAATGTACTCATAATATCATTTCTTAACATTTTTTAATCACCGTATCTGAGCTTGTAGTCAAATCTCCTTCTTGAAATTTTTTATAGATAACACTGCTACACAATACTATCAAAGGTCAGAATTTCAGATTTTTATCTCGTGCTCCACCAGAGATATCAAATCCTAAAAAGTGCGATTTTTGAAATTTTTTACGAATTTCGGAATTTTTTACTCAAAGAGAAATCAACTCCCAGATTTTGGACTTGGTGTATGAGTACACACACTTTTGACCTATTTGTAGAAAAAAATTGTGTAAGGTTGACAGTCTTGTTGAACAATTACATAATATGTTAGAATAGTTTGGCAGTATTGTTTTCACATATTCTCCATGTCATATATCCGCTTGTAGTCAAATCTCCTTCTTGAAATTTTTTGTACATAACACTACTACACAATACTATCAAAGGCCAGAATTTCAAATTTTTATCTCATGCCCCACCAGAGATATCAAAGCCTAAAAAGAGCGATTTTTGAAATTTTTGAAGAATTTCGGAATTTTTTTCGCAAAGAGAAATTAACTCCCAGATCTGGGACTTAGTGTATGAGTACACACACTTTTGACCTTTTTGTAAAAAAAATTGTGTAAGGTTGACAGTTTCCCTTGCATAAAAAATTTCCTCTTGCAAATGGATAGATTTTGGAAAAAATCTTAAATTTTGTGCTAAAATTTCACCTGTAAAAATTTATTTTTCAAAATTATTCTACCACCGTACATTTCATTCTGAACAAAATGCTGCAAACCCCATTTCAATTGGTAAAATAAAAGACGAGATATTTAAAATTTTGTGTATCCTAGTATCTGAGAAAATGGCTGATCACGATGAAACAAAGATGGCCGCCATGCACAAACAAAAAATAGTAAAATTAAAATAATGGTCATTTTGAACTTACGTCATGTTGGGTTTGTTGTACAAAAAATTTCAGATTTTTTAAAAATGGTCGAGCGACCAAAATAATATTTTCTGGACCACTAGAAATGGATTGACCCTATATGATTTGTTTTAGAGGACAGGTTTTATTTCGGCATGTAGTAGTTAAATTTTAACCAATATCTTTTAAACAACGTTTTCTAAATTTTACATAATACGATTTGTTAAAATATGTATTTGATGAAAGTTAATGTTTCGTGAATATTTTTATTTATTTTAGTTTTTTTAATGAGAAGAGGTGTTTCTATGTTACGAGTTGCCGTTAATTTCTACAAGTACATTTTTTTATGTGATAAATTTATTATTTAGTTCATATCGAATTTTTTAATGAAAATTTTTTTTGGACAATATCCAAATTAAGTTTTTTTACGAAGAAAATAATTTCATTACGTTCCAGAAATTATGTTTGTATTACTATTACAATGCTGATAGACCGGGCGGCGGCAACACGAATGACTACTTCATCGAGTTACGGGATGAAATTATGATGTAGGACGAGATTATTAGGTGTAAATTAAGGAATGACTGGTCTGCCTCGGCATTTCTTGGTACGATATGAGTAACAGGGGGCGCCAACTCGCCATTTTGGCGTCACTATCGAGCTATCACTACGAGATGAAACTGGTGCCAAGTGAAAGGTAAGATAAAGTATTTTAAGAATATTTTGGTCTGACTGCGCATATCCTGGTACAAATCCTCAGCAGACTGAAATTTATAACAAAAAAAGGACGCTATAATGTACAATTCAAACCCCTATAAACATAATCTTTCTCATTACATCGCAATGTATATTACTTCGTCATCGACTTTCAAGATGAAGGAATGGTTGGAAAAAGCTTATTAATAGTAAGCTAGTCAACGGCTGATTTGGCAAAAATGAGCACAAAGTATATGAAAGGGTGCCAAACTCCAACTTTGACAATGCTATAAAATCATCAAGTTACCACTTATAATTTTAGAACAATAGAGAGACCGACAAGTGCAATACGAGTATTTCAGTCCGCCTCGTTATATTTTGGTACGAGGCGAGCAGAGCGGGGTTCCAATGCACCATTTTGGCGGTATCATCACATCATAGAGTTATGACTTGAAAACGTGATATAGGACAAGATTATAAGGGGTAGAACAAAGAATGGCTGGTCTGAATCGACATTTCCTGGTACGATATGAGTAGCAGTGGGTGCTAACTCGCCATTTTGGCGTCACTATCATGTCATCGAGATAAAACTAGTGCCAAACTAAATTATCGCAATATCCTATCTCCAGATTTAGATTAGTGTTGTTTATATTTGGGTGTAAATTCCGTATAGATGACACTGCTATGCAGATTTTTTTAAAGATTTGTCAATAGCTCTATCTTAAAAACCAATGCATGGAATTTAATCAAACTTATTATAAGTTGATGTAAATTGTTACTGACTAGATTTTGATTTAAGCCCCATAACCGGTGGTGCGGCTAAGCTGCATTTTTCAGGAAGAATAAAAGAGAAGAAAGTTTTGGTATTGCCAAATATGACAAGCTTTTTATTCGTATTTATGGTAGAAAAGTTTAACCCCTTAATGGTCACTTTAGATTACAGCTTAAATCTCAGATTGCTTATTGCTGTCACTTTTTTAAAAGAAATACTCAATTAATTTAATTGCATCTAAAATTATAGCAGTAAAAATATAATTAAGCTATTTTATAAAACTGGTGGAAATTAACAATTTGAATAAAAGACAACGCATGTGAATACCATGTGAGCGAGAATTAAGGGGTATTATGGTCTATACATTTTAAAAAACCGTTTTTTTCATATTTTCAAAGCTTAATTCTTTAAGGATATGTCATTAAGAGGTTGTTTTTTAAAATTAGAATTATTTTCGGAGATATAGCATTTTTAGGGACCCGGCATCAAAACCGGCTTGGCCATCCGTCAGAGGTCATTAGGAACCATCCGTTCACCTGTGATTGTTTACTCGTAAATCCTTTAGAAGGAGTTACTGAATCGATGTTTAGGTTCAGAAACTCAAAATAATAATCAGTCTCTAAACTCTTTGATTTGGATTTTAGCCCGTAAACATATTCGTTCCGGAGGTAAAATAACTGAAATTGCAACATTTATTGCTGTTTGCATATTCATTGAAGGCTTCGTCCGCATTTTAATAATTACGACATTTATGGGATTAAAAAATGGTCCGAAATTAGTTTGCCGTGAAAAAAGGCAACGCCCGGAATGACCGCGCTGAGATTTGAATATGTAACGCTTTTTTCAAAGTCAAGAAAGGACCCATGTATGTAGCATGGATGGAAGATTGAAGAAATGTAAGTATAAAATATCACTTTATGACTTTGACTACGGAAAACTTTAAACTCCTTTTTATCGAAACTACCTTTTTAGGTGCGTTCGTAATTATGTAAATACGAACACCTATAGTTGTCGTTCAGTCCGTCCGTTTGTCCGTCCGTCCGCATATAATAACGCAAAAACTACCCAACTGAATCGTTTGAAATGAAAAATATATAATTATTACATAATTTTGTCGAGTCATTTCGAATTTTATGAAAATCGGATACATAGATAAAGTACATGGACAAGCAAAAGTATTCCAATGGGGAAAAAAAGTTTCAAAAGCATTTTAATCGTTTGAAATTTAAAATATATACTATATACTAAATAATACTATTATATACTTTTGTCGTGTTATTTCAAATTTTATCAAAATCGGATGCATAATTCCATTACAGGGAAAATCAAAAGTATCCCGTTACATCACGGTCAGTGGGGGAAAAATGTTTCACATGCATTTTAATGGTGTTACACTTATTCGAACATAATAAAATGGATATGCATCTATAAAATATATATTATAATATACATTTTGCATAATCTGTGGTGCAACGAACATTTGTTATTGATTTACAAGGCCACACAAAAGTACTCCATTACATAATGGTCTAGGGAGAACATTGTTTGGTGCGCATTTTAATTGTAATTAACTCTTTACAGTTTTATGAAATTGATATATGAGAATGATATTATTAAAACCTCGTTACCGTACGAAAGCACCTCATTTGCTACTCTTCACGTGTAATTTCCAACTTGTTTCTAAATGGTACCCACGATTTCTAAAGTTCTACTGAACCGACCAACTTGAAATTTGTGTGGATCTTCTCTATATACTTATCTATCGCACTAACAATCCTCCGCCTCAAATTTTAAATTTTACTATTTTTAAAAATTTCGGAGAGCTGAAAATGAATGGTATAAAAATTATTATTTTTTTTCAGGCAGCAGCAATTTTGAGAAAAATATATATCTTTTAACCGTTTCCTAGTTAGTAAGAAAACGGCATTACTCTACAACTGTAATCTTTTTTTTTTTTTTTAGATTGCTAGGAGGGTTGGAACGCCTTTTTTTTTAGACTCCCAATTCCATAGGCCGAACACTTCTTGAATTTTTCCCTTTTTCACTTTTTTACTGTATTCTTAAAATATTAATAATTTTACAGTAAAATATGCATAGTAAAATTATTTTTTGTCTTTTTTTATTTCACTTCAAAAAGTACCTAAAGATCATGCCTCTAGACCAGAATACCCCCTTAAAGGGTTAAGGGTAAAAATCAATTAATATCTTAATGAAATGTGCTACTTATTTCATATTTAAAATTAATATTTCAATTAAAGATGAGATTATAATTATTTTTAGAATTAAAAAATAATATCCTCATTATTCTTGTAAATATTATAAACAGAAAATTTGAATGTAAGTTATAAATTGCAATATCCTTTGAACCAAACGCTATATGTATAAAAAAAAAAAAAAAAACTGAAAGACAAAATTGTTGAGCGATATACACCAAAAACTAATCAGACCTTGTTTATATCAAGGTCAACAGAATCTAAAAATTTATGAAATTTCGTGCATTAGTTTTTGAGATAGAGTGCCCACGAAATTTTTGTCACATACAGGCAGACTCATAGACAGTAGCGTGGAGTGAAAAATCGAAAGTTGGAATTTCGATTTTGGATAGCAGCCAAAAGTTGCCTTTTAGTACCTCTAATACACGTGCAAAATTTCATGAATTTTGAGAAACTTCTTGAGTCCCCTACCAGGACATTTATATTTTCATTGATTTATACTATAGATTCTTACCATAAATTGTACATTAACAGGATTTTTTGGTAATCTCGTGTGATATTTTTATATTTAAAATGTTTACTGTAATTCCTTTCATCATTTGCAAACTTTAAGCCTTTATTTTTAAATATTTGAAACGGTTTATTGAGTTTTAAAAATTGTATGTTATCATTTTTACAGCCAAAATGAGTACGTGTGTAAGCAAATCGAAGTTTACCATTACTAGAAGCTGGTGATTCTTCAAAAGTAAATAAAGCTATTTTGCCTACAATAGCATAATGCTATAAAATATTATTATTATTTTACAAAACAATAAATAAAACACAGCAGTACTTGTAAAGTTTCGCCAAAATCAGAGATAAAAAAAATCCTAAGAGAAAACATCGAAGGCATCAATTATTGTAGTTTCCCAAAAACGTATTGATTAAATGAAACGCAAAAATTTTTCTGAATATCAGAAGCTTATTCAATTCCCCAAAATCAAAGGGAATTAAGGAAAATTGGAGATATATGGAAAAACTATAGGGGAGAAACATGATCTCTGATTTTAAGAGTCAAATGAATTGTATTTGGGACACATTACACCATCTTCTGGAGCAGGAAAGATCATTGCAGGAAGTATTAAAATATTGCACTGAAAAACATTTAAACCTTGA
The DNA here is from genome assembly GCA_964019185.1 of Maratus speculifer. Taxonomy (NCBI): domain Eukaryota; kingdom Metazoa; phylum Arthropoda; class Arachnida; order Araneae; family Salticidae; genus Maratus; species Maratus speculifer. The sequence continues at coordinate 458,667,348 of OZ025292.1, forward strand.
TAAATTTATGGCAATAGGTTGTGACGGAACAACTGTAAACAGTAAAATAAAAAATTATGCTAATAGATTTTTTAAACTAAGATTTAGTCGTCCGTTGTAGTGGTTAATATGTTAACTCTCTGCAAACGAATGGCCACCAAGTCATTGAACTTGATAAACAAAATAAAGGCTCACGAGTTTTTTCTGTTCTAATTGGAAAGTCGTTGGATCAATGTGAACAATAGACAGTTATGGAGTTAAAAAATATCTGCTCCTATTACAGAGAAATGAACTCTGGAAAGTTAATTGTAGACCAAAATTATTTTTATGACATGTATCAAACATTTGCATCTGGTTAATGCTCCTCAAATCTGATAAATCATAATCCAGCAAGAATGTCGCACACTAAATGATTACCAATTGCCAATTGATTACTTGGTTTGCAGATTGGAAGTCAAAATTCATCCCAAAATCTGAAGATATATCTGAAGTACATTCGTCTATGTTGTTTCACTTCAAGAAAGATTCTTCTTGCAAATATAGAGTTCAAAATGTTTTTTTTTTAACAATTAAGTTGTTTCGTTATTGAGGGAATATTTAAAGAAAATTCTCAATCCCGTTATTCAACAAAACGTATACTTCTGTCATTGAGATGAAAATTTACAGAAACGATAACTGATTAAAAAAAAATCATGTTGGAGAATTCGGATTCTGAAGAATATTGAAGATGAAGGATATTACATGCTCTACAATAAGACAGTTTCATATTCCAATATTGAAATTCAGTGTCACAAACAATATAAACATTATTAACTGCCAAGAATGTGAAATTACCCCACATTCTTAAACGAGTACCAAGAGAGAAACTGGAAATTATCAGAAAAAAATCGAAAGTCCCATCTTTTCAATTGAAAAATTTACCTGTTAGATTCAAGTATTCGAAAATTACGCAAACTTAGTTGTTGAAGCGTCATTAGCGGCTGTAGTAGTAGAAGCAAGAACCGGATATATACGAGCAAAAATCAAATCACGAAAGGTAATACCTAATTTTGATAACAAAGATAAATTAGAGTAAAACGAAATATCGTTTTACAATACATCGTATATATTCTTTTCATTTCATTACTATATATTCAGAAAATTGCATTTCCTTTATATTTTAGAGAACTATCTTTCATGTGCATTCGAAAAATAAAAGTGAAATACATGTCTAATTATTGTATTTTCTCTTCTCTGCGACAATACGATTCACATTTTAGGGTTTTATTCGCGATTCAAAGAGTTAAAACGCAACGATACTTAGATCGTTCACAAGTAATACTTTAAAAAGTCATTTTTGTAGGTTATTTTACTGAAATCAGAAATTTAGTTAAAAACAAAAAGTTGATTCATGTACACTACATTGTGAATTTTTTTTTTTTTTCACATAAAAAACATAATCGTTAAGAACTGGTAGGAAACTAAAATGAATTCCAAATGAAATGAAATTTTAACCAAGTATTCAGTGTGCCAAAAAGCAACATTTTAAACCTATCCAAAGAAAAAATTCCGAAAAAAAATTTTTTTTGGTCATTTACACTACATAGTGAAATCTTGATTTTCACATATAAAGAGCATAATCTTTAAGAGCTGGTAGGGGACTAAAGATGAATTCCAAACGAAATGAAATTTTAACCTTATATTCAGTGTGCCAAAAGGCAACTTTTTAAACCTATCCAAAGAAAAAATTCCGAAAAAAAATTTTTTTGGTCTTTTTCACTCCACCCTAATAGACAGGCATTTTATAAAAACATATTTTTTAGGTTCTCTGACCCCTACGACGTCTAAATCCGTCAAAAACCGGATTTTGAAAATTTTCATAAGTTCTTCTTGTAAGGATGAAGAAACTAAAAATTAAATCCTCATTATTCTTTTAAATATTAAGATCAGAAAAATTGAATACAAATTAAGCCGCTTTGCATTAAAAATATTTTCTTAACTACACGATATATGTATGGAAAAGAAAATTGTTTTGTATTACTTCAGCATTTTCATCTGCTTATAACGCTTTTTTTTAAATATATTTATTCAGTACACGATAATTTTCAGTATTTAAATTTTATTTACTCAGTATTATATTTTCTGCAATAAAAGAACTACGCAAAATCGTTTTTCTGTCTGCTGCATCAATAAGGATAACAAAGGGAATAAATAAAATGATGATTATTAAGTGCTTATTCATTTCTTTTATTTTCACACATAATTCAGTGATCAGATCATTGTACCAGTGGGCCAACTGTCACGGATAAATTTTAAAACCATTCTTGGACTTATGTCAATAATTCTGTCATTAAATTAGAAAGTGTTTTTCGAAATGTGTTTGCATGAAATTATGATATTTCACTAGGTTGTGCAAAGCTGCTTTTTTTTTACTATTTGATAGCGTGCTATTTCAGTTTTGTATGTCACGTATGATCATTCAAGATGTGCAATATTTTCACTTGTAAACAAAGCTCTTTTGAAGTCGCATTGGAAAGCTGCTTCCTCAGATATTTTATCATCATGTGAGCTTCCAACGTTAATTATTTTCAATGAGAACAAACATTAGCTTATATAACAGCCTAAATGTTAACATCAATTAAAGTTTACCTCAACTCTTTGAGAATTTAGCTATTTTCGTGGATCCATGTAAGTATCTTTGATATGCGTACTTTTTAAGACAATTCGATATCCTCTGACTTTTTATTTAATAAAGCAATTAAAATTACAGTTTTGGAATAAAACAAAAATATATGACGGAACGTAATCATCAACTCGTTTTTAATATAAAGTTCAAAATATGAAACTTTTAAATGTTTAGTTTTACTTAAAAGGTGATTAAAATTATCAACCAGAGACGTTAATAGTTAATTTTATTTAAAAAAACGTTATAAATTCACATGAATTTCATTTTTTATAAATGTAGGTTACGCCATTAAAATGCACTTGAAACAATTTTTCCCATTGGCCGCAATGTAGCGAAGAAGTTTTTACTGTCCCTGTAATTGAAATATCGGGGAGAGTGGGGTGGGGTAGGACACCTTTTAGGAAAATAAGAATATCATCTTTGCTCGATTCAAAATAAAACACTTTAATTTATAGGGTGCAAGGTGAAACAAAACACTTTTTAATCTTCCTGAATAACATAGTCGAGTCTCTCTATAACGAAACTCCATACATCGAATTTCTCTATATAACGAATTTTTTGTAGGAATGGTCCCCTTTTCGCATGATTACATTAAAAACAGTCTCTATATAGCGAAATAGCTATCTCCATATAACGAATTTTTTCATAAATTGATCTTAATTTACTGAGTTTTAAAAAAGCTTCGAAATTATATGGAATCAATTTTTCATCACTTATTTTTAATTTATCGTTAAGTGCTGAGCTTATTATTATTATTATTATTATTATTATTATTATTATTATTATTATTATTATTATTATTATTATTATTATTTCTCTTCATCCCACCTCCCACACACCTTTCACCATCCTTCTCAAAACAGAGTGAATTAGATTGTTACACATATAAGAGAGGAGTCAATGAGAGACGCATAAGAGAGGCCTTAAATTGGAGGAAAATGTTAGCTACAATTTTTCATTCCTTGCTAAAATTTGAGCATTTTTTGAGAGCGTAACTATTTTAAAATCAAAACAACAAAACATTAGAGATTTCTTCATCTGAAATGAATGCTTCCTTATTTGATTTTCATTAAGCTTTCAAATAAATGTCTATTCTCTTTTTTGAAACTGCTTAAATAATTAAGAAATAAAATGTAAGGTTAATATTTACGTTTACACATTTCAAATTCTTAATTAAAAACATCAAAAATAATATTTGTTCAAAATTTACACATTAAAAACGATTTTTAACATCATTTTCTATACATCGAATTTCTCTATATAACGAATTTTTTACAGGAACGATGGATTTCGTTATATAGAGACTCGACTGTAGTTTTATAACATGCAAAAGAAATTTTATAATTAAAGATTTGTATTGTACAACATGTACACGGTTGTTTGTAAGAATAACATTTGTGTTCACGGAATAAGAGCCATTCTTTTGAAAAGTTCAAAAAATTGAGGCATGTTTTTTGTTTATACTATGAAGGTATTTTGACCAAATTTAACGCCAATTTCAGAAAAATTGGCGAAATATAGTAGAGAAAATATAGCGCAATTGAAATATAGATATATTAAATATTTTATTAAATATGAGTAGTTTTATGAAATAATTTTTATTTGCGCATGCGCGAACGATAAAAATGATTTTTTTTACATCATTTAATAGTCAATTCTATGGATAAACTCATAAAAAATCCAGTCAAATATTGTGAAAATTCAAAAGATATCATTATTATAGTAAACTATTTTCCCTTTGCTCTCTAAAAACAGTTGAATGATAAGTGATTCTTCACAAATTGACATATTTTATTAACTGAATTTTAGGAAAAAATAGTATTTAATAAATACAATTCCTAATACAATATTACTGGTAATAAATATCTTCTCATCTGTAATAACTAGTGAGGTACTGACTTCAAGTGAGAATAAATGGTACAAAACTCTTTTTTTTTTTTAATGTCCAACATATGCCACAAAGCTCAGATAACCTAAATTTAAGATCTTTAGGAAAATAGAAGGGTTTTATCGGTATGTTCCATATATGGCACATCGTGCAGTGAAGGGTTAAAGCAGATTTTTTTTTCGATTCGGTTTCGCGATATTAAGTTATCAATTTTTAACAAAGCAGATTACGTTGTTCAGTATTGCATATTTTAAGTTTTAAAATAAGTCGGCTAATTATAAATTAAAGAAATTGTCTTTATGAATATACTTTGCGAAAGTGTTGGGGGGGGGGTCTCCAAAATCCACGTTTGCCTCGGAAAAAAAGGTTGGTTTGACCCGGTTCTCATTTAATAGTTTGTAGACTCTTCTTGAGATGCAATTCAGCTGCGACTCTTCTGGGAATGCTTTCTTTTAGTCCTTGTAATACATGCAATGGAATTTTATCTTACTCGGTTTGTACATAACAGGTAAATTCTTTCACTGATTTTGGACGGATGTCACACGCCTTAATTCGTTCCCAGAGGTTCTCTATTGGGTTCAGGTCTGGGCTCTGGGCAGGCCATTCGAAACGATTCACTCTATTGTCTGCATAACAATCCATGCTGGTAATCACTATAGGACAGCTGGCTTTGTCATCCTGCAAGTAACGTGGGTCCGATCTGTAGGATTACACAATGTACGAAATTACTGGAACTGTTATCCAATATTTTGAAGTAGGCATCGTCATTGAGCTTACCATGATTTGGAACCAAGAGTCCTAGTCCAAACCAGGAAAAACATCTCAAGAACATAATTCCCTCTCCGCCAAACATAACTGTGGGCACAATGAATTCTGCCAGGAGGGCAGACGCCAGACCCAGACTCAACCATCAGAAGATAAAGGGCGAACCTTTATTCATCAATCCGGAGAACCTGTACGGCTCATTGCTGGTGTGCTTTGCACCAACTTAATAGAGCTGCGCGGTTGAACTTGGTGATTAAAGGCACTAGGAGATCGAACCCGGGTTTCCCTGGTTACATAGCAAAGATAAAAAGCATTTTTTTAAATTGAAAACTTTAATGAATTTTCTACATGTAATATGCTTTTTAGATCACCAACCAACTCCGAAAGAGGATTTTTAACCCTTTAAGCGGGTGAGATAAAATATATCCCACTTAATTTTAATTGAAAAGGGTCACACTGACTCCAGTAATTTGAACTAGCAATTTTCTGAAATACGTGAAGAAACGCTTTTAAATATTTTGAAACAAATTTGTTTTTAAATTCTGGTGTCAATCAACCATTTGAGCTTTTTAAGAATTGAAGTGCTTTTTCCTTTAAAGGGTTAAGTATCTTGCGAATTTTTTCATTCGTGTTTCATTCATAAAATAATAACTGTGAAAAGTATTGGTATGAAGATTTGCATTTGATAACGGTACTTCTCTGTTATCCCGTCGACCGATTATACATATCGCCGATTATACAAATTATACAAATCGCCAAATTAATAGCCAAATTATACACATTGACGTAATTTTTATTTTAAATAACAAAGAAACAAATAATTAGTAGAATATTAATAAAAATACAAATAAAAAGGCAAAATAAAAATGACTCAATGACGTTTTAAACACGTGTATGGTATTTAATGTCATTGAATTTACATTCACGATCATCCATTATTGGCATTTAATCTTATAATTTGGCGATAGAATTTTGGTCGACGGGATAACCTAGAAGTACCTTGATAACTTTACATGTTTTTTTATCTTATCTTTTATACAATTAAAAAAAATTAACATTAAAATCAATATTATGTTAAATCAATCTTTGAATTAAAATATTACATATAGGAAAAACATCGTTAGGTTAAAGGGTTAAGTGAAAAATATTAAATATGGAATCAAATAAAGCAACGAATTTTTCAAAAGTCACATTTCCGTATTAGACGCATGCCGGAAGTTACGGATTAAGCCGGATTTAGCCGGAAGCTAAAGATTTCGTTACGGCATCAATTTTGTTTCTAGTCATGTGCTTCGAGCACGTAATTCAATTACATGTCTGTTAAAATTGTATTTTTTTATTTTATTATTTATAAAGAGAATTTTAATTTTGCTATAGTATATTAGCCGGAAACAAATCTCAAACTCTTTATGGTTTTCTAAGGACAAATAGATTAATCTATCGTACTCGAGTTTCACTCGGTAGAGATAAATTTAAAAATAACTCGCACCTGATTTTTTTTAAACCACAGCCAATTAGTAAATTGAAATACAATTTTCAGACAAATTCAAAATATCTTCAATTTTTTTCTTATTTGGCAGTGTAAAATTTTAAGTTGTTTGATTACATGTTGAATTTGTCTTTTATTTTATTACTCAACCAATTTTCATTTTAAAACGGAAAATTATCAGAAAAAATATTCATAGATTTATGAGTAAATTGTGTATCATTATTATTTCCTAATGGAGATACGCGATAAAAAAAAAAAAAAAAAGCTCGCAATAAATGAGTCAAATGAGATACAGTTTTCAATCAAATTGCATTTGAAAGTAGATTTCTTTTCCTATATGATGAAATAAAAATTAAAAATGTGCGACGTTTAGAAGATTCAAAAATTGCAAAAAGTCATTTATCCTGAAATGTTGTCATTCGCAAAATAACGTCAGAGCTACACACGGACACATTTGTTTGTTACAATATAGATTTTGCGCACATGAAAAATTGATACTACTTGATTATGCCATCGACCATTTTCGACAAATTAAAAAAATCGCCAAACTAATAGCCAAATTATAAATGTTGACATAATTTTTATTTTAAATAACGGAAAAACAAATAAATTAGTAAAACATGACTAAAAATACAAATAAAAAATTTATTAAATACCTCTTGACAACATTTTAAACATGTGTATCGTGTTTAATATCACTGAATATGACATTCACAAATCATCCATTTTTGGCATTTAATCTTATAATTTGGCGATAGTTTTTTGGTAGACGGGATAACCAAGTAGTACCGAAAAACCTTACGCGCATGCTAAAATGTTAAAAGTAAAGAAATGACTGCACGTACATTTTTTTCGCAAAAGCTTGCTTCAAAGTTAACTCTATGAGAAATTTAATATTCGTTTTATAAATTAAAATACACAACACTAATTAAAAGAATAAACATTGCACACCGTCACTTCAACGTGCAAAGAAGATGCCTTATTTTCCGTGGAATAAACAAACCTTGATTTTTACAAATTATGCCGAACAAAATTTTCAATTACATTTTAAACATTGGATATTGGCGAATTATGAAATCTCACTTTGTCTTTTACATCTTTGTTTTTCTATTTCAGATCAATTTTCTATGTGAAAATGTACTTTTTTTTCTTTTCTGAAAATATATTTGGAAAATAAATATGGTTCTAAAAATAAAGTATAAAATAAATAACATAAAAAATATAATTATTCCAAGAAGAAAGAAAAATTAAATAATTTTCCTTCTGTTAAAATGACAGGTAACAAAAAAGAACTAAAAAAAACGTCTGCTCAAGCAAGTTTAACTGAAATTTAATAAAAATTACATTAAGCGAGTAATGTTACATTGGTACTACTCTGTTATCCCGCCGACCAATTTCGCCAAATTATACAAATCGCCAAACCAATAGCCAAATTATACATATTGACATAATTTTTATTTTAAATAACGAAAAAACAAATAATTAGTAGAATATTAATAAAAATACCGATAAAAAGTCGAAATAAAAATCATTTAATGACATTTCAAACTCATGAATCGCATTTAATGTCATTGAATGTGACATTCACGATCATCCATTATTGGCAGTTAATCTTATAGTTTGGCGATAATTTTTTGGTCGACCGGATAACCAAGTTGTGCCGTTATTTTAATATAATTACAATTGAATGCCTTAAAAAACTGGACAAAAAATTAGGGAACCGGACGTTACTTTAAACCTGGAATTATTGCCAAGATCGTCTTTGTTTGCTTGCTATCTCGGCGAAAAAAATTCAACCCGGAGGGAAAAAAAGAATCACATTGAACAGGTACTAAATCCTTTGACATCAGCCGTGCGTTTTTTCTCTAAATAAAAATGATCTGCTTAAATTTAGGCATTATAGAGTAGCAGTTTATTTTATTATAAACTAAAAACTTTCCTAATTACTAAAAGGTTTTCACAGACTTGTCATTGAAAGTTTCCTTCTTTTTAGCGAAAATACGCGGTTGTGTTTGGGCTTAATGTAGCAGATTTCAGGTTTAGATTTTTTTGCACCATTCCCAGCCACCATAAATCCTCTCTATTTCTTCTTTTTACTTTATGGTTATTTCTCCTTTACTTTGCACAGAAATGGAGTACTCAAGTTGCAACTTCCAGAAAAATTAAATTCAAAACTACAAAAAAATTAATATCTCAAGAAACAAATTAAGATACAGTTTTTAAACAAATTGCATTTAAAAGTACATATTTTTCCCTACACAACGTTGTAAAGATTGAAAATGTGCGATGTCTAGGAGTTAAAAAATTTGCAGTAATGAAAATTGCAAAAGTGAAATTTCATCAGAATGTGTTGTCATTCGAAAAATGACGTATGCATTACGCACAGATACGTTTGGCTTTTATAATATAGATATGGGTGACAGCACGACCATAAAAATGAGCCCTTTAGCTACCGAATTATGCATTCATGAAAATTTTATATTCTGAAGCATTTTACATGAATTGTTTAAACTAAATTAAAAAAATTACATAATCATTTAATAATTTTTTGAAGAATCTTAGAAGAATTGAAGGATTTAGAATGATTGGATGATCTAGAAGGATTGAAGGATTTAGAAGTATTAATTAAATTTGAATTTATAGGGATTTTGTGAAATTTTTCTAACCCACTCAAATCTTTCATTTTAAATTGTTTTCTTAATAATTTGTAGAATTATAAAAATGTACAAATATGTGTCCTTACAATGTAAATATAGAAATATTTCTGAATTGAAAAACCCTCATCTCCCTTCCTTAGCGCCAAGAAAGCTGAAAAGATACAAAGACAAAAGAAATCATCCTTTTAAAAATAATTTTGTTTTGTGTAACCAATAATGCTTTTGGAACAAGGTAAAGTAATGTATCTGTAGCTCATTCTAAACAGTATTACAATTAATCGATGAATTAAAAGAATTTTATAACAAGTAATTTTAATGGTACATATAAGGGGATAAAGGGTTAAGCAGATGAGCTTCCTTGCGAATGGTATTCATAGAGACAACACATCCTCAAGCTTTTTGAAACTCTTAGCGTATGTGTAACATTGGTTGGTTGCGGTTCTTCAAAATTTCTCTGGACAGAGTCCGTCGGTCTTTATCTCCCAGTTTCGGGGATCTGGCCACATTCTGGCAATCACCGCTGAACTTCTGTTTCCGAATCACATAGACCACAGTCGATTTGGTGGAATTTAGCTTTCTAGATATGTCGATTAAAGATTAGATCGAGCATTTCTGTGGTACCCGATGATGACACCTTTCTAAAAACATACAGCTCTGTTCTTCGTGGCATCTTGCATGCGACTGATGTCAGTGTTGTTTCCGACAACATATTTAACAGTGGAGAGCGTGACGTATATCAGGATCACAGATATCGGCATTTGCATAAGAGTCCAAATTGTTATTGGCAGAGAGTGCATCAATGACAAATGCTTAAATTTTTATAATTATTTTTTTCCTGAAATAGGTTTGGTCTGGCAATTATCCGAGAAGAAGTAAATTATCAATAAAAAAAGAAAGAAAAAAGATTTGACAATTTGCTTAATCTCTATTATCATTCAACTGCTTCAGAGGCCAATTGAAAATCAGTCCACTCCTATCCACGATGTCTTTCTGAATTTCTTCGAAATTTGAACGGTTTTTTTATGAGTAGCTCCATAGATTTGAATATTTAATTATATAAAAAGGATAAGTATTATCGTTCACGCATATGCAGATATAAAAAATTGTTTCATACACCTAATATTTTAGAAAATATTTAATATATTTACATTTCACTACTACTGTACCACTCTTCTCATTGTCCTACTTCATTCCACTCTCCCCTACATCCGATTTTCATAAATGCTGAAATGATGGGACAAAAATATACCCCAATTATATATTTAAAATTTCAAAGCATTCTGCTGGATAGTTTTTTTCACTGTTACATACGGATGGAAGGACGCCGAGCGGGCAGACAGACGACTGATGGACAGACGACGGACCACACAACATCTATAGAAACTACGCATTTATATAACTTATAAGCGCTTTTACATATATTAACATATTAAAGTTAAAACAACAGCGGTAATTTATGTTTTTTTTCAAATTATTTCAAGAAAGACGTTTTGAACAGAAAGCATTCCGGATTATATTTATTGTACATGATTTGGTTTCAGAGAACAGGGTTATATTTCCGCATGCAGTACTTCGGTTTTGACAAACTTCTTTTAAAGAATGTTTTCTAATTTTTACATAATGAAACTTATTAAAATATGTATTTGGTGAAGATTAATGTTTCGTGAATATTTTTATTTATTATAGTTTTTTTATTGAGAGGAGGTATTTCTATATTATGAGTTGCCGTTAATTAAAAAAAAATTACTTATTTTATGTATATGATAAATTTAATATTCAGTTGATACCGAATTTTTTCCATGAAAATTTTCCTTTGGCCATTATCCAGGTTAAGCTCTCTTACTAAGAAAATAACATCATTACGTTTCAGAAATTATGTTTGTATTTCTATTACAATGCTGAAGTGTATCTTCCACTACAATAAAATTTTGTACAATAACTTTTATAAATTAACAGTATTTGTGAAATTAAAGAGTAATTAAAGTATTCAATGTATTTAGATAGAAAAGGTATTCCATTTTAATTTCAGTTGGTAGTTGTGACCGCGAATGTTGTGGTTTAATCCTACCTCACTGATACCTCAACGATATATAACAGATCATGAAGTTTATGTATATACCGTTATTGATTTGAAAGATGAGCATTTTATTTAATAAAAACAAAGTTTTAATTCTGATGCAGAATTTTTTTGTTTTTTGAGGTATTTTCTTAAAGTTATATTCCCGACTTTAAACATAGTATTCAAGTGTGAAACTTCTTGGATCGCTCAGTAATTATCATGCATTTGTGGTAAGGTGGCGTTTTGTGCTACTGAAGCGACTGACTGGAGTTTTACGATTATTGATGTCAACAATTTGGAACTACAATTTCGCTTTTATAAAAAAAGCTGGGTGGGTACATCTATTCTAACCACCCCCCTCCTTCTTTTGGCCTCTAGTTTGCCCCCTTTTGAAGTCGGACAATTGTTTGTAGTGCCGTCGCGTCCTGTACATCTCAAAGGTATTTTTTTTTCAAATTCCATGTATCTATAATGGTAGTCCAATTGTAATTACCTGAAAATTCGAATATTGGCTTTTTTAAACGCTGCCTTGTTTCGCAATTTAAATGCTTATTACATAAGCCTACGTTGGTTATTGGTACTGAAATGATAATCATTTGCATAACTTACCAATTTACACGAACATGCCAAGTTCCGTAACTGCGGTACAATTTTTTCTGGCTGTATATATATTTTTGCAACAGTGTGTGCTTTACGTTGTAAAAAAAAAGTTACATTTTGATTATTTATTTTTATATTTTTTAAGTGTTATTTTTTTTAATTAAAAAAAATTGTGTTCAAATTGACTTTTAACCAGTACCTTTTGCATATGTTTTGAGTTAGATGTAAGTTTACTATGATTATATTTTAATCAAAAACTGTTTGCTATGTGCATAACGTTATGATTTGCACAGCACTTAATGATTTTTACTTACTGATCATACATTAAGAAAAATAGATGTGTAAATATGTCTGAGCGGGCTCAGGCTTGGTTAGGCTCAAGACCAAATCCTTTCAAACATTTAACCAAAAGAGCCGTATTATCGCATGAGCAAAATTTGACAGTAGTTTATAAGTTATTTACATCTAGGACTTCATGTGCCTTTATCTCCAAGTGTTTAATCGTGTGCTCCGTGTGCATTAAAAATATTTAAAAGAAATTTGATCTAATATGTTTCATGTTTAATGCTCTTTGTAATGAAAGCTATAAACAAGTGCAATAAAATGTTGCACAGCTTTTGCTTTTTGAAAATAATCTTGAACATGTTTAACTAGATTGCCCGAACTTAATTAAAAGTACCACTGCAGATTATAAGTATTATTTTATTCAGTATCGTTATTAAGTATTGCAGAGTTACTCTCTTAAGTTCAGATTTTCGGCATACGAGATGAATTTCCTTTTCTATATGAGCTCCTGAAATATCGCTAAATAATACTAAAATGGGATAAATACATATATTTCTCAACTTTAAAAGTCTCATATTCACAGTAATTTTATTTAAAATGTACTGACACATAGAACATCACAAATAATGCTTTTAACTTACTTCTATCTTTACAAGAAGCAAGTATTGGTTTCAGGAAAATTTTCGAAATACGGTTTCCGACGCACTTACATGTCTTAGGGGATCAAAAAACCTGAAAAACATGTTTTTACAAAATGGGTTTCTGGGAGTCTGTGATTCTGTGTTCCTGTCTGTAAGTGACAAAGTATTTCTGGCGTTCTATCTCGAGAACTAAGTCATGGAATTTCACAAAATTTGAGATTCTGTTAGACTTTGTTATGAACTAAATTTGATAAGATTTCGGTGTGTATTGTTCAAAAGGTAGAGTTGCTATTCTCAATTATTCAAAATTTCCACAATAGCTATGGCTCAAGAACTTGAGTATAGATTTTTATAAAATTTTAGGTTTAGTTAGTACTTTATATAATGTGAAGCTGATTATGTTTTGGTGCAAATTGCTCGACAGGTGGCACTGCCCTGGAGATTTGTGATTATTGCAAAATCTCTATCTCAAGAACGGAAATTTCACAAAATTTTAGTTTCTGCGAGACCTTGATATAAACTATATTTGATCAGGTATTATTGTATATCGTTCAACAACTGGCGCAGCTGCGCTGAGCTATTTACAATTTCCACAGTAGCCAAATTTCAAGGAATAATGCATGGATTTTCATAATAGTATTTGATATAACATAGTGCTGATTACCATTTATTGCAAAAAGCTCAACAGGTAGTGCTGTCATTGAGCGCCACCTGTTCGTGATTATAACAATAGCTCTATCTTAAGATTTAATGGACGAAATTTCCTAAAATTTCAGATTCAGTTATTCTCTGATATAGATTAGTGTTGTTTAAATTTTGGTGTAAATGCTCCTATAAATGGCACTGCTATGCATATTTTTTTAAGCTTTTACAATAGCTCTAAAATTTGTATATACATATTAATCCTTTAAGAATATATCATTAAGAGTTTTTATTTCAAATTAGAATTTTTTTCTGTGATGTAGCTATTTTAATTACCCGGCATCCAAACTGGTATGGCCAGAAGGAATCGGACAAAAGGCATAAGGGACTTTCCATTTACTTGTCATTGTTTCCACTTAAACCCTTCGGGATGAGTTCCAGATTCGATGTTTAGGTTCAGAAACCCAAAATAATAATCAGTCTCTAAACTCTTTGATTTGGACTTTTGCTCCTAAACATACTCATTCCTGAGCTAAGATAACTGAAATTTTTATATTCATTGCTGTTTGCATATTCATTGAAGACTTCATCTGTATTTTAAAAATGATGACACTTATGGGATTCAAAATTGGTCTGGAATTCATTTTCCGAGAAACGAGGCAACGCCCGGATTCAGCAGAGTTTTGAATATCTATCGCTTTTTTTTAAAGTCAAGAAAGGTCCCATGACCCCCCCCCCCACCTGAATGGGAGATTGGATAAATATAGTATAAAGTATCACTTTATGACTTAAACTCCGCGAAACTTTAACACCTTTTTCTCGAAACTATCTTTTTGTAAAATGGTATCCACGATTTCTAAAGTTCTACTAAACCAATTTACTTGAGGTTTGGCGTGAATCTTCTCTATACTCTTATTTATCGTATTAACTATCCTCAGCCTCTAATTTGAATTTTTACTATTTTTAAAAAAATCGGAAATCTTAAAAAATATAGCACAGAATTTTTTTTTCGGAACCAGCCATTTGGTGAAAAAAAGTATTTTCAACTGTTTCCTAATTAATCGGATAGTTGCGTTACTGTAAATTTATAATATATATATAGAGGGTGTCCAGCAAATAACACCCTGATTTCAAAATTAAATTTCTCAAAAACAAAGATCGATAGGAATATGTGGTAAACGGTTTTTTCATTAGGTAAGCTGTAAAAATCTTATACAGAAATTTCAAACAGTGAATATTCTGAAAAAATTGCGTTCTGATTACATAGAATGCTTTGATTTGACATTTTTCTTGTTTTAGATTACCTGCAGAGAAATAATTTTTCAGCTTACAGTGCAATATTTTAAAGATTTTTCAAAGTAAACTTTTACAATTTCGAAATTTCAAAAATTTAATTTAAAAAAACTATAAAATATGGCACTTTAAGCCGAAAAACACATTCTCTGGCAGCAATCTACAGCAAGAAAAATGTCAAATCAAAGCATTCTTTGCAATCAGAACACAATCTTTTCAAAATATTTACCGTTCGAAACTTTTGTATAAGATTTTAACAGCTTACTTGATAAACAAACCGTTTACTGCATAATTCTATTGATTTTTGTTTTTGAGAAATTTAATTTTGAAATCAGGGTGTTATTTACTGGACACCCTGTATATACATTGGTCGATAATATTTTGAAATTTCAATTTTTTCCGTATTCTTAAAATAATATCTAATAAAAAATGCAAAATAAAATATTGTTTGTCTTTTTTTTTTAAAGTCATTTCAAAAATTACGCATAAATCATGCCTCTAGACAGGAATACCGTCTTAAGGGGCTAAAGGAAAAAAAACAATTAATATTATTAAGGAAATGAGTTACTTATTTCATATTTAAAATTAATGTATCATTTAAACATGAGATTCCAATTATTTTAAGAATTAAAATATAATATCCTCCTTATTCTTGTAAATATTATAAACAGAAAAATTGAATGCAAATTAAACAGCTTTGCATAAAGAATATTTTTTTGAACTAAACGCTTTATGTATAAAAAAGAAAACTGAAAAACAAAATTGCTGAGCAATATACACCAAAAAATAATCAGATCTAGTATATATCAAAGTCTAACAGAATCCAAAATCTTATGAAATTTCATGCATTAGTTCTTGACATAGAGCGCCCACGAATTTTTTGTCACATACAGAGAGACACACTAACAGACTCACAGACAGACATTTTGTAAAAACATGTTTCTTCTGTTCTCTGAACCATCAAACGTGTAAATTCATCGAAAACCGGATTTCGAAAATTTTCATGAATCCAATATTTTTTCTTCTAAAGATTGAAGAAACTAAAAATAAAACCCTCGTTATTCTAGCAAATATTAAGAAAAGAAAATTTTAATGCAAGTTAAGCAGCTTTGCATTAAAAATATTTTTGGAACTACACGCTATATGTATATATAAAAAAAAGTTCTTCAGCATTTTCAGCTACTCATAATGCTTTTTTAAAAAATATATTTATTCAGTAAACATTAACGCTCAGTATTTTAATTTTATTTGCTGAGTAGCTTTAATGCTCAGTATTAACTTTTCTGCAATAAAAAAACTATACAAAACCGTCTTTCTGTCACTTGAATCAATAACGATAACAATATGAGTAAATAAATGGATGCATTATTACGTGCTAATTCACTTTTTTATTTTCACACACAATTGAGAGATTGAACAACTGCACCAGTAGTCCGACTGTCACCAATAAATTTTAAAAGCATCCTTTGACTTTGGTCAATAATTAAATCATTAAATTACACGAGTTTTATTCGCAATTTGTTTATATAAAATTATGAGCTTTCATTGGGTGGTGCAAACCTGTTTTTTCACTATTTGATAGCGTGCTATTTCATTTTTGTACGTCACGTATGAAAATTCAAGTTATGCAGTATTTTCAGTATTGAATGAAGCGCTTTTGAAGTCGCATTGGAAAGTTGCTTCCGCAGAAATTTTATCTTCATGTAAGCTTCCAGCATCAATTATTTTCAATGAAAATAGGCATTAGCTTACACAGCAGCATAAACGTTAACATCAATTAGAGTTTACATCAATTCTTTGGGAATTCAGCTATTTTTGTGGATCCATGTAAGTATCTTTGATACGTATACTTTTTAAGAGAATTAAGAGGTCACTCGACTCGCAGAAAAAGACCCGGATGTTAATGTTAAGTCTACGGGGGAGTTATTTTCATATATCTAGCTCAAATTTTAATATTTCCACATGATTTTTCTGTAGGATATCCGAGTACAATCTAGAACCGGGCTGGTTTTTACATTTTCTCTTTTGGTTTCGGATTGTTAAAAAAAATACTTTAATCTTCGGAACCGGCTGAAACCGGTTCTGAAATTGTTCCGGTTCAAAACAATCATAATAGTTAAAAAAAATCACAAAAATCGAAAATTAAAAACTAGCAATGTTTTAGATCGTACTCAGCTAACCTATGCAAAAAAAAAAATCATGTAAAAATATTAAAATTTGAGCGAGATACTTGAACAACCCCCCCCCCCCCCCCCAGAGACTTAACATTATAACACCTGGGTCTTTTTCAACTAATCGAGTGGCCTCTTAAGCAATTTATAGTACAATTTTGGAATAATAATGGAAGACTCAATGAAGGAAAATGATTCTGCCATTAAACTGTTCAATTTCCCTAGCAAAAATTAAAAAATTAAAATTTTTTTGAAAAATTAAAGAAAATTTTAAAATGTATTTTCTTGTACAATTTTGAACATTTGGAGAGCTAATCTTTTAAAATCTTTTCATGGAAGTCGTGCATAATTTTTAAGTACCAGGTTTATCATGCTAATTAATTTGAGAGAAAAAAAAAATGTGTAAATACGTCTAATGTTACAGTAAAAACATAATTTGTTTTACATTTTTACGCGTAAAAGAGGAGATTTTTTAATACTTAATTGTAAATATGATACTTAATTTTATTAAAATAGACCATTGGGAACATCCCCTACTCTAAAAGTAAATAAATATATAAATAAAATTAAATAAAATCTAGCAAATAGAAATACATACATAAAAGTTTTATCTCTTTAAGCATACCTATTCGTCGAGGAAACACAAATTGAGAATAATCACTTCTAAGTGAAATGGATTTTAAAAATTGTTTAAGAACGTACTAGGGAAACAGATGTAATTTAAGGAAAAAAGAAAATGAAAAATTGATACTTTAGTCCTTTATGCTGAGTCTTTTTAATTTGTCAGAGTCCAGATAAAAATAAATAAATAAATAAACAAGATTTTTACAAAAAAAAAATCACAGTGATCATACATAAATTACTTTATCGCCTTATTTTATGGAAACATTTCTTCATGTATGCATGTACGTTGTGGCCTAAACCCGGAGGCTAGGTAATTCTAGAACTCGCCGGCCAATACCCGAACTGGCTCAGTTTCCAGGCCAAAACCCGAAATATATGAAATTAATAGCAAATTTCGGGTTTTGGCCGGCCAATTCACGAACTTGCCTGGAAGCATTGGCCAACATTCAAACTGGGGATTTTAGACTACCCTTTAGATGCAGATGAAACTTCTTTTAGAAATCTGGAATTGCTATATTTCATGCACTGTAGTAAATAACTGTTTGTCATCCATCTAATTGATGCATGGGTACCAATTTTATTGTAACTAAGATAATGTAACAACATTAAAATGCACAGTAAAAACGTTTGATTATATTGAAACGAAATATTTTTGTGTTTCCTAGTAAATTAACCAAAAATAGTACACAATTCCCTTTCAATTTCAAAATTAATTAATAAACAAAATAAGCTAACAATTACAAGTTAACCCGAGCCTTTACTCGAGTTAGAGCACGGGCAGGCAGACGGCTAGACTATTTGAATTCATAGATACTTTCAACTGTATAGAAAGGATTAAAAGCCGAGTGCCTATATTTATTTCGTGAACTCGCCAATCGCGACCAATCGTGAACTCGCCAATGGCCAGGTCTGGAATTCACCAAACGCATTTAGCCAGTTCGCAAATTGGTCAGCCAATTCTAGAATTAGCCAGTCATGCTTAAACATTCTTGGCCAGTTCGGGATTCGAGGTAAAGTTAAGTTAGTTTAAAGAAAGTTTTAATTAAATAAAAGTAAGTTTAATTAAATTAAAGTAAGTTTAATTTTTTTTAATTGGTATGCTTTCACTATCGAAGCCGGTTTCGAAAATAAAAGTGTTCTCACTAAAAAAACTTTTAAATAAAATCGAAAAAGGTCAATAGTCAATAAGGGATTTTGTAGAAATGTATTTGAAGTTTGACAATGCCAAATATATATATATATATATATTGAAATGCAAACGAGACATCTTTTTATTTCTTCCATAGGATTATCCTTAACGAACGGGTCTTATCTTTTTGCTTGACTGAAGTAGCCTCTTAAAGAGAAAAAAATAGCTTGACCTTCGTTTCCCGATCGGTGTGTCGTATGCGAGTAAAATCGGTTTACTCATCCTGAGGCAGAACTCCAGTATACTAAAATGATAAAAATGCTGCAATTTCAAAAAAGATTACAAAGTGGCTCTACAAGATGGCCAAATTAGAGAAGGGATAGAAAGGTTCATAATATGAAAGAGTGGTCTGAAAAACTTTCTAAAGATGTATGACATAACAGGGTCCAAAAAATGGTTGAAGTTTACTCATTACCTTTGAGTTCACTTTTTATTCCCAGAATGCACCCGGAAATATCGCAGCTCACTCTTTAAGATTGTTTTATTTTGTAAATAATATTTACAGGAGTGTTCCTTCAAAAAATACATCTAAAATTATATTTATTGCCGAAATAGCTACGATTTAAAAAAATCACTCCCTAATCGCCCCCCTCCCCTTCCTCCTGAAATTCAACTCCAAGACGAGAAAAGTTTGTAATATGAAAGAATAGTCCGAAAATTTTCCTGTGATATATCACACGGCGGAACAAAAAAAATTTTTGGAAATTACTTATCAGCCTTCGGTTCACTTTTTATTTCCAAAATACACCCGGAAATGATGCAACACCCACTTTAAAATAATTATATTTAATAAAAAATATTTACCGAGGAGTTCCATAAAAAAACTCCACATCCAAAATGATATACATTGTCGAAATAGCTACGATATAAAAAATTCCCCTCTTATCGCTCACCCTCTCCCTCCCTCCTGAAATTCAACTCCAGGAAGAGAAAGATTCGTAAAATGAAAGAGAGGTGCGTAAACTTTCCAATGATATACATATAACATGACGAGACCAAAAAAAAGTTTCTAATTTAGATGTCACCCGTGGGTTCACTCAGTTTTCCCAGAATACACATAAAAATGACGCAGCCCCCACTTTAAAACCTTTACATTTAATAAATAATATTTACCGGAGAGTTCCATAAAAAAAAAAAACTCCACATCTAAAATGATATTTATTGTCGAAATAGCTACAATTAAAAAAATAAAATCATCCCATCATCCCTTTCCTGAAATTAAACTCTAGGGTGAGAAAGATTCGTAAAATGAAAGAAAGGTACGAAAATATTCCGATGATATATATATGACATGACAGATCCAAAAAAAGTTTGAAATTTACAAGTCACCCATGAGTTCACTCATTTTTTACAGAATATACCTAAAAATGACGCAGCTCCCATTTTAAAATCTTTATATAATATTATTTATATAATAAATAATATTCACCGGAGAGTACCATATAAAAACTCCACGATATTCACTGTCGAAATAGCTACGATATAAAAATTTAACCCCCTTATCGCTCTCCCTTTCACCTCCTGAAATTAAACTCCAGGAGGAAAATTTTCGTAAAATAAAAGATGGTGACTTTTCACCACTTTTCATAGTGATTACTTGACAGTGGGGTCTCTGTTACCATTTGACGAAGTCTTGTGTGACAGAAAGTCACCATGTGACTTTGATGTGTCATTATTTGGTTATTTATAATAATGCAACATTCACAATGACTTTGAAATTGAGCCTCCAAATGACAGTCACATGAGAGTCTCAATAAAACGACACTGCAAAATCACCTGGTGACTCGTCACAAAGCAGCAGTCACAGTGACCTGACAGTGGAGTCACATAAAGTAGTCATTTGAGATTCATAAAAGAGACGCATGGAATTTCCTATTTTTTGTTTCACCGTAGTGACTATGACTCTTGTGACCATGTGTGACCTGAATGAGCTGTTATATGGACTAGCTGTTATGCAGGGATAGTAATTATTCGAATTACATTACTTCCTGTAGAATATTCGCGTGAAAATTATCGCTTGAAAATCCCTTTGGCCTTAAATTTTGCACACCAGTGTATACATCGTGTGTCCCAAAAATGACTGAAGGATTTTAAAATTCAATAACTTGCAAACGATGACAGCTATTTAAAGAATTTTTGCAGGAGGGTTATGTATAATGTCAGGAGTTTTTTACCGTAATTTTTTATTTTAGTTTGAATTTAAACAATAGGTGGCTCTGACGGCGATTGAAGGCCAGGTGAGTGAAGCGTCGACCTGGTGAAGTGTCGGGGGTATGAATGCGTCACTCTTCTATGCAATTTTAGATGAGAGGGGATAAAAAAATATATCTTAAAGTATTGCGGGTAAGGGTAGGGCACAGTAAATATCTTCAGAACATGCACTTTAGAACGGGGGGTCATTTTCGGTTATGGCTCTTCGAAGACCGATGCAAAGTACCTCACTTACTGCAAAATATTATGGAATAACATAGTTCGTTTTGTTTATATTTCTATTTTTGTGAATCTGAAGATTCACCTGCTGTACTTCCAATGTGGACATAATGTGTCCATATTGGGAATCGGGAGTAGTTTTATTAAATCTTGTAATAAATAAAGAAAGAAAACGTTTTTAAGCTATATATGCAATAGCAATCGAAAATATGTTTTAAAAGCTTTCTAAAACTCTTCACTTTTCAATATTTAAAGTAATTTTACGATATCTAAATAGAATTTAAACTTACCTTTAATTACTATCAGCACACCACGAAACAACAAGTTTCCTTCTAAATGGCGAACAGCGCGCTTTTTTGTACTTTGTTGGCTTAATTATCTTTTCAACTGCTTTTTTTCACGGACATATAGAGCGATTTCTCTATAAAAATTGTTACTTTTAAAAATATTGGGAGTGTCATTATTGGGTACAAATACCTTATATTTCAGTTTTCAGAAAAAGAAAAATATGTTAAATTTGACTTACAAATTTGATTTCTTCTTCAAATAATATGTTATATCTAATTGCC
This sequence comes from Maratus speculifer, assembly GCA_964019185.1. NCBI lineage: Eukaryota > Metazoa > Arthropoda > Arachnida > Araneae > Salticidae > Maratus > Maratus speculifer. The sequence goes on from OZ025292.1 coordinate 458,689,294, forward strand.
AAATATATATTATTTGTTTAAGTGAAATTTATTAAGAAACTTTTCAAATAAAATCAATTTTGTCATTGTATGTTTAATTACACATATGACTTATATGTGATTAAATACATATAAAAAATACATCGAAGGTTTTTTTAGCTTCATTCTTTTAATAAACTGTGTCAAGTAAGTGAGACATGTGTTTATACAGGTTTTACTTAAAACACAATGTAGCATATGTTACTTGGTTTTCTATTTGTCGGCGCTCGTGTAATATCTTAAATGTCTCAACCGCGATTCACGGACTTGTAAGCTTTTTTTTTTTTTTTTTACGATTTAGATTGTTTGATTCCTACCAGTTTTTAAAAATAGCGCAATTGATTTTTTTTAGCTTCATTTTAACTACCATTGACGAAGGTGAATATTTCTATTTAGAAAAATAATGCCCAAAAAACTAAAGAATCTTGCCAATATTTATCGCATGTGATTATAAATGTTCTTCGCTGAATCATTTAAAAATTGTTTCAAGAGCCCCCCTTTTTTTAATGTAATTTTTAGAGAAAATGCATGCAATTATTAAAACACTGGATTCTTATTTTTGTGGATAAAGCAACCAGGATTCCAACTCCTACATTTTCAGAAACAATGATGATTAGCAATATGCTACGATATCTATCTATAGTTTCCATAGCAGCACCTGAATTCGAATTTTATTCCATACAGAATGGTGAAGAAAACATTTATGTTTATGATGCTGCTTACATACGTCTTTTGTCACAAATTTTCCAAGTACCTTATAAGATAAATCTGCTTTCTGATGAAGGTGGGATTGCTGTAAAATTACCTGAAGGAAATTGGACAAGTTACATCGGAATGGTGCAACGTTCAGAAGTCGATCTCGCAATAAATGCTCTGATGAACTACGAGTTATTTCAAGACATGAAATTCACCTACCCTTAAATTTTTACCGATGTCACATTTGTGACGGATAACCCGGAATCAAATCCTGAGAGTTTGGCCATAACATATCCATTTCCTTCAGTATTATGGATTTCACTTATATTTACGATTTTCTTATTTTCATGCGGTTTATTTCTCCATGTGCATAGAAAACAAACATATCAAAATGTTCTATTTAAGGCATTTGGAAGTTTATTAGAGAAATCCATCGGCATGCAGATACAAAAAAGTAATCTTAAATTGATGATAGGTGCATGGCTTATATTTGTTTTTGTTATTATTAACAGTTACAAGGCTGTTATACTATCAGTACTCATACTACCACGATTTACAAGAATTAGAGATATACCAGATTTAGCAAAAGCTGCGGAACAAAATTCTGTAACCTGTTACTCATACAAAGGATTGCATCAAAATCTACTGCAATCAGAATATGACACTTGGAGATCTATTGGTAAATGTATGCTAAAAAATATTTTAAATCCAGAAAATGTTGAAGAAGCCTTCATTAGGGCTTCGCCGAAAAAGGCATTCCTAGAAGCTAGAATTTATCTAGGACAATATGAAGATGTGTACTTTATTTCTGAAGACTCTTTTTATAACATAATGTTTGCCGTTTCGGTTTCAAAGACATTCCGTCAACTGTGTTATTGAACGAAAAGATTCATCGGTTATTTGCTGCAGGGTTGTTTCAGAAGGTAGCGAAAGATGAACATTTTTTCTGAAATTAAAAGCGACATCTTTTGATTCTACTGAACCACCTACAAGTAAAATATTACAACTTGAGGATCTGAAAGGAGCTTTCATAGTATTGTTCATTGGATATGGGCTATCAATAGTTGTACTGTTAATTGAAATGGTAATTAAATATTTGCGTATATCAAATGCCGTGTTAACTGATAAAAGATGGAAAATTTTAAAGAAAATATTTAAAAAAAAAAGTACACAAAATGCATAGAAAATATTTTGCGATAACTTCTGTACACAAAATCTTCAGAATGAAATAATTAGGACTTACATTGAAACTGCGTCTATTTCAGAAATATAATAAATTTTTTAATGCAACTTTGTCATTTCAAAAGAGTGAAGCTAAAATACGATTTCTTTAAGTTATATCAATTAAAATGAAGGCGAGAGACATTGAAAAAGTGTTAAAAGATTTTACTTACGAAATGTATTGGAGAAATTTCGTGCAAAACATAGCGAACAAAATTTCAAGCAAATATATATATAAACCAATTCTCAGCAGTCATTTTACGTTTAGATGCACACATATAGAATGCAGTTTCATTTTTTATAAAAAATTACTTCACAACAGATTTTATTCTGAAATATGTGCACACAGTTCTGTATTTGATTTCATTATATGTCAATACAATGTGACTGATTTAACAGCACAACATTTAAAGCTGTCATTAAAATTGAAATAATAATAATTTTATTAACACATTTTTGCATTTAAGATTCAGTATGTGAATAATTCAATGGCATATTCATCGTACATTCCCTAAAGCCTACTTTACATTCGGATTTTACTCTATTTCAGTAAATAAACATACAAGGAAATTTACATACAACTATTGCATAAATTAACAATGAATTCTCGAGATTAGTATGCAGTTTTACAAATGCAAAACGTCTATATTCAACTTTAAACTTACAGGGCTTATTTTCAGTTATTATAACTAATATCTTATAAAAGATTAGTTTTTTTTATTAATGTTGCATTACGATTGATATATACAGTGGACTCTCTCTCTCTTTCTGAACACACTCTGATGGGAACACCCCGGTATTATGAACACATTCTGAGAGTCTCGGCGCGCGTAGCCCCATAGACTTAACAAAAGAGGAACACTGTATTCAGAACACCCCCTATTATGAACGCTACTTTTTGGTCTCTATTTCTATCCAACCTCTTTGTAAATTGAACATGTGTCTGCAATCTGTGTTTGAATTCCCATCATCAAAATTAGCAGAAACTAATACAGAAATATTAAAAGGTTCAATGAAAAATTAAAAAAATATACAGACAAAATCCCTGATATTACTTCAGATAAAATCTTCAGTCAAATGTTAGAATACCTTGTTGTCATCTGCGTGCTGTAAAGAAAGCAATTTTATAATTGTGTTTAAATTAGAAAATGTAAAAATTTAGTTTTTGATTTGTTGATCACAATTGCTGTAAAACAAAATAATCTACGTCATCTTGCTTATTTCAAAAATACTTTTATAGGAATTATTGTTAACCACAGCTTAACCTTTTCCGGCACACTGTGCCCGGTCTCGGATACCTAATTTTAATTCCAAACTTGCAATAGACATCAATAATATTTTAGTAAAATTTCGCTTTTATAATAAAAACTTAAAATAAGGACTTCAAAGTATCTAAAAAAATAATTTTTAAGTTCCGGTGGCAGTCGATAATGCTCATTTTACTAACAAATTTTGCACGTGCCGGAAAAGGTTGACTGAATTCATCGATTGATCAGCTACAGGAAAAATGGCACTTAAAGAAATTATTTCCTTATAAATTTATATCTACTTAATTTCAATAAACTTCATTTTTGACCATGATAGAGCATTTGTTATGGGTTGTAGCAATAATGTTATTTTACTTATTTCTTAAAATGAAGGAAATATAATAAAAAGACAGCATCGACTTAATTTGATCAACTACTGGCTCAGTCCTCCTACATAGTAGTAGTGGTAATGCATTTTCTATCTCCGTCTATAATGAACACCCCCATAACCTGGACATATTCGGCCGGTCCCACGAGTGTTCGGAATAGAGAGAGTCCGCTGTAATTGTATTTTTTTACATTCATCAGAAACAATCCTGTACATTTCAATTCGTGTAACGTACCTAAAGAAATTGAAAATACTTGCAGGTCATTTGTATTCTACAGCTCATATTCAAAATATTAGAATAATTACCTTTTTTTTAGAAATTGAAAATATCGTTTGGTAATTTAATGTCTTTTAATGAAAATATGCAAACGATATTTTTATTAAGAACTTATTGTTGATTAAACTTACTTGTTATCTTAAATTTAATATCATTTTTGAAAAGATTAATTGCAAAAAAAATTATTTTGAAAAGTCAAAATATTAGAATATTTATTCAAGTGGTTCAAAATATTAGAATATTTTACATTAATTCTCCTTTAATTATTACCAATTCTTAACTGGTGGCATCATTGATTAAATTCAGACTATTTTATTTAAAATCAGTATTCTTTTTTGCAGTTTGTTTCTTTTTCGTCTTAAAATGGGCCATGTGAGTGATATTCCTGAATCTACTAAACTTCGTATGGTTGATTTGTATCGGCACGGTAAAAATCAATGTTTTATAGCGAATTATTTACATTGTTCGCAATTGAGCGTTAGTAAAATACTAACACAATATTCAAAAATTGGAAAATTTCAAAATAATCGCCGAAATGGTGGCCGAAAACCAAAAACATCTGCTAGAGATGACAGGAAACTGAAGCGCATAGTTAAGAAAAACCGTTTTAAAAGTGTGCGATTCTTGCACCGAAAATGGAAAGAAGAAGGAGTTGAAGTTTCTACATCGACAACATTAAGACGTCTCCATAAATTTAAATTTGAATCTCGTGTACCGAAAACAAAACCTCTCATGACTGCAAGACAAAAGCGTATAAGATTGAATTGGTGTAAATCAAGACGTTTATGGAGCAATGAAGATTGGAAAAATATATTATTTAGTGATGAAAGTATGTTTTGTGTTTCATATGGTAATCAAGGTATTCGAGTTTGGAGAATGGAGCAAGAAGCGTTTGATAAAGAATGCCTTAAACGTTCCGTAAAATTTGCTGCTAGTGTAATGGTTTGGGGTTGTATGAGTGCAGAAGGACCTGGAAAGTTATGCATCGTCTACGAAAAGGTTAACTCTCTGATATATCAAGAAATTTTAGAATATTACATGATTCCATCATCAGAAGATTTATTTGAAGATGATTTCATCTTTCAACAAGATTTAGCGTCCCCGCATACCTCGGTGTCAACTAAGAATTGGTTCCGCCAACGCAACATTAAGGTACTTCCTTGGCCACCAAATTCACCAGATCTTAATCCCATCGAAAACGTATGGTGTATAATGAAGAAAAAACTTCAAGAAAATCCTCCTTCAAGTAAAACTGAGTTAGTGGCACGTATAAAGTCTATTTGGGCTAATATTGATAGAAATGTTTGTAAACACCTTGTATATAGTATGCAAGATCGATTGTACGCTGTTATGAAAGCTAAAGGGGGTGCTACAAAATATTAACTACCATTTACTTCATATTCATAAGGTAATATTGTTGCGTAAAATAAAATATTCTAATATTTTGAACCAATCTAAATTTTATTCTAATATTCTGGTGTGTTTAAGGAAGCTGTATACCTAATTTATTATGCTGTATTTTATATTTTATAAATGTTAAAATCTTATCTAAACATTCCAGATTTAATTTATAAGAAATTTAATTGCATTTACTTAGTATAAAAAATAAATAAATGACAAATAATTTTTTCTTATTACTTTTTCTCAATTATTCTAATATTTTGAATATGAGCTGTACTAAATTGCTTTTGTAGATGCAATTACAGGGCTGACTCAGGAGTTTATTTTTTATTTTACTTGCCACCACTTCATCTAAACAGAAATTCTTAATATAATTTTTTAACCAATTTCATAAGAAATAAATCACAACACTTCTATTAAAAGAATATAGGTGCTGAAAGAAAGTAAAAATAATCGGGATCAAACAATCATTTTTCGACACAGAAATTACTTTAAATAAAATGCAACTTCTTAGATCGCGATAAATATTTGGCTTCAATTATTAAATAAAATTTCTGGGTCGAAAAAGAATTGTATGATTCGCGGATTATAAGCCGGAAATTACGACAAGTAATAATAGTTACCATAATTGCGCTTTGACAAAAATTATTTTAAGACATTTTCTGCTTATAAATTCTTGAGAATGAAACCTGTAAAAATTACACTGAATATGATTATAGAAGACAAATTAACTTTACATTATAATGCAATATCACTATTTTTTATTCTAGAAAAATAATATTGTATAAAATAAATTTGATACCGAAGAATTGTCTGCCATCGACATTCCATTACATGTGCGACTTCTGAGGTAAAAGATATGTTCTGTGCAAAAACTAGCAATAAAAACCTGGTATTTTTTAAAACTCTATCATATCTAGGAGGAAATGCACTAAAGTTAATGTTAATCAATTGACAAATATTTCTCATTCTTCATTTCGGTAATTTAAATACAATCTGATACACAGGATATACCACGTGGATATCTAGCTAGATGTTTATATTTTTTTCTAGTTTCTTTTATCAATGCCATATTTATTTATTTTTTGAAATGGTACAAATAGAAAAAATCTTGAGGGAAAAAATGTGCTTATAAAATGCAAAAATGCACAAATACATACAGTTTGATATACATTTCAAACACCCTATGAAAACAAAAAATATATATAAATACACAAATTTCGAAAAACAAACGCAGAATTTGAAAAGAGTTCTGAAAACGTTTTATTTTTTTTTAAATCTTTTCATATTGTTAGAAAAGTCTTTAAGACTCTCCGACGACCTGTCCAGGCTCATATTTACTTGTTTTATGGCAGACATCCTGGTCTCGCCTGTTTGGTTTTTGCTATGCTAAACAGAAGCATTGTGACCGAAAAAAACTCATAACAATAAATGACATCCTACTACCGAACATACAATTTCAAATAATGACATAATACTGAAAAGAAAGAAAACGGCGATAAAAAAATTGATTTAATCACAACTTTTTGGAAAATCTATTAACCACTTTACTGATTAATATTTTTGAAAAAAAAAAACTTCTAAATAAAGCCTATTTATTTTATGTCCTTTACTGAAATTTTAATCTTTTATCACTAGTTTTTTTTTCTGCCTAAAAGAATCAGAAAAAGGTATGGATTAAGTAATACAAAATTTACAATAAAATTTTACAGGTGAAAATAATTTATCATCAGACTAAGGATGCCCACATGTAGTACGGGCAAACGATTGGCCAAAACACATTGCCCATACGACGGACGTACGGGCTAAACAGGAAAGCAGTTAATTTAAAATTTTGTTTATTGTGTATGGTACATACACATTGTTATTCATTTAACTAAAGTATTGAAAGTTTGCATTTAACACAAATATAAAATGGAATGCGAAATCACTTATTTTCTAGTAAATTTTTTTTTATATAAAAGTGCAAATTTTAATTTTTCTTTACTCCAAATATTCGCAAAATTCATAAGTAGTCTTACAATATGGAATAGAAATATATGCATCATAGACTTTTTCAAGGAGAAAAAACTTTCACCACAACCCAGATCTTAATTTTACTCATTTTTGAAGATACAAATTTCACTTAACAAATAAAATGCAATTTTATTTTTAAAAAATTCAGCAAACTTTTATTAAAATTATACAGGAATGTAATGCCTTTTTAATTTTCTTTATAATATTTACTGCATAAAATTACATTGTATAAAAACTCTGACATTTGCATGCTCAGGGTTCGCACAACATTGCCACTAAATTTTTACAGTATTTTCAATGTATTTCACTGCAGAAAAATATAGCAAAAATTGCGATTCGAGGAGGTTTCTGCGAATTCTGTTTCTTAAATATAAATATAAATTTCCTTATTATTAATAGTGGTGCCAGAATCCTGACAAACTACAAGGAGTGTGAGAAACCTCGCAATTCTGTTTAAAATTTTAAAAAAAATCAAAAGATTTATTGAGATTAAGAATAGGGCTTAATAATAAAAATTTTAGTACTGTTTGTTTTAATTTTTTTATTTCATATAAGAATCTACCACTTTTTGGAGCCAATTGTGTTTAAAAATGAGTTAGAGTAAAGTAACAAATTGATGACAATTGACCAATAACTAACTGATCTATAACTCAACAAAAATTACACTCAGGTAACAAAAGTCATGGGATACCCTGCTAATAGCGTTTCGTTTCTACGTTCGCCCGGCAAAGTACAGCAACACGATGTGGTATGCACTTTACAAGTCTTTTGAGGAAATATTGAGCCATGGAGCTTCTATAAACGCCCATAATTCCGAAAATGTTGCCGGTTGATTTTTTTGTGCACAAACTAATCTCTCAATTATGTCGAATAAATATTCGATGAGATTCATGTAGGGCGATCGTGTTGGCAAAATTATCAGCTGGAATTTTCCAGAATGTTCTTCAAATCAATCGCGAAAAGTAATGACCCAATGACACGGCACAATGTCAGCCTGGAATAGTCCATCGTTGTTTCAGTACATGAAATCCATGAATAGTTGCATGTGGTCCCCCAGTAGCTCAACATAATCATTTCCGGTTAACTACCGGTTCAATTTGACCAACGGACCCAGTCCATTCCATGTAAACACAGCCCGCACCATTATCGAGCCACCACCAGCTTCCACAATGCCTTCTTGACAAGTTGGGTCCATGGCTTCACAGGGTCTTCGTCACACTCGTACCCTTCCATCAGCTCTTAACAATAGAAAGCGTGACTCATCAGACCAGGTCACTTTTTTCCAGTCGTCTACGGTCCAAGTGATATGGTCACGATCCCAGGAGCTGTTGGCGATGTTGTTCTGTTAGTTATTCCGTCCGAGTCGGTATTTTACTGCTATAGCCCATTGAACTGTCAGACTGTCCTAACCGACACTCCCGTCGGACGTCTCGCATTCATTCCTGGAATTATTTCAAGCAGCGTTTGCTTCTCTGTTTACACTAACAAGTCTACGCAGACGCCGCTGGTCGCGGTCATTAAGTACCGGTGGTCGACCACTGCGTTGTCCGTAATGGGAAGTTATGCCTTAATATAGGTATTCTCGGCACACTAGTGAACGGTTTCCGAAATGAAATGCCCCATGCGCCAAGCTTCAATTAGCATACTGCGCTCGAAATTCTTTAATTCTCGTCGGGTGGCCATAATCACATAATTAACATTCTCACACGAAGCATTTGAGAATAAATGAAAGTCCTTACCAGGTACCGAAAATTTAAACATTTTGCAAGCGGCACTGCTGCCATACCAGGTCAAAATTCATGCTTGTACCAGCAACAAAAATATGCTAGGTATTGCTAGGTATTGCTATGTCTGCTAGATTTCCATACTATTATATCGACATAGGTGAAAAGTGCTGGTTAAAGTCAGTTGAAATCTGTTACTTGAACAATTTAAAAATAAAAATAATAAATTTAGCAAGTAATTTTATCAAGAAGTTAATACTTAATTTGTCCTACAAAACCTTGACACCTTTTGTCAGTTATTGGTTCATAAATGCCAATGACTGGATTTCTGCATTAATAATAAGATAAAACGTTAAAAAGGGGACACTATTTATATTATGACTACTATTTATGTTATGATATCATGTAATTTGATACTATTTATATTATGATATCTATATAAGTAATGTTAAATATTTTGTTTATAACAAAAAATAAAATATTTTTAAACAATGAATACCTTGAAATATAAATATAACTTTTTTTGTTTCTGTTATCTTTTCAAGTAAAGAGTCAGACATTAGTTCACTTTTGTGTCAGTCATTGTACTTTCAAAATGTGGTTGGTGTGAAGTTACTTGGATTTTTGTCTACATTTATGAAGAAAAATTTATTTTACTTAAAATGATGTATATATATATTTTTTAAATTTTTGACAACAATGGCTTTTTATGTTTGTTTAAAAAATTGTCAAATTGCAAAATATGTGTAAAAATTACTTGTAATTTTGCAAAATTCCTTTGAACGAGAAAACATCCTTAAGGAAAGATACAACTAGTAATCCACGTCAACTGCATTAAATTTACTAAGAAATGTTTGCAGAATATAGATAAAATGATATACAGGGCCACGCAAAGAATTAGGTACATGGAGCTTATGAATGATAATTTATGAGAAAGTGATTTCAGTTGTTTTAAGAGTGCTTTAGTTTAAAATACATTTTATCTTAACATTGATATGTAATAAAGGTACCAGGCAAATTACAAGGCTGAACAAAGTATTCAAGTGTGTTTCCATCTATTAGAATAAATTGCTGAAAGAGAAATTTCAAGCTACTAGGCATTTTTTGCTAAACTAAATTTTCCAATTATATAGTATGTATATTAGCTGACAGATCAAATACAGGGCTGTTCCAGTTTTACTGGGATACATTTTTGGCTACATTTGGCTTTATAACCTTATTTACCTAAATAACGAAGTTTTGTTAAAGATTTTATGAAGCGTTGGAAAGTGCTTCATAATCTATGCTTAACGCGTGATTTTTCATACTTTTTTTACTTAATTTCCATGTACAAGCTAATATTCTAATATGTAATCGATCATAAGAAACAGCCATCAGCTGTCTTGACAGTGGTGGATGCAGCTGTCACACTCCCATTAAAGGAAAATGAATGGCAACTCGATTACAAAGAAAAAAAGTAACCATGGTAACATCTTTCGATTTTCTAGAACAGAGTTGCCATTCATTTATTTTTTACAGAGGTACATGGCAGTTTTTTTCACAGCCACATTTACCATAGTTAGCTATTTTCTAAAATAATTAAATAAGATGTATAAAATGACTTGAATAACATGACTTGAATAACCAAAGTGCTTTGAGTCGTGATGTGTTCCAAGCTGCATAGTTTCAAGGACATACTCTTTATTTTCTTTTTAAAATTAATGTAACACTGAGTAGGAATGAAGCTGTTTGTCAATTTTCATGTATTGTTGACAGAAGTGTTTGGTTAAAAAACATTTTATTATTCCATTCTCGGCATGTGACTTAGCTGCTCTATCAATGTTTTAATGAGAACTGCTCAAGTACTTTTGGAATGAGGAATAGTTTACGGAAATGATCAAAGAATAAAAGACTAAGACTTAATATCTTGTACTTTATTCGACAAACCACCCAATGTTTTGATTCCTCTGCCTTAATCTTCCAGCCACAACATAGATGGAAGTGCACATATTTTTAACAGAGAGAAATAATTTTATATCATCCAGATATAGCATGCAATAATCCGTTCCTTTCATCGTTTCACCAGATGTTTTTCTATGATAACTTCAGTTCAGTGTGTTTCATATACATATGTATACAGACATCTATATGCATACATAATACTGATGAAAAGCTAATCGAAAAGTACTTAAATTTTATATATTAAATTTAGCGTTTTCACGTGGACACATGATATCCTAGCTTTGTTTTAGCTGTTTAATTCTTCTTCATTCAGTTTAATATATATATATATATTGTTACGAATTTTGTAAATAGTTAGTGTTTGTACTGTAAAATAATGTAAATAATCTTATTAAGCTCCATTTCTTTACTAATATTAGTTTTTGTTACATTGTCTCTGTTATCAAGCAAATTGTCTATTATTTTCAGTGAATGTCTATGGCAGCTTTGCAAAATATTAGCGATATCGCCAAGTTGGCGACAAACTTGGCGATTGTTGGCGATGGTAACCCTTCCTTACTCTATGGTAACCCCCCTATTGATATACTGATACATTGTTTGTTGTTCCGTGGATTTTTCGAGATGGTTCTAGAAATTTCCAGCACCTGCTGCCAGCCTATATAAGGAGAGCGGTACGAGCTGTTGTTGTTATTATTTACCAGTCAGTCATTGAGTGAACAAGGCGTTTGTTAGCAAGTTTGCTTGAGTTTCATTTATGTTGTTTGAATGTTATTAAGTGTTGAGACGTTGTATAAAGAGTCTCTGGGATCTAAAGCTATACTTGTACGATAGATTTGAGCAGTTATTTTTGAATATCTAGTAAAATTTGTGAGTTTCGAAGACTCTGTTGTTCTGAAGGTCTGTAAATAAATTATTTTCTACTTTTCTAAGAGACAAGAGTTTGAAGTTCTCTAACCATAAGATCGAAAGAACCCCATATACGCTGTAACATTTGGTGTCAGGAGTCGGGATCTTATGGCGAAACAAGAACGGTGGACGGACAACTGAAAGAACTGTTAAAAGCTATTAACGGATTAAGGACAGATCTGACATATAAAATCGAAAAAGGCCAAGAAGAGTTGGCGGAAAAGATGAATAAAGGCCAAGAAGAGTTATCAAAAGGCCAAGAAGAGTTGGCGGAAAAGATGAATAAAGGCCAATAAGAGTTGGCGGAAAAAATGAATAAAAACGAAGAAAGAATGGAACAGTTGACAAATAAAGTTGACAAATGCCAAGAAGATGTGACTGAAAAGATTAATAAAGGCCAAGAAGAAATGAAGAAAACTTTAGAAGAAAAGTTCTCGTCGGTAGAGAGAAGAATAGGCTCGGTAGAAGAGAAAATAGAGGAAGTAGAAGAGAAAATTCAGAATGAAGTTAGTAATGTTGAACAGAAAATTGAAAGGAAAATGGCGGAAGTAGAAGAGAAAATTCAGAATGAAGTTTGTAACGTTGAAGAGAAAATCAGTAACGTTGAAGAGAAAATACTAGGTGAAGTAGATGAAAAGCTGAATAAAAAAGTACAAGATCTTGAGAAGAAGCTTTCAGCGTCCAGTGGTAATTATGAAGAATTTAGGAATCCGCCTGCTTCTCCCGTGCACATCAAGCTGTCGACATACGACGGAAAGAGTTCCTGGCAATTTTACAAGACCCAATTCACCATTGTAGCCGAAGCGAACAAATGGAGTGACGAGGTGAAAGCTGGTCAACTGGCAGCATCTTTAAGAGGAGAAACCGCCGACGTGCTGCAAACATTGCCCGATATGACGCAACTCAATTTTGAGACTTTATGTTGTGCACTTGAAATGAGATTCGGAGAAAAAATTTTCAAAGATTACACGAGAATACAAATGAAGAGCCGCCATCAGAAATCGAGTGAAACACTTCAAGAGTTTGCCTCAGAAATAGAACGTCTGGCAAATTTAGCTTTCATCGACTGCCCAACAAATGTACGGGAAATGCTCTCATTGCAGTACTTTGTAGACGGAATAAAAGATCCAGAAGTGCAGAGAGCGGTACGAATGGCAGATGTGCAGGATTTAAAGGCTGCATTACTATATGCCTTAAAGTTGGAAGCAGCTACACAAGCCAGCCGAAGAGATCGTCAATCAGTCCGAGGGGCAACGGTGAACAAAAGCTCAGACACTGAGAGCGACGTCTTGAAAGAAATTAGGAAAATAAATCAAGAGATTGAAGCTTTAAAATATGGAAGAACAAGCTCAAGAAGACAGAATCTCACGTGCTGGGGATGCGGTGATACAGGACATCTCCGAAGTAATTGCCCCAAAATCCACGAACGTGAAATAAATTCAAACAGTCAGCAGGGAAACTAAATTTTGGCCATCTCGCGGGGCGAAGGTTGCCAGAGAATGAAAAGCCCCACCTGAAGATCCTCCAGATATCAAAAAAGAGCGGCGGTGATAACGAATTATATGTGATAGGCTTTATTAACGGAATTCAGTGCCGTATGATTGTCGATACAGGAGCCAATGTGACAATAATAAGAGAAGATTTGGCTCGAAAATTGAATCTAAACTCATCTGGACTCCACCATGCGTTACCCTGCAAACTGTGACGGGCGACAAGATAGGCATATATGGAAAGGTAAATTTAACTATCAACTTCGGAGGAACGAAATATTACCATACGGGATATGTGGCTGACATAACAGATCCTTGCTTAATCGGGCTAGATTTTCTGAAGAAGTTTGGCTTCAAACTTGATTTCAAAAATAACAAAATGCTCTCAAAATTTGAAAAAATCAGTCTTTTTGGATTAAATAACGAAATTGAATCTAAACAAACAGTAATAGCCAAAGAAGACATCAATCTTGATCCAAGAACAGAATTTTTAATTCCAGCTGTAATTAAAAATAAAACTAATTACCGATTTGGCCATATAGATTATCCCGAGGACAATCGTAAACAAGCAGGAGTATTGGTGGCTTCATCTGTGGTGGACCTCTCGAAGAAGACCATTCCAGTCAGAATTGCTAACATCAGTGATAAGACGAGGACTATCAAGAAAGGGGAGGTGATAGCGTCATACACTCCTGTGACGTGCATAAGTCAAAATTCCAGTCACTCTGAGAAATCTTCAGATAATTTAGTCAAGGATTTGTTACAAAATACAGACTTAGATCCAAAACAGATGGAAGCTGCGGAAAGTTTAATCAGAGAATTCCAAAGTTTATTTTCCCAAACATCTGAAGACTTTGGACGAACTAAAATGGCACAACACCGAATTGATACTGGAGATCACTCACCTATTAAACAACACCCTAGACGATTACCTTTTGCCAAGCAAGAAGAGGTGAAAAATTTAATTAAGGATATGGAAGAAAATGACGTCATCGAACCATCGACAAGTCCATGGGCGTCTCCCATTGTATTAGTAAGAAAGAAGGATGGTTCTACAAGATTTTGTGTAGACTACCGCCGACTGAATGACGTCACCAAAAAGGATAGTTACCCTCTGCCAAGGATTGACGACACTCTCGACACACTGGCGGGCAACACTTGGTTCTCGACTTTAGACCTGAAGAGTGGTTACTGGCAGGTAGAGATCCATCCGGACGACCGCGAGAAGACTGCCTTTACAACGGGACAAGGATTATGGCAGTTCAAGGTAATGCCTTTTGGTCTATGTAACGCACCTGGAACTTTCGAACGGCTTATGGAAACGGTTCTCCGGGGGCTGTCATATGAAACATGTCTTGTTTATTTAGATGATATCATAATCATAGGAAAATCTTTTGATAAACATCTGAACAACCTCAGGCGGGTGCTACAAAAATTAAAGGAAGCTAATTTGAAGTTAAGCCCTTCGAAGTGCAGTTTGTTTCGCAATGAAGTCGCCTACCTTGGACACATCATTTCGGCGAAAGGAGTTAGGACTGATCCGGAGAAGATATCAGCCGTGAAAAATTGGAGTCGTCCAGCAGATGTTCACCAGCTTCGAAGTTTTCTAGGATTAGGCATCTATTACAGGAAATTCGTCAAAGGCTTCTCGATGATTGCAAGACCACTTCATAAATTAACAGAAGCCAATCAAAAATTTATGTGGACACAGGAATGTGACGCTGCTTTCGAAAAGCTTAAGGAGGCCTTAACATCCACTCCAATTCTGTCATATCCTCAAATCGATAAACAGTTTATACTTGATACGGATGCAAGTAACGAAAGCATTGGCGCTGTACTGTCCCAGGAAATCGACGGCCAGGAGCGTGTTATCGCCTATTGCAGCAAGTGCTTATCAAAGGCAGAGCGAAACTACTGCGTCACAAGAAAAGAACTTCTTGCTGTAGTGAAAGCCATAGACCATTTTCATCACTATCTTTACGGTCGAAAATTCCTGATCCGCACTGATCATGCTTCTCTAACTTGGCTATTGAATTTTAAGAACCCTGAAGGCCAGATAGCCAGGTAGATACAAAAGCTTCAAGAGTACGATATGGAGATACGCCATCGAAAAGGCTCATCACATGGAAATGCAGATGCTCTCTCAAGAAGACCCTGCTCAGAGAATTGTAGATACTGCGACCGGGTTGAGAAGAAATTTAATGCCAAAGGTCCTATAGTAAGACAAGTTACAACTGGGTCTACATCATCGCAAGATCCGTGGAGTGACGAGAGCCTGCGTAAAGATCAACTTGCTGATCTTGAAATTAAGCCAATTCTAGAGATGAAAGAGGAGTCCAACAGGAAGCCCAGCTGGCAAGACATGGCCCATTACCCCCCTACGACTAAACGTTATTGGGCTCTCTGGGATTCCCTACATTTGAAGAACGGTATTTTGTACCGAAAATGGGAGTCTGACGATGGAAATACATGTAGATGGCAACTACTACTCCCTAAGTCGAGAATTTCTATGGTCCTTCAAGAACTGCATGGTAGTCCCACAGGAGGTCATTTTGGTGTAATGAAGATCCTGCAAAAGGTTCGAGAGCGTTTCTACTGGAATAATGTTCGCAGTGACGTGGAGAAGTGGTGTCGAACTTCTGACACCTGTGTAGCACGTAAAGGTCCTAAGAGGCGCACCCGTGGACGATTGCAACGTTACAATGTAGGAGCTCCTTTCGAACGAATTGCTCTAGACATCCTGGGTCCACTTCCTAGAACATCTGATGGCAACAAGTACATTCTCGTTGTCATGGACTACTTCACTAAGTGGCCTGAAGCCTACGCCATTCCTAATCAAGAGGCGGTAACCGTAGCAGACATACTGATTCAACACTGGGTTTCCAGATACGGAGTTCCTCTTCAAATCCATTCCGATCAAGGAAGAAATTTTGATTCGGCTGTGTTCAAGGAAATCTGTGAACTACTCGGCATGGACAAAACTCGAACAACACCTCTACACCCTCAATCGGACGGCATGGTGGAGCGATTCAATCGCACCATCCTAAATAGCCTGTCTCTCCTGGTGTCTAGAGACTAACAGGACTGGGACAAGAAATTGCCTCTTTTCCTGCTTGCCTACAGGAGTGCCACTCATGAGGCCACTGGTTACTCCCCTTCTCAAATGCTGTTTGGTCGTGATCTTCGTCTGCCTGCGGATCTTTTGTTTGGCCGTCCTCCTGACGCTCCTTTGTCGCCTGAAGAATACGTGGATGGACTCCAGGCACGGATTGAGGAGTTCATCGTCTAGCGAGGAACCGAATCTGACTGGCATCGGAAAAGATGAAGACACGGTACGACACAAAGGCAACTGGACATGAGTTCAACGAAGGTGACAAAGTTTGATTGTGGAATCCCATACGTCGTAAGGGACTGTCGCCAAACTACAAAGGAACTGGGACGGTCCTTACACAGTCGTCAACAGGCTGAATGACGTCGTCGTTCGCATACGAAAATCGCCACACACCAAGCCCAAGATCGTACATTATAACCGGCTAACCCCTTATTTTGGCCAAAGTGATTAGAAATTCAAAACTGGAATTTCAGACCATGGTCATGAAAGTCACTTTTTGTAAATATGTAAATAGTAATTAGTTCTTATTTATGTAAATTTTATTATTATTGTTATTATTTATTTATTTATTTGTTTGTTTATTTATTTTAAGTGTTTTCCTCTAACTCAAGGATTGCATTGCCCGGGACGTGCAGTCTTTGAGGAGGGGGTAGTGTTACGAATTTTGTAAATAGTTAGTGTTTGTACTGTAAAATAATGTAAATAATCTTATTAAGCTCCATTTCCTTTTTCTTCCATTTCTTTTTGTTACATTGTCTCTGTTATCAAGCAAACTTGTCTATTATTTTCAGTGAATGTCTATGGCAGCTTTGCGAAATATTAGAGATATCGCCAAGTTGGCGTCACTTTTGGCGACTAATTTTGGTCGCCAAATTTGGCGATATATCGCCAAGTTGGCGACAAACTTGGCGATTGTTGGCGATGGTAACCCTTCCCTACTCTATGGTAACCCCCCTATTGATATACTGATACATTGTTTGTTGTTCCGTGGATTTTTCGAGATGGTTCTAGAAATTTCCAGCACCTGTCTCGAGCCTATATAAGGAGAGCGATACGAGCTGTTATTATTATTATTTACCAGTCACTCATTGAGTGAACAAGGCGTTTGTTAGCAAGTTTGCTTCATTTATGTTGTTTGAATGTTATTAAGTGTTGAGACGTTGTATAAAGAGTCTCTGGGATCTAAAGCTATACTTGTACGATAGATTTGAACAGTTATTTTTGAATATCTAGTAAAATTTGTGAGTTTCGAAGACTCTGTTGTTCTGAAGATCTGTAAATAAATTATTTTCTACTTTTCTAAGAGACAAGATTTTGAAGTTCTCTAACCATAAGATCGAAAGAACCCCATATACGCTGTAACAATATATATATATATATATATATTAAAAATAAGTCTAAAATTCTTTCTTTAAGGTAAAGGCAGAAAATGAGTAAATCATTTCAACTGCATGATACTTATTTTATTTTTTATTATTTTTAATTGTTAAATATTTGCATTGATTACTAACAGATTATATAAAAAATGCTCATAAGGCAATGCTTTTTCAAATATTATATTAATGTGCTTTGAATATTTCTGTATCCACAAATTGGTACTATCAATATATTTTTGCATATAAAGTAGTATTTACTAACAGTTTCCAAGTTAATGTTTTCATGTGGAACATTGAACATGAAAAAAAGAAAAATAAATAAAAAAAACAACATCAAATGTAGCTATCATGAAATTTTAAATACATTATCTAAGAAACATAATTTAAATTTTTTCCAACAGTTAAGTGGGGGGACCCTTTGAGAAGAAAATGTATTTTTTTTCTCTCTCTCTCCCCCATCCCTCTCACTAGATAAAAAAAAATCCTCCAAACATTTCTAATATTTACATGTTATATATGAACTTTAATTTATATATTTCTTTAATAATATGATACAAAGCATTTACGAGCTGAAGTAGATTTGCTGAAACAACACAAAGAAGCAGCATTAATAGAAATTGGCACTAAATCACGTCAGCTTGCAGCTATAGAGAACTTACTGACCAGAAATCGTGAAGAGAAAGATAATTTGATTCGAGAAATGACAGAGCTTAAAACTACAATAGCTGATTTGCAAGAGTTAACCAAGACGTTGAAACAAAAATGTGATGGATATGATGCCAAGATTTTACAATTAAATGAGAAAATACAGGATAAAAATCAGCAGTATAATTTTTTAAAGAATGTGCACAGGAAAACTGTTAATCAACATAATTGTGTCAAACAAGAACTTGAACAAACACAACACCTAAATACTTTGATAACACAACGAATTGAGACGCAAACTGGCCAAATCAATAGTTTGCAAGAACAAAAAATCAAAATGGAGAAGCAAATTATCCAACTAAAAATGGACATTATGAATGTTCGTTCAACACAAACACAACAAGAAGCTCAATGTAAAGAGTTATCAGCTAAACTGAGTTCAGAGGAAACAGAAAAATTTGTTATTCTCAAAAAGAAGTCTGATAAGGAAATGCAACTCGACATTCTTAAAAAAGAAATCAGTAATTTAGACAATGAATGCAAAATGCTGAAATCTCAGATTGAAGAAAAAAATAATGAAATGAAACTTGCAGATGAGAAGATTAAATTAATGCAACGCGACTTGTTAAAAGTTGAGAAGTTGCTGCAAGAACGTGTCAGTGATATAAAACTTTTGAAGAATGAAGTAGAAAATCTTCGCCGAAGTGAAGCGATTTTGAAGAGTCAAAAACAAAATGATGAAATGTTGAGGGCCGAATTAAATAAAATTAACTGCCAATTTTTAGCGGAAAAGTTAAAAAGTCAAAATATGGAAAAAGAACTTCAAAAGCCTCAGAATATTCATAGGTAAATATATATTTTTATTAATATATCATGAGCATAAAAATATAATATATTATGTATGCTAGAAAAAATTAGCATGTTTGTTTACGGAATTGTAACTATATACTTCTTAGTGATTGCTTTGAACACCCCCATCCCTAGCTATATATATATATATATATATATATATATATATATATATATATATATATATATATATATATATATATATATATATATATATATATTTCCTCTTTATTAATTAAACTGTATTTAGTTTTGTAATTTTTAGATAAATAATTGAGATAGTTTAGGCAACTATAAATTGGTGAATGACAATGCATTTAAACCAGGTAATGCTTAAACCACTAAGCCATCTCAACTGTCTGACATTTTTACAAATGCAAAAAACGGTGCAATACATTAGTTTCTGAAAGATTTAAACAAAACTCCTCATTATTTTTATTCATGTTTGGAATTTACAAAAATTACATTTAGTAAGATTTTTATTCTTTGAAAATTGAGAAAAATCAATTATTTCAAATACTTGAGTTTTTTAACAAATGGATTTTTGAACATTTTGGTTCTAATTGTATTTAGCAATTATAAACATTCCTACTCATAATTTAAATGTAACTTTTCTCACAGAGCAGGCGATGATGAAGACTAATTATATCATATCCATCAATCTTTTTTCAGATAAAATCAAAATTTTTAAAAGGCATAAGTTGGTTTAAATTTGTTGCTTCATTCTATAGATGAACATTCAAAATTATTTTGTTACTTAAATAATAAAACATTTACTAAAAAATTTTTTAAAATTTAAACACAACATTTTTCTTTGTTTTCAATGTGCGTAATATGTCCATTAAAACTTTATATTAAATATATTCAATAAATGTTTCTACTTTGAATGTTACCAAAATTTTGACTAAAAGTTTTCCATTTCAAATCTTACAAATTCTGAGTAGTCTTATATATTCGATAACCATATTAATAACTTTTATAAAATGTAGAATTTTTTTTTAAAAAAATACAGTCAAACCTCGTTTAACATGAACATGCTTAACATGAATTACTTTTAACATGAATTGTTTTCACAGGCCCCTATAAAAACGAATGCAAAGAATCGATGCTGATAACATGAATTACTGTTAACATAACCAAAATTTTGATCCCCCTTGAGGTTCATGTTAACGAGGTTCGAATGTATTTATACTGAATTATTTTTCATCTATCTATTTTTTCTTATCATTAGGTGGCGCATACTTGAAGCAGAAGATCCAAGTAGATCTCACTTGATCAGTAGGAATTTAAGATTTCAAAAAGATCTTGTGAAAATGACAGAAAAGTTGAAAATTAAGGAGCAAGAACTGAATGATAAGAATTGTGAAGTTGCAAAACTGCAGCAAGACCTAAAGAAATTTGCAGAGAGCAAATCATAAGGCAATGCTTAGATTTATAAGAAAGAGCTTCAAGAATGTAAAAAAAAAATGAAATGTCTGAATGCTCAAGTCACCATGTACGAAAATTTGAGAATCAAACAACAAATTGAATGCAAAAAGTTAAAAAATGAAGTTAACAGATTGAAACTTTCAGCATACAATAAGAAATTACCCCCAATCAACATTGAATAATTTTTTCTATTTTTCTTACTTGTGTATAAATAAAATTTAAAACAAAATGAATGCAAGTGGTAATTATTATTATTTTTAAATATTAAAATATCGGATATCAGAACTTTTTCTTTAATTCAAAATGAATAATTATCATACGTGAATGATCAGGCAAAGAGCAAAACTTGGAAAAATGAACGTTTTGGTAGAGCATATTACAATAGAGCAACTGATCAACTGAAATGTTGAATTAACTAAATCATATTAATTCTTTAAATCAAACATAGAATTAATACTTTGTTTTCTATTTTTTTAAAACTTAAAAGAAAGGAGGCTATTACCATAAAAGTACATGATATGCAAGTAACTGGACAAGTGATATAGAAGTTATATTTTGAGCAAAGCGAATTTTGGTTTACCAAAAATCTATTTAGCTAGTGGAACAAAATTTAATGAACATACATCATATAACAATCTAAATTAGATTACTAAAAAAATTTCAAAAGTGCTGATTTAAAAAGGCTTTGGTGAAACAGCGATAGTAATGAGAACTGACAATTGCAATTGGTAAAAGCTTTAGGTTTCAATATGCTGCTTTTACACATTTTCACCTTTGCATTTATTATGTTGACTGACACATTAATGCAGTGTCAGTTTATTTTATTTATTTATTTTTTGTGAGCCCTTTAGGATCTATTAATCAAATTCCAGTGCTTTTTGTATTTGTAAATTAGTCTTAATAGTTTTTTAGCAATTAAATTCCAAATCTATATTTTTAATTAAAACCACCACCTCGTACATAATACTCAATTTACATGGTATTAGAATTCTACAATTTCAGATAAACAATGTTGAAATTGTCAGAAAAAAAAATTTCATCACTTTAATACCAAAGTCAGATAAAGGTAAAATTTACTTTTATGTATAATTCTATTGCAAATATTCTCTGCATCATAGGCATGAATATAAAAATTGATCTTGTTCAATGCATATAGGGATTCCCATTGTTTCGGTAGACAGTAATATGTAAAAGAAAATGCTCGTGGATGAGAAAGGTGTTAGATATAAGGAAAATTTTGAATACCATGAAGGCAAACCAATTAAAAGCTTTAAATCAGTAAAGAAGGTAATGGGTGGCACTGACGACGATTGAAGGCCAGGTCAACGCTTCACTCAGCACTGATCACCTGGCCTTCAATCGCCATCAGCGCCACCTATTGTTTGAAATTCAAACTAAAATAAAAAATTACGGTAAAAAAACTCCTGGAATTATACATAACCTTCCTGCAAAAAATTTTTAAATAGCTGTCACCGTTTGCAAGTTATTGAATTTTAAAATCCATCAGTCAATTTTGGGACACCCGCTATATTACTTATCTTATTGTTTTAATAAGTGTGTTGCTTGTGCCAACTTTGCTTCTTATATTCTTTTTTATGGTCTTCAAGGAAAAAAAAAGATTGAGTATAGCTGCTTTATAAAGTTGTACTTTTGATAAATGGTGTGTGCCAATATTAATATTATATTGAGTGAACCATATTTTAGAATTAAAAAGAATATTTTCATGGAGACTCAATTTTCATGTATTTTTATTCTAACATTACATGATGAGAAATATATGAAAATAATGCAGAGTCAAAAAGTGTATGCAAAATAATGTAAAGACTCAAATATTCTAGGATAGAAAATTTTATTTTAGTATATTTTCATTTAGCAGATACTACAAAGGTAAAGCCAATAGTTTATAAAAGACCTCACTCCGAAACACATAACACATATAACATAACTTGATTGACGTATAATGTAGTGTTTTGACATTCCTTCAACAAATGTACAAGGAATGATTACACCATGCAAAAACAAAAACTTAATATGAAGATAACATGTTAAATGTAAATAGTGAAAGGCTAATTCCAAGTGTTAGGGTGTAGTTTCTATAAAAATGAAACAATAACTGTACCAATAATAATATTGGGATCTCTGCTACAGATTATCATTAAATCAATTCAAAATCTTACTCAATAATAATCATATATCACAATACTAATATCAATTGCAGGCAACCACTTTCATATATTACTGATTTATTGGCTTGATTATTTCACCTACTTAATCATTAAACAAATTGAGATCTGAACTAGATTACCAACTATATAAATTTTGTTGTTGCAAAATAATCAAATTTAAAAGAAATTTCATAATACTACTTAGAGTAAGTTAAGGAATCAAAGAAATAAATTAGAGTTACAAGACAAATCAAGATGATTTACAAATTAATTATAATATCCTCATTCTTTCATAATTATCAGATACTAAAGGCAACTAATAAGGAGTACAACAAAATTCTCAATCTGTTCAGATCTCAGACTACCTATAAATCTGTAACAATGATCCCAACATTACCAATATTGTTTTACAGGATGTAAGGTACATTCTAATGCTTTAAGGAAAGTTTTAGATATTAACTAAAATTCTGAAAGAGAACAGGAAACTCGAAACTTCTCAATTGTTCAGAGAGCTAGGAAAGATAAATTTTCAACATAAACTAGAATTTTAATAACATAAGAGCAAACATCCCAAAACACAATAATGGCGTTTGACCATAAAAGTATAGTGGAAACACTTTTACCTTTTTTTTTTTAATTTCAAGAATAGATCATTAAATTATTTCATATCATTTAAATTCATTAAAAGGTCTTACTTTGAGTATTTCTAATATTCAATTAAATAACTATCCAATCTCAATAGTGATATGTAAATTAATATATGCAAAGATGATTCTTAATCTAATATATTGTAGTAAATTTGAAAAGGGGGTCAAGATTATCTCGTTTTAAAAATTTCAAGGAATTTTTCGTAATTACACAAGTCAGTATATACTTTAGACTTGCAACTTTAACATTTATAAGATTAAAATTTGGTTAATTATAACCCAAGAACAGGGTAAAAAAAATAAGAATTATATTTAATTTGTAAGATTCATTTAAGCTCAGTTAAATTTTTAAATTAGTACAGAGTGTTGATCTTACATTAAAAACTGCTTAACTTTCATCAATGTATAATTAAAAAAAACAGTAGAGCAAAACATCAATAAAAACATATTCATTTTAACAAAAAAATTTTTATTCCTTTAAGCATAAGAATCAAGTATATTGATGAATCGATTTTTTTAACCTTTCTCTTTATATATATATATATATTCACATAATAATCAGTTGCTTAACAAAACAATAAAGAGTATAACTCCATCACTTTCATTAAGTTTTTAGGATTAATACTGATTCAGGTTTGCACCAACATGAGATGATATAAATTATTTTACACATTAATATAACAAAGTAAGTTTATCTTCATCTAATTCGATATACACTATTCCCTTACTTTATATTGCTTACTGAGCACAACACTCTTCCTTGCATTGCAGCTTGATCAAGAAAATTATTCGGCACCCATGCCAATACGTCCGGATTACTTTACACAAAAAAACACGGACACGGTTCGAAGAACTTGGATGTTTGGCTTCTCAAACCAAAAGAACTCATTCGTTCCGATATCAGGGGCGAGTTCCTAAGAATCTCTACACAGTGTCACAAGTTCCATCCATTTCATATTAGACAACATTCTAGTCCGGGAAGCATTCAGCTGGAAGAGTCCATTCGACGAGACAGGTTGATCGCTGACTTGATAAAACGCGTCTGAGCCACTTTACACAAAAAAATGTGGACACGGTTCGAAGAATTTGGTTGTTTGGCTTCTCAAACCAAAAGAACTCATCCGTTCCGATATCAGGGGCGAGCTCCGAAGAATCTCTACACAATGTCACAAGTTCCATCCATTTCAGATTAGACAACATTCAGGTCCGGGAATTATTCAACTGGAAGAGTCAGATTCCTTTCAACGAGGCAGGTTGATTTCATGCTCAGATATTTCGACTTCGGAGGCAAGCCTCTAAGAAACTTCACCTAATATTAAAAGTTCCATCTATTTCAGATTAGGAAACAACTAGGTCTGGTAACTATTCCGCAAAACACCCGTCGCAAAAACAAGATTTTATCTCAGCACTCCTGAGACTTCCTACTGCCAGGAAAATTCGATTCATATTACCAAAAAATCATCCTTTTCGCTGCCCCCTCTCTTTTCGAGGGGGGTTGAAAAAACAAGCTGCGCTGACTATGACACCTTTTACCTAGAGAATTTTCTTCACACTGAAAAAATGCTATGTTTCGGCACTTACAGTAATTCCTATTCCACGGGGTTTCCTTAATAACACCAGGGACGTTCCTCCTACTTAGTGCGACCATAGGGTGGATTTTGATTGGCTCATACAGCTATCCACCCCTGCATTACCAAATAAGGCTAGCTAAAAACATCAAACCCACGTGGTGAATATACATCTCTTCTGAAAGGTCCAGGTGCCAATTCGCGCCCGGAATTCGCACGAAAAAAGAACAACAACATTTTAGCTTCTCGTTTTTATCAATAAAATCCCTCTTTCACGGAGGTCTCAATTTTGACAGATAGGCTTATGGACAGGGGACATTTTAAAGCCTGTTGTTCTCATTCTTGAAAATGACATTTTCACCCTATTCTTAGGCAATAAAACTACACTATTATATTTTTTAACAAACTAAGTTTGCAAAGAGCGTACGTGTGGTCTATTTAAGTGGAAACCTGTTGCTTTTCACAACACAGTTTACAACCAGCGTGCATTTATTTTTATCTTTATCTATTTATTTAATGGGACAGGGATTGTACTCTTTTATTTTTAAGTATGGGAATATTGGGGGATGTTTTATCACAATCAGGGTTGTGATCAGAGGGCAGAAAAATAAAAAGAAAAAAAATGCGGTAGCATGTGTTTTAATTAAAAAAAATGAAGAGGGAATTTTAATTTGGAATAATTTAATTTTAACGAAAGGCAGTTGGCATACGGGCTGTAACAATAAAATTACAGTCTATATGAGGCAATACGTTTTATTCATGATGGATTTTAAATAAAATTTAAAAGTATTTTAATCAGTTAAATATTAATTTTTTGCTTGTAAATTATTTGCTCAATAAGTTTGCTAAAACAGCATCTATTAGGGAAACATATAAAAGATTTAAGAGGATTTATACATATAAAACATATACAAAATTTAAAAGAGTTAATAAATAAAATTGCATTTTAAACACTGCACAGAGATGGAAAAAAAAATTAATAATATACACCATACCCGCAATATTTATTTTATGTAAACTTTAATTTTTATAAAACAGAGAAGCATTGCCATTGTTAGAAGTTGTTTAATGTGTGCAATAAGAGAAATTCTTTTCATACCCAAACACACAGTTTATCTTCG
Organism: Maratus speculifer; assembly: GCA_964019185.1. Lineage (NCBI taxonomy): Eukaryota > Metazoa > Arthropoda > Arachnida > Araneae > Salticidae > Maratus > Maratus speculifer. Next base: position 458,715,530 of record OZ025292.1, read on the forward strand.
AGTTGACAGACAATGATGTAAATAAAATTTAAGACTGGAAAACACTTACACTAAATTATTCCTTAGATTATTAAAAGAAAGTAGTTTTTCTTTTGAAATTGGTAAAATATTTTTTTACATGATAAATCTGAAATTTCAGAAAGTAGAAAAGACAATAAACAAATGTTTTGGCAATATTTTGATTAAAATGAAGTTTGATATATTACATGCATACTACTGAAAACGCAGCAAAAATAAAGTGCATTTTTAAAAAGAATTAAGCACGATGTACACAGAAGTCGTGAGAAACATAAAAGAGAAAAAAAAGAGGATTCACATTTTTATAATATTCTTCTCAATTATTTTTTCAAATTAAAACTTATTACACCACAATCAATCACAATATTAAACAATTATAAAACATTTAATTAAGAATGGACTATGAAATTATGAATTCAGATAAATGAAAGAGATTAATTAACAGAAAATAAAATAAATGAAAAAAATTATCAGAATAAATATAGATAAAACAGAATTCTAACAGATTTTTGGATAGTAATTTTTAATTATTTTTTAAACATGAAAACTACTTAGCCTTAATTACTGTATTATTATTATTCAATTCAATATTTAAAGCAAAAATGCAAATACTTAATGTTTTTCTTTTAGATTTAAGATTATGAAATTTAAGAATAAATTTATATCCGAGAATAAGAAATCCAATGCTAGCATAAATCAATGTATTTCAACAGGAAGAACACTGTAAAAAAAAATCTGTAGTACTACTAGAAAATCTCTAGGCAACTGGGATTCCATAAACTTTTCTAGCAACCAATACAGCTTTTTCTCAAGTAACACTACTGCATTAAACTTAGTAAACAGCACAAAGACTTTCTTAGTGAGCGTACTAAGAAATCATTAGTAGACATTACAGATGCTTTTTTAGTTGGAATACTAAGAAATGGTTACTAGTATTACATATATTTCTCTTGTATCTTCACTAAAATATTCTTAGTAGCCGTTACAGGTCCTTTTTAAGTATGTTTACAAATAAATGCTTAGTAGTTTTACATATACTTTTCTTGTATCGTTACTCAGAAATTCTTAGTAGCCATTACAGGTATTTATTTAGTACATGGTTAGTAATGCTACTAACCATTTCTTAGTGAAGGTACAAGAGAAGTATCTGTAATACTATTAATGATTTCTTAGTATGTTCACTAAGGAAGTCTGTGTGCTGTTTACTAAGTTTAATGCAGTAGTATTACTTAAGAAGAAACTGTATTGGTTACTAGAAAAGTTTATGGAATCCCAGTTGCCTAGAGATTTTCTAGTAGTACTACAGATGTTTATTAGGAAATGGTTAGTATTATTACATATACTTCTTTTGTATCTTAACTAAGAAATTGTTAGCAGCCGTTACAGGTATTTATTTAGTATATGGTTAGTAATGCTACTAACCATTTCTTAGTGAAGGTACAAGAGAAGTATCTGTAATACTATTAATGATTTCTTAGTATGTTCACTAAGGAAGTCTGTGTGCTGTTTACTAAGTTTAATGCAGTAGTATTACTTAAGAAGAAACTGTATTGGTTACTAGAAAAGTTTATGGAATCCCAGTTGCCTAGAGATTTTCTAGTAGTACTACAGATGTTTATTAGGAAATGGTTAGTATTATTACATATACTTCTTTTGTATCTTAACTAAGAAATTGTTAGCAGCCGTTGCAGGTCTTTTTTAGCATGTTTATTAAGAAACCTTTAATAGAATTACAAAAGCATTTATAAGAAAACATGTGTAACGCTGTAGTAAAGTTACAGCTACTTTTTTTTATAATTTACAATAGAATTTTAAAGAGTAAGCTAATAACAGTTTGGGAAATTTGAAAGAATAAGAAATATCTAATAAATATTAAGCCAAATACTCTGTAACAATTTTCTGTATGCCTTTCATATTTTATGCTACAAAATTTTACAAATAATATCATTTTTTTTTCTTTTACATAAAATGTAGATGCACCCTTTAATATAACTTCCATTTGAGTTTTTCTGTTAAATTTTCAATCTAGATCTATATCTGAAATAAGTGCATTTGTATTTAGTATAGAAATATTTTAATGCTAATAATTATATTTAACTAAATTAGTTTTGTAAAATAAAATATTAAGAAATATTTTGCTTACTATATCCTATATTCTTTTTAACTGTTTTTAGTTATTTATAATAGTTTTATTGGTTGCTTATCTACAAATGTTTGTAACAAATATATACATTACAAATAATTTTCTTGATTTAAATATGTATCTTGTTTTATTATCTTTTAACTTAGATCCAGGAAATATATTTTTACTAAACAAATACTTCTATGCTTAGTAATTTCTTTAAAAATGGTGCACAGAAATAGAAATAAAAGCACCAATGCAGAGAAAAGTTCTATCCCCCCCCCCCCCATATTTCATTTAAAACAGCATTCTTTTATAATATGTAGACTTGAAATATCATTTTCTAGTATTTTTTTTTCTTTTGGACTTAAGTTCACAATTTCTGCCCTTTCAATTCTAAGAAATCACTAATGCATATACAGTCGAAGCTCGTTAAGATGAACCTCAAGAGGAATTAAAATTTTGTTCTTGTTAACAGCAATTCATGTTATCAGTATCAAATCTTTGTTTTCATCTTTATAGGGGACTGTGAAAACAATTCATGTTAAAAGTAATTCACACTAAGCATGTTCATGTTAATGAGATTTTACTGTACTTAGAAATTAGCTTTAAATAAAAATTTTAGTTAGTGCAAAATTACTAAAGTTATTTGAAATTCATGCAATAAATTTTAGATATTTTTTGCAAATTAAAAACATAATACTATATGTTATAAAGCATGTCTGTGAGTAAAGCTGACACATTGACAGGGGTAACAATTCATTTCTCCCTTTTCTCAAATTTAATAACTTCTAACCATAAATAAAGTTAACAATGCACTAAGTTATTTGAAAACTATTTAAAATTATTGATTTTTCAAGATTTTAAAAATAATTTTCTAGCACAAGTCTGTAAAATAGTTATTCTATTAGACTTATTTTTAAATAACAGGGCTGCCTCAGTGAAGTAATTTTCTAAATTTTGCTTATTTTCTTTTGATTCTTATTTTTGAAAATATACATTTATTTTTAAATAGTGGTAAGAGAGAGAGAAAAAAAAAAGCTGTCAATGTCAGCCCATCATTAGCTGAAATAAAAAATGTCACATATACAATAAAGAAGCAACACAATTCAGTTGGTTGGCAATATACCCTTCATTTATTGAAAATACAAATTATATATATTAAAAGATATGACTAATATTCAATAACAATATATTTTGCAAACAAAGTTTTCTTCAGACAGTGTTCGGAGGCTGCTAAACATTGCCTGTTCTTTGGGAAAAGAAAGTAGCCACTTTATTCATCAATATATTTAACACATCAGAATCGCAGGCAAGATCCGCAATCTTGGTATACTTTGTATGAAGATAATCAAAGTCAATAAAATGGGAATTGCTCCAAACATCAGATTAATCTTTCCACCTGTTTTGATAATGAAAAGGATGAAATTTTTCAGATATAAAATTGATACTAGTGCAGACAAGATAATTACACTGAAATATGCAAAAACATAATAAACCAAATAATGAAATTGAAGAAACTGTATCATCTAGTCTTATTTCTGGCTCCACGGCTCGAACAAAGAAAAATATAAAGTTTTTCTATTTTGGCATAAATTTCAGGTTTCATGAGCTTAATAATGTAAAAATTTTCAATTAGTATGTGTTCTGCGAATCTGATAGAAATTAAGAAAAATAAAAAACAAAATGCTGCTATTTAAAAAGCATTTTTTGGTACTATGTGCTGAGGGAAGTGCAAATTTTATTGTTTTTGTTTTTTAAATTTGATAATTATAATTTTCAAGAGATTATTTTACAATTTTGGTTCTACATTCTATTTTGCAGACTCTTAGAAAAAAAGAGAAATTTATAGTGTGAAAATTAACTTCTGGTATAACATAACTAGAAATAAATAATTTTGGAGAGGAGAGAGGGATTTAGGTATTAAAATTATTTTTATTACAAAGCATGGGTGCAGCTTTGAAATTTGGCTAAGACTGAAAATATTTTGAATCCCCCCCCCCACTGAATGCATGCACATATACACGCTTTGATGCATCACTTGGATAAAACTCAACACATTGAAAATTATATGCAGTAAAATACAATTATATTAAAACAAAAATTAAAAATAAAATAAAATAAATAAGTGCATGTGAAACATTCATATCCATATCAACAACAGTATTTGAAAAGTTTAATTTTAGACAGCGTAAAGCTAAAAACAAGTTGACAGCTATAGCACATAAAATCAAGGGAGATTCTGAGAAGAAATTCTTATGAAATCCACAGCAAATTTTTTGAAATGTTACAGTTGAGGGAAGGGGGTGGATATCTACACGACACTAACTATGCTTTTTCCTATAATCTTTTAACAAAATTCACAATCTTTTGACAAAATGTGCCAATTTTTTGCGAGTTGTCAAAATTTGTGTCTTTTTTGCGATCGATTGTCAAAAATTGCATCTTTTACACAATCTTTTGACTTTTTTTTTCTTTTACTAAATTTGCTGAGTTTTTTTCCAAAATCTTTCGTTGAAATTTGGTTTTTCTTCTATGTTTTTTTGACGAAATATCCATATTTTAAAAGATTTTTTTTCACGAAAATCTAATTTTTCTGCTATTTTTTGAAGAAATTCTCTGCGATCATGTAACGAAAATCACATTTTTCCTGCAATCCTTTGATGAAGACCACATTGTTTTGGCAATCCTTTGATGGAAATAACATCTTTTTTGCAGTCCTTTCATGGAAATAGCATCTTTTTCATGATCCTTCAACAGAAATCTCATTTTCTGAAATCTTTTGATAAAATTCAGTTTCCCCCCATATTTTTTGACGATCCTTTAATGAATATAGTTTTTTCTGTGATTCTTTGATGGAGATTGCATCTTTTACGCTAGGGTGTATTCGAAAAAATGCTTTTCGACCTTCAACAGCTCAAAATTTTCCGATACAATTTCAGACACATTTTTAAAAGTAGAAACATGAAACTTTCTGAGTGGATTCTTGAAGGGATGTATGAGGTGCCGTGTGATGTCTTTTTACGCTCAATTCATTAGAATTTGAGTTATAAACAATTACCTGATCAGTGTGACCCTTTTTTTCGTTACCAGATCTCCCACTTGGGAAAAATCACTGCGAAATGCTGTTCTTGATTGCTTTTTTTGCAATATTTTCTGCATTTATCAAAGTAATGACAATCACAGCACTTTGTGTACTTTCTAAATAAGAGATTTTGAAAGTTTGGTGTATTTGAGAACAAAAATGAATTCAAAAATAAATCTGAAAATAAGCAGTTTGAATCGAAATACACCTTTAAACGAAAAGGTCATAAAGTGAGGTTATTTCAAACACAGATTCTTTACATTTTATGCAAATTATGAGATTTTTTTTATTTTCCATCCCACTTTCATCCATGGGAATTTTCAAAAGACTGAATTCTGTCCTGTGGATGAAAAACTTGCACCCATGCTACAAAGTAACAAATAGAAAAGTATTTTACAGGGTTCCCAGGAATGATTGGCGAATTCCCTGACCAAATCTCAAAAAATTCCTGGACTTTTCCTGCCCAAATTTCAAAAAATTATCTCGCCAAATGGGTATACAACAAAATTTGCTATTTATTTTCACAATTTTTTGACAAAATTTTTATTTTAAATAAAGAAAAAACAATTAGTAGAATATTCATAAAAATACAAATAAAAAGCACTTAATGATGTTTTAAACACCTTTATCATATTTAATGTCATTGAATGCGACATTCACGATCATCCATTATTGGCATTTAATAATGGTTTGGCGATAATTTTTTGGTCGACGGGATAACCAAGTAGTACCAAAAATTATTTTAAGTGTAAAAAACAGTCCAAATGTATAAATTTTATACTTAAGGGTGTATTCTGATTCATGCTACTTATTTTCCGATTTATTTTTAAATTAATTTTTGCCCTTATATGCACCAAACTGGCAAATTGTCTTATTTAGAAAGTACACAAAGTGCAGTGATTGTCGATTCTTTGATAAATGCAAAAAATATTGCAAAAAAAGCAATCAAAAACAGCATTTTGAACAGATTTTCCCCTAGCGGGAGATCTGTGAACGAAAAAAAGGTCATACTGAGAAGATAATTGTTTATAAATCAAATTCTAATGAATTGAGCGTAAAATGACCTCACACGGCACCTCATACGTCTCTTGAAGAATCCCCTCAGCAAGTTTCATGTTTCTACTTTTAAAAATGTGTCAGAAATTGTATCGGAAAATTTCGAGCTGTTGAAGGTGGAAAAGCGTGTTTTCGAATACAACCTTAATTTGTATAACTTGATAAGCATGAGTACATTGTGCATAAAATAATCAAGTATAGTATAATTAGAATGATATAATTATCATAATTATATGTTTAGAACATTTGAAATTCAGCAGAAACACCCTTGAAAAAACATAGAAAAAAAAACAAGAAAAACTGTATGCCTTTAAAAATGCGTTTTTTGAAGAATTAATTTTTGGATTTTGAATTCAATTTCATTATGTTTTTAAGTCAAAATATTTATGCAATATAAATTAAGGCTGTACTGAATACATACTCAGCATGCAGCCAATTTGCCGTGTGCCAAGTACAATACAAAGTAGTTGTAAGATTTAATTTTTAAGCATTACTATTATTATTACAAAGAAAAATTAATTGTAGTAGTACATTATAAATGAAAAGAATCAATGTTTTAAAGCTCCAAAATACTTCATTCCTTTTGACAGCCACAGCCGTGGCTGTCAGCCTGGCAAGACAGTGTTTAAGTCAAAATATTTTCTGCATAATAAACTAGGGTCATACCGAGTACTCTGTATTTACTTGATACTTGACGTATTCAGCCAATTTGCTGAGTACTCTGTATTCAGCCAAATTTTGAGTCCGAGTACCAAGTACAATACAGAGTAGCTGTAAGAATTTCAATTTTTAAGCATTATTATTTATATAATGAAAATTTAATTACCGCAGTACATTATAAATGAATAATATCAATGTTTAAAGTTCCGAGATACTTTATTTCTTCTTGCAAACTAGTTTTAGTTGTCACAGCATACCATCATCGTATTTTGCATTGATGATGTTATGCTATGGCTATTGAAGCTAGTTTTCAAGAAAGAAAATATTTTGGTGCTTTAAACATTCTCGATTTATTTATAACCTTGCTGAAAACAGGAATTTATAATTTATCTGTAACAGTTATTTGAATATAAATGTATAATATTTGCAATTATTCATAAAATCATTTACTTAGTACATATTTACCTGAACCTAATTGCTCAAATTAAATATTTTCCCTATTCCCATCGCTGAAATTAGACATTTTTCCAAGCCTGACCAATGAAATTCGCAATTGATCCGTGTCCAATTGATGGAAATTGTAGTTTTTTTCCTCCCACAATTGACGAAATTAGTCATTTTCTTGTGCACTATTGATGAAATTTGTGATTTTTTTTTAAACCTGATCTTCAAAATTTGCAATTTTTACAAAGACAAACAAAATTTACATTTTTTGCAAATCTGATTGACGAAATTTGCGACTTTTCTGTGCATGATCGACAAAATTCGCAATTTTTCCGAGTCTGATCAATGAATGTTGCTATTTTTTTTTTGCTCCTGTTTGGTAAAATCTAGTTTTTCCTCGACAAGAATTGCAATATTTCTATACCTGACCAATGATAATCGTGATTTTTCAGAACCAAAACTTGCGATTTCACCGTACCTGATCGTCGAAATTTGCATTTTTTCTGCTCTCTATCAACAAAATTTGCTATTTTTGTTCGTGATAACTGACAAAACTTATGAATGTTCTGCGACCGAAATTTTCAATATCTCCGTAGCAAATTGATGAAAGTTAAGATTTTTCTTGCAATTTTTTTCCCAAGCCCGACTGACGAAAGTTGCATTTTTTGCATCAAATTGATAAACATTGTAATTTTATGCTCGCTATAAACTGAAAAAACTCATGATTGTTCTGCAGTTGATCAATGAAACTTTCATTTTTTCTGTGCATCTTAGACAAACTTTATGACTTTCTGTGTCCTATCAACAAAATTAGTGATTTTTTTGTCATATATTAACAAATTCGTCATTTTTTCATCTATGATTAGTGATTTTTCCATGTCCTACCGACGATATTTCCAGGAAGACATTTGACAAAAAATCATTTGTGAAAACATGTAAAAAAATGAGTAAACACTTACTTGGTTGAAGTTATCAAAAAACATCACAAATGCAGAAGTGCGGTAACCGGGAGGAATTCTTGGTCACAGAACTTTCCAACGTTTTAAGATGTGCTAACCAAAAAGAAAAAATAAGAATCAGAGATACGCTAAACTGTCTTCTTTAGAATTTATCATTTAATTGTACAATTTAGAAAAAAAAATTGCTTTTAAACTGCTTGCAAAATTTATGAAAATAACATTGTTCTTAGGTATGTAATGGATGCAAGTTTGAAATTTTGCCAAGGCTGAAAATATTTAGAATCTGCCCCCCCCCACCCCCCTGCCAATCTTCCCGATGAGTCTAAATGAGCACATACGCACACGTGTAATTTTTTTTTTTCAGGACCCTGACGAAATTCGCTTTATCCAATCTTTAGCCAAAATTTGCGACTTTTCTGCGATCTTTTGCCGAAATGTGCGATTTTCTATAATCTTTAACTGAAATTTGCAATTTTTTGACGAAATCCAATGATTTTCTAATTAATATGTCTTTCAACAATTTTATATGAACTTTAAACAAAATTCGCGTCTTTTCTGCGATCATTTGACAAAAATGATGCCTCTTTCACCATCTTTGGTTAGAAATCGCACCTTTTTTAACGATCTTTGGAGAGATATTGTGCATGTTTCACGATCCTTTGACAGAAATAGTGTTTTTTCTGCAATCATTTGGTGAAAATCGCTTTAAAAAATCATTTGATGGAAATTGAGTCTTTTTTGTGATTGTTGGGAAAATTTTGCGTCTTTTTCACGATTCTTTGACAAAATTTGTGCCTTTTCCCAGTCTTTTTGATAGGAATTGCGTCTTTTCACAATCCTTTGATGAAAATCATGTTTTTTTGCGATCATTTGACGGAAATCGTGTCTCTTATGCAATCTTTTGGCAAAATCCACATCTTTTCCATGATCTTTTGACAAAATTCACGTCTTTTTCACAATCCTTTTCATAGAAATTGTCTTTTGTGATCCTTTGACAGAAATCATGTCTGTTTTGCAAACTTTTGATAAAAATCGCGTCTTTTCCAAGACCCTTTGACAAAATTAATGTCTTTTTCATGATCCTTTCATAAAAGTCACATTTCTCAGCAATCATTTGATGAAAATAGCGTTTTTTAGCAATCATTTGATGGAAATCGCATCGTTTTCATGGTCCTTTTGCAAAATTTGTGTCTTTTGACATAGTTTCTTCTATAATCATTTTTTGATAAAAATCATAATTTTTTTAATTCATTTGGCAGATATTGTGTCTTTTTCGCAATCTTTTGACAGAGACCACATCTGTTTTGCATTCTTTGACTGAGACCATCTTTTTCACGATCTTTTATCAGAACTAGCGTCTTCCTCATGTTCCTCAGACAGGAATAGTGTTTTTTATGCAAGTTTTTGACAGAAGACGCTTTTTTTGTGATTCCTTGACAGAGATTATGTCTATTTTGCATTCTTTGACTGAGATGTCTTTTTTATAATCCTTTGATGGAAACAATGTTTTTCACAATTTTTTCAATGGAAATGGATATGGATCCTTTAACGAAATTAGAGTGTTTATTGCAATGCTTCGACAGAAATTTCCTGTTTTTCAAGATTCTTCGACAGAAACCCTCCCTTTTATTGTGATCATTCGACAGAAATAGCACTTTTTTTGCGATCATTTTACTAAAAGTGCGTCTTTTCGCGTTCTACTTTCGTCCAGACTTGTATAAAACCAAAAACTTTCTGCGCACGTAATATCGGGTCAAAACTTTCCGCAAATCTAATGTTGGATGTAATTCACATTTTTTGCGCACTCATGGTCATCTACATTGCGTTTTTTATGCAATTTATGAATGTAAATTGCGTTTTCAGAGCGATTTATGGACATAATGCACGTTCTTTATGCATATAATGAATGTAATTCACATTTTTTATGAGAATAATGAATGTAATTCACATTTTACGCGATTTATTGACGTAATTTTCTATTTTTGTGCGATTCATGCATGTAATTGGCGTTTTTGAGCTTTCTGTTGACGAAATTAGTGTTTTTTTGATCGATTTATTGACATAATTCACGTTTTTATGCGATTTATGAACATAATTCACTTTTTTACATGATTCTTGGGTATAATTTGTATTTTTTTGCATGATTCATGGAAGTTATTCGTGGTTTTTTAATCAATTTATGAATGTAATTTGCGTTTTTTGAGCGATTTATAAATATAATCCTTGATTTTTTAAGCGAGTCGTGATTTTTTAAGCGTCTCAATTCGCATTTATTATGCGAATTATGAACGCAATTCGCTATTTTTATGCGATTTATAGGCATAATTTGCATTTCAGCTTTCTGCCGACGAAATTTATGTTTTTTGAGCGATTTATGAACGTAATTCGCGTTTTACTACACGATTCATAGACGTAATTCATGTTTTTCATACTATTTATGAATGTTATTCTCGCTTTTTTACACGATTCATGGACATAATTCGCGTTTTTTATGTGATTCATGGATGCAATTTGCATTTTTTGAGCGACTCATGGATGTAGTTTGAGTTTCTTATGCGATTCATGCATGTAATTCGCGCTTTTTTTTCTTGATTCATGCATAAAATTTGCATGATCATTGCATTTTTTATGCGATTTATGGATGGAATTTGCGTTTTTAACGCGGTCTTTGGACGGAATTTGCATTTTTAATTCAGCCTTTGGACGAAATTCACATTTTTCGTGTGATATTTGTCAAAATATTGGTTTTTTTACACGGTTCTTTGTAAAGGTGCACATTTTTTACGAAATTATTTGTTGAAATGCATGTTTCTACGCAATTCTTTATTAAAATTCACGATTTTTTCAAGATTTTTTGACGACATTCGCATTATCAGTAAATAATTTGTTCATAAAATTGAGGGAATATTTTTATTTTTTGGTTATAAAAATAAAAAAAATACAAAAGTAAAAATTGTTTTTTTCTTAAAATTTTCTGCGCACGGCGTGCATTTGTATTATTCAACTCTGCTTCCGTCCTCGGAAATTCTTAAAAGACTGAAAACTTTCACCCATGTAGCCAATTAACGAATAGCAGAAAATATTAATAAATTTATCAAGTGGTTAAATCACCATTTTATAATAGGAGATAGGGAAAAAATAAAAAATCATAAGTTTGAACAAAGTTATGGCTTTCTATACATATAATTGTTAACTATTTACTATTCTGATTAGAATTCCATGAAACCAAATTCCACATTTGGGTAAAGTAATAATAGTGTAGTATGAAATTGTACATGTTATTAGATAGTGAGGTAGCTATTCGTTTACACCAACCCAACTATGAAAATGCAGTTTATTCATTATATAAAATGCTATAAGACATTTTAAGAGGACACCAGTACCTTTAAACGATCTCTTCAATTTTGAATAATACTGTAATATATGCTTAGATGTAATGTATTGTGTAATATAATTTTTCTTGTGTATGGGCAATTTTCAAATTTCGCTAACATATGCTGTCTAAGAGTAAAAAGAAGAAAATTCAAACAAATTATGGTAAAAATGGGCCTTATATTTAAAAAAAGAAATTCGGGAAACTCTCAATTTAAATATTTAAAAAAACTTGGATGTTATTCATGTACAAAAATATTAAATACACAGTGGAGAATGATAAAAACAAATCTATCTCAATTAGTAAAAAAAAACCTTAGTATTTTTTCAAACAAGCAAATTATAAAAACAAACAGGGAGAAAAATCAGTTTAAAGTTTTTATTTAAATGGGTCATTGTGTTGGATTTATTAACATAATTTACAATATCTCACAATACAGGGTTTAATCCTGGACAATCCTGGAGAATCCAGAAACCTTTCTGGATACACATTTTTTTTTTTTTTCATTCAGGTACCTGGTTAGGAACCCCACAAATCGCCATAGCTGTGACGGCAATTTCGTCAACGAATCTCTCATAGTAATTAGTGGCCACTAAACATTTAGGCTCTACTGGCCATTGCCTACTAATACAAATATTAAATTTTAACCTTTACCTATTATTGTCACTCATGTACAGTAATTTTTATTAGCATGTGCAAAAAAATTTCATTGCAATTATGGAGCTTCAAAATATCGTTATTTTTGTTTCGTTTTTTATTCTATTAGCTTAAAAAATAAATAAAAATCATGAATTTTAAATGTTTCAGTTTCAAATTAAAGTTATGTTATTAAAAATTAAATGAGTGGAAGGTTTATATTATTAAAATATATTTTAAATGAAAGAAATGAAATACAAAAAATACCATGGGTACAATTTTTGGCGATGAGCCAAATTAACATAAAAATACTCAGTGCTTGATTTATCGAAACAGATGTCATTACGCACCACATTGGTGCGATTTTTTTTTCTGATGCCAATTTGGCAAAAACTTAGTTTTCGATACCAGTTAGATATATATTTTTAACTCTTTTCTATTATTTTAAAAAGGAAATAATAAATAAAAAAAGTTTAATTAATAATTATAGAACAAAACAATTTATATCATAAAAAAAAAAGTAAAACAGCTTATTAAAGAATAGCCAATTGCCGGGTTATCATGTGAGGCATATATTTGCCTTTTTGGTTACAGTTGTGCCAATGTAGTGCGTATATGACATAATTCTTTAGCAGAATTCTGTAATCTGGCAAAAAAATGAGCAATTAAAATAAATTTTGAGTAAAAGCAATATGATGCATGCTTAGTATGGATTTAAATGACACCAAACTGATCGCCAAAAGTGGCTAGTAAATAAAATAAATGTTTTGTTAATGCCTATGATAAAATGTTTATTATTATTATTTTTTTAAATGTAATAACTAAGCTCAATAAAATAATATCTAAATATTTGCAAAAAATAAAGATTATTAAAAATAAAACATTTTTTTATGATGATCAAAGCATGGCTTACATAATAACAGTCATATTTAACGTATGCCATGAATTAAACATTAATATTGATGGACCAACGATAAACAAATTTTAAATGAAATTTCAATTTTTACATTTTTTAGTACTGAAAATTTTTAACTTCTAAACATTGCACATTTTCAAATTTTACACCATCCTACAGGGCAAAAAATGTACTTTTAAATTCAATTTGTTTGAAAGCTGAATCTCAACTTGTGTTTTAATTAATTTTTTTGCGGTTCTTAATGCTTTTTGGTCATTGTGGCAACAGAAGTATGTCAGATAAGTCTCAGATATACCTATTTTTGTCCGAAAACAACAGCCATTTTTCAAATGATTGAAAAAAGGGCAAAAATTAAAAAATCTATTCAAATTTTTGAATTCTTAACCTCAATCGTTCATAGGACCCCCTACCAGCAATTCATGTGCCAAATTTCATAGCATTGTGACCTGGGGTTTTCCAGTATTTGGGGTTACATAGTAACGCGCACAGATTTTAATAGATTAGATGAGTTTCATTGAAATCTAAAATAGTCAGTTTGAATATTGAAATATTATGGTTGATTTGGCAATGACTCAGGTTTAAATGCATAAATTTTCAAAACAAGGTTTGCAGTTCTCATAAATTTACCAAATTAACCTGATGTGCTTCAAAAGCTTGAAAAAACCAATCTTTTTATAAGAAAACCAAGATTTTATAAATCTTGGTTTATAAATCTTTTATAAATCTTATAAAGATACGTTAACTTAACCTTTTTTTTCCTTGAAATACTCCTTTTTAAACAAAACTAATGCTTTTTAAAATTTAGTTGTGCCTTTATAAATAAATACCATATGTTCTTTTAGTTTCTAGAGTGAGCATTAGGTTTGGGTAACCAGAAAATAACATTTAAGGGTGTATTCGAAAAAATGCTTTTCCACCTTCAACAGCTCGAAATTTTCCGATACAATTTCAGACACTTTTAAGTAGAAACATAAAACTTGCTGAGAGGATTTTTGAAGAGACGTACAAGGTGCCATGTGATGTCATTTTACTCTCAATTCATTAGAATTTGATTTATGAACAATTTTCTTCTCAGTATGACACTTTTTTCATTCCCAAAGCTCACGCTTTGGAAAAATCTGTTCAAAATGCCGTTTTTGATTGCTTTTTTTTTACAATATTTTTCTGCATTTATCAAAGAATCGACAGTTACGGCACCTTGTGTACTTTCTGAATAAGACAATTTGTCAGTTTGGTGCATATAAGAGCAAAAGTGAATTCAGAAATAAATCGGAAAATAAGCAGTTTGAATCGAAATACACCCTTCAGGAAAAGGGAGGGGGGGGGGGATAACTGTCAAATTTTAATTGAAAAACTATTTTAAAATGAGCATTTAAAATAAATAACGTTTGAAAATTAGACTCGTACTATTTTATTACAATACGAACACATACTCAAAATAAAAATAGTGTGAATTAAAGTAGTAAAATAAAACCCAATTTCAGTATATGTACAGGAAACTATAAATGTTTTAAAATCAAATTAATTTTTATAATTTTGCCATTACATTCTTTGTTACCTGTCTTTCATCAAAATAAATAATGAAGCAATCAATGTAATTTTAAATAATCATTTTAATATAAATAAACTTCTTATTGGTTAAGTTTATTTAACTTGGTAATAAGTATGAAAATCATTTACCTAATGTAGGATGAAAGTTATTTAATAGATTTTAAATAAAAGACGCGATTTCATCCATTTTATTAAGAAAACTAATATGAAAAGAGAATATAAGAAAACTTTAGCGGGATATACAGAAACTATTACTATATACTGGGTTTGAAATTGAGTTACTGATTTCATCTCACGTTACAAAGTCAAATTTTCACAAAAACATAATAATAAATTCCACAAAAATAACTTTTCCTTTCTCAAAATGCTCCATTACAAAACATTCATCCACTTTTGGAGCATAAACAAACACACCGAGACCGATGGATTAAATTTTATGTAACCAAAAGTATTATATTTACCAAAAACTATTTACAATAATTAGTAAATAACAAGGTAAAATAACTTGAAATGAGATAAAACAGATTTATTGATTTATATTTCAAAATACATTAATAAAATTACGCTTTCAAACAAATTAAAAATACCGGCATCGAGTACGTTAGGGTTAGCGCATGTGATTAAAGATTATTAACGTCATATGCCAAATAAAATGCATTAAAAATGCAATCATTATAAATAAACATGAAAGAATATTTAAAACACAAAGAATTCTTACTTTTTATGGGTATTTCTTCTTTAAAACTCTTAATTAAACATTAGCACCTTCACGGGCAAAAATATGATTTAGCCGGTGGAAGTGCAAACCGCATTCACTGTCACTGGAGGCGAGATGAGTCGGTTCGGTGATTTCGTTTCCACTTCATGACGTCACATGCTTGTCGTCTGTTTACTGTTTCTGTGCGTTGTAGGGGGGCAGTAGTCAGACACAGTTGTTTCATTAGTAACTTTACTAACAATAAATTTGTAAAGTTTGGCTAAGCGATTGATTACTAAAGATTGTTTAGTAAGTGTAATGAAATCTGTAAAGATACTTAATATATTTTAGTGAAATCCCATATTTTTTTTTACAGTGAAAGCCACTCTTAAATTAAACATATTTAAAATATATCAATTTTTGTTTTTTATAAATTGGGATTGTAAAAAAAAAGTTTATTGCTGATGACCAACTGTTAAATTGTGATCGCACTGATGATAATTAAATCAAATGTTTTTCCCTTTTTATATGATTTTTCACATAATTTCTAGATTATCAAGTAATTTTTCATTAGTTTGATACACAGAAATTTTTATAACTAATTTTAAATTTTATAAACATATCAATATAAGAAATACATTAATATGTTTACAACATATATATATTTGCTATTTCTTTCTCTTTGACGAATAAAGTAGAGAAGGAGTGGAAATAAATAAGCTCCTCTATTCAGATTATATTTTGAGAACTTTTTCAGCAAAAAATGTACACCCTCCTTTTATATGCACACACACACAAATTAATCCAAATACCTGGTATTGCAACTTTTATAAAAGCAAGAATTTACCAGTGAAAATTTGCTTTATACACTGCTCGACATTGAAAATGCAACACCAAGAAGGAGTGGTCAGAAAGTGATGAAATTTGGGGGAAAAGACAGAGACAGCAAGGAGCATTAAGTGATCTTTATTTCAAAATGATAGTCAGAATACAGAACGAGAACGGCGTCGGCTCAGTAGGATGTAGGACCACCGCGAACTGCGATGAACGAAGAAACACGTCTAGGCATCGAGTCAATAAGAGCGTGGATGGTGTCCTGAGGGATCGCTTTCCATTCCCTTTCAACCATTTGCCACAGTTCATCTTCTGAACGAGGCAGGGGCAGAGTCCGCAAAACGGCGTCCAATCACATCCCACACATGTTCGATTGGTGACAGATGAGGAGACTACGGTGGGCAGGGAAGCATCTGTATACCTTGCAGAGCATGTTGGCACATGCGAGCACTGTGTGGTCGGGCGTTATCCTGCTGAAAAATTGCATTAGGCTGCCCCTGAAGGTAGGGGATTGCCACTGGCCGCAGTACATTATCCAAGAATCGTTGGGCCGTCATAGTGCACTAAATACGAACTAGAGGTGACATGCAGTTATACGCAATAGCGCCCCAAACCATTGCGCCACGTTGTCGCGCGGTGGGGCGTTCCACAGTTATTGTCGGATTTGATCTGTCTCCACGTAGATGCCACACACGTATGCGGCGACTGTCACTGGATAAACAGAAGCGTGACTCATCTGAGAACGCAACATTTCGAAATTCTGCCATCCAAGTCGCTCTAGTCCGGCACCATTCCAAACGTTGGCGTGTATGCTGTCGAGTCAACGGCAGTCTTCTTAACGGACGCCGTGAGTGCAGGCCATGTTCAACCAATCGACGGAAAATGGTTCTAGTCAACACGGAAACATCCAGGGTATCTTGTACATGCTGCAGAATCGAGGTACAAGTGACTTGCGGCCCGCCACAGCTTGTCGGTGGATGCGTCGATCCACGCGTGCTGACGTCACTCTGGCTGCACCTGCACCCCTCAATCTTGCCACATTTCCTTGTTCCAACCATGTTCGCCATAGCTGATGCACCGTGCTCGTATCCATGTGGGTATCAGCTGCGATTTGACCTACAGACCAACCCCCCCTTCTCAGTCCCATCACCATACCTCTCGTAAAATCGTCTATCTACTGGAAGTGCCTTCGTTGACGGCGGCCTGGCATTCTCTTCTATACACGTATCCTCCGAGACAAAAACAAAATTTCTTCGATAATTCGTCTGGCAGAAATAGCGACACGAATATTGCCCATTCTACAAGTTTCTTCCCTTATATCTTACATCACGTGCGTCGGAGACCTACGCATTTCACATCATTTGCATAACTCAGTGACATGCGCCTACTCTGAAATTTGCATAAATTTCTGACCACTCCTTCTTGGTGTTGCATTTTCAATGTCGAGCAGTGTACATACCCATTTTTTCTAAAAATGTATAAGACTAGGAAATAAAATTGGTTTTTAAAAAGAAAAAAGTAACAGGAAATTATAAACAAATTTCAACATACATACATATATATATATATATAGTATACTGCTATTTATCCCTTAAGAATTTCAAACAATCTTATAAAAAATATCCCCCGCCCTTTCAAAGCAAGAAAGGTTGATAAAAGTTCTCAAGGATAGAAAATTACACAAAAGATGATTTATTTGCATCACGTTCAACTATGAATACTTGATAATATGACATTAAATACAAATTTCAAACCAAAGATGATTTATATATGGTATTTATGTAAAGGTACAAACCTCAAATAAATGAAAAATATACATAAGAATATGAATGAGTTTAATGAAAATTCTAACATTACTTCACTTTTATTACTATTATCGAGGTAGCATTAATGACCATGATGGAATTTCTTTTTTAATGAAACTTTGCACAATTCAATTGCAATCAATACATATATATATATATATATATATATATATATGCATTATTGTATTGAAATATATTCATCCCTAATAACTCCATTTATTTATATTAAAAATACCAGAGTGTAGAAATTCATAACTTTGAGTTTATAATTTTGTCCAGGTCTCACATAATGTTACCGTAAAATGCGGTGAATAGGAACAGCGGTGTGAATAGGAACGAAACTTCCCGGTCATACAAATAAATTCATTATAAATATATGTGATGATATTTTTAGTTGCCAATTTTTTTATAAGAAGGTAATAACATTAAGAGTTGGGAAATTCAGTTTTGACTTGTAAGCACCACTACTGGGATATATAAAAATACTTCAAGAGGATCCTCAAAAACCTCATTTTTTTCAACGTCTTCAAAACTTCGTATGTAACTACAGTATTTTTCGTATTCTAATCCTAAGAGTGGGGATTTTTAAATAATGATACACCTGTAAACGATATGCTGTATTAAATTCTACTTATTTCTAAACTACATAATGAAAACTAGTTGGATGTGTCAATCCCAAAACTTTCTTCTATCTCATAAGTACATTTTAATATTTAAAAAAAAAAAAAAAAAAAAAAAAAAAAAAAAAAAAAAAAAACGTGGTGACCCCAAAGTTATCCACTATCGAATTTCCTCGAACATTTGACCTAGCCTAATGAGATTCTGGTATCCGAAAAGCCTAAAACGCAAAATTTAATTAATATTCTTAAAAAAATGAGTTTAATAGTGCCTCATGTTGGATAATTTACACTAAAACCTAATAAGCATCTATTTATGTCAAGACCTAACAGAATCTGAAATTTGATGGAATTTCGTCCATTAGTTCTTGAGATATAGTTATAACAAAAAATTTGCAAAACGTAGCACAGCAACATTATATCTTGGACAATTTATTCCAAAACGTAAAAAAGCGTCTAATTATGTTATGGTGTAAAAGAATCTGAAGTTTGATGAAATTCTTTGCATTAGTTCTTGAGATATAGCTAGTTAAAAAAAAAACCGTGTAAAATATAGTACAGCAGCACCATCAGTTGAAGGATTTATAACAAAACGTAATCATCGTGTAATTATGTTATGTGTCATTTTGTAACAAAATCTGAAGTTTGATGAAATACTGTGGGTTAGTTGTTGAGATATAGCTATCGGAAAAATCGTGCAAAATGCAGCATAGCTGCACCCCCTGTTGCAAGGTTAATACCAAAATGCAATCAGCGTCTAATTATGTTATATATTCTAGTGTAATAGAATCTAAAATTTGATGAAATTCTCTGGATTAGTTCTTGAGATATAGCTATCGCAAAAATCGTGCAAAATGTAGCATAGCAGCGCCACCTACAGGGCAGTTCACACCAAAACCTTATCAGCAGCTATGTATCTCAAGGTATCGCGGAATCTGAAGTTTGGTGAAATTCTGTGCATTAGTTCTTGAGATATAGCTATCGTGAGAATCATGAAAAAGTAGCATAGCAGCGCCACCTGCTGGCCAATTTACACCAAAACGTAATCTGCGTACATGTATATCAAGGGATCACAGAATCTGAAGTTTGGTGAAATTCTGTGCATTACTTCTTGAGATATAGCAATCTTGAAAATCATGAAAAACGTAGTATAGCAGCGCCACCTGCAGGCCAATTTTCACCAAAAACCAATAGGCACTAACTCATATCAAGATTTAACTGAATATAAAATTTTATTAAATTTCGAGCATTGGTTCTTGAGATAGAGCGCCCACAAATTTTTTGTCACATACAGACAGACAGACAGACACACAGACAGACAGACAGACTCACAGACAGACATTTTCTAAAAATAGTCAAAACGTATTCAGGACCTTCTAAAACGTATAAATCCGTCGAAAACCGGAAGTCGAAAATTTTCATGAATCCAATACTTTCTTCTTGTAAAGATAGAAGAAAGTAAAAATGAAAAATGGCTTTTAACATCAGAGGTTTAAGATTTACGGGGTGAATCGGAACATGTTTTCTCTCATGGTTTATTTTTCTATACAGTAATAGTTTCATGTTATATATGAAAACATATGTATGAATATGTATTGTAACAATATTTTGTTTGTTCAAATTTCTTGAAGAGTTTAAAGTTGTCAAGAAATTACATGGTTAAACAAAAAAGTCAACGCTTAATCCAACGGACATGGAACACACAATAAAAGAATTTCAAAATAGCAAATTAGTTAGAAAAATTGCACAGAATTATTCTCTGGCATCCATAACATTACACAAACATCTCAAAAACGAATTAAAAAAGAGAGGGATGCAAACAGTACTAAGGGCTGGGGATGAGGGCATATTAGTAGATCGTATTAATATATCCAGCGATTGGGGCTACTTAATAGATTCACTTACCCAATGACTACTAGTAAAGGATAACACAGAACAAGGCTGAATTTGTATTAAATTCTACTCCTGCAATTCGAATATAATTTCTTTAAATAAATTTTGAATTTTCTTGATTTCAAAGTTGTTTTCTAATTTTTAAAAAGGCATATTTTTACTTGTATATAAAATAAAGGCTTGGTTTCACAGTAACTACGTGTTCTTATTCCTCCCTTATCATTATTTCCTATTTTTATTAACTCTATTAAAATTTGAATCGGAATAAATAAAGATTATAACAGATGTTCCGATTCACCCCTATCTGCGGAGTGAATCGAAATACCATTAAAAAAGTAAATAATATGTATATAAACAGTAAAAATGTTTTGTTTTTGCTTAAAAATTAAAGAACAAAACAAGACCGAAGTTTCTAGTAGTAAAATAAATATAATAAAAAATCAGTTATTACTTTTATTTAACGTTAAAGTTGAAAAGTGTTCCGATTCACCCCATTTTACGGTATTTTATGAGAAAAATTAAAATGTGTATTGATCTATTGAAATGTATTGATCCATAATGACTCCATTTATTAGTTTCTTATCAGAAAATGCATTTATTTATATCAAATATGCCGAAATATAGAAATTCATAACTTTGAGTTTATAATTTTGTCCAGGTTTCGCATAATGTTATTTTTTTAAGTAATGTATTTTCTTACTTAAATTACTTGCTACATTTTATTTATGAGTTGTATTAAATTGAGATGTCTTATCATAAATATTCATCATTATTTCATTAATGTAAAGCTAAGCTTATTTATATTATGATGCAAAGAAATTAAAATTTTTCTGAGTTATAATTTTGTCCAGGAGTGTACACACAAATTTCATTATGTTCGGAAACAATACATTCGATTTTCATACAATTTGAAAACACTCGACTAAATTATGCAACAATTATATACCGGGTGATTATAATTAAAGTTACGAATTTTAAATATCGATAATTTAAAAACTACTGTTCAGAATGAATTGACATTTTAACAAAGCAAACTTGAGGCAATGCAATTTTGTTTAGCGAAGGAAAAAAAATGTCTCAAATGTGTTGATAGATGGCGCTGTCAGAATATTGTAAGGGGAAAGACCAAAAATGTATTTGCAGGGCTCCTAAATGGTTCCGCCATCTGAACATCAGAATTTTCGTAGAGAAATTTTCTTTTTAGATTTTCTTTTGTAAATCGCCGAGGAAATTTTTGAGTGTTAATTCTAATGCAAATTCAATAGAAACCTATCATGAAATTTTCTGTTAAAAATATTGATGTTCAGTTCGCGGTCCTTTAGGAAACCCTGTGTTTGTTGAACACATGATTGAAAGAAAAAAAAATAGAGTTCATGGATTTACTAGAATTTATTAGCCAAAAGACAAGATAACATGTTTAGATTAGCAGCGATAATGACAGAAAATGAAGAAAAAAAGATTTTGAACAAATACCTTATTTTATTTTTAATATCATTCTTAAGCTTTCTAATGTTTTCCATTACATTGTCTTTTCAATTCCGTTTCCAATAAATTATATTTGTTAGTAAAAAGATATCCTATTAAGTTAACGCGATAGCAATAAAGCTGATTCCTCTTAAAAATTCATAAAGTCTAAAAATTCATCAGTAAGTTTTCGTAAAATAAATAAATAAATAAATAAATAAAATAAGTAAAATTTCACAAATGAAGTTGAAATTGTAATAATTTTTTCAAAAACAAATGCTATCGCTACGGTACTTCATAAAGAAATTTTAATTTTTTACCTGGTGTAATATTAATTTTTTTTTTATTAAAAAATGATTGTAAAGAAGTTTTCGGAACGTACACTAAAATATTCCAAAAGGGAAACTAGTTGTTGGGGGCCCCCGTAATACTTACTAATCATGCATATGAATAATATAACATAGGAAAAATAAAATATGTGTAAACTGTTTACAAAATGTATTCCGATTCCAAAACATTTAAACGCATATTTAAATATTTTAATATACACAGTACTGCTCTTTTAGTGATATGCTGATGAACCAATTTCGGCAAATTATATAAAGCTCCAAACTACTCAAGTAGTTCCGAATTAATTAAAAGAAACATCCTTATAATTCCAAAAAATAACAATCATTGTCTGAGCGAAGCGAAGTCTTATACTCAGAGTACGTAACGATATTAAAAGTCAAAAAAAGTCTTTCGTCAAAGAAATCTCAAAAAGTACTTGTCGGATTTTGATTATGTTTCTACCGTAGGTACCTATGAAGGTAATCTGGTGAATGCACTATCTACGAAAAATTAGTTCCAAACAGTTTAAAAGTTATAGTTAAAAAACTGATTAGAAAAGCACAATTTATTTGCATACGTCACAGAAACTTGGTGGGCGGCATTTTCATCGGCTGGATATTTTCGTAGATAACCGAATCAGAGTGCATGGAGTAAATAGTTGTCTTGACGAAGCGAAGACTAATACACATACTAGTACGTAACGATATTAAAAGTCAAGCATAACTCTTTCGTTAAGCAAATCTGGAAAAATACATATCGGATTGCGATTCTGATTGTACCAAACGGTACCTAAGAGAGTAACCCACTGAATGCACCTACTTTCAAAAATTAGTTCCAAATAGTTTTAAAACTATTTTTAAAAAACTGATAAAAAGCCCAATTCATTTGCATACGTCACAGAAATATTGTGTGCGTCACTTTTTACCGGTTGTATATTTTCGTTAGATTCCCAAATTTAAGCACATGGTGCAAGGAAAATACGCAAACAATTTTTAAGTACAATTAATTATATTTAAACTTAAGAAACAAACTGAAAAATAATTTTGTTCTTGTTGTTAATTTAAAAGAGAAAAGTCTTAATTCTTAGTAACTTAGTATTAGTATAGGAGATTTTGCAATAATTTTTATAATAGCACTTAATAGCGCCATTAGCATCTTTTATATTCGCACCTTCGCACATGCAAATTGGAAACAATTATGTCGTGTTTAAATAAAATATGTGCTGAAATAAAATATTGGTACTTCATCGTTATCTCGTGATCAATTTCGCCAAATTGTATATATTCATATATTTTTTATTTTAAATAACCAAAGAAGAAATAAATTAGTGAAACTAGGGATGAGATTTCCGCTTTTTTGGACACCAGTATAATAATGGAGAAAATGTTTGTCCTTTAAATCACATAAATGTTCCGATTAAATAATATAGCATTTTCCCTAAGATTTTACTGGTGTGCAAAAAAGCGGAAATCTCATCCCTGTGAAACATTGATAAAAATACAAATAAAAAGCTATATAAAAAATCACTTGACGACGTTTTTAACACGTTTACATTGTTTAATGAGACATTCACGATCATTCATGATTGGCATTTTATCTTATTGTTTGGCGATAATTTTTTGGTCTACAGAATAATCAAGTAATATCAAAAAAGGAACTATAGTTGAAGCGAAGAATAAACAGTTATAGGTAATAAACATAATAAAAAATATAATAAAAATATGAATATCACAATAAATCGCAAATCGTAAAACACTTATAGCAATATTCAAAAACAACGTTTTCATCAATTTGGCGGGGGAAAAAATCGTGCTAACATGTACTTTATATTTTTACTCATGACATCTGTGCCATATTTAAGAGTAAAAATAAGCATAAATGATCATCAGGTTTGAAATTTCAATTTCTGAAGCCCAAACTGGACCATGATTTAAAAAACGCCAAGATAAAGATATTATTTGAAAAGTATCATGAAATTAGAGCAGAGATATCATATACGCATCGGGTTTGGCGCAAATTTCGCGAAAATCATTTTTGAATGAATTTCGATTATTTTAAAAAGTAAGTAACAATTTAAAAAAGCACGATTAAATTTAGGTTATATACATATAGAAAAAAAAATAAGCAATTTATTAATGAACAAACAACAACAGCCAGGTCACCATGCAATGTAAATAATGATATTTTGGCGCTAATTATATGGAAAAGTTCCATATCCTGTTCTAAATTTTTTTTTTTTTTTTTTTTTTTTTTTTTTTTGTAATACTTGGTTATTTTGTAGACCAATTGCGCCAAACTACACAAACTGTTTGTCAAATTAGATAAATTGACCCAATTTGTATTTTAAATAACAGAAGAATAAATACATTTTTAAAATACAATAAGAAATACATTGAATTAAAAATGTTTTTATGACGTAACAAGCACGCGTATCGTAATTAATGACAAGTGGAAGTTTGGGAAATATGAATCGAGGCATTCTCCTGCTGGAAAAAATCGCCTCCAATCGCTGTTAACGGTGCTTCTGGTAAAAGATTATCACCCAATACATCAATGTAACTCTCAGAATTCCTCCTACCCTGCACAAAAACTATCGGAGTAGTTCTACCAGTTGTGAAACCTCTCCAAACCGTTACTGAGTCGCTTCCAAATAATTGCTTCAAGAAAATTGTTTTTTTTTTTTTTCTCTATGGTGATCATACTAGAAGTTTCAAAAATAATCCAGTATACCCAAAGTAATCTTTTTCACATCGGAAAAGACATAATACCACTTTTTTCCGATAGTATTGCAGTTTTTGGAAAACTCTATCCTCAGTCTCTCATGAACTTTTGAAAGAGGCGGCCTTGACACATGTTTACTATTGCGAATCTTTTTCTTTCTTTTTGTAAAATATGTCGAACAGTTCGAGCAGTTGTATTCTATGTTCAAATCACGTTTTTTCCGTTTTTTGAAACAAGCTCGCCTTATTATCATTCTTTTCCCCCATACAGAAATACAAGATGGCTTGCTTCTATGTCTTTGCCGTCCATATTTACCGGTATTTCAAAGATAACTGTAAATAACCGTTCTTGATCTATTAAACTTTGTAGCAATTTAACATACAGAAAGTCCTGAATTTTGAAATGCATCCATTTTTTCTTTCTAAAACTCCAAAATCTTTGCACCTTGCAGCATGATTAAAAACAGAATAACAAGATCCCAAACGCTTACTGCGCATTTATATCGTCCGGGAGTTCCGTGTGCAGAGAAAAAAAACACGCAAATTTTACTTTTTAGAACACACAAATTCAGTTGTTCTTATAATTTTGTCTATATCAGATGGTTGTATAAATTTATAATACATTTTATGAATATGAATTTACCACATATTTCCATAAAAACATACAAAAATAATCTTCATTTTTCATTGGTTTCCAGCCATTAAATTTGCAGAAATTTCCCTCCAAATATAACCAATTTTTGCCTTGTCCTTATAATTGTGACCACCGCTGTAGTTACGATTGTACATGTTGTCATTTACAATATTACAAATATTCATAATATCATAAATCTTCTAAATATAGATATTTGACCAATAAATTTGTATGTTATGTTCATTAAAAAAAACGAAGAAAGAAAGTTGTAAATGAAAAATTAGATTTCAATTGTTAAATTATTCAATTATAAATCATAAAAAAAACTGGTGGAACCTGAGAGAAATGTAGAGCTTGATCCAAAAAAATGTTTCCGTAAATATTGGGAAATACGAGGGCAATTCGAAAAGTAACCTCCGTTTATGAATTAAAAAAAACTAATGAAAGGAAACATGTTTTATTACTTACGTATGAAAGACACGTTCTTCGGCTACTTCTCAACATAATTGTAGTATTAATTAAAACAATTATCATAACGGTAAATTAGCTTTGAAATTCCATTGTCACAGACTTCTGCCGCCGGCCTATTCCACTGCGATTATTTTTAAATTCAACTCGCACCACTCTTTCAATCCAAAGAATTTTAACATATTTTTCTATATAATTTGTTGATAAATGTACTACCAAAATTGTTTTAAAAAATAGTGGGTCAAGAAAAATATTACGAGAGCAAATAGGAAACTAATTTTCGTTTTGTTATATAAATGGAAAACACGCCTACTTTCAACATTTTTTTATTTACATCTCAAAGGTACAGCTGTCTTCTATTTTTCAACATAGTCACCATGTACATTCAAGCACTTGTCATGCCGTTTTACCAATTTACCAATCCCTTCTGAATAAAACTCATCTGTCTGCAAATTCAGCCAACTTGTCACAGCGGTTTGAAGATTCACATCGTCAGCAATGTGCTGTGCTCCAAGCCACTTCTTCATTTCCTTGAACAGATGAAAATCAGAAGCAGCCAAGTCGTAGCTGTATGGGGGATGTCGCATTCGAATTGGCGCAAAAGATTTTGTATTTTCTGAGCACTGTGAGGGCGAGCGTTAACGTGCAAGACAGCAATTCCAGATGCCAGCAGGCCGCGACGTTTGTTCAGGATGGCTCTTTTCAGTTTCTTCAAAAAAATTGTAGCAATTAGTAAAATCCACAATGTTAAAGGAAATGGCTGTAATATGCAAAAACACGCAGGATGTGGTTTCGGTTTATCTGTCACAAAAATGATACCGGAAAAAAGCTATGGATAACTAGATTCCACTACTTGGAATGTTGGGCAGCCCAGTCCAATACCAACTGCAAGATTGGCTTTTAAGCTCTGCATCATTCCAATTACACCTGTCCAATTTCCATTAAGTGATTTTGCACCAAACTCATAATAGGAAGGCAAAAGCATTTTATACAATACTAGCAAAACTTGGGACAAGAAACGTACTACAAAAAGCCTGCTAAACATGCATATTTTCCTTATAATTCTACATGGAGTATGAATCGACCGAATACCGAATACCGAAATACATAAAACTTAAATAACAAGAATAAAAAAAAATATATCAAGCTTTGTTTCTTAAACAAGAAAAATCTTATTATTACCAAGAATCATTTCAATAAACACAAATAATGTTTACAATTTGAATTTTTTTTAAATAATGATATGTATATCAAAATTTTAGATTTTTCTTAAAAAATGTTTTTGGTAAAAATGACTCCAGAAATTTTCTGTTTAAAGGGCGTTATTCATAAGTTTCTTTTTAAAAAATATTTATTTATTTTTACTGTTTAAAGAAAAGTTTGAATTTAATCCATTAATTCTTTCTTAAGTTTCAATGAGTAGCTTAAAATAAAATATTTTCATTGAATAGTGAGATATAATCCACTTGTTTGAAAAGAGCAGAAAATATAAACATTAGAACAAAAAAAAAATGCGTTTACCAGAGTTAAATAAATGCATTGTAATGTTTTTGAGGAATTATTCACTAGTGTAACACTCCATAATGATATTTGAGCTTCAAAAATGTCCATTTCAGTTATAATGATCGCTTTTTGAAGTTGGATATTTTAAAAAACACTCATTAGTTTGTAATATTTCGAAAATGTAAATCAATTGTTGAAAGCTGGTCAGAGTTATTATTATTGTAGTTATGTCCATTGTCAAACACGAAAAAGGGAAATAATGGAGTTTTTTTTTCAGCGATTTTTCGAAAGCCTATTTTTTAAAAAAAACAGATTTCAATGCGAGAGGTTCACCATAAAACTTAATAACAGTTTTCTGAACAATAATTATATTATAATTAAGGCATGAAACCCAGGTAAAAAAATCAGCAAAAAACCTTTAAATATTTTGAGATTTTGCAGGCATATTAAAGGTTTTTGCGGGTATTTATAAGGAAAACGAAAGCTAAAGGTTTCCCTAAGAGAAATATACAGCTTTTAAAAAGTTTTCATACAGGTTCTTATGAGCAAATTATTACCTTTAAATCACCTTTAATGACTTAGAAGATTTTCATGAAATCACTTGAGGTATTTTGAAGGAAAGTGAAAACTGTTTCTCACGCAGGTGATATAAAGGTTTTACTTGAAGGTTTTATTGAGGTTTATCATTGCACATTATGATATCTAAGATTTTGATATGTTTGCATTTCCTCATAATATTTATTATTATTATTCTTATTTTAAATTAATATTTTAGATAATTCTGAGAAATCTAATTTCTTCCACCGGTTCAATAAAAAAATTCTTAATTATCCTTGTTAACATTTTTTAAATATGTTAAATTATAATTTGAAATAGCGATATAAAAACTTCATTCTAAGAAAGGAAAAATCTTCAAATTATTTTAAAGTCCCCTCATTAAGATTCTTAATTACCATTTCAAATTACAATTTTTCAATCCCATCCAAAAATCACGTTAGCGATTAAATGGAAAATTCTTAACGCCCTTTATTATTTCAAAATCTCTTACATTAATATTTAATATCGTATTCAAAAACGCACGAAATTTCAAAGTCCGATAAACTTCCGAAAATAAATTTAATGTAACGGAATTCTTTTGAATGTCTCTGTAATATAAAAGTCAAAAAGTATAAAATTAAATGTCATTGCATTCCGACAATATTTAGTAGAGTTAGACCACGGACGGACGGACATACAAACCGAATTCATACACAGTTTTGAACTTTGTTAGAAAGTGTTAAAAAAGGTCGAAAATTAACTGTCAGAAGAAATTTGTTAAGAAACACTCTGCCTCTCCTCCACCACAAAATTAATTAAAACTTAAAATCTAACTAGGATCAGAGTATCCCCCCCCCCCACTTTTTACGGAAAATATCTTGTTTAGTTTTTCCTCTTAAGTTTTCCGGGATGAATGTATATTTTTTTAATCTGAAAAAAAGGAAAAACTTTAGTTAAATAAATTTAAAAATGCATGAAGAGGCATTGGTTCACCTCCCACTTCCACCCTTCCCCTGTAGACCCTTGAACAATTTTTTCAGTTCCTCTTTGAAGAAAAAACTTAGAATTTTGCGCATTCTAAAATAAAAGAAGCTCTTTTATGTTAGTTACACGAAAATAATAAATTTTACAATGTTTTTGAAGACATAAAAAGAATAATAAATAGTTATTTAAATTTCAAAATCGAGCTAGATGAAGCAACTCTCCCATCTCCAATTTTCTCATTTTGGCCGGTGTCCAGGATTAAAGCTGAAAAATATAGGTGGGGTTATTACATGCAAAAATGGTCCATATCCCCTATCAGGCATAACTTCTAGTTTTTATTAAAATTACTTCTTTAAAAACAATCGTTGGACCTAGCTTTACTAATTTTTCTGACTCCATGCCACGGAAGATGAAGGAGATTATCAACTCAACTTTCCGAATGTGTGTTGTTATCATTTCGCGCCAATGTTTACGTACATGTGACTTTGCGGCGCGACGCGCGTTCAATTATTTTATTTCTCGTTTATCTAGTCCTGTATTTTAAGTTTCTATCAGTAAAATAGTCACATTGTGATTCATTTTTAAAAGGATGTATACATTGCCTTAAGAAGGCTACAAATATTTGTTATTTAATACATATTTTTAATATTAAAATTTATTTTAATATGTGATTCATTAGACAAGAACAATATTCGGTAACAACGTATCGTCACGTAGATTTAGAAATATTTTGGTATGGGGGAACATTTTTTATAAGCAATTTTCGTGATCTATAGGAATTTTTGTGATTCGTAAAGATCGATTACCCTGTTTTTTAAGTGATAAAGATCTCCTAATTTTAAAAACAGCGTGACACTAACTCTTAAAATACATCCTAAAGGGACTTTGTAATAAAACTGTTTAATTTTTTTTAATTGCTTGATGTTTTCATTAAAATAAAATTTCAAAGTCCCTTTAGGATGTATTTTAAGAGTTAAGTGTCAAGCTGTTTTTAAAATTAGGAGATCTTTATCACTTAAAAAAAGGAAAATCGATCTTTACGAATCACAAAGATCCCTACCGATCACGAAAATTTCTTATAATAAATGTTCCCCCTAACCAAAATATTTTTATTGATTAAAATTTTTGTTATTTGTTACTTTAATAAATGGAGATTTTCCAAGATTTTTTTTTTTTTTAATTTCCAATGAATGCTATATTCAATTTTCTACAGGACATTTCAGTCTGGAGTTAATTGTTTGATTAGAAACATTGTTGATAACTTTAAATAAAAAAAACTGCAAAGCGGAATTTTTTTTTTTTTTAATCTCAAATAGCGCATTTTTAATTGATGTGATTTGTCTGTATATGTCTAGGGCAAGAAATTAAAGAAGCAATTTTTTTTTCCGTGAAAAATTAGTCATTTTTTTTAATTTGGAATACCATTTTATCGGTAAGTAATTTAGCTTTTTTATAAATCTTTCAGCTGTTATCTTTTTAGGAACATACCTACCTGATTTACACAGTGCTGGCAGTCGCATAGCTAGAGCATTTTGTTTAGGGGGGTGTGGAGATGGAATTTACCGAATGTTAATTGAAAATCATTGAATGATTGTGGTTTAGTTTTTTTTATTTTCTGTTCTTGTATATTTATGCCTTATAGTATTTTAGAATAAGAACTGTGAAAATAAATGTACCTCTGATAAGGATGCACAACCTGTTCAAGAGAAGGGCCAAATCAGAAACACGAAGAGAATTATATTTTAAACAGGTGAACTGTGGCCTTTATAAACAAAATAAAAAATTTGGTCTCAAACGGGAAAAGGGGGGGGGGGGTCACTTACCCAGCCAAAATATCCAATTAAGTTGGTAAAGATATGCCAACAGTTTTTACGTTTGTATATATAACAGATATCCAAGAATTATTTTCAACATGTAATAGTAATCCTTGACTTTTCGGGAGACTAAATTTTGTTTCGTTAAAAGTTCTAAAAAACAAACGTAAGTTGCTAATGCTGAATTAAAAATGTGAAGTTTATGAGGAAGAAGGGAAAGGAGCTGATCAACAAGATTTTCCTGATCAACGAAATTCCTGATTTTTCCACGCCATATCGACATAATTCACAATTTTCTGCACAAGATTGGTGAAATTCGCGATTTTTTCAAAGCCAATCCACGAAATTCGCAATTTTTCTAAGCCTGATCGACAAAAATGATGATTTTTCCGTGCCCAATCGACAAAATTAGCGCCTTTCTTCGTTCTTGAAAGATGAAATGCGCATTTTTTCGTGCACTAGCAATGAAATTAACTATTCATAACTGTCTGTCGAAATCTTCATTTTTTCCGCCTCAAATTGATGAAATCCATGATTTTTTTTTCACAATAAACTGCCGAAATTCACGATTGTTCTGCAGCTGTTGAAAAAATTTCAATTTTTCAGCAATCATCGATAAAATCTACTGTTTTTTCGTATCTTATCAATAAAATTAGCATTTTTTTCCTACCGAATTGATAAAATTCGCAAGTTTTTCGAACGCGATTGCCTGAATTCATGCGTTTTATGAAGCCAATTGAACATATTTGCGATTTTTTTTCGTTTTCCATCGATAAAATTTGTGATTTTACATTCCCGATCAACTAATTTGCACTTTATTTCGAAGGGGATCGACCATATTCGCAATTTTTTTCCAATCGACGAAATTAGCGCCTTTTACCGTTCTTGGTCCAAGAAAAACGCATTTTTCCGAGCACAAAAAATGAAATTCGCAATTCTTAACTGACTGACGAGATCTTTATTTTTTTTTTTTTTTTCTGCCATAAATTCATCAGAACTGTGATTTTCTTTTTCTCTCGTGATAAACAGATGAAACTCACGATTATCCTGCAGCAGCACAAAGTATTTTTCAATTTTTTAGCGCAAAATCTGCTTTATTTTGTGCTTCATTAATGAAATTAGCGTTTTTTTTAAATTCCGAATCGAGAAAATTCGCGAGGTTTTTGTATCCGATCACCCGAATTCCAACTTTTTATGAAGATAATCGACCATATTCGCAATAATTTTTTATCCTGATCATTGAAATTGGTAATTTTTGCATGCCATATCAACGAGATTCGCAAATTTTTCGTTCCCGATCGAAAAATTTGTGATTTTTTCCGTTCGAGATCAACAAAATTCACGCTTTTTTGTGCTCGATCGACGAAATTCGAGATTTTTTTGTGCTCGAGATACGATTTTAGTTAATGGATCCCAAACAAGATGCAATTTATGTTAAAGGATTGCGGGAAAACGTGATTTTTGTGAACAGATTGCAGAAAAATACTCTACTTTCGTCAAAGAATCATCAAAAATACTTCAGTTTTATCGAAAAATCGTGGAAATTATTCTGATTTTGTAGAAAAATCCTGCTAATTTTGGCGAAAGATCGTGGAGAATATGTGAATTTAGTTGAAAGATCGGGGAAAATACACTACTTTTGTTGAAAAATCGGTAAAATATGCGAATTTTGTTGAAAAAATGCAGAAAATAGGCGAATCTTATTGATAAATCGTGAAAAATATGAGAAAGTATGCCATTTTTGTCAAAAGATCATGGATAATATGCAATTGTTGTTAAAAGATCTTGAAAAATATGAGAATTTTGAGGAAAATAGACATATTTTGTTGAAAGTTCGTGGAAAATAAATGTATTTTGTACAAAAATTGTCGAAAATATGTTAATTTTGACGAAAGATCAGAGAAAAATCACGAATTTTTTCGAAAGATCGAAGAAAAAACACATATTTTGACGAAAGATCGCGAAAAATGTATGAATTTTGAAGAAAAGTAACCGAAAATTAGCGAATTTTGAGGAAAAATCGCTGAAAATATGCAAATTTTTGAAACATCGAAAAAATAGGGGAATTTTTTATAAACATTGAGAGAAAAAGGCAAATTTTCTCAAAAGACCAGGGAAAATATGCGAATTTTCTCGAAAAATTACAGAAAATACACAAATTTTCTAGAAAGAGGATAAGAAAACCTTTAATTTCACTAAAAGATCATGAATAATTGCAAATTTCTTTGAAAAGACTGAAAAAAGTGTGATTTTGGTCACAGGAAAAAGCTAATTTCATTAATAAATTGCTGAAAAATGCAAATTTCGTTAAAACGCTGCAAAAAATACAAATTTCATCAAAAGTCCTTGATGCCGTGACACTTCAGCTTTTTCTTGCTGAGCCTGTACCATGTCTGGTTAAAGAATTATGAAAAATACTCAAATTTTTGTCGAAAGATCATGAAAAATACTCAAACTTTTTCAAAAAATAAAAAAAAATAGTCTAATTTTGTCGAAAAATGGGGAAAATATGCGGATTTATTCAAAAGATCGGCAGAAATATGAAAATATTGATGAAGGATCTCTGAAAATACACGAATTTTGCCGAAAGATCGAAGAAAATATGCAAATTTTGCCAAAAGATCGCGGAAAATGAGAATTTTTTCGTAAGATCGAGGAAAATAGACATATTTTGAAGAAAGATCGGTAGAAAAAAAAAGATCAGGTGTTAAAAGATCAAAGAAAAATCGCTACTTTTGTTGAAAGATCGGGGAAAATAAGAGAATTTTTTCAAAAGATCTCAGAAAATATGTAGATTTTGACAAAAGATCTCAGAAAATATGTGGATTTTGACGAAAGATCTCAGAAAATAATGTAGATTTTGACGAAAGGTCTCAGAAAATATGTAGATTTTGGCGAAAGATCTTGGAAAATATGCAAATTTTGACGAAAGATCATGGAAAATACGTGAATTTTGGCCTAAGATCGCGGAAAGTACTCAAATTTTCTTGAAAGATTGTGGAAAATAATGTGAATTTTGTCAAAAAGGGTGAGAAAAACTGTGTATATTGCTAAAAGATCATGAATAATATAAATTTCATTGAGAAAAACCATGAAAAAAAGTGCAATTTTTGTAAAATGCTCACAAAAAACACTAATTTCGTTAAAAAATTGCAGAAAAGTGCTAATTTTGTTAAAATTCTGCGAGAAAATGCTAATTTTATCAAAAGTCCGTGAAAGTTCAGCTTTTTTTTTTTTTTTTCTGCTGAGCCTGTACCATGTCTGCTTACTTATTGCATTACTTATTATTTATTTATCTATATTATACCAACACTTGTATGACTTTTTCATTGTTTTTTCTTCCCACATATGCCCTGGGTGGCAGAATGAAATGCGGAGGGGGGTGTTAAATGAAGAGTATGTTAGTCATTTCATAGAAAAATGTATATATTTATGACATACAAAGAAATTCGCAAGCTAATGTTAAATCTATGGGAGCAACCTTTTGAGGTGTGTGAAAGTAAAAGTAATTATATATATATATAATCTGTAATAACAATCAAAAAGTATACAGTAACCTAATTAGAATTCAATCTCAACTGTTCTAAGCAAGAAAAAAAAACATTTGAAATTATCAATATGCTCGTGAGAATTTTTTTTAAAGAATGCTCTCATAAGTTTAACATTAGTGAGTCAATTTCTTTGCATGACTAGTTTAGATTTTTAATGCTTAAACTAATGTTAATCTTATGGGGATGTTTTTCACATATTTTTCACTAGCATTTTAATTATTACTTTATTTTTTTTAAGGATTTTTTCCCATTAGGTTCTTACAGTCGATAACTTTTATTTGTATGAGGACATAGGAGGTACAGATCCCCCCCCCCTCACCACCACCCATGCAGATGGTCAACAAATTTCATTTTATCCAGTAAACATCTGCCGAATTTCCCTATTTTTCCGCACAACTTATTGGATAAACTTGTGAGCTTTCTTTTCTCATGTAATCAGTAAGTGAATCAGGCAATTTTTTTTGACGGACTGAATAATATGTTTTTTCATCATACAAAAATGTATATATTTAAATTTTTGATATACAAAGAATCTCGCAAGCTAATGTTAAATCTGTGGGAGCATCCTTTTGAGATATATGAAAGTAAAAGTAGCTTTATATATTATATAATCTGTAATAAAAATCGAAAAGTAAACAGTAACCCAATTTTTAACATTAGCGGTTGAATTTCTTTGCTTGACTATTTAAGATTTTAAACATGCAAGCCAAGGGCGGATCCAGCCCAACCTCAAGGGGGGGGGGGGGGAGAGGTCACAACTTTTGACAGATGATTTAATGAAACAATTTTAAAATACAGTAAATCTTGTGAAAACGGAATTATGATAAAAAAAAAATAGCAAATTTCGCCGATCGGGCATAAAAAAATCGCGAAATTTGTCGATTAGGCACGCAAAAATCACGAATTTCGTCAATCGGGCGCGAAAAACCTCAGATTTCGTTTATCGGCAAGGAAAAAAATATATTTTTTTTTATAATACTTGAAAAAATTTTGTTCATAGGTTAGAAAAGTCGCCTGTTTTGTCTGTTTACCGCGCAAAAAAACGCGAATTTCGTTGACCTGGCACGGAAAAAACGAAAATATCGTCAACAGGACATTGGAAAATCGCGAGTTTTGTATAACGGCCCTCGAAAAATTTCGAATTTTGTCTGTATGTCTCAGAAAAACCACAAATTTTGTCGATTGAGCTCAAAAAGTTGCGAATTTTGTCTATCTGGAACGCAAAAATCGCAAATTTCGTTAATAGGGCACGGAAACCTCCCAAGTTTGTCGATCGCTTCGTAAAAAGCGCGAAATTATTCGATCGGGAACGGAAAAATCGCAAATTTCGTTAATAGGGCACGGAAACCTCCCAAGTTTGTCGATCGCTTCGTAAAAAGCGCGAAATTATTCGATCGGGAACGGAAAAATCGCGAATTTTGTTGATTGGGAATAAAAAAAATTGCGAATTTTGAGTTCATATGGAACGCAAAAATTGCCAATTTCGTGAATCGGGAAAAAATTATCGCGAATGTAGTCGATTGTCTTCGTAAAAAGAGCGATTCGGGCGATTGGGTACGAAAAACTCGCGAATTTTTTCAATTCGGAACGAAAAAATCGCTAATTTCGTTGATAGGGCAAGGAAAAATCGAAGATTTTGTCGATGATGCGCGGAAAAATCAAAAATTTTTTTGAGCAGCTGCAAAGCAATAACGAGTTTCATCAGTTTATCGCGAGAAAAAAAATCACATATTTCATTAATTTACTGCAGGGAAAAAATGCAGATTTCATCAGTCAGTTAAGAATCTCGAATTTTATTGTTTGATGCGGAAAAATGCGTATTTCATGGACAAGAACGGAAAAAGACACGAATCTCGTCAATTGGGCACGGAAAAATCCCGAATATGGTCGACTGCTTTCGTAAAAAGCAAGAATTTAGTCGACCGGGAGCGAAAAAATCGCTCTTGGTAGGGCACTGAAAAATTGCAATCGTTGTCGATCAGGAACGAAAAAGTCGCAAATATGGTCAATCAGTTTTGTAAAAAGCGGATATACAATTGATCTGGAATGAAAAAAAGTCGCAAATTACGTTGATATGGTGAACAAAAATTGAGAATTCCATTGATCGGGAAAGAAATTATTGCAAATATGGTCGGCTTCGTAAAAAGCGTGTATTTCGGAGGTCGAATACAAAAAACTCGCGAATCTTATCGATTCGGAACGAAAAAATAGCTAATTTTGTCGATTCGGAACGAAAAATTGCTAATTTTGTTGATAGGGTGCGGAAAACCGCAAATTTTGTCGATGATGCGCGAAAAAATTAAATAAATCTTTGAGCGTCTGCAGAACAATCGTGAGTTTCGTCAATATCGCGAGAAAAAAATCACGGATTTCATTAGTTTACAGCAGGAAAAAATTGCATAGCTCGTCATTCAATTAAGAAATGCGTATTTCTTAGTTCGTGTACGGAAAAATTTGTATTTCATCGAACAAGAACGGAAAATTGTGCTAATTTTGTGGATTGGGCACGAAAATCGTGAATTTTTTCAATCAAGTGAAGAAAAATCGCAAATTTCGCCGACCATTCATGGAAAAATCTCAAATTTCGTCGATCACACCCAAAAAAATCGTGAATTTCATCAGTTACGCATGGAAAAATTCTGAATTTCGTGTATCGGCTTCGCAAAAATTGCGGATTTCACCGATCGGGTGCGGAAAAATTCGTGGATTTTCTCGATCAGTTTCGAAAAAAGCACAAATTCTTTCGATTAGATTCTATTTTGCGTTTCTGTTTTATCACCTTTTTTTAGACTGTACAGTGTATATCCCTCTTTGAAGAGCTCCAGGGGGGAATCATGACCCCCCATGACCCTCCTCTTGGATCCGCCACTGATGCAAGCTAATGCTAATCTTATGGGAGTGTTCACATATTTTGCTAGCATTTTAATTATTATTAAACAATTTTTACTTTTTAAGTGGTTTTTTTCACATTAGGCTATTACGATCAATAACTTTAATTGTGTATGAGGACAGGCAAGGTGCAGATTCCCCCCCCCTCCCCCTCAGATGATCAAAAAATTTCATTTTATCCAGTAAACAGTTGGTGAATTTCCCTATTTTCCCTCGCGACTTACTGGCAAAACTAGTAATTTTTTTTTTTTTTTTTTTTTTTTTTTTTTTTTTTTTGACGGACTGAATTTTTTCATCATAGCCAACTGTTTGGTGAATTTCTCGATTTTTTCACAAAAACGATTGACAATTTTGCAAAGCTTTTTGGCAGCCTAATGACAGAAAAAACATTTCTAAAAAAAAATAAAAGCAAAATTCTTTATTTGATCACAGGCGAAAAAATTCGCTGAATTCATCAGTGAATTGGGAAGATCTCCAAAAAATCAATCAGTCGCAGAAAATATTAAAATTTATTGAGAAAAATGGACTTAAAAAAATATATATGTATAAATTATTTAACAAGGTACAACTGCTCCCTTTTTTAAAAATTCTCCCCCCCCCCCGCTTCCGATATTTTTATCTCAAATCAATACTAAAATTATGTTGTTTCTAGAAAAAAAAAGAAGTCTAAAAAAGAAGTCTAAAAAAGAAAAAAAGGGCGTGAATTTTTATAAAAGGGCTATTATGTACCTTGTTCAGAAAAAAAATATTTTGAATTGGTTTGTTTACACTTTTTTTATCAGTAAAATTTTGAAATGTTTTCCTGTGGCAGATGAATTTTGTGACTTTTCCCTATTTAATGTTATTATGCAATATTTTTTCTTTACATTAATTATTATTCATTATATGCAATATTCAGTGTGACCCATTTTACGATTTTTCACCAGAAATCGGCTTAAAAATTAAGAGTGAATTATTGTATCAATTTTTTTCACATTACTGATTTATGAGTTTTGAAACATTTTATTCCTACATGTTAAAAAAAATTACAACTGTAATCGATTTACAAAATTCTTCGGATTTTTTTCATTGGGTCAACGGATGAATTTCGCAGATTTTTCCTGTGGACGAAAGAAGAATTTCATTATTTTTTCTGCTTTTCATATGCTTTTGAAATTGTAGCGTTTTTATCATTTTAGATCCTTTTTTTATGGTGTTCTGATAAATATTTATAATATCTAAAAATTTCAAAGAAAGGGGGAAAGAGGGTGCACATTTCAAGGGGCATAATTTTTCGAGGGATTCAAAGCATTGCTCTTTTACTGATATCCCTGTTGTGACATACCATTTGAAAGGCATGTAACCACTTAATCTTGTTATGCATCAACAGTTTCTCTTTTCTCACTTATCCCCCCCCCGAAGGGAGCACTTTTCTAAATTTTGTTGCCCCCCTACATGTGACATATTGTTGGAAAAGCCTGCGATTCCTTATACATGTTATGCACTTCCTTTCCCTCTACCCCCATTTTGCCACCCCCCCAAGGGGACACCTCCCAGGGTGTCCCCTAGTGGGGGTGTTTTTAGCTAAAGGCTAACTTCAGGTATTTCGGACAAAGTGTCAAGGGATTACGCAGGTTTTATTACCTTCAGGAAAGGGTAAGGTATTTCGGACAAAGTATCAAGGGTTAACGCAGGTTTTATTATCTTCAGGGAAGCTTAAGGTATTTCGGACAAAAATGTGGAGGGGAAATACAGGTTTTTTACCTTAAGGTAGCTTTCAGGTTTTTTTGTCCGAAATAACTTGAGCTTTCCTGAAGGTTTTTTTAAAGGTTTTTTGCTGACTTTTTTACCTGGGAACATCATTTTGGAATCAAAAGTTTTCAAAGAATCGATAGATTCGATGGCGTGATAATCTTTTTTACTATAATAATTTGCACAATATTTTTACTGTAAATTTGAATTTGAAAAGCAAGTTTGCATGCAACACTTTCCGTATATTATAAAGCTAGATTATCTATGTAAGAGGAAGTGTTCTCTCTCTCATTTAAACATTTTTAAAAGAAACCTTTATTTTTTTTTATTGTGTTTGAACTATTTAAGTAATTTTTGAAGAGTAGAATTCGTAATTCAGGGCACAGATAACTGTAATACACTATATGGCTAAAGGTTATCAGCTACTTGCAAATTTACACATTTTGTTAAATGTGCAGAAAAATACATGAGGCATTATTCCGAAACTCCAAGTGTGTAAACATAATGGTACAGGTCATACATTTCCGTGAAGATTTTTTCCCGAAACTCTATAAAAGATCGTCAATAAAATGAAAAAGAACGAATATCTTTTGGATAATCCTGTCAAAAGTGATGCAGTAAAAGCGTTCAAACTTTATATTATGATTAAGTGGTTTATTATAATTCTTAATTAAATGCACACATAACACAATTATTCCATAGGCACTTGGTACATTAAAATCACTTTATTAAAAAGAATAACTCACTAGCAACTCACTGCCTCATTATCGTCTGCATTTATCTGCAACAAAACTTTAGAATAAAAACAGAAAAAGCACTTCACTTCATTTCAGTTTTTGGACACTGAGATTTTAATTATAGATGGCGCGGTATATCTGGGTACATGGAACATATCAGCCCCCATTGACATGTTTCACATTCAATATTAATTCTTTTTTTTTTACTAAGTACACTAATTACACAAATAAATACAAAATGTCACTATATATCAGGCATGTCAAACACGTGGCCCGCGGGCCACAATGGGCCCGCCAAACTTTTGACATTTTCGTATGTTTGACTCAGCGTTTAGTTGATGCAGAAAATACACCTTTAATTGCAAATATTCCAGTGTTGCAAAATTGGAGAATGGTTTTATTCAAAATATCTATCATTATTCCAGAATATTAATCTTCATTACATTTAATGGATGATGTTGACATACATTAAATTTAATAATCCGCATTTAAATAAAGAAAAGTTTTACATTTTTAAATTAATGGTTGCAATTTTGAATGAATTTTTTTTTTTTTACAGTTTGCCATAGAAAATGCAAACAACACCAATTCAACATAACATATGGTAGCATAAGAGATGCAACCGTATTGTCTTGAATGTAATCAAATCTAATTTATTTTAAAATTTCTTTTCCAGGAGATAGGGTATGCAAAAGTTAGGAATAAGAAAGTTAAGAAGAGCATTTATTAATCTGAACTATAAAAGTTATATATATATATATATATATTCTTAATAGTTTATTAAGTGTTTTATGTTGAAATGAATACATTATTTTATTGCTCTCTTTGATTCACTATGATAATTATAAAATTACGAAGTAATGCGTGATATTTGTTAGGTATTAAAAATGTATCGAAAATCAATTAAAATACGCTAATTTCTAAATAAAAGTTTGTAAAATAAAAATAAAAAAAGCTTTAAAAGGGAAAGAGACGCAATTTCTCGTCTTGTAAAATAATAATAGTAATAGTAATAATAATAAGAAGAAAATATTGTTACCCTGTTTTTATTATTTGGCTGCATGCATAGTCGAAAGAGAGCATTTTGGACATAAGCTCATTAATTAATTTCATTCTTAAAGGTTAATAAACGTATCATTGTAATTTATCCCTGTGTGATTTTTATATTTCTCGATGATGAAGATATAACATCACAGATTTAGAAAATCAATTTGAAATAATTTTCTATACTCAAAGACAGAAAAATTGTTTTTGATAAGTGGAAACTTCGTTGAAGTTTGCTAGGAATTTATTCACAAATATTTCGAAAAAACCCACAAATATCTAGAAATAATTTGGAAAAATAAATAGATTTTAAACTGAAACTTTGATGAAAAAAGAGTGTTCGTGAAACATATTAGAAGTAATTTGTCTGCTTTTAAAAACAACAATTGGAAGCGTTTGCACCCAGCTCCAAATCGCTCAAATTAGAATAAAGAATGTCGAAAATAGTTAAATCAATTTAAAAATATGCAGGGACATTTTTATAAATAATCATGATATAACGAGAAATTTCAATAATCGCATGAAATCTATAATTTTAATATGTGTATCTATAACTGCAAATTTTCATTAGTAGACAGTAGCCATCAGTAGCCATCAGCAAATATTTTTTAGCCCCTTTTACTCATTTAGTAAATCCGTGGCCAGTGGCTTAGCGTTAATTTTGCTCTTTAACTTTATAATTCTTGAAAATATAGCTGAAAAAACTTTACTGTGTGAACAGTTTTTTTCCCTTGCAGACACGATATGTATCTAAAAATAATTGAAGAGAATCAAGAAATTATTCCTATGCCGAATCAATAACCATAAGTAATATATTTTAATCAATTAAGGAATTTTTTATTTCGTAATATTATATTGTAAATAATTGTGTTCTATCAATTATTGGTTTTATAAAAAGTAAAAATTACAACATAAAAGAAAATGCAGATATTAGGATTACAAAAATCTATACATATAATAAAACAGTAGGACCCGGTGTGTCTGTACATTGAAGATAATTGACAAAAATGGAGTCAGGGCGATAAAAGAAAACCAATGAAACACAAAAAAAAAATTTTTGAATTTTTTGTCTGTCTGTCTGTCTGTCTGTCTGTCTGTTTGTTCGAGGTTATCTTCGTAACTACTGAATGGATTTTTATGCGGTTTTCACTAATGAAGAATGCACACTCCCGGGCAGTGTATAGGCTTTGTTTCATCAAAATCGGACAACAGACAAAAAAGTAACAAAAAGAAACAAAAGAAACTATTAGGTGCGCTGCTCACGTTTTTTAGTACATAACGTTTTTTAGTACATATAAAATCCAATAGATGTCACTGTGCGATTTTAAAACGCGCTATCGTTATGTTTTCGCCAGTCTACTTAAGTATGAGAAAGTTTCAAGCTGGCTGTCGTTCCATGTGGTTTAGTCGGTAGAACGTCGGTGCGCCATACTGATGGCCCGGGTTCGATTCCCAGCATGGAATTTTTTTTCACTATGTTGGCATTAACGCCTATAAGCAATTAAAAGAATTTGAAATATTGTATTCAAGGCGAATTTTCTCTCTGGGAAAATTTCCTTGCATTAATATGTCAGTGTAATTTTTTTTTCGATTTAATTTTTTTTTTCGAAACTTTGTTTTTCTTAAAAAATTACAGTAAATATTTGATATTTCCCAACGTTTTTTGAATGATCGACTTGCTTTTTTTTTTTTTTTAATGTATGTCTGAACCTTATCTAACTACTTCTTCAAGATTTCTTTAGATAAACCGACCAGCGTAGCGGGCGAAGGCCGCTAGTGAAAAATAAGTTAAAATAAAAATACAAACATGCTTAAACACATATTGATTTTTTTTTAAAAATATAAATCGCAATCAACATTATACAAAAATATGTTATTATTTTTGTAATCCTAATATCTGCATTTTCTTTTATGTTGTAATTTTTACTTTTTTTTACATATTTTTGTATAATGTTGATTGCGATTTATATTTTTAAAAAAAAATCAATATGTGTTTAAGCATGTTTGTATTTTTATTTTAACTTATTTTTCACTAGCGGCCTTCGCCCGCTACGCTGGTCGGTTTATCTAAAGAAATCTTGAAGAAGTAGTTAGATAAGGTTCAGACATACATTAAAAAAAAAAAAGCTAGTCGATCATTCAAAAAACGTTGGGAAATATCAAATATTTACTGTAATTTTTTAAGAAAAACAAAGTTTCGAAAAAAAAAATTAAATCGAAAAAAAAATTACACTGACATATTAATGCAAGGAAATTTTCCCAGAGAGAAAATTCGCCTTGAATACAATATTTCAAATTCTTTTAATTGCTTATAGGCGTTAATGCCAACATAGTGAAAAAAAATTCCATGCTGGGAATCGAACCCGGGCCATCAGTATGGCGCACTGACGTTCTACCGACTAAACCACATGGAACAACAGCCAGCTTGAAACTTTCTCATACTTAAGTAGACTGGCGAAAACATAACGATAGCGCGTTTTAAAATCGCACAGTGACATCTATTGGATTTTATATGTACTAAAAAACGTTATGTACTAAAAAACGTGAGCAGCGCACCTAATAGTTTCTTTTGTTTCTTTTTGTTACTTTTTTGTCTGTTGTCCGATTTTGATGAAACAAAGCCTATACACTGCCCGGGAGTGTGCATTCTTCATTAGTGAAAACCGCATAAAAATCCATTCAGTAGTTACGAAGATAACCTCGAACAAACAAACAGACAGACAGACAAAAAATTCAAAAAAAATTTTTTTGTGTTTCATTGGTTTTCTTTTATCGCCCTGACTCCATTTTTGTCAATTATCTTCAATGTACAGACACACCGGGTCCTACTGTTTTATTATATGTATAGATTACATTTGACAGTGTACTCTAATACCATACTTTTGCTACACATTTGTTTTCTCTTAATAAATATTTTTAAACCTTATCTGATGCGTGTTTTTAATTTTTCCAATAAGTAATTTTAAAATTTTTGTATGTATTTTTTTTAAAGCAATGCTACATTTTTAATGTGCAGTTTTTATTTTGTGCGATAGTCATCAAATTAATCTGCTGCTCTATTTTCGATAATGTGGCCCGCGGCTTTGTGTACAATCCTAAATCTGGCCCGCGGTGGTAGACGAGTTTGACATGCCTGCTATATATGTTTACTTAAATATAAAAATTGAAAAAAAAAAAAACAATATAACACTCACATATATATACATATACACATTTATCTTTTTTTTTAAGTACCATGGGTTTCAGGCATAGGTAAAATACATATTTTACTAATCGATCTTTTAAAAATTTCATTCTGAGTTTTTACCTGAACTACGCGAATTTTCTTATCATTACCGTAATACACATCAATAATTCTACCTGCTGGCTACTTATTGGTTGGTATATTTTCCTCTACTAACAACACTAGATCTCCTATTTTTACATTATCCTTTTCAAATCTCCACTTATCCATCTGTTATAATTCACTTAAATAATTATGATGCCATTTACCCCCAAAAAGTTGTACAATTTTAGTTATTTTTTGCCATTTTTTGAGGCGATTTCCTTTTATATTGGTTAAATCAGGCTCAATAATGACATTTAAATAATCGTTATAGCTCCTGATTTTGACTGCAAAATGAATCTTTTACCTTTTTTATGACTGTACTTTTTCCAGGTCTTGCGTTTCCGGCAATAAAAGCTCATTTAGTAAAATTTGTAATTGTATTTTATAAAGATAAAAGTTCTTCCGGGTATATCTGATGTGCCTTCTGCT
This sequence comes from Maratus speculifer, assembly GCA_964019185.1. Lineage (NCBI taxonomy): Eukaryota > Metazoa > Arthropoda > Arachnida > Araneae > Salticidae > Maratus > Maratus speculifer. The sequence continues at coordinate 458,760,359 of OZ025292.1, forward strand.
ATTTATCTGTAAACTAGCAGGCTATGCCCGCTGCGCTAGTCAATATTTCAAAATCAACCGTGGATGAAATGAACTGGTGAATTTAAATTTGTATTTTAAACAATTTAGACCTCCAGCAGCACCTTACTCATTGCTGAAAACGATTTAGACACCATTGTGATATTAAATTATTTTAAACGTTGGACAAAATCCAGCTATTAAGAAGTAACTATTTTAGTTTATTACTAACAGTGCACATTTAGAAGCGAAATGAGACCATTACGGCAACAGGATTTAAAATTTTCCCTTATCTGAAGAAATATTAATTATCACAGAAATATTAATATAATACGTTACCGTGGTACGACTTCTGAAAAAATTCTTCACAACTTTTCATTATGTGAAGCCAGAAACCCAAAGCTACTTCCACCTAAAAGCTTTATATATATATATATATACTAAATTTTGTCCGTACGATAAAAGGCACAATTATGCAAGAATCAACTCCAAACTCGTCAAATACATTGAGATGGTTAATATCTTAGTGGGGATTGCAAATGAGCAAAATCGGCAAAGGGGGTGGTAATTGGAAAGGGTTCAAAAATTTGAATAACACCTTAACATGGATTTGACAAAACCAGCTCTTACAAAACAATGGCAGGATAAAAAATAAACATATTTCGTTACAGCAGTTGCCAACAGAAAAAAAACATTAAAATTCTCACTACAACAATTACTTTATTATTGCAAAATTTCCTCCTGAAAAATGAAAAAAAAATTATTTATTTTTTTGTATTTAAGTATTTTTTCTTTAATATTTTAAGATAAAATTATGTAAATTTGTATAATTTGGCGAACAATTTGGCGAAATTGGTTGAAGTGATAATCAAGTAATAGCTAATTTACACTTTTCATATTTCACAAAAGATTCCTACACAGACATCATATACGCAATAGGTTTAGCACGATTTTCTTGCAACTCCAATGTGGCAAAATCCTCGTTTTAGAATACCAAAGAAATTTATATATATTTTATTATTTTCTATCATTTTAAACAGGAATTAACAGTAAATAAAAAAGTAACTGTAGAACAGAACAACTAATATCATTTCAAAAAAGAAAATGAAAGTAAATAAACAACTTATCAATAGATAAACAACTATAGCTGGGTTACCATATAAGGCAAATAATGACATTTTCGCGCCAGTGAGATACCTCGATGAGTATATGACCAAATCTGTGATAAAATTTTCATATTTGGAAAAAACTTTAATCGGTATTTATACTGCATTTTCCCTACTTATGTATAGTGAAAAAACTTTGCCACAGATGTCATGTACGCACCACGTTGGCGCAATTATTTTCTGACGCCAATTTAGAGAAAACTTCGCTTTTAATTACCAATTTCATACATATTTTTTAATTATTTTCTATTATTTAAAAAATTATAATAAATAAAAAAGTTTAATTAATAGCTATAGAACAAAATGATTTATATTTTAAAAAACAAAATGAAAGTTAATAAATAGTTTATTAATATAAAGAAACAACTATAGTCGGTTTACCATATGAGGCATAAAATCGCCATGTTGTTGCAATCGTGCGAATGTGGTGGGTATATGATATATGCGCCAAAACTTTAAAATGTTGCAATTAAATTATTTTACAGTTTGGATGAGAAAGACATTTATACTAAAATTTAAACATTATACGCATTTTTTTTTTGCTATAACTGCTATTTATATATTTACATTTAAACATAAAAAATTATCCTAAAAATGCTCTCACACATTTAAAAGAGAGTGAGAGAATTTAGTTATTCCGAACATCGCTCCGGCTTATGCCTTCTTGGCATAAAATCGCATTGTTTGGTGACAAAAGTAAATTCAAACACCCAAATAAACAAATAACATACAATTAACAGATAAAACCATTTTTAAAGTAATTCTACTATTTCCTCCTGTAAGACACATAATGGTAGAATTAGATTTTTAAAAATATTTTTTTAAAAACAGAAAAATGTTATTTACGTTTTATCTAATAAAGTATTTATAATGCATTTTTTTATTAACTTGGCGAGAAAGAGAGAAATGGCGAAATAGTGATTGAAGAAATATTGAAGAGGAAATGGTTAATTAAAAAAGACTTGTAAATTTTATTCAGCAGGAATTTTTTATTTCAAAATGTTGAATTTATCAATAGTAATAACGCATAATGGCATAAATTTGCTTTGAATTGCAAATTTTTTCTTTCAGTACTACTTGGTTATATCGTCGACCAATTTCGCCAAATTATACAAATCGCCAAACTATTAGACAGATTATATAGATAAGCATAATTTTAAATTTAGATAATGAAAAAAAAAATAGCAGAGCATATATAAAAGGTAGAAATAAAATGTCGAATTAAAAATCACTTGATGACATATTTAATATTTATATTATGCTTATGTCAAGTGAATGTGACATTGACGACCAGCCATTTTTGACATTTAATCTTGGAATTTGGCGGTAGATTTTTTAATCGATGGGATAACCTTTCCTTCTCCAGTTTCTAAATTTAAAAACTGTACTTTTTCCTGTAAGTGAAATTGGCGAAATGGCGCAAGAAAAATTAAATTAACAATAAAAAACATTTGCAAAAAGAAATAAAAGAGTTATATTCGTTGATCACATTCTTCAAAATTATGGTAAAAACATTTGAAAAAGTATGACATTATTTTACAATATATATGTGTGGCAAAAATTCATACTAAAGCTAAAATTTAAGTGTTTGATTCAAATTTTTTAAATATTAACTCATATCTATATAATTTACGATTGAATATTAAAAAATACTCCCAAAACTGTCTACACTTGAAAAAAAAACAACATTTTTGTGATCATTAAGAACCTAAGTCAGGCATTAAGTCAGTAGTGAATTTTCGGCTTAAAAACACATTCTTTGGCGATAAAAGCAAAATGAAAATCGCATAGAAACGAATATGTAACTTACAGCTTACAGTGTCTTTTACAATCAGATCTGATTTTTTCTGCTGTAAGTTATATTATACGGAAAATCGATAAAAAAGAGAAAGAAAATAATAAAAAGGGAAATATCTATCTTTCAAAAATTCATTTAATAAAATTTTCAAATTCATGTCTAATGCAAGGGATAAGTCGCCAAAAGTTGAACCAATTGTTATATTTCACGTTAATTTATTTTTTAAGCATTCCAAATATTTTTTTCATTTTCAAGATAAATATATTTTTATAATATTACGCCTCATTTAAGCGGTCTTTCTTTATTATTATTAATATTATCTGTTGTTATTTTCTGCTATTATTTGCAAGATATTTGTAATATTTCTAATACATATAGCCATTTTAATTCTTTTAGCAATTATAATTTTCGCCAAAAACAACTACTGGCAACCCTTTTGTCAAAAATAACCGAAAAATACGAAATTTACTACGAAAAATCAGAGTTATCCCTGTAAATTTGAATCATAAACCTTCGGAAAAATATTTCCTATCGAATGATACAATCGGCAAAAAAATCCATCGGGTAGTTTTTGAAAACACTCGTTTGGAAGTTTCAGAATTTCTGCTTTATAATATATATGATCTGATGCCTGAATTATAAAAAATTTTTAAATCTTTACAATAATTTAAAAATGTTGAAAGTAAAAGTAAACAGCTGTATAGGACAGTATATGGTAAAGAAAAAGCTCTGCATTTATTTAGCGATTATCATTTGTTCTACAATATATACACTGTACAGCCAATAATGACTGGTTATTTTCGATTTTTGACCTTTGGTTGACTATCTAGAGATTATCCTTAAACCCCAGGTGTGTAAACTGAGCAACATAGGTCATACATTTCAGTGACGGGTTTTTTTCCCCCCGAAATCGCATATAGGACAGCAAATTGAAAACGAACAAATATCGTTTAAATAACCTTGTAAAAACTAATGTAGAAAAAGTATTCAAACTGTAGAACATAAATGAGAGGTTTATTTTTATGAAGATAGCTAATATACTCGAAGAGTTATTAAAGATTTTTATCGAAATGGTTCCAAATTTCTTCAAGTTTTTTGCTTATAATTTGCAGAGTATTTAATGTAGAAAAATGTTTGTTCTTTTCAGTAAATATGAGAAACACATTGTACACAATACCTTACAATTAGAATTGAAAGAAAATAAAAATTGGATGCAAAATGAGCAGGTTATTGTTGATATTAAATATTGTTTCACTGCGCATTTGCGAATGCCATCAAATTATAAAGTTAATAATCAATTTGCTAAATGTATAGAGCAACTTTTGTAAAAGTCTCAGAAATGTAGGTTGAAAATTCTAAAAATTATCTTCGATAGAATAATCTCGAAATCTATTAATCCTGAAAGGATTCAAAAGGATGAGGGGCTGTATCCAGGTATACCAATGGTTACACACTAATGCCAGTACACAGTATGGTACGTACTACTACTGTGGCAGAACTACATTTCGATTAATACACGTATCGAGCATCAGTCTCAATGCATATGCTTTTTGGTTACCAATAAAAAAAAATAATAAAAAAAATTCCTTAATTAAACGCATAGTTCGATAATTAAATAGGACACAGATTTCTAAAATTTGTTCAGCCGTACTTAGAATGGAGACCGATTATACAGACTTATCGTTCTCTATATGTATTCCATCGAGCCACAATTTGAAAAAAAAATCTTTTATGGAAAATGTTTTTGTAAAATAGGTTCGTATTGCAGCACTCAAGATTTTATTTTTAAACAAACCAAATAGACCAAAATAAATTAATAAACCATAACTCAGAAATCTTATGTAAACGACTAAGATGGGTGCACAGACAGTAAAACTGATGTTAAAAGTTAATGTAATTTTTACAGTATAAAGTTTACGCAGTTCTTTGCAATTTATTCGGCTACAAAACAAAATCTTGCTAGGCATTCATCCAGAAATCGCCATAGGTTGGTTTATAGAAATAATTTGTTAAAATAAATGTAAAGAAGTTATGTATTGAAAATGAAGAATTTTTTGTTTAGCTATGTTGTAAAACAACGAAGTATGGTACATATTTCTTTCATAAAAAATCATTCCTCTCCTAACATGACTAAAATAAAACAGACTTAGCTTAAAACTCCTTCCTGTCACCTCCACTGTAACAAAACGTAAAAGAAAAATTTTCAGGACTTTATTTCAGGACTTTTCTTAATTTAGGAAATTATTTGCTGAATTTTAGAAGCTTTTACAAAAATTAATGCAGTGTAAATATTAAAAATTTTGTTCATACATACTTTTTTATCACAAAAGATTTTTCATTAGTCAGAAGTTTTTTTTTCTTCTTTTGGATAAAGAAACATTTTGATTTTGGAAAATAACGTTTTACTGTCAGTTCAGAGAAAAGTGCGAAGGTTGATTATGATATCAATATATCATATATCATTGAATATGACGATGTTAGGTAACAAATTGATATACTTATCTTGTCCTCCATTAAAAAAAAAAAGAAGAAAAAAAAATCCTTTCTTTTAAAGTAACTAAAATCATGATCACAACAGGATCTACATTACAGTTGAAGTTATAAATATATCGCCCCTTTTCTCATTTTAGTAATACTTAAACCAATCCCTTAATATAACGGTTACCGATATCCCAGCACATGTATTTCACTCGTTCCATACCTTATATGGTCATGAAAAACCGAATGTGGTTTTCTTATACCAGCTGCTCTACAATAAAAATGCTGCATAAGATGTTTTGCGCGTCGTACATATTCGAATATATCTCCTTCTCATCCTACCGTTCCTTATATGGTATCAATTCGCGAATTTTAGACCGCATCATGAGCCCCAAAGCCTATCCCACAAAATTCCTTTGCTTTTTCAAATTCCAATAGCAAAGTTTAAACTCTTTTCTCGCCAATTAGCGATTATCTTGTTAAGATGCTAAGTACAAAATCTCTCTCTCAGAAGAAAAATATTGCACGTATATTTTGGCCAAATATCATATATATGCCAAACATTGTAACCTTTGGCGGTATCTGACAACTGATGTTATCTTGGTTCTGACTAAAAGAACTTTCACTTTTTCTCTTGGCCTGGCTCTGCTGTAACCACCAATAATTCATACTGAGAGTCCTACTCTCTCGAAAGGGCTAAAATAAAACTTTACTCTAAAGAACCTGGCTGCATACTTGTCTTTTTGTCGATCTCCTTTCACGGCATTGATGGTAATTCGTAATAAACAATATTAAATCTACTAGATACAATAATCATCCAAAATTTCCATTACAAACTTTGGTGCTATAAGACCGTACTTAGCCCGACTAGAGGAGTATGGGCGCTCATAAAATCCGGAGAAATCGCTGATGTCTCTAGCAGTTTCGCATCTTCTCTGCATGGCATGCGGTGTTTTCGAAGAACTCAAGATTTATTGCTCCGTCTGTGCATCGCAGGATTCAAGACTTATACCTTCTTCTGTGGGTCGCAGGGTGTTGGATGCGGCAAAAGGGGCTCGTCGCTCCCAGTATGACAATTACTCAAGCCTTAGCCAACTGGAAAAGTGATGTCAAAATCAAAATTTTTTTTCGACCCTGATCGCTCCGTCCGCTGTTCTACATGAAGCAGTAGTTTCGTTATCTCGCCGTGCTGAAGAATTCGGTGTGACGCAGCGTTATCGGCGGCAGTGCACATAGATGTTTGTGAAAATTCAGGTGAAATTTTTGTGTGAAATTATCTATCGTACATACAGAATTTTTCATGTGTGAAATATGCTCCGGTCATCTCAGTGTTGTCAAATGCGTGTATCAGCTGCTTGAGGAAACTTGTTCAATGTTAGATAAAATACTGAAAATCTTAACTAAGTATAATTTAACATTGACTCCAAACAAATGTACATTTCATACATCAGCAGTTGACTACTTAGGGTTCCATATTGAAAACCACTCTATTGCACCTATTCATGCAAACATTGTTAAAATTAACTCGTTTCCCACACCAAAAACTAAGAGACAATTAAAAAAATTTATTGGTTTAGTAACATTTTATAAATCATTGGTGCCATCATTTTCGGAAATTATTCAACCTCTCATTGATTTGACCACTCCTAAAGCTACATTTAAATGGACACAAAAACACCAAGAATTATTCAAAAAAATGCAACAAGTGTTCTTTAGTTCACCTATGGTTCGCTTACCAGATTGGTCAAAAACCTTTTACGTTAACACTGACGCATCCAAGGTAGCGATAGCTGGTGCATTATTACAGGAACATGAAGGACAATTACTTCCTATTGCATATTTTTCTAAATCTCTTAAACACGCAGAAAAACGTTACCCCGCTTTAAAACTTGAATTAATGGCCATTTATAAATCAGTAATCGCATTTAAGTACTATTTATACAACAGGAAATTTGTAATTTTGTCAGATAGTGCTCCCTTAAAAAAATACAAAAACACATGTAACCCTGCGGATTTAACTACACGTTGGTTAACTGAACTTTCTGAATACACCTTTTCATGCGAACATGTACCGGGATCATCCAATGTACTTGCTGATTATCTATCAAGGTGTACATTTGAAAACAATACCCAAGATCTTAAATCAAATCCTGAACTCCTTAATGACCCTCATGCTTTACCAATTGTAGATAATGACACTTCGGACAATATCGAAGAATCCAATAACAACAAACCCAACTCAGTAAATTATTTAATTTCAGGCAGAGATACAAACAAGGATCCATTACTTGAAATATCAAACGACACATTTGTCAGTGAGCAAAGAAAGGACCCAAAATTGGCCGAAGTTTACAATGATATTTTAAGAAATGGATCATCAAAAAAATTTCCGATGTACTTCATCCATCCTGACAGTAAGGTTCTCATGACAAAAAAAGAAAACGTATATAATAACACATTTTCGTACCATATTATTGTACCTGACTCACTTAAGGCTAAAGTTTTAACAATTTGTCATCTGTCACACTTTGGGTTAACTAAAACATATGCATTTGTAATAACTAGATATTTTTGGAAAGGAATGTATACCGACACGTTAAACTTTGTGGCATCTTGTACTAAGTGTATTCAAACAAAACATCACATAACACCACCTGCTCCGCTTCAGCCCACTTACACACCAACCCACCCAGGACATACCATTGGGATTGACTTACTAGGACCATTTAAAAACGGACAATCAGTTTTAACGGTAACAGATCATTTTTCCCGGCACCTCGAACTATTTGCTTTGCATACAACAACAACTGACAAAATTGCTAAATGTTTATTTGATTACATAACTACCTTTGGCAGACCTGCTACTATTCTCAGCGATTTAGGTAAGCAACTGACTTCTGACATGTACAACAGATTCAACGATACATTGGGCATAAAAATACTCCATTCCTCAGTATGTCACCCCCAAAGTAACGCAATTTCAGAGAGAGTAAATAAATCAATAAAATATTCAATTACCACTTTACTTGAAGAAGGCCATTCTTTTGAAAATGCATTACGTATACATAAATCACTATCCAACGGTTCCACACATTCTTCCACTAAATATTCCCCCAACTTATTACACTTTGGAAGAGAACTATCTTTATTATTTGATACTTTTGATCAAACTATTAATCAGCCAATCCTTGATAAGGGCATAGAAACTTACCAGTTGCTAAATGATTTGAATTCAATTTTCAAAAAAGCATACACTAACATCAAAAATTCACAAGAAAAGAGAAATCAACACTTCCAGAAACGAGCGAAACTAAGAGTAATCTTAGAAAAGGATATAGTGTACCTCAAATCCGTGAATAAATTTAAACCAAAATAAACCGGACCTTTTATTGTGGTACATAAATATTCGCCAGTTTCTGTTTCCATTAAGCGTTTACACTCGCCTGATGAATCGGCATTCAGAGTACACATTGACAGGCTAATTATAGCCCCCCCTAGAAATGATCATTTATTTGTGCGTCATGAGGAAAATATAAGTCACCCAGGAAACAGCTCCATAAAATACAACCTAAGATCTCGTTTTTAACACAGCCCATCACAATATTAGGTTAACATAGATTTACAGTAAATGCAGTACATCACACTGATACACATGTTGTGTTGGAGTTTCCTTTGAGGGAGTTCATGGCTGGTCCAGGTTCTCCATCACAGGGGGCTTCCACATAACAGATATGTCTCTTAATTGCTGGGTTGTCGCCAATATTGTTACTTTTCCATTTCAGAAGTTTTTTTTCTTCATACATAATAATAATAATAATAATAACATATAACATTGCACATACATTAAATTTTAGTCATATCAAACATAATCATGATGCACAATAAATCTCTAACCGATTATGACAAAGCTGTTTCTCACTACTCTAGGATTGACATTCCCTTTCAGATATATATAAATACCATATGTATCAGATTTTTATTTTTTTTTATTTTTAATTATGCCCCTTCGAAGTGAAGGCCTGTTCAAAAGTCGCCCAAAGGACCTGTAACTTCATTGTGGTGAGAAACAAATTTCGGATTGGTGCAGTTCACACCAATTTTACTTAAACTCCCTGTTTTTCTATGTAATGCGACGTGCGCTCCTCTGAGAAAGCAAAAGATTTCGGGAGGAGCAGAGGGTCCATGTAATGTGGGCTCTCGCCAATATTCCCACTTCCCATACGGCTAGGCCATAAGCCGATGCCTTCACCTTGTCATTTGACAAGATTTAGGGCAGCACCTTTTTTATGGATCGCGTGTCGCTTTCCTTTTTTTTGCTTGTCCTGTGTGGATACACGAATTTTTTTTTCATTTTTTTTTTAAACATACTTATTAGTCACAAAATACACTTCATCCATAACATTTCATTAATTTTTCACATCATTATGTTACACTTACATGGTTGCAACCTCCATTTCATATTTTTAACCTCCATTTCATATTTTTTAACCTCCATTTCATATTTTTTAACCTCCATTTCATATTTTTAACCTACATTTCATATTTTTACTATCCATTTCGTATTCTTTTAGTATAGATTTTCATATTTGTACCACATAATTCATACTTTTATTATATACTTCATATTCGTCATATTTTATTCGAGATTTTATTTTATCCATAACCTATGTTTTTATATTATTCGTGACCTATAGCTACCATTCTTCATAAACATATAGATTATAAACAATTGATGGTATGAACTTCATGACTATTTTACATATTAAACATGCTTCCTTGCATTCGGCGCCTTATCTTTGATTAGAAAAAAAAGATAACCTTTGGAACAATATATGGTATACCTAGAAAAAAAAAAAAAAAAAACAGGAAGAATGTCTTGTTGTGTGCAAAGTGCTAGAAAAAGCACAAATAAGGCCTGAACTCTAAGCAATAAAAGGCCAATGTGTTCCGGAACGACAACATCAAAATAAATGAGCATTAAAAAAAAAAAAAAAAAAAAGAGAGAGACTTTGAAGATGCATAATCATATGTCGACATAGTGTATAACTGTATAAATTCGAATATATATATATGATCAATTCTTAATATTTAACCAGCATAATCTTACACTTTTGTATGTAATTCTGAGAGAGACATTTTCGTACCGGGTCCAAAAATTTTTCAAACCCAAACCAGCGGGGGAGATATATGATATCAATATATCATATATCATTGAATATGACGATGTTAGGTAACAAATTGATATACTTATCTTGTCCTCCATTAAAAAAAAAAGAAGAAAAAAAAATCCTTTCTTTTAAATTCACTAAAATCATGATCACAACAGGATCTACATTACAGTTGAAGTTATAAATATATCGCCCCTTTTCTCATTTTAGTAATACTTAAACCAATCCCTTAATATAACGGTTACCGATATCCCAGCACATGTATTTCACTCGTTCCATACCTTATATGGTCATGAAAAACCGAATGTGGTTTTCTTATACCAGCTGCTCTACAATAAAAATGCTGCATAAGATGTTTTGCGCGTCGTACATATTCGAATATATCTCCTTCTCATCCTACCGTTCCTTATATGGTATCAATTCGCGAATTTTAGACCGCATCATGAGCCCCAAAGCCTATCCCACAAAATTCCTTTGCTTTTTCAAATTCCAATAGCAAAGTTTAAACTCTTTTCTCGCCAATTAGCGATTATCTTGTTAAGATGCTAAGTACAAAATCTCTCTCTCAGAAGAAAAATATTGCACGTATATTTTGGCCAAATATCATATATATGCCAAACATTGTAACCTTTGGCGGTATCTGACAACTGATGTTATCTTGGTTCTGACTAAAAGAACTTTCACTTTTTCTCTTGGCCTGGCTCTGCTGTAACCACCAATAATTCATACTGAGCGTCCTACTCTCTCGAAAGGGCTAAAATAAAACTTTACTCTAAAAAACCTGGCTGCATACTTGTCTTTTTGTCGATCTCCTTTCACGGCATTGATGGTAATTCGTAATAAACAATATTAAATCTACTAGATACAATAATCATCCAAAATTTCCATTACATTGATACAACCTAACCACATAACAGTAGATTGAAAGCTCCTTTAAGATCGTCAATTTGTAATATATTTTAAGAGTACTAGGTTTATTAAAATCAGAATCTCTTGCTTTTAATTGGAATGAGAACTGTTCATCTTTCTCAATCTTCTGAAAAATTCCTGTTTCAAACAGCCAATGAATCGCAGCAAATGAATCGTCCTATTTAAAAAAAAAAATCTGGATTCGAAAAGTTTTTTAGAATCGTAAAAGCAGTCATAGAATTGAAAAACGAATCTTCAGAAATAAAAAACATTTCTTTATACGGCATCGGATATTTTCTATCACTTATAAATGCTTTTCAGGAAGGAGCCTTAACAAAAGCACTTTCTGCATCTTCAGAAGTTATCGTAGTGCGTTCCATACATTTACCAATCGATCTCCAAGCATCAAACTCCAGAAATATTTACGTCAATATATTACCTTTGTACGAATAACAAGTTATAGAATTTTGTTCTGCAGCTTTTGCTAAATCTGGTATAGTTTTAATTCCAATATGTGTCGGGTATGTGAGGATTGACAGTAAAACGGCGTTGTAGCTATTAGAAATAACAAAGGTGAATAGCAACCATGCACTTATAAACAGCTTAAGGCTTAATTTTCGCTATTGAATGGCGACAGTTTCCTCTAATAAACTTCCGAATAGCATAAATAATAGTTGTTGATACGTTTGTTTTCTATGTACAAGTAGGAATAATACAAATGGTAACAGCAAAACGACCAGTATTATTAAAATCCATAGTATCTCAGAGAATGCATGTACTAGTGTTAAAGTCATAGAGGTTGGTTTGGGCTTATCCGTCAAAAATGTGTAATCAGAAATTTGATAAAGGTAGCTGAAATTGACGTCTTGCAATCTTTTTTTCTGCTAGTGCGATGCCACCAACCGCCAACTCGACTTCGGAACGGTGGACCATTCCCTTTAAACCTGTCCAGTTTCCGTAAGGTAATTTCGCACCATATTCACCATCTGAGAGCAAAAATATTTTATAAGGAAGGCGGAAAACTTGAGGTAATAGGCGTATGTGTTCTGCATCGTAAACGTGAATAATTTTACCATCATTTTGCATGGAATATAGATCAGGTTTAGTCGAAGCTATAGATGCTACAGAAAAACCAGCTGTTGCATTTGAATATTTCCTCATTAATTAATAATCGCCCAAAAGGTTGTATATCTGACTGTTTTGTTTTTCTTTTGTTTTCATGAAATGGTAAGAGACAGCAAGTACGTTAACCTTTTCATGTGGCAATTTTACGCTTTTACACTCTTCCAAAGTTGCTAGAAAAATGCGAAAAGTTCAAATATTACAATGCGCCCTGGAGTATTTTGTTTTGGCCATAAAAATACCATGGAAAATTTTAGCATGCTTAATATTTGCTTATAAAATTTATAGAATCCAATATTTAGCCTTGCAACATTTGTAGCTGCTTTATTTTTAAATTGTATGTTGTATCAATATTATTGGTTAGATTTATAATATTTCTAAGGATTTTTGCAAAGCTACTTACAATAATATTTTCAGTTTTATTTAAATGAGAAAGTACTCTTTAAAACAAATGATGTATGACACGTCTATAGAATATCTTAGTTGTATGTTCTTGAGTGAAATTATAAGTATGTATAATTTAAATTATTTTATTGTAATAGATTCATAGAAACTTTACACGAGGTGTCATAATGCTAAGAGGATTTTTCTTTACTTTTTGAATATTAATTATTGAGTTCAAATGCTTAAAATCTGATATTACTGGATTCACAGTTGTATTTTCATCTAGGTGTCCGAAATTTTTGCAATGATTGGTGAAAGGTTGAGAGTGATAATATACAAAACCTATGAATAAAAGATCACGCTAAAAATAAAATGCAGTCTTAAAAATTTTTTGCAGGAGGGTTATGCATAATGTCAGGAGTTTTTTTACCGTAATTTTTTATTTTAGGTCGCATCTCAAACAATAGGTGGCGCTGACGGCGATTGAAGGTCAGGTCGACGCTTCACTCAGTACTGATCACCTGGTCTTCAATCGCCGTCAGCGCCACCTATTGTTTGAGATGCGAACTAAAATAAAAAATTACGGTAAAAAAACTCCTGACATTATGCATAACCCTCCTGCAAAAATTTTTTAAATAGCTGTCACCGTTTGCAAGTTATTGAATTTTAAAATCCATCAGTCATTTTTGGGACACCCGGTACGTATAAGCTTAGTTTCATTGCAAGTTACGTACAGTGCATATATTTTTTCAGCAATCTACGAAACAAACAGGAAAACGAAACGCTGAAACGCCTTATCGACATCCAGTCATACCTTACATATATTCTTCATGAATTCTGAAATCGTAATAAACACTACAGTGGTGATAATACGCATAAGACTCTCTCCGTATATTTTACTTTCAATTCAAAGAATAAATATAGACGAATTTGTGATGAATTAATTTTCCGTCTAATAACAGTAAAATTTCTAATTTCTATACATAAAATTGTGTTTCAAAGGAATGCAAGCTGCGAACAGTATATATTTTTTTTCAGCAAATTACATGACGAGTAGAAAAAAAAACGTTGAAACGCCGTATCGAAATCCAATCTTCCCTTGATCCAATCCTCCCCCGAAATCCAATCTTCCAATCTTCCCGAAATCCAATCTTCCCTATATTCTTCACGAATTCGAAAATCGTAATACACACTACAGAGGAATTAACACGTCTAAGACTACTTACATGCATGTTAGTTTTAATTTAAGAAACAAATATACATGAATTTTTGTTGAATTAATTTGCGTTTTTACAATTGTAAAATTTCTGATCTGTAAACATAAATTTACACTTCACGGGATACAAAAGTTACGAACAACATATATATTTTTTCAGCAAACTACGAGACAAATAGGAAAAATAAAACGTTAAAACGCTTTCAGACATCCAGGCTTACCTTAAAAAATAGAAACACCGACTAAGTAGCACATCTATTAAATATATATACTATATAAAATAATAATGATGAAATAAGATGATTTTATGTTCCTTGAAATTTTTAACAGGAAGTACTGGATTTTTTAGAATATAATATACTTTAAGAATATTGATTTCTTAATAACATTTTAAATACCTCATTAGAAAAATGATTGCAGGATTTAAATTTCGCATGCAATAAATTATTTATACTTGTGGTTGTTTTTGTTAGAAACTATTAAAGTTGTAATACCCCTGTAAAAGCTTTAAACAGAAAAAAAAACTAATTTTTTTATAATGCATATTTTATATAAAAAAAATCCTCATTTTTTTTAATAATGCATATTTTATAAAACTTTTTGTAAAAAGAAATTCGAGATTTAAAAAAAAAAAATACGTGCTGTAAATTACAGAGAACAAGAAATTGTTTGGAGTGAGTTTAGACTACAAAACAAAATAATATGCATGTTTCTTTTTCTTTTTTTTCATGTTAAACATAAACTGAGATCTAGTTATAATTATTGTTTTGATGGTAACGCACTGTTAAAAAAAATATGAAATTCACAAAAATACTTTTACTGCATTTCACAGAAAAGTGCTTCTTCACAATAAAACAGTATTTTCCGTTGAAAATCGAATTTTTTCATTATATTTCCTGGAAGTAACGAAACGGGCGAAGATGGACGAAAACAACGGTGTATTTGGTGTATTTGGTGTATTTTTTGTCGTCCGATTATCTACACTAGAGATATAGGACCAGGGGGAGTGCCCTTCGTGGGGGTCTTTCTAAGGGAACCTAACCCGTATTTACGCAAGGTTCGAAGAAAACCACGAAAACTCCGAACGGTTAGGCCGACAGCCGCGATTGGGTTCGAACCCAGCACCTGCCGTCTACCAGTTGAAAGGTTCGTACCTCTCGGCCACTGGTGGGGCGACGAAAACAACGGAGATACTAAGTTATCTATCGTAAATTTATTTTAAATGTTTTTAAAAGTGGCATGCTGTTGTACAAAAATGTAAAAACTCAGCGAAAGAATCCTGGCTCTTTTATACAATTTGTATCATGGTGCTAAAATGCAACTGTACTGATACCAATAACATTCTGAGCAACACAGAGCCAGTACAACCAGTGAGCAACCAGTACATATTTTAACTATTCATTGAGCAAATAAAATTTCCATAATAAATTAATTAATCAAGCCACATTGTAACTATTCATTAAAAATAAGAAAATCGTAATAATAAAATAGGTTCGATTCCCCCCCCCCCCCCCGGCAACATTTCTTTTTTCCTAAATCAGTAAATATAGGAGCTTCTAAACTGTTTGTTAGATGGCACCATCAGTTAGTAGTTATATCAACTTTATAATGGAAAGTTAGCACTTCTTGACATGTAATTTGTCCTCCTTTTATTTCCCGGAACGGTGAAAGTCTGACAACTTTGCTGCCAGTAGTTTTAACTTGAATTCACAGATTTATTTTTAATCATGTGGGAAATAACAAGTACTATTTGATAAATCTCTTTTATAAATAAATGTCCGCAGAATGTACCATCATTAATTGTATAATTGATATTTTTTAAAGGATCAAGGGAAACTCCATAAATCTTTGCATCACATCTTTAAAGTTAACATTCATATAAAAACCTGAAACAAATTTTCATAGATTTTGAAGCAGCTGTTAATAAAACATAGGTAACTTTAAAATGTATGAACTCAAAATTAGTTGTTGTTCTTAAAATCTAAGAATGTGGGGTGTTAACTAAAATCATGGAGTCATCAAAACGTCATTGAACGCGAAAAGATAGATTTATGTAACTATAGCCTACCTTTAGTAAAATGAATATAGGCATTTATATAAGTGTCTCTAGTGGTAAAATTAAAAATCTGTTGTTTTTCAATATACTATGGAAAATAATTAAACAACAGAAATTACATATGTATGATAGCCATCAAATTCTATAAAAAAAAGAAGTATGACAAACAAACAAAAAATTAGAAGCCCTTAAATTGAAAATTTTCAATAACTTTTCACTCACTTAGCTACAACGGATCCAAAAGACTGAAATTCTTTCTTTGTCGGAGATTTTTTCTTTATTTTATAAATATTCATTCTTTAATTTATCTAAATTCTTTTCAAAAATATAGATAATTGCACGCGTTTAACCCTTTATAGTATAGCTGCAGATTCAAAATCGCCAGTCGTCTATTGGTGACTAAATCTTTTGATTAGGCTATTGACATCTAAGTCGTCATCATTTGGCGAGATTTGCGGAGTTTTTTTTTTCTCAATCATTTGACGGAAGTTTTTTCGTGGTCCTCTGACGAAAATCGAGTATTTATCCTTTAACCAAATTGTGTTTTTCCCGCGGTTACTTGAATAAAAATCGCTTTTTTTCAGCAACGAAATTTTTTTTTCAATCATTTGTTAAAATTGGCTTTTCTTTCAGCGATTCTTTGATGAGAGACCTTTAAAATCCTTTGATATAATTAGATCTTCTTATGTGATCTTTTGATGGAAATTCGAAATCTTTCTCCGTTGTTTCGAGTTGTATCTCAATTTTTCTCAGAAGTTAAGATCGGATGCCTCCTTAAAAATTTTGGGAATCTGCCCCTATAATCTTCCTTTCTACTTTATACAGACAGCACTTTTAAGTACCATTATAATAACTTGTTATAAGATTTATTTAATACATCAGTTATTAATAATTCAGTTTAGTACGAGTCAAAAATGCTTCAATTTTTTCACTCCAAAAGTATTATTAGTTTAAATTAACACAAATATTTTTAAAAGAATGTTTTCTTTTCCGTTTGTGTTTTTTCAATTTTCTTAACATTGGAATAATTTTAGTTAAAAAGATTAATTTCGAAAACATTCCTATAATTATATTGTAATAGAATATTTGTTCGTGCCTTTAATTCAATAACATATTTTAACTAAAATTTTTGACTGAAGTTATAAATATCGCACATAATTTTAATGTATTATTCAAATTTTATTATTAATAAATTTTTTCAGTGAAATAAAAGTTTAAAATTTATGATAGAGTAAATCTCCTTATGTAGTTTTAAAAAGTTTCGAAAATTATTTAAAGAGGTTCAGGACACATTTTAATTTATTTTTATTTATTTAGTTAAAAATGTGATTTTTTTTTTTCGTGTGATGTTAAGCATGTTATTTGTTAACAAAATCGTATAATAAATCTTCGCATTTTTTTTATTTAAAATTTAAATTTCTGAAAAAAGTGGAGTAAATTAAATTTGCTATAACTTTTATCATTATTTGTATAATTCCAATTTATTTTCATTTAAATAAAGAGAAATATCTAAATAAAATTATAATTCAGTATTTATAAAAATATTATCTTTTAAAAAACTTAAAAAAAAAAATCACATAAATATTTTTTTAAATGTAACTTAAAAAGATCATATTTTAAAAAGCAAGTTTTTTTTTTCAAATTTGCTGAAACAAAATTAAAGCAAAATAAGTGAAAAAGACATATTCTATGTTCGAAGTATTTACTTTTAACGGGTTTTGATTTATAACAATTTAAATACGACAAATGGTAAAAAATCCATCTAAAAAAACGGATATTCACAAGAAATTATTTCATTTTAAAAATATATTTTGAAAACAAACCAATTCAATACCAAATTAATATGCCCTCTTCTGATAGAGATATAATTTAAGAGCCCTTATTATGAAAATCAGACAAAGTGTGATAGTAGTATTTTTTGATTTGCTTGATTTTTTATATGTTGAAGTTGCTGGTGTATTTAGAGCACTATATCTCTCGCAAGCAACTACATCCCAAAATTCTTTCGGCATAAACTGTTAGTATAACCATACCTACTTGTTTCAATGGGACATTGTTACTTTACATTGTTATGTTGTCACAAAGTACAGTCAAAATGACGTTTTTGTCCATTTTACGTACTTAATATCTTATTTAAGCAATATTACACCAAACTTTTTCTTATAGAATATGAAAGTGTACTACTAGGATAAGCAAAATAATACAGTACTATACCGAGATATTGTTGCTGTTAGCAGATATAACCTGTTAAATA
Organism: Maratus speculifer; assembly: GCA_964019185.1. Lineage (NCBI taxonomy): Eukaryota > Metazoa > Arthropoda > Arachnida > Araneae > Salticidae > Maratus > Maratus speculifer. The sequence continues at coordinate 458,778,907 of OZ025292.1, forward strand.
CTCAAAATTTTCAAAATCTGCAACATGTAAAGTACTGTTATTTCAAATAAGCGCCAAAGTTAAATAAAACAAAATATGTCACGCAGAAGGTGAATATATGTACAAAAACATAGAAAAGAAAAAGAAGTGGGGCCTCGTGATATTTTACAAAAAATAAAAATTTTCAAATAAGCAATGTCGATGACAACATTTCTTCCCTATCAGAAAATGAAAATTCCCATTTCTAGTTCCTCTTTCTGTGTTTTTTCCCTATGATAAAATGAAATATCCCTTTTTTGTTCGCCTTCCGAAAGAGGAATAAGATGTTTCATTTTCTCTTAGGGGAAAATGTGATAATGGACATTGCTTTTCTTCTATCTTTTGTCATTTTTTTAAATAAAAGTATCATGAAGCCCCACTTTTTTTCTTTTCCATGCTTTTGTACATATATTCACCTACTGCGTGACATATTTTGTTTTATTTAACTGTAGCGCTTATTTGAAATAACATTACTTTAAATGCTGCAGATTTTGAAAATTTTGAGTATTTTACAGGGTATATCTACAGTCACCGCCAAAAAAATCTTGACACTTTCGATTTTTGATGTTTTGTTAAAAATCTAGAAATATACACAAGGAATCATTCTGAAACTACTGGTGTGTAAACAAAATAGTACACGTCATATATTTTGACAAAGATTTTTCCCCGAAATCTAACAGGGGACCGTCAATAAATTGAAAAAGAACGAAGATCTTTTGGATCACCCTGTCAAAACTAATGAAGCAAAACAGTTTAAACTGCAGATAATGATTAAGTGGCTTATTGTGATAAGTTGTGTCGATTTTTATGAATATAGCTTGGAAACTCGTAGAGAAATTAAAGTTTTTATTAAAACGGTCCAAAATTTTTCCAAGTTTTTTGCTTATAATTTTCAGAGCTCTTCATAAAACACAATAATTTTTCAGAAAATATGACAAACAACATTGCACATAACACCCTGTAATCAGAATAAAAAAATAATAATAAATGTATGAAAAATGAACGGGTTTACTAAATAATTTTTTACTGCGCATGCGTCAACGCTATTAAAATTTCATTTGCATATTATGTTAGTTAAATATATAGAGCAACTTTTGTGAAAGTCTCAAAAACATAGCTTAAAAACTCCAAAAATTATCGTCAATAGAATATGGTCAAAATCCGTTATTTCCAAAATAAAGCAAAAAGATAAGGAGTTGTATCCAAATATAGTAGTACGTGCAATACTGTGTAGGTACTAATCAATGGAATATGGATACAGCCCCTCATCTTTTTGCTTCATTTTGGGAATAATGGATTTTGACAATATTCTATTAACGATAATTTTCAGAGTTTTCAAGCTATGTTTTTGAGACTTTCACAAAAGTTGCTCTATACATTTAACTAACATAATATGCAAATGAAATTTTAATAGCGTTGACGCATGCGCAGTAAAAAAATATTTAGTAAACCCGTTCATTTTTCATACATTTTTTATTATTTTTACTTTCTTCTATCTTCAATAGAAGAAAGTATTGTTATCGAAATTTTTTCGACTTCCGGTTTTTGACGGATTTACACGTTTTAGGGGTCAGAGATTCCAAAAAACATGTTTTTACAAAATGTCTGTCTGTCCGTGTGTCTGTGTGTCCGTGTGTCTGTCTGTCTGTGTGTCTGTATGTCGCCCTTCTACCATCAAAAAGTGTATGAAGTTATGCATAGAATTGAACCAAATTTTTTGTGAATGTTTTTGGCTGTGGCAAGCAGGTCCTCCTTCAGTTTTGAAATATTCCGCCGGAAGGGGGCGCTGCAATCGTGATTTTTGTGCCATTTTCAATGTTGTACCGACCAAAAGTATATGAAGTTATGCATCGAATTTAACCAAATTTTATGTGTAAGTGTATGACTATGGCTAGTTGGTCCCCCCTGAATTTGAAAATAATCGGCCGGAAGGGGGCGCTGCAATCGCGATTTTTGTGCCATTTTCAATATTGGACCGACCAAACGCATATGAAGTTATGCATCGAATTTAACCAAATTTTTGTTTAAGTGTATGACTATGGCTAGTTGGTCCCCCCTGAATTTGAAAATAATCGGCCGGAAGGGGGCGCTGCAATCGCGATTTTTGTGCCAATTTCAATATTGTACCGACCAAAAGTATATGGAGTTATGCATCGAACTGAACCAAATTTTTTGTATAGATGTATGATTGTGGCTAGTTGGTCCTCCCTGAATTTGAAAATAATCCGCCGGAAGGGAGCGCTGCAATCGCGATTTTTGTTCCATTTTCAATATTGTACCGACCAAAAGTACATGAAGTTATGCATCGAATTGAACGAAATTTTTTGTGTAAGCATATGGCTATGGCTATTTGGATCCCCCTGATTCTGAAAAAAATCCGCCGGATGGGGGCGCTGCAATAGCGAATTTTATACCATTTTCAATATTGCACCGCATAAAAGTGTATGAAGTTAGTTCTAGAACTGAACTAAATTTTTTGCATATGAGTATTTCTTGGTAAGGCAAGTAGGCCCTCCCTAAATTTGAAAAAAAAAAATCTGCGTATTATTCTATTGTACATCGACTCGTGCAGAGACGGAAATTCGTTTTTACTCCGATTAATTGATTGAAGCAGAAATTTAACATGAAAATCAAAGTTGGTATGGTTTTGAATTAAAATTAATAAAGCATTAAAATGAGTAACTATTTTTTTTAAATATTAAAATGTACGTATGAGATAGAAGAAAGTTTTGGGATTGGCACATCCAACTAGTTTAATTCTGATTACAGGATGTTATGTGCAATGTTGTTTGTCATATTTTCTGAAAAGATTATTGTGTTTTATGAAGAGCTCTGAAAAGTATAAGCAAAAAACTTGGAAAAATTTTGGACCGTTTTTATAAAAACTTTAATTTCTCTACGAGTTTTCAAGCTATATTCATAAAAATCGACACAACTTATCACAATAAGCCACTTAATCATTATCTTCAGTTTAAACTGTTTCGCTTCATTAGTTTTGACAGGGTGATCCAAAAGATCTTCGTTCTTTTTCAATTTATTGACGGTCCCCTGTTAGATTTCGGGGAAAAATCTTTGTTAAAATATATGACGTGTACTATTTTGTTTACATACCAGGAGTTTCAGAATAATTCCTTGTGTATATTTCTAGATATTTAACAAAACATCAAAAATCGAAAGTGTCAAGATTTTTTTGGCGGTGACTGTACTAACAACAGCAATATCTTTGTACAGTACTGTATTATTTTGCTTGTGCCAGTAATACACTTTCATATTCTATAAGAAAATATTTGAGGTAGCATTGCTTAAATAAGATATTAAGTGCGGAAAATAGACATTAACGTTATTTTGACTGCAGTTTGTGACAACATAACAAAGTAAAATAACAATGCCGCATGGAGACAAATAAATTTTAATAAGAAGGTATGGTTATACTAAGAGTTTACAAACATACCGAAAGAATTTTGAGATGTTGTTGCTTGCGAGAGATAGAGTGCTCTAAATATACCAAAATTTCACTTTTCATGAAAAATAGCTTTCGCAGCCTTGAACTTTAACATTTTTTTATGGGAAAGACGAAATTTTTTCAGAGCTTCAAAATTGCAGATTATCCATTACATATGACTTACTTCAACATAAAAAAATAGCAAGGCAATTAAAAAATACAACTATAAAAACATCTTTTTTTTTTTTTTTTTTTGTCTGAATTTCGAAATAATAGCTCTTAAATGCCATTTTAAGCATTAAAAAATAGAGACCTTTTAATACAATATATTTGTTTTTAGAAAATTCGAATATATTTGCATTCTGGACCCCCTTAAAACATGAAAAATGTAAAAATATATAATTTGAAATAAAGTTTCAAGAGTTGTTTAGAAACGTTACATACTAATTTTGTAAAACATCAAGTAACTAATTTTATAAATATATACCAATTCTATTAAATACTGAAAAAAGAATATATTATATATTCTTTTATATATAAAGGAATATATTATATAAATAAAATATTTGAAAACAGTTATAAATATAGCATATATCTTCTAGATATACATATTTAATTAGATAATTTTAATTAGAAAAATATTTGCAAACTTTTTTAATTGGTTCTGTTTTCTAACGTAGCTTCAGAAATTCACGAAAAACGCTTTAAAGATGAAAATTTATGAATTATTAATTTGTGACCAAAAAGGATCAAAAGATGCTTAGAAAAATTATACAGTAATTCTATGAAATACAAAATAAATAATTACATAATTATAAACTAATTCTATACTTAAGTAAAAAATACTAGTCTATTAAAAATACTTAAAGTAAAATGTTTGGGTGAAGTTATAGCACGCAATCCCAGTATAACACAAGTCGAATTAATTAATTAGAATTGGCAAAATATTTCAAAAATTCTTTAAAAAAATTGTATTAGTCTTAAATATGTTCTTCTATTGTTCTTTCAAAAATTCACGAAAATTGTTTTAAAAGATGAATTTTTTTATGAATTCATGATTTGGAGCATAAAGGATGCCAGAAATGCTGAGCGATATCACATACAATTTCTGATACTGTTCACTTTATTTTGCTATCATAGTTTGTAAATAAAAATGTTTTTCATACTTGAAACTAAAAAATAGGTCTATAAAAATTGTTATTCATCAAACTGTAATTAACTTTCGTGAAAAAAACTTTTATCTTAATTTGATTGGTGAATCTTGCTATCAAACAATGTGTTTAAAGCACAACTATATTCAAAAATATTTTTCAAAATATCATGTCATTTTCATTCGAGTAAAGTTGGACATTACTTTAATTACTACTCATAACAATGTTGAGATCTTCTTTTGAAATCGAAAATATTTTCCACATCGTTTGACATTTATTAAAACTTTAAAACAAAAAGCGATAATAACAACCTACACTATAATTACCCGTAGATATTACCAGATCAGTTCCTACTATACATTTTTCAAAAGACATAATTTGCATATTTCGAAACGTTGCATGCATAGATATTTTATTTCTGTTATTAAACTTTTAACGACATATTTTTATTGCATATACAGGCAGAGTAAAATCACCAAGTGCGGTTTTGCCAGAAAGACCTTTTGTGAGAAAAGTTGGGTTTCGTGACGTGTACTTTTTAAGAATTTCAAGAAATTTTCAAGAATGATAAAGGAAGAAAAAGTAAGTTTTTACATTTTATTTGAAGTTTAAGAAATGTCTAATATATTATTGTTGTCAAAATAAGCTTATTAGGCAGTTATTGGGGTGAGACGCTACTGGTGCTGTTTTTTCCATGATCGCATTAGTGATGGCCCACATTTACTTTTTTCTATCTTTAAAAGAAGAAAGTATTGGATTCGTGAAGATTTTCGAATACCGTGTTTTCTACGAATTTACACGTTTTAGGGGTCAGAAAACTCTCAAACAATGTTTTTACAAATATGCCTGTATGTGTTTCTAATTGTCTGTCTGTGACAGAAATTTTGTGGACTCCCAAAATATTGCAGGGCTCCCAAATAGTCCACCAACTGAACATCAGTATTTTCTTAGGAAAATTTTCCTTTTATATTTTTCTCGCAAATTGCGCAGAAAACGCCTCCGGAGGTTAGTTTCAGCACAAATGCTGTAGAAACGTACTATGAATTTTTCTGTTGTTGAGTTCGCGGACCATTTGGGAGCCTTGCAATTGGTATATTGTATTGATAAAAAATATTAAAGTATTCCTTTTATCCCAAGAAACATTTTTAAATGCAACATATTTTAAAAATATGTTACACTACTATAAATGTTTAATTTGTTGTTTGTGAAAATTACCTTTGACGTAACCGTTTGCATTTTTCATAAAATGCATAAGATTAAAAAAAAAAAAAAAAAAAAAAAAAAAAAAAGATTTTTTTTTACGATAAACTTAAAAAAATGAAAAATCGAATATACTGTGGAAATTCGATCGTATTTTTGAAATTCTTTTTATTATATTGCTCTTATATGAGCGCAGTGCAAATATGGATGTATTACATAAACGATTTTTAGTAAGTTTACAAATATCCTATACATTTCTTAGAACTTCTTTAAATTATATTGCTCTTAGTATCCACCAGCTTCGGTAGTATAACCTCTCAGCAACTGGCTGGGCTGTTAGAATTGTTTTGGACAGAATCATCGTGAATCATGGAGAATATACGAATTTATGCACTAATATTACGAAATATGCACATTTTTTTAGATTTTTTTTATTTCTTTTCTAAATTCCTCACAGTTTCAGTAATATAATAACTGTAATTCCCTGACATTTCTAATTTGAAACCACGTATCTAAAATAATCAAAATATTGATCTTGTGATAATTACAATAATTGATTTTAAAAAATTATCAATACTCTCATATATTTTATTTGTTTTAAAAATCCTAACTCTTAAATTGTTTTGAAAATAATTATTTTGTTTCATTAGAATGTGTTCATTAAATTCTGGTTTTAAATCGTCATAAAAACAGTTATATCTACTGCTTTTTATAAAGGGCATATATATTGGGGATGAGGGCAGGGAAGGTTGTTGTGTTTGGTGCCCAACCACCCCCTAACCATCTTTCAATAGCTTTAATTTGTCTAATTTTTCTGTTAAATTTGTCCGGTTTCAATTGCACTTTTTTTTTTCTTTTCTATTTAGAGTACAAGGTATTTGGATCAAAAAGAAAAGTATTTTGGCGCTATCAGTGATCGCCTGCCGGCGACAGCGCTTCGCGCAAGAGACTTCGGGTCGTAGGTAGTGGTCGCCGACGAAAATTGGCCGCTCACCGCGGCGCATAAATTCTGGAAAAAGTGCTTGAAAGTGCTTGAAGTGTATGAAACATGATTAAAAAACACCAAAACATTTTGTATAGATTTAATTCTAATGCGATTTCACCGATTCATCCATTTCTTACGATATTACTATGAGTTCAATCGAAACAAAATTTCAGTAGCAACTTTAGTTAAGCTGAAATTTGAAAAAAAAATTAAACAAAACAAGCTGCGATCAATGAGAAAACAAGCATCAGTTAAATATTAATTTGTTGGCAATATGCTGATAATGCAATATAACCACTTGAATCATTCATAAAATTTCATACATGATTTAACAAGAATTTTCATTTTTTATAAAAACTTTATTTTTTCAATTAAGAATACAAATTAATTAAAGCATGTTTTAAATAACATCGACATTTTAAATTTCGGATTGCGTCCATCCGTATTAGTATACAACTCGCGGGTTAAAAAGTACTTACAAAACATTTATAACAGAGTTAACAAGAATATTTATTACCTATAACACACTATTTCCTAGTAAATTAGCATATTAGCAGCTTCGAAGTTAGATTTACAAATCTTTGTTTTTTATCACTCTTTGCATAACATTCAACTTCCTACAAACTGCAGTTTAACGTTTACAAACTACATAAACATTTATTAGAATGAAAATACTTAATTTTTTTTTTTTTCAGAAATTAAAATCTCCAATTTAAGAGGGCTCAGGGGTTGAAAACTTTTCAAAAAATCGATTTTTTTATGATCTAATTTGATTATTCATTTAATTCTTAACTCAATGCAAAAAAAAAAAAACGCATAAAATATTTGCATTTTTAATGGAGCTATAAGCATTTCTGTATCAACACTTTCATAGCCGCATCCATATAATTTCAACTTTAAGTCGCGTTTTCTCAAAACTTGATTTCTGATGACTAACACCAAGATTAAAAAAAACTATTTGATAAAATGGCTTTTTTTTTTTTTTTTTTTTTCATGCATATAACATCATAATCTAGATTATGAATTAAGGATATAACTATCACTTAATAAAAACAGTATTAAAAAATCTCTCAAAATTGAAAATTTTAAAAACCACTAAAAATTACAACATTTTTTCCATTAAAAATACTCAAAATATTAAACTATCTAAAATATATTAATTCATAATCTAGATAAGGATGTTATATGCATGCAAGAAAAAAAAAAAAAAAAAGCCATTTCATCAATTTTTTTTAAATCTTGGTGTTAGTCGTCAAAAATCAAATTTTGAGAAAACACGACTTAAAGTTGAAACTATATGGATGCGGCTATGTAAGTATTGATACATAAATGCTTATAACTCCGTTAAAAATGCTAAATATTTTTATGCGGTTTTTTGCATTGAGTTAAGAATTAATTGAATAATCAATCTAGATCATAAAAAAATCGATTTTTTGAAAAGTTTTCAACCCCTAAGCCCCCTTAAAATGTTTTTATGTAATGATATACCAGGGAGAGCACAACTGTAACACTAAATTTTAACAGTATTTTCAAAGTATTTCACTACAGAAAAAAATTGTAAAATTTGAGAACAAGGGTAGTAGTTGTAAAGTCTCTTTCTTAAAAATTAAATAGAAATTTTATTATCATTAATAGTGGTGCTAGAGTCCTTAAAAAATATAAGGAGTGTGCGAACCTTATATACTGGAACACTGATGAGCTGCTTAATTTTTAATTTATGTAGAATAGTGCATTTCTCTAGAGGTCCCGTACTCTATTTAATTTGCTTTTATAATTTTCTATTTAATGTGAGAATGATTATAGCATATCTTAGATTTTCCTCCATTCTGTGGTTTATAAGGATAAGCAACAGTTTCTAAAAACTTTTTTTATATTAGATTTTTTTACACTGTGATTTGTAAGGATAAACAAGAGTTTGAACAATTATTTAATGTTATCCTAATATCCAAATAGCAGAATTTACTTACCTGCCAATTTACAAACACTTGCATGTGAAAAACTAGTCGTTGGGGGCCACCGTAATACTTACCCATCATGGATATGTATATGAAAATAAAACATGTGAAAACTATTTATACAATGCATTGCAATTCATAAACAAAATTTATATATATTGTTAATATACATAGTAATGCTATATTAAAGAACTGGTGATGTACCCATTTCGACAAATTATATAAAACGCCAAACTACTCAAGTAGTACCGAACTGCGTAAAAGAAACATCCTTATAACTCCAAAAATAATAATTCTATCAACTAATAATTAACTGCATCGGATTCAGCTTCTCATTTCCAATTAAAATATACTTTCGAATTCAAATTTGAATGAAATACAGGGTCATGAAAAATCGAAGAATGTGGAAAACAAGATTACAAATATCTCGGCAACTCATAATCCGATCGACTTTGTTCTATATGCAAAATGTGTGTTATTTTATTGCCTTTTACGTCCATTCCTTAGAACAAAAAAATTCGAAAATTTTTACATACCTTTCATCAGAACGCATTTTTCGAGAGTCCGAAAAAAATAGTTCCGGATAATCGAGGTTGCTGATATTAAATAGGGTTCGTCCCATTCTTACATACTAACTACATACAAAATTTCAAGTCTCTATCTCAATTTGTTCGGGAGATAGAGCGTTTACAGACAGACAGACAGACAGACAGACGGACGGACGGACGGCAAATTTTTTTTTTCTAAAAATATGTTTTTCGGAATCTCCACTATCTAAAACGTGTAAATCCGTCAAAAAAAATTTTTCGATTTTCAAAACGATTGTAAGACTTACCCTATACTACGTATGATGGGTAAGTAATAAGGAAATTATTGAAATGTAAACTGATTCGTCTTATTTAAAACTCTGATGATCTTACAATTTTTGTTTGAGAAAAATTGTTTTCATTGATGCTCTATAATATTTAGATCTTATTTAATTGCATCCCAATCGACTCGAAAGCACAGGATTAATAAAATAACACACAAATAGACGTGCTTGGTAACTTTTAAAGATAATGTGAAATCATTCATCATCGATTCCTTTGTCATATGAATAAATGAACAAGTTGGAAATTGCACGTGAAGCGTAGTAAATGAGATGCGTTCGTACGATAACGAAGTTTTAAAAATATTACTCTCATATATCAATCTCATAAAATTGTAAATAGTGAATTACAATTAAAACGCTCATCAAACAATGTTCTCCCTATACCATTATGTAATGGAATACTTTTGTGTGGCCTTGTAAATCAATAACAAACGTTCTTTGCACAAAAAATTATGTAAAATGTATATTATAATATGTACTTTATAGTTGCATATAAATTTTATTAATTTCGAATGAGTGTAACACCATTAAAATGCATTTGAAACATTTTTCCCTATTGACCGTAATGCAACGGAATACTTTTGATTGTCCCTGTAATTGATCTATGCATCCGTTTTTCATAAAATTTGAAATAACTCGACAAAATTATGTAATAACTATGTATTTTAAATTTCAAACGCATAAAATACATTTGAAAAATTTTCCTCATTGGCCATAATGTAATTGAATACTTTTGGTTGCCCTTTTAATTGATTTATGCACCCGATTATCAAAAAATTTGAAATAACTCGACAAAATTATGTAATAATTATGTATTTTAAATTTCAAACGATTAAAATGCATTTGAAACTTTTTTCCCCATTGATCGTAATGTAATGGAATACTTTTGATTGCCCCTGTAATTGATCTATGCATCCGATTTTCATAAAATTTGCAATGACTCGACAAAATTTTGTATTAATTATGTATTTCAAATTTCAAACGATTCGGTTGGGTAGTTTTTGTATTGTTATATGCGGACAGACGGACGGACTGAACGACCACTATAGGTGCTACGTATTTACATAACTACGAACGCACCTAAAAAAACGTGATATATTGGGATAAAGTATTTCTTCTGAAAGCCGTTTAATAGTATCCACATTTAATTTAAAACAATAATGCTACTAACATTGGCTAAACTGGAGGTAAAATTGAGTTGATTAAAAAGCTTTGGACACTCTTCTAATCATTATCAATTTTAAGAAGGCATTATTTGGCATCAAAACATTTTTTTCTGTTTTCCCTTTCACATTATTGTTATTTGACCGTCATGTATTATCTAATTAAAAATTTTTAAATATATGTTTGATATATATATTTATTGTATGGGAGGCTGCTCTAGAGACTATATTTACCAACAACTTTCTAATGTGATGAATATATTTATAAATTTGATAAAACGAACTGTACCACGTTTAGATGCTTAAATTTTTTATGTGAAATATGTTAAGCAAAGTCACGTTTAGATATAACATTAAGTTGTTTTACGTGTAAAATTTTATTAATGTGACACATAACAAAGGCAGTGGTAGAAATATATTTTCAATCAATAAATAATGCAAAAAATTTAGAAAATTTTTAAAATACGAAAATTAAATTACGAATGTAAAATACAAATTTAGAAAATTTGTAAAAATTTGTAAAGTACCAGAAAAAAATATTGAAATTTTCAAACACAAATAAAGCAGCCAAAATAACACTTAAAATTAGTTCATGTAACGATTCCGAGATAAATTCTATTTCAAATTTTGATTCGAAACGAAAAATTTAGCATACCACATATTTTTAAAATGTTCAAGCATTAGATTTATTTTTAGCCTACAACCTAATAAAAAAACCGCGGTCAATGTTAAATTAAGGTACCCTGGGGTAATAACGCCACGTTAAGGTTCTACCAATTTTCACGGCTCAGTTTTAGTTTGTATTTTTCAAACAAATATAGGATTTGATACAGCAACTCATTGACTATCTGTATAAAATAAAATAATTTAACAGATATGTATTCATAAAATGTAATGGCGTTTTTTCTTGACCAATGCTATTTGGCGTTAATACCCACCTATATGGGTAATAACGCCATGCAAACAAAACTATAAAATAAGATGGAATAATGGCATGTAGATTGCCCAATTCTAAAAATACAAATTCTACAGCTCTAGAAATTGACAAATTGCAATCTAAGCTATTGAAAATGTACAATTTTTTTGTGACTCTGAAAGAAAAAGAAAGATGTGGTGGTGGCGGGGGGAGGAGGCAAAAGAATATCAGATTCTAAGCTACGTTTTTCTTAAAAATGACCATTTAAATTGAATTATTAGAAACATTGCACGGATTATTTGAATCAGTATTTATATTCCCATGTATGCATTCTATGCGATAGAAAATATTGATTTTTTTGTGAAAGTGAAAAAAAAGGAGTGAGGGGAAGCTTCAACAGTATATAACACCCTGTGTCTCTCTTTGCTTAAAAAGTCCCGCTTAAATATGATTATAAGAAACATTGCATGGTTTTAACCATTCATAATATAATATTTTAATCATGTGAAGTTTTATAATAACTAGAGTTATATGTAATAAATATTTTTGTTAAACCTTAACTGTTGTTAGCGTCTCACATACCGCTGAGTTTTTCAAGTTTCAGAGTTTAACTTGCAATTTTTAGTTTAACTATAGATACCGGGAAAATTTTGTTTCATTTGGAGTCTTATTACTATCTCTAGAAACTTTTGAATAGCTGAATTTTATTTATAATAGTCCTGTATATAAGGTTCAATACAAAAATAATATTCTAAAAGTTAATTTAACATTTTATTAATCGTTAGATTAAGCGGTCTGACAGGCCGCTCACAGTAAGTTATGGGACAATTTTTGTCACAGCAGTTAAGGGTTAATAATATTATAGTAATCTAGTAAATAGTTTTTAACCCATAACTCCACACTAATGCGGATTCTCGAAACCTACAGTTAAATTGTCGACGTTTTAAAGAGCATGCTTTTATAAATTTTTAATAAATTGAATAAAATTTTTGATTAAAAAATACTATCCCAAAGAGATCTCTTATTCAATTTTATACATAATTCATATGGTTGTATGTCATTATATCTATATTAGCAACAAAATTAACCTTTAGCTGCTGTTAGCAATCTGACTGAACACTGTACCCCCCCCCCCCCCAAAAAAAAAAAAAAAAAAAAAAGTAGCGTTTAATTTGTATTTTCCAGTTTAACTATAGTTACAACTGAAATTCTCTTTCGTTTGGAGTTCTCGTAATATTGTTAGAAATATTTGAATAGATTAAATTTAATTAGAATTAGTTCTGTACAAAAAGTTTAGCGCAGGAACAGTATTCTATGATTTTTAATCATGGATCGCCATTTTAACCTTTAACTAATGTTACCGGTCTCTTAGACCACTATTTTTCTTTTAATTTTTTAGTTTAACTTGTAATTTTCAGTTTAACTGCAAACACTACCGAAATTTTGTTTCATTTGGAATTTTAGTACTATCACCAGAGACTAAATAGGTGAATATTAAGTATAATACTCTTGTATAAAAAGTTGAGTTCAAAAACACAATCCTATGAGTTATTTCCGCCTTTTATTCATCTTTCAATTTTGTGGTCTCACAAACCGCATCACATTCATACGTTACAATTTCTGTCACATCAGTTAAAGGTTAAATTTATAAAGTTTTGAAATACCGAAGGCTGAGAAAGCGGACAGTTAAAATTTCGAACTCAATTGAACAACCCAATGGAAATTTAATAGAAACCTGATTTTGAAGATGTTCGAATTTTAATCTGGAAAACATTTTGATATAGTTTTACTTACAAGAGTTAAAAATTATTTTTTACATTAGTAAAAAAAAAAATAATAATATAATAAAAAATAAAATAGAGAGATTATTTTTAAGTATTGGGCACCCACCCCCCCCCCTCCTTAATCTTACCATTTCAACAATGATGATAATGCTGTCCCATATTAATATATAAACCCCCTTCGGATATAGTTCGGCCACTGTTGGGAATCAACCGGCGTAATAACGCCAATCTCTGGCGTTATTACCCCGGGATACTTATTGCGCAGTAAATCCTAAACTACAAATTATCTCGAGAAGATATCCAAAATCTTCTACAACAAATTGAAAGTACATGAAATACACTACAAATTTATGTAATAAACAAAGTATTTCTGGATAAAAAATATAGTCTTCAGATCAAAAACCTTATCTCGCAAATTTTAGATCAAGCGTTAATTTTACTTCCTTGTAAAAACAATAAGACCTAAAAATGAAAAAAATTAACTTGAAGCTGTTTTTTGCAATTTATATGACTCAAAACCCTTCTGCGCAGAGCACATGGGTGTCATTTACCTGATTATTTCATAATTATGCAAAATATAAGCACTTGGCGTTATTACCCCGCCTGGCGTTATTACCCCAGGGTACCTTACTAAGTGAAATTATCCAAACTCCCTGTGATTCACATACCCTACGTTGAGAAACACTGGTGTAATGCAATGCCCAGTAGTTGTATAAAAGCAATAAACGTCAAATTGTTTAATAAAGACTAATTTTGCGTGTGTACGCCGCGGCTCAGTTAAGTATTTTACAGAATGGAAATTTCATAGTAAAAAAAGAAGTCAAATAAATACTAAGCAAAAGTAAGTCACGTTTTATTTAAAAAAAAATTCTGGGCGAAAATCAACTTATATGAGCTGCGGCGAATACGCCAGAAATTACGGTAGAATTAGTACACAAATATAGTATGGGGTTCACGACAAGTTTGCATTGAGTGGATCTCTCGTCATATTGTACAGCAAGTATCTTGTACTGCACTTAAGTGATGTGTATTAATTTCAATATGTTTCAAACAGTTTAATATCATTAAAACACACTAAAAAAGATTTTCGCCAATAGACCTAAAAGTAAGGGAATTAATTTGAGAGCCTGTAAATGAACTATAAATGCTACACTCTACATTTTCGATGAAGAACATTTTGCAGTATATCACTTCTTTAAATTACATATAGAGATAACACATATATAAATTACATGAAAATCCGAGTAAATTTAAGCTAAAAAGAACAGGGCCATATTGACGGCAAGGCAATTCAGAACTACTTTGAGTGACCTGTAAATTTACTATAAAAACAATACACTTTATTTTTTACTCTGAACATGTTACTATAAACTTCATATAGCATATAAAATTTACATGGCAATCTGAGTACAGTTAAGTGAGCTAGAGCATGGAAGTACAGGCGGGCAGACAGACAAACAGACAGATAAACCGAATTCATACACTCTTTTAAATAATGTTGGAAGGTGTCAAAAAAGAAAATTTGACTTTATAAACATGGGAATCGACGTGAAATGAACATTTATATTAAACATATTAAGAAAATTCAGAAAACGACGTCATTTTGATAAACAGCCGCCATCTTGAATTCCGACGACTTTACGAGATGCCACCCTCCCCCCCCCCCTCTAATATTCATTGTATTATCATAAAGTACATACTCACAAAGCGGTGTATTCTTATCACGATTTGCAGTTTTCTGATACGTAGCACCGGGACTAAAGGAGATATTTTATATACAAGAATGCATCACACATGTTAATGTGTGATACATTCTTATGTTTAAAATATCTTTATATCTTAATATCTACATATTAAAGTCATTGAAAATTCTTTGAAATACATTTAATGAATTACATATAAAAAATAGATCAAACTTTTGCTTGTTGTAAATTTAATTTCTTTTTATAAAGCCTGTTATATACAATTGAATAATGTATAATACATTTTTAAAAATAAAATCAATCTTTCTTTACCAGTGATTAATTAAACAAGTACAAAATTCATGATTAACTAAATAAAATTAAACATTTTTAAACAACTAAAAAATATATGAGGTTCTTTTTTATTATTAATCATCCTAAAAGGTTGCGTTAAATAACGGAATCTTATGCATACATTCTGAATATATAAATTTTACGCAAAAATGAGGCAGCATATATCTCTCATGTTACTGCATATTCTCTGTATTAGATACTTTAATCCACTAATCCCTAAATTCCCGTGGCATTGTTAGCTACTATTTTATTATTCAGATTTTTTAATTTATAAAATTGTACAAATGGCTCTTTTCTTGCATAATTCTATCTGATATTATTCAAGGTTAATATTTCCCCTTTAAAAAGTAAGGAAAATGAAACATTTTGAAATAAATAAAAGTAGTGCTCACTTATTTTATAAGACGCTTTAAGGTTCAAGCGAGCATCAAATCATTATTTTTCCTTTAATCCTATGTTTCACAGATAATTAATAAAATTTTGTTTTCTTCTTTTACAGGGCATTTTGTCCAAAATGATGCTATTAGTGCAACAGTTACTAATCCATCCAACATTTTCTGAAACCATGATAATAGAAAATAATCTGAGAAATATTTCTGTAGCTGCTTTAGCAGCACCTAAAAACGATTTGTATTGCTTACAGAATGGTGAGGAAAATGTTTACGTTTATGATCCTGGTTACGTACGTCTTTTGTTACAAATTTTTCCTGTACCTTATAAGATATACCCTTTAGAAAGCGAAAATGCCCTAGTGCTCCCTGATGGAAACGGGAGCATCGATATCGCAATGAGTATTGGAATGAACTACGATGAATTCCAAGATGATCACGATGAATCTCGTATCTTCAGCTATCCATATCTTTTTTCCGATGCTACATTTATGACAGATAAACCGAAACCAAGCCCCACGAGTTTGGCTATAATACATCCATTCCCCTCATTGATGTGGATTTTAATTATAGCTATACTCATATTGTTTTCATGTGTTTTATTTCTTCACGTTCGTAGCAAGCAAACATATCAAAATGTTCTATTTATGACAATCGGAAGTTTATTAGAAAAATCGATCGGCATGCGATTACGAGGATGGAATCTTAAGGTGATCATAAGTGTATGGCTTATGTTTGCTTTTGTGATTATTAACAGTTACAAGGCTGTCTTATTGTCTATCCTCACACTACCACGATTTACCGGAATTAAAAATATACATGATTTAGCGAAAGCCGCAGAAAAAAATTCTGTAATTTGTTACTCCTACAAAAGCTCTCCAATGCAAGGAATTCTTCTTGAATCTGATATTGCTACTTGGAGGTCTATTGGTAAATGTCTGCAACGAAATGTGATAAATTCAGAATATGTCGAAGAAGCCTTCGTCAAGGCTCCACCGAACAAAGCATTTATAGCTTCAAAAAATTCTATAGGAGAATATGAAGATAAGTATTTCATTCCAGGAGACTCTTTTTTTCATTGGATGTTTGCCTTTTCGGTTTCAAAAAAATTCCGACACCTCCGTTATTTAAACGAAAAGATTCATCGGCTGTTTGCTGCAGGAGTGTTTCAGAAGATAGAGAAAGATGAACAATTCATTTTGAAATTAAAGATGACCTCTTCTCATTCTGTTGATCCTTCTTCAGTTAAAGTGTTACAACTTGAGGATCTGAAAGGAGCTTTCATAGTATTGATTTTTGGTTATACTCTGTCAATAATTGCATTGCTCGTTGAAATAGCAGTGAAACGTTATTTGCCAAAATCAAAAGTCTTGATTATTGGAGAAAGAAGAAAAATAAATAAAAAGTTATAAAAAAATAACAATTTGTATACAATTTCTACTTGTACAAAAGAGACCGTGTTAGATATTTCATTATCAAGTTAGATATTTACCGTGTTTAACTGCTTTAAAATAAAACCTGTAAAACTTTAACTGAATTTGTATTACTTTGTGAAAGAAAGAAAAAAATCTACAAGCAATTTAGTCAAAGGTAAATCCGAAGTATAGAGGAGAAGGTAGTGTTGACTCACTTTTTCACTAAGTGATTTTTTTAAATATTCATTCTTTAATAATGTGTTGTTTATTATTTTATTTTTTATACAATCTGTCGATATCTTTTATACAATCAAAAGAAAATTGTTACGTAAGTGCAATGTATAAGAAACTCGAAAATAGGTTGATTTTAAGCATTAGAAAATAATGGGTCAATACTCTCCACATATAAGGTGTTTTTATGAAATGAATGCGAGGCTTGACCCTCTTTGTTTTACATTGAAATAATTATTATGAGAAATAAAATCGTTTTTAAAAGAGAAAATAACTTTAAGCAACATGCTTGAATAATTATAAAAATATTTATGAATATATGCTATTTGAAGAAATATGTTTAGTAAGAGTCGCATGGCAGATGAGAAATTTTCCAATTTAAATGGAATATTTTCTAAGCTGGTACAATTGGACTACAAGGAAAATAAAATTTTAACACTTAAGTCAATATTCTGCTTGAGATAGATAGAAGCTTCATAGGGTTTCGCGTAATAATGTATTCGGAATTAGAGGTCACGGTGTCACTTTTTTGTCTCCTTGTCCTGCTTTTTGTGACACTCTACCTGGCACTACTAGCTGTCATACAGTTTTAGTTCATCTCATTTTATTTATCTTGGTGAAATTTGTCTACAAACCTTTCTTGAGATTTTGAATCAATGGCATGTTCTTTATCAATAGGATAAACACTTAAGAAAAGACAAGACTGGGTACATTCCTATGGGAAATATGGAAGCTTTAAGACCTCCTGAGAACACGATTGACTTTTATGAAATTATAATCCATTTTTACTGAATTCAGATCAAGACTTATGGTAGAC
This sequence comes from Maratus speculifer, assembly GCA_964019185.1. Lineage (NCBI taxonomy): Eukaryota > Metazoa > Arthropoda > Arachnida > Araneae > Salticidae > Maratus > Maratus speculifer. The sequence goes on from OZ025292.1 coordinate 458,797,280, forward strand.
ACTTTATTCAGCAACCTTATCTTTTTGTTTCACAGCAGTGGTAATTTTTCTGAAATTGAATTTTAAAACTGTTTGCTACATATGCTCTTTCATTTCTCTTAAGTACAATTTCGAGCAGAAGTAAAAATCGTAGACAGTTCAAATTTGTGCGAGGCCCTTTCACAATTTTGCAGAAGTACTAAATTGTATTTGTACAAAATGTGCCAATAAGTGGTTCAACACTTGCACATCCTGTTTGCACATATGAAGCTAACATGATGTATAATTTTCCACTATTTATACATTTAAATTTTCCATTTCACATCCTATTCTTTTCTTAACATAAAATAAAGTTATTACAAACAGTTTAATAACATAGTGCCTAAAATGTGAATGTGCACTAATTTATCTTTCTGTATAATATTTTCATCATATATATCAGCGTGTAGGTGTGTTTGTGCATGCATGTCAAAAAGAGACAGAATATGAGCCCCCCCCCCTGGATTTTCTTGAGTCCCTCCTCACTTCTAGCCACAGCTCTGACAGATATCCAGTAATTTTGATTGAAGTGATATTTTAGACAAAATGGAAAACAGATTAAAAAAAATATGTGTGGCCCTCGGGGACTGCCGCGATAGAGCTATTGCATAGCATTTTTTATAAACTTATGCAATTATAATTATTTATGCTTTTTTTTGTCTCTGATATTAATTCAAGTTTTTTCTTTTTCTTTGATATTAATTCAAATTACACTTTTTGAGCGTGATGACCGATAAGAAAACAATTTTTTTTCTTTTATTGAATAAATGAGAAGTCTGCCGAACTGAAACGACGTTAGCCAGAGTGTTAGGTTTTTTTTTTTCTCATTACGGAATTTCTAGATTCGGTCGCCGCGCTCAAAGCCCGTGATAAAAGCTATGCAATAGCTTAATAACTTTACATAAAGTTTATATTAAAGAGAATAAATTTTAAAAAACAAAATATATACGTACTAAGCATTGCATCATGTTATTTGTACTCTTAATTTACTTGCTCAATCTTTTACCAAATCTGAAGATTCTGATAAAGAAATCAACAACTCTTTGTGATTATGGTTGCAACTTCATACTCCTTTTGTTGTTACATATTTTGTTCTTTTTGACAAATACTGCTTAATTCATATAGGTATTCATGCTTTATTTCCATCAGCTTATCAATTGCATTATGCCAGCTAAATTGGGATTTTTTAAACATATTGAGTAATTTTGTTTACTGACATATTGTAGCTAATATTATTTGGCACCATGAAATGTTTTTGCCAAAAATATTTGCGTGACTTTTCTCCACATTCATTTAATTAGTATTAGAAAGCAGCAATTTTATTTATCTGTGTGTAATAATAATTTCTGAATAAAAAAAAAAGAACTAATTAATGATTTTTGATAAAACATGGAACTATTATAAACAAACAAATGAAGGCTACGAATCATCAGATATCTGATTTGTTTTGTAGAGTGTTTTGAATATTATTTTTTGCTGTGTTTGTGCATTATTCCCTTCCATATTAATGACGTCATATACATATTTTCTATAGATGTTGTTTTAGACTGGATCCGTAAAGGTGGAATGCTTTAACAGAGGCAAATAATGTCATCATTTTATTTTTTAAAAAAGCATGTGTTTTTATTCTTAAAACTGAAATATGTTTTGTAGAAGTGCATCATTTTACCTAACTACTTTGAAATTCTTTACAGATAGAAATACTTCACTATTAAAAATAACATAATAGAGATCACAGATTAATAAAGCAAAATTTTAGAGTAGCTTTATAAAAAAGCAGTAACATACAGTGTGCATGGTCAGATCAAAAGTTTTTGTCCAAAAAATAGTGATAAATGTTGAAGAATCTAATTATTCTCTCCTGAATGTATTTGTTTCGTTGAGTTAGACAAGCAAACAATAAAGATCTTGGCTATAATTTGAGGTTTACAATGATATCAGGTTCCCCAAGTTTTTGTCCAAAATTTTCTCAACTAATAAAGTTTTATTGCAATTCTTTAAGGCATTCAACTATAATTTTATAAACATAACAAAATTTGCTTAATGTCATTTTACATAATTTTACATAACCTGTACATTTAGACTGATTTTTTTTGTCATATGCTCTGAGTTTTCTACTGAACCAATTTTACTAATAATTTTTTTTTTAACTGGAGGCTGTTAATTTGCAGATGTGACTGCAACTAGCGTTTTTTTACTTACCCATCATACGTAGTATAGGGTAAGTCTTGCAATCGTTTTGAAAATCGAAAATTTTTTTTGACGGATTTACACGTTTTAGATAGTGGAGATTCCGAAAAATATATTTTTAGAAAAAAAAATTGCCGTCCGTCTGTCTGTCTGTCTGTCAGTCTGTCTGTCTGTAAACGCTCTATCTCCCGAACAAATTGAGATAGAGACTTGAAATTTTGTATGTAGTTAGTATGTAAGAATGGGGCGAATCCTACTTAATATCAGCAACCTCGATTATCCGGAACTATTTTTTTCGGACTCTCAAAAAATTCGTTCTGATGAAAGGTATATACAAATTTTCGAATTTTTTTGTTCTAAGGAATGGATGTAAAATGCAATAAAATAACACACATTTTGCATATAGAACGAAGTCGATCGGATTATTAGTTGCCGAGATATTTGTAATCTTGTTTTCCACATTCTTCGATTTTTCATGACCCTGTATTTCATTCAAATTTCAATTGAGAAGTATATTTTAATTGAAAATGAGACGCTTAATCCGACACAGTTAATTGTTAGTGAATAGAATTATTATTTTTGGAGTTATAAGGATGTTTCTTTCACGCAATTCGGTACTACTTGAGTAGTTTGGCGTTTTATATAATTTGTCGAAATTGGTACATCAACAATTCTTTAATATAGCATTACTATGTATATTAACAACAATATTTAAATTTTGTTTATGAATTGCAATGCATTGTATAAATAGTTTTCACATGTTTTATTTTCATATACATATCCATGATGGGTAAGTATTACGGTGGCCGCCAACGACTAGTTTTTTTTTTTTTAAACATCCCTACATTTATATTTTAATTTTTAAAATATTATAGAAAATTTCCTCCAAATGGTGATAATTAGATAGCTTTCATTCTTGCAGAATTGAGAGATTAATGATCTCAATTCTGCATTTGTTTCTTCATTCATGCCATTTTCTGATAAAATTGAAAAAAACTTTTTTTTTTTTTAATTTCTATGTTTTATTTTGTTGTAGTGGTGCAAAATCAAAACAGTGACATGCTGCGCCAAAATATTTTGGATGAAAAATTATGTACTGCTTTTGAAAACGGACAAGTTTCCTCACAAAGTTTCCATATTTTTAACCTTCTGCATGTGTACTGATATTAATTTTGAGAGACTAAGTGAAATGCTTAAGTAAGTGAAAATGACATTATATTTAAAAGAAAATAATCATTTTCTTATATAAAACTAAACATTTTAACACAAATGTACTTAAAAAATATATAAATTATGGCAATCTTTATTCTTTGGTACAGATTAGCTAGCAGTCAAGTTCAGAGTATGACTGTTCCCATTCAAAGATGTTGTTGACAATCCTGACTTCCAGTTTTGAATAAAAGGGATTTTAAATTCATCAAATTAAAATACCATTTTTTAAAAATGGTGAATACAGATATGAAATTGAAAGTGCATACTGATATACCACATTTGTAAGATCCTCACTTGGCAGAATGCAAAGCCGACTCCATTCAGACTTTAAGCAATAGGCTATGAGGCCGAGATTGCTTCTACGTATTCATGGAAATGATATTAAATATTGTTTTCTATTCTTTGTTCTGCGTAAAATTTTATTTTAAATTAATTAGATTGTGCACCTTCTATCAGTTCCCGAAATAACCTTTCCAAAGTATATATTTTCTCCTACACTTTTGTGAATTTTAATAAAAGCATGTCTTTTTTTTACATTTATATTTATGGCTAAAACACAGTTTTAACGATTGCTTGGCATCTGACTGGTGGCTATGCAAGAAATTCACCAATTGTAACAACCTAAATATTAAGGGCACATTTATGTCATATACTCACTGGGATTTACTTGGCACCAAACTGGCATTATTTTGCCTAATTTGCTAACCCTGATATTGTTGTTTATTTTTTGATAAACTGTTTATTTACCTTAATTTTTCTTCTTTTGAAACTATATAAAATGTTTTTTTGTTCTATAGTTATTAGTTTTTAAAATTTAATATACTTAAAAATTGTTTTATTTATTGTTATTTTTTTTAAATAGAAAATAATTTAAAAATGTATATTTAACCAGTATTCGAAAATGAGGTTTTTGCCAAATTGACGTTGGAAAAAAATTGTACCAAACTTCGTGTATATATGATATCTGTGCCATATTCATATCCAATGCATGCAAATAATATAAATAAATAATGTACACAATAATATAAAGAAACAATTTTAAAAAATTGCTAATCTGGCAAGTTTTAAAATCACGCCATGAGCCGTTAATTCTAAAATGATTAAGTTACGCTATAGGGAAAAGTTATTAAGCTAAATTTAATAATCATACCTTTAAATCGTCTTTTTTTATTATATTTGTCTTTTTATAATTTATTTCGTGTAACAGAATTACAATGTAATATTCAAAAACATATAATTCAATCAAAGAAACAAAAAGGTATTCCCCCCCCCCCCAAAAAAAAAAAAAAAAAATCGACACATCTAGGGTGGTTTAATAAAAAAATTCATCTCGAGATGGTACGAACTTCCCCATTTTCGACATGGACTCGTTCTTTTCGCCCATGCACAGTTCTGTCCAGGTTTCTATTAAACGTGGTTCATCAGTATGTAAATTTCGAGAAGATGAAAATGATGACGAGTTTGGATTTCATGTGAAATTCTACGATCATGTCAATTTGGAATAAATTTTGCTTTTTCATTCACATGTATAACCAAACATAACAGCCTCAATTGATAACTTCATCATAGTAACTGATCTTTATTATATTTTACTGATTACATATGCAATTAAAGTTTAATTTTAATAATTTGGACAATTGAGTTATATAGTATTTTGTTAATTTTAGCTTAAAATAATATTTGTTTGAGAATTAGATTGACCAAAAAAAAATACATTTTTTTTTTTTTTTTTTTTTTTTTTTTACTGTAACTAATCTTGTGTATTATAAATCAATTAAATAGTTCCTTATTAACCCTTTCAGGGGCACGAAGTTAAAATGATTGTATTTTTGTTTAATTACATATATATCATAAACTACACATCTATTTCAAGCCTTATTTGGCGAAAAAAAAAATTCCTAATGTGGGGATTTTTTTGTGGGTGGTGGCTAATCGTTCTAGCCACCGCGCACTTAGGTATTTTTTTTTTTTTTTACTTGACATCAGAAAACAAATATTCACATATTCAAGGAATATAAATTATAATTTTGCCCTTAAAATGTAATTATGATGATAAATTTTGATTTATTATATAATGCAACTATTATATAACGCAATTACTTTTTTTATAACAAAGGAATTTATTCACAAATTATGCTTACAATAATACTTATATGTTTTTTAAACATTAAATCTGTTTAAAAATAATTTGTAAACAGTTTTGCTTTAGAAAACAGAAATTCACACATTTAAGTAATGAAAAAAGCCATAAAATATTAATATAATAATGAATTTTGTCATTGATCAATTATATAATATAAAATAGAACTGCTTACTTTTATAGCAAAATAATCAATTGACAAAATATGAATAGAAGAATAAAAACACTTAAAAATGTTAAATCTATTTAAAATTAGTTTGTAAACAGTTTCAAACTAAGTTCAAAATGTTTTAAGAAAATATAATCTTCTTCGTATGAAACTTTTGAAAACAAGAAACCCCTATCGCTTGCATACATAGGGGCATATTGCATTCTTTGCATAACCATCGAGATCTATGAACATCCTTTTTTGTGCTACAAAGAGCACATCTTCTATACAAGCCTTTTTCCGTTTTCACAGGAATGTGTTTTGCATTTTCCGTTCGTTCATCTATGGTAAAAATGGATGGTCGAAATGTATGGTTTGTGCTTCTTTACAGGAACAGATTTGGAACTTAGGGGTTTTTTTTGTACCCAACAACAACATTTCTCGAATTATTTCGCGCCTGAAATTTTTCATAGTTTGAAAATCACTGTTTTTTTCAGGAAGCATATTGTAGATTATGTACGAATTTACAATTGTTGCATCTAAGAAGTGGAAAAAAAGTCTGTGTCACCATTTATGGCTCTTTCTGTCAATTTGGTATAAACTTTTCAGGTGATCAAACCTATCCACAAATCCCATGTTTTTATTATAATCTATTATAGCTTGAGGACATGATACCTGATTTATTTGTCCATCTCTTTCTTTTCTCTCCACACTTGTAATGTTTGTTGCATTTTCAAAAGAAGTTAGCAAGCATACACCTCGTTTATCCTTCCACAGTCAAACTCTCCTTTTGACAAGTCTTTGTCAGGTTTAAAGTGTTCTGGTAAATTTATCCTTCTCATGTTGACTGTCCCACAAGCAAATATATTTTTTGTTTCTAAAAACTTGAACAAGTTATAACTAGTAAAGTAACCCATACGGCCAAAACCATCCTCCGGACGTCCTATGCGGTCCTACACAGATCCGGGAGATCCTATAACCATCAAATCCTGTAAACGGCAGATTAAGACGTCCGGAGGACACCAGAATCCGGCAGAAGTAATCCTATAACCATCGAATCCTGTAAACATCAGATTAAGACGTCCGGAGGACACCAGAATCCGGATGAGCAGTCCACGATGAGCAGTACAGTATCTTCGGAACAGCGAAATTACCAGTGCGCATGCGCCAGAAATGTCAACATTCGCGATGTTGTATAATGGATTCTTGGATGGAATTTCAATTAAAATTTTACTCTAAAGGATCTGAATATGTCTATACTAAAGGTAAGTAAACTTTCAAATAATAACCTTTTAGAATGAATTCTTGAGATTTGTACCAAAGTATAACGATTTTTTTTTATAATCTAATACCATGAAACAGACAACTTTCATAGAAAACATATAAACAGTTATAGCAATTTTTCATGTAAATATTCGTAATAATAATGCGGTGTAATCATAAAACAAACCTTTGTTTATTATATTTTTAAAGAAATTATAAAAAATAGTATTATTTTTAAAGGTAGATCAATATGTGTCTGACCAAAACATTATTTACGATCGATTGTTTGGACACTAATGTATTAGTTTAAAAATACATTAAGCATTCGTTTTGTTAAGGAGAAGCAAATAAAAATATTAAAAAGTCTTAAATTCAATTTTTAAATCAATTTAACCATTAAATTTATTTATCTTTTAAAAATCTAATAAAAATATTCATAAAATATCTTTTTATTCCAGGAATAACTTGCTTATAAAATTAATTTTGTAAAATAAGGGTTTACAAATTCAATAACAAATTCTACATGTGGCCCAATGGCAAAAGCTCCAATTGCTGGCTCTGTGTAACACTAGCAGTTTCAATTTGTCTTTATTTATACATAATCGTTTTTAACTTCGTTTTTTTTTTGGAGGGGGGGGGGGGCAGGAGATATTCAGTGAAATACATACCCCTGAAAAAAAGATAAAATACACTGTTATAACTGTTCATTTAAAAAACATGTCGCAGTTGCTTTTTTTTTTTTTTTTTTTTTTTTTTTTTATGTATTTAAAAACTGGCTTGCATTTTCTAAGAAAAGATTTTTCGACTAGTCTATTTCATCTGCATATTTTCCGTTTTAGATGACAGTAACCTTGACTATGTTCTTTCTAAATCATTTTTTAAAAATGCAGAGCCCTGCCTTTATTTTAATAGAGTGAGTTGTATCCCTATTTGCTTCGAAATATTTCATAAAACTCTTCAACAAATCGCAATATTTCAAAATTTGTATGCCTTAGAGCTTGCAAAAAATTATAGAACTTATTTCTTTAGAAAAACAGGTTATTCAGTCATTGTAATCCAATTGCATTTTGTAAATTTTTAATCCATAAAATCATTTAATGTTTATCTTTCTATATTTACCATGCGTAAAAATCACATTTTTTACAATCGCTGCTAAGTGTGTTAGTGAAGCTTCTCTTGAAAGAAATAATTCTTCAATAAAATATAGGAAACAATATCTAAAGTTGAAGCATAACATTGCTGCAAATATTTGCATCTGTTTAATAATAAATGCAGTTGGTGCAGCCAAGGGGTGGTTTTGGGGTTAAAACTCCTCCCAGAGCTAAGAAAGATCGCTATAATTGCTGCTTATATGAATCAAAACCAAACTTAATATTTAAATGTTTCGGCACATTTCGGAATCCGTCGCTTTATTGATTAAGATTTTATTTAATAAAATGATTCAATTAATTGGCGAAAATTATACTTAAAACTGTGAAAGTGCATATTACATGAATCAGTTAAGTAAAAATTTGTTATTTGAACTAAGTCGCTTTTCTTAGACGCATTATGCTAAAAAAAATTATGATTTCCTGCCACACAGATGCTCTTTCAGTTTAAGTATTATACAGTGAATATTCTAATTAGTAGATACTGATTCTATTAACCGGCTATTCAAATAATTGGCAATCACCTTTATCAGAAACTCAAAACCCCTCCCTAGAGCCGAATTCTGGCTGTGCCACTGAATAAATGCATACTTTTCACTTAAGCCGGGTACCAGTGTTACACATATGTATATACAATGTGTGTGTAAATATAACTCTGATGCTTGGTCTAAAAACAGGATTCATACTCATCAGGGGAATATAGGATTCCTGGGAAAATCAGGAGATGAATTTTAGGTTGTAAAAATCAGTGGAATCTCAGGGGATAATACAAAAAAATTCCCAAACCTGGGAAATTTTGACGAAATGACAGTCTTTTCTGGGAAATTGGGGGCAATTGTTACTGTTAGCATGCTTTATTATCATATCATATGTAATATTGAAATATTGTTAATTGTTGATACGGAAAAATTGTACATCCCGAAAAATACATCATTGGATTCTCAGGGGATTTTTTCTTGGAAGATGAGTATGAACCCTGAAAAAGTACAAATAAATGTATTTGAATCATGCATTAATGTTGCTTTATTTGTTTGCTTAATCTATTTAAAGTATTCTTTCAGCCTTCCATTCCATGTATTTTGTTAGTTTTGCAAATGTACGTGATCTCAGGGTCAAAACTAGCCTTTTTTGCTCGTTTCGGCCTGGAGCAAACTTTAATTTTGAAACCCTGCCCCTCACACCCAATTAAAGTTATCAATCATAGGTACACTATTTCAAAAAAAAAAAAAAAAATCTTTAAAAAACAATTAATAAAAATTAAAATGCTAGCAAGAAATATGTAAACAATGCTCACAAAGTATTAAGATTAGCTTGAGTGTTAAGAGTCTTCATTAGTCATGCGAAGAAACTGGATAACAAATGTTAGGCCTATGAGAACATTCTTTTTAGAATTTCTGTTTTGCATATCAGTAGTTTTAAATGTTTTTTATTGCTTTAGAATAGTTGAAATGGAATTCTAACCAGGTTAGTGTTTTCTTTTTCAAATTTTGGTTGCAGATTTATTTTTTAATAAAGTCACTTCTATTTTCACAAATTTAAAAAGAACAATCCCAAAGTTTTAACATTATCATGTGGGTTTCTTTTGTACTCGATATATACGTACATGTATATATATCTACATATATTTTTGTATGAAAAGCAGGGTTCGTTGATTTAAATCGGCTTGATTTTAATCATGATTTAAATCACGATTTAAATCAACTGATTTTTTTAAAAAAATCATTGATTTAAATCAGTTTTTCTTTTATGTTATTTTTTAATAAATTTCAGATGAAACAAACATAATAATGTGCTTTAATATAATTTAGTTTTATATACCATATATAATCAAACAACTTTCAGAAAGATAAAGCTTAAGCTTAGTAAAAAAGTAAAATAAATGTAAAGTTTAGAAAAAAAAATGCTTTCAAATTTCATTTGAATCAAATTATAAAAAAATCTTGCAACGGTAAAGAAATCTAAACAAATATACTAAATATTTGAATATTTACTCATTAGTATTTAGAAAAACTTTTGCAAGTTGAGGTAAAATGAAATTGTATGACTTTATGTGCTGTACTTTGGTGAAGCCTGCTATATAAGGATTTGAGCAAAATCTGAATCAGCAATTGATTTATTTATTTAATTTAATATAATTGATCTCAGACCTTTAGAATGGTGGAAGGTATTTTTGTTACAGTTTTCAAAAAAGCTCATACTAAAAAGAGAATTAATGATCAACTAGCTTTTTACTGCAATAGATTTATCTGCTTCAATCGAACAAATCTTTTTTGCCTTTGGTTTGATACTTTCAGAAATTAGAAATCAACAGATAAAACTGTTAAACCGCTGCCATCGAAATGCTCAAGGGCAGAGGACACAAATTGTGAGGTATTCACTAATTGACTTATTTCTCAATTATGTTGGAATTCACACTAGAAAATTTTGAATAACAATTTACTTTTATTTTATTTGTGGAATATCAATCATCGTATAAAACACTGAACATACTGATTAACTTGTTATTAATTACTTCTTAAACTTAAACATACACATGAGAATTTGGAATCCCCTAATAAAAAAATATCCAGATGCGGCAACACTGTAGCATTCCTTCTCTGGCTGAATTTTTATTTAGGGATTCCAAGTTCTTATTAGTGAGTTTAAATAGTTATTGTTTTATAAGATGATAAATATTCCACAAGTAAAATAAAATTGCTATTCAAAATTTTCTTGTGTAAATTCCAACACTACTGAAAAGGCAGTCGATTAGTGATGACATCTCAATTTGTGTCCTCTGGCCTCATTTTTCTCAGTCAACACTTAAAAAAAAGTTAAAAACTTCCAATTTTGTTTAAATTTTTTATGTGTTGCAGATGTTTTTTATTTTAATTAAAATATTGAAGGTTGAATTAATTTTTGACATCTGATTTGTAGTTTTTCATGCATTTTGTGTAATCAAAATTTTTTCATAGCCTAAAATTTTACCTTGAAATAATATGAATCATTTATGTAAATTGTGTAATATTAGTAATAGATAATACTTATAATATGCATGTCTATGTATTTAAACTTTATATTATTTAAATTAAACAAAAAGTCATAAAATAATAATAATGTGTGGCAATTTTTAAAAAAATAAAAAAAATCTGATTTAAATCAAAAAAATCCGATTTAAATCAAAAAAATCCGATTGTTTTGATTTTTATTAAAAAAATAAAAAAAATCACGAACCCTGATGAAAAGACAAAATCTTCATTCGGTTCTCTCTTTGCCTTTCGCTCTGACTTCCGAGACATATGTCCTCTCTTTACTTCCCTAGTTTCGGCACTGCATGATCTTAAAAAAAAAAAAAAAAAAAAAAAAAAAAGTTTCAAAGACATGGCATTTTTATTGTGATTATTTTGTTTAGAGACTTGCAGGAGTTTCTTTAAATACTATACTAAGTAATAGGCAAGTAAATATTCCTATATTTAGTATATTCGTGCTTAAACAGAAATTCCTTACTTTTGCAAATTTGACTTAAGGGTGTATTTTGATTCAAACTGCTTATTTTCCAATTTGTTTTGAATTCACTTTTGCTCTCAAATGCACCAAACTCACAGATTCTCTTATTTAGACACTACTCGAGGTGCTGTGATTGTCGATTCTTTGATAAGTGCACAAAATATTTAAAAAAAAAAGCAATCAAAAACGGCAATTTGAACCAATTTTTCCGTAGTGGGAGATCTGGGAGCTGGAAGTGAAAAAAAGGGTCTTCCTGAAAAGTTAATTGCTCATAAATCAAATTCTAATCTATTGAGCGTAAAAAGACATCACAAGGCACCTTATACGTTTCTTCGAAAATCCCCTCAGCAAATTTCATGTTTCTACTTTAAAAAAATGTGTCTGAAATTGTATCGTAAAATTTCAAGCTGCTGAAGGTGGAAAAGCGTTTTTTCGAATACACCCTTAAATGAAATTTAGAGCCAGTTTTTTTTTTTCTAAACTTTGTACATTATTACTTAATAAAGATTAAATATTGTTTTTCTAAAAACTAATTGCTTATCTGTGTTATAAAAAACTAAATATATTAAAAAGCTTTAATGTGTTTGTTTATATTTTCAGTTTATTTAAAAATGATTTTTAAAAATCTGATTTAAATCAATGACTTAAAAAAAATCCATTGATTAAAACCAATTATGTTGATTTAAAGCAACAAACTCTGTGGAATAATGGAGAAGGTACCTTAATTTCTTTGAATTTACTTAGGTCAAATGTAAAAATAATGGAAGCTCTTCTTGATGCCACATGTGATCATTTATATTAAATTTTATTTAATTGATTTATGTAGCTTCAATTATTTTATTTATTATTTTTTAGGCACAAATTGTAGAATCCGTAAAGTCCCAGCATGGATAAATGAAAGTATATATGGATAAATCCTGCAACTATCCAGCAGTCAAAGCTCAGTTCTAAATACAATTTTGAAATTGGTAAGTTTTCTTTAAATATTTCTAAATAAGACATCATAATAAAATAATAAATTCTTACCAAAGCTATGCATATGTGTATCTTCCTGTTATATATTCTTTAATCATATTTAATTTATATTAATTCATACATTCTTTAAAGTATCCAAGTAAAGATAATCAGTACTAAAAACCCTGAACGGGTTAAAAGCTTGTGACGCAGCACTTTATCTTATATCTCTAAGAATTTTAAATTTGGGACTTAAAATTAATGATATCAAAATTTATGTGACGCTATGCTATTAATTAATATACATATTAAAATTTATTCATTAAGGTTTTATCAATTACATCTTTCATAAATTCAAAATATGAATCTTAAAAGATATGATATCAAAATTTAAGTGACGCCTTGACGAGGCTTTAAACGATGTTTTAAAATTCCATTTATTTATTTATTGTCCAAATACATTTTCATATCTAAACAATACTTTTTATTTTCCAATACACTGTTAAATACATCACTTTCACTGAATATATATAATGCACTGAAATGTATTTATTTGAATAAATAGATTTATCTTTTGGGCTACGCTGTCCAAAATCAAAAATAACATTTAAATAAATAGTTTTTGCATCATTGTATCTATTTGCATCTATTTAACTTACTTTGGATACAATGACGCAAAAACTATTCATTTAAATGTTATTTTTGATTTTGGACAGCGTAGCCCAAAAGATAAATCTATTTATTCAAATAAATACATTTCAGTGCATTATATATATTCAGTGAAAGTGATGTATTTAACAGTGTATTGGAAAATAAAAAGTATTGTTTAGATATGAAAATGTATTTGGACAATAAATAAATAAATGGAATTTTAAAACATCGTTTAAAGCCTCGTCAAGGCGTCACTTAAATTTTGATATCATATCTTTTAAGATTCATATTTTGAATTTATGAAAGATGTAATTGATAAAACCTTAATGAATAAATTTTAATATGTATATTAATTAATAGCATAGCGTCACATAAATTTTGATATCATTAATTTTAAGTCCCAAATTTAAAATTCTTAGAGATATAAGATAAAGTGCTGCGTCACAAGCTTTTAACCCGTTCAGGGTTTTTTGTACTGATATCATTGCTTTTTTTAGGTTAATGATAAAAACAAAAAATTAAAGACTAATGCAAAAAATTCATATTCATGATTCATTCACCTTTAATTACCCTTCCCCCATCCGCTTAAAAAAAAGATATTTCATATTTTATTAATGTGTGCTGTACTACTTGATTTTGTTAAAAACAACTCTGTAGTAAAATACGTTAGTAAAAGATAAGAAGGTAATGTACATTCAGCACCATACATCTCAGACAGGGTTTTATAATCTATGCTGTATGTAATGTATCATTTCTCATTCTTGTTAACTATGTTTTTTCTTTACACATGTTGATACATATACTGCAGATGGATTAAAATGATCAGGGATACAATATTCAGAATGTGCTGGAAAGTATTTCATAATCTATGCTGCATGCATGATTCTTGTTAATTATGTTTCAACCTATGTATAAGTTGATAATATTGCAGATTGATTAAGACTATATGCGTTGCAATATTCAGAATATGCTGGAAATGTTTCATAATCTATGTTGCACACATGTTTTTCTTTCTTGTTAGTTATGATTTGTTCTTTATATAGATTGGTAAAATTACTGCAAATAGATTAAAATGATAGGTTTACAATATTGAACATGTATTGGAAAGTGTTTCATAATCTATACTAATTTTTCATTCTTCTTAGTTTATTTATGTTTTGCTGTTTGCATAGGGTGGGAAGATTGCTGTTCAAAGATGAAAATTATAGGTTTAAAGTATTCAGAATGAATTGGAAAGTATCTAAACATGCTGTATGCAAAAATTTTTATTGTCGTTAATTATGCTTTGTTTTTTGCACAGAATGGTAAAATTCTTGTACATGAATGACAATAAGTTTACAGTATTCAGAATGAGTAGGAAAATGCATCATAATCGATGCAGTATGCATGATTCTTTGTTCTTGTTAGGGAAAAATTACTGTATATGGATGAAAATAGTATTCAGAATATGTTGGAAGTTGCATCATATTCTATGTTGCACACATAACTTTTCGTTCTTGTTTTTTCTTTCTTTTTTTTTCTTTACACATTGATAAAATTATTGTAGATGGATGAAGGCATTTAATTAAATCAGGCTTATATTAAAATTGACAATATATATTCTAAATTAATGTACCTGTCATTTGTACAAAAGAATGTCCTGATTGGTAATTGCCCCGGTGTAATTGATAATTACAATGTTCCCAGGGTAGTTACCGAGAATCAAAAATTTTTAATTAAGCAAACTTTAAATAATATTTTAATCAAAGCCTATATTTTATTGAATAGAAACATGGTGAATCATTAACCATGCTAAATTTGGTCACATCTATTGTAAACATTAAAAAGATATTTAGATGTTAGTGTTTTTTGATCAGGAATTACCCCGGTCCACCCTATAAGTTTCATACTTCAATTAGGAAAATGTTTAACTGACAAAGAAAGAAAATCAGGACTCTGTTATTTATTAAATATTTTCATTTCATATGAAACTTTCCATTCTTGGACGACTTAACTTACAAAATAAAACTAATATATTTTTATTGAACATTTCAGTCACTAAGCATAAAACATGCAAAGTAGATAAATTTAAACATTTCATGTTTTTGTATTTTTTTTTTTTTTTTTTTTTTTTAACATAATTTTGTGAAAAAAGCAGACAGCTATTAAAAAATATTCCGTATTTACTTAGGGTTTCTTGCAGTGCAATACATCAAAAGTCTTTTCTAGATTTTCGACATTGTATGTAATATTTTGACGACTTGAAAATTTTTTATTTTTTTCTCATAAATCATGTAAAATAACATTTATCCATTAAGAACCACATTTGATTTACTAAACAGCTATAAATACAAATTCCAATTGAAATCTACCCTAAACCCGAAAAATTTAAACCAGATTCAATTGGAATTTTTAGGTGGCATTTCAAAATATATTATTTTGTCACAGGTAAAAGGGTTCTAATTAGGTTTTTTTTTTCTTGTGGTTTTTTCAATTGGGTTAAGGATAGATTTCAATAGGAATTTTCAGGTTCTGGGTAGTGCATGTTGACAGAAATTAATTCGTCTTTCTTAAACAGATTAATGTTTACACTGATTTTTATTTCAGTTCAAATTGGGTTCTTGTCAATGTGTATCAGCAGAAATTATTTTTCCTTCTTCGGATCAAGTTAAGATTCCATAGAATTTTTTTTTTTTTTTTTTTTTTGGGGGGGGGGGGGTGTTGGAGTGAGTTTAATTCAAATATAATTTTCAAGTTCTGGTCAGATTGCATTTCCGCAGAAAATATTTTGTTCTGTGCAGGGATTGGATTTAAAATAGACTTCAATTGAAATTTACAGCTTCTAGTCTGTCCGTATCAATGAAAATTACATTTTCTTTCTTGTTTCAGGATATGATTGGATAGATTTTTTTTAAGGTTCAAATCTGGTAATGGGTCAACTTGAAATGAAATTTTTAAGTTCTTGTTGAGTTACATTTCAATCTATAATATTTTGTCGCAAATAGATTGACTACTGGAGGGATTTTTTTTTTTTTTTTTTTTTTTTTTTTTTTTTTTTTTTTAGTGTTTGGATTGTGTTTAGGATAGACTTCAATTGGAAATTTCCGGTTCTGGTCAATGTATGTCAAAGGAAATTATTTTGTCTTTCTTGGACAAATTTATGTTTCCATTAATTTTTTTTTTTGGTTTAGATTGAGTTTCAGGTAAACTTATAGGTTTTTGTCGGTGCTTATTGGCAGAAATTATTTTTTCAATTTCGGATCAGGTTACAGTGTGATGGGATTTTTTTTGTTTGTTTGTTTCGATTTGGGTTCAATTCAAATAGAATTTTTAGGTTCTGGCCAGGTTGCGTTTACATGAAAAAAATATTCTGTCATGTACAGATACTGGATTACAATTCCTATGTTTTTTTTTGGTGGGAGGGAGGGGGGGGGGAGTTTGTATCAGGTTTAAGATTTTATTAAAATTTCCATGATCTAGTCTGTACGTATTTACATAATTTCTTTTTCTAAAAATCTTGATATGGTTGGATAATTGTTTTTTTTTTTTTTTTTCGTGTTTGAATCTCGATTCAGTTTGACTTGAATTGGAATTTTCAGGTTCTTGTCGAGTTGCATTTCAAGTACTAGTTTTCAATTCTGGTCAGTGGATGGGGACGGAAATTATTTTGTCTTTCTTGAACAGATTTATATTTCCTAATTTTTTTATTTTACTTTTTTTTTGGGAGGGGGGGGGGATTGGATTGGGTTTCAGGTTAAGAGTTCGGATTGGGTTTGAGATAGACTTCTATTGGAATTTCCATGATCTGGTCAGTACATATCGACATAAATTGTCTTTTTTTTTTTTTTTCTAAAATCTTGATTTGATTGGATTTTTTTTTTTTTTTGGGGGGGGGGGGATTGAATCTGGTTTCGGATTGACTTCAAATGGAATTTTCAGGTTCTTGTTGAGTTGCATTTCAAGTAGTGGTGTACCGAGTAGTACTTTGGCCGAGTAGCCGAGTACCGAGTACTCGGCCACTGACTACTCGGCCGAGTACCGAATGCCGAGTACCGAGTAGTTGTATAATAAGAAAATAAAACACTGATGTGCGCAAAATGTGAGCTTAGGTGTACATATATATAAATATACTTGTGTACACATGTCTATACCTGTGTGTACATATAATATAATATACATATTAGTATAAATAAACTTATCAAATTTGAAATTTGTGCACCTTTTAAATACAAATTTTGACAGTTCAAAACTAATAAGAAAGGAGAATTGATACATGACAACTACAGTTATTAACTAATAACTAATACTAAATATACTTCTTATAATAATAATAACTAAACATTCTTTAACCCTTCAATTTATTCCAACCATTGAAATCTGTCTATCAAAAATAAAAATGTTCATCGGTTACTGTAACAATTCATTGAATAATGCAAACATTTCATATTTATTTTGTAACTGTCTGTACCTTATTTTCTTTTGATTAAAAAAAAAATGTATTGGCTTTGCAGTTTCTTTTCATTTTTCATGTGTACAGATTATATTATGTTATTTTAAATTTATTATTTTTTAAATATCTCAGTAAAAAACTAACCTTTTTCACTGAAAATATTAAATGTGTAAATTAAGAATGCCTTAAAAAGCAAGCTCTAAAATTGATGAATTTAGATGATCTAGAACTTGAAAATCCACCAAAGAAACAAAAAATAAATATGAGAATGCTAATGTCAACGAATCAAAAGAGAAAATGCTAGGAAAAAGTTCATCTATTTTCTGGCAATGTTTGAAGAAATTGTGAATGAACAAAAAGATTGTGGCACTAGTACTAGTTTAAAATCACTGCATGAAGAATTGGTACAAAAAGATATACAGGCTTTCTTAACAGAAGACATGTAAAACTGACACTCCATTTGCATGGTGAGGGGGGAAAAAACTTTTCTGTTTATGTGCAACTTTGCAAAAAACTCTTACATGCACCTTCAACAACTGTTTATTCTGAACTTAATAGAGGTCGGCCAAATTTATAGTAGTAAAAGAAATGCCCTGTCTACTAATAACATAGAACGTTTGGTGTTTTTGCACCATAATTTGAAATATATTAAATTTAATTATTAATTTTTTATTGCATTTATCGTATTTTCAGTTTTTTTTATCCAAAATAAGTCTTTCCTGTTTCCCTATATATAAAAAAGTATTTTTATTTGTATAAATGTGAAATTTCTTTAGGGATTTTGTTCTTAACTTTTTTTATATTTTGCAGACATATTGTTAAATACAGAGTAAATAGTTTTATGAATTACTACATATATTATACATTGATATTCAAATAACTTTTTTCAGATCAGTTATAAATTCATATGCTTAAAAAATGAAATTCTTACAACTACTCGGTATTGGCCGAGTACTCGGCCAAAATTTGGCCGAATACCGAGTACTCGGCAAATTGGCCGAGTAGGCCGAATACCGAGTATTTACCGAGTACTCGGTACGGCTCTAATTTCAAGTATATTATTTTGTCGCAGATAGATTGGGTTACAATTGAAAGTTTTTTTTTTTTTGGTGGGGGGGGGGGGGTAGTGTTTGAAATGGATTTAGGATAGATTTCAATTGAAATTCTTGTCAGTGTATGTGGACAGAAATTATTTGGTCTTTCTTGGACAGACTTGTGTTTCCATTGTTTTTTCCTTTTCGGGTTTGGATTAGAAGATTTCATGTTAACTTTCAGACTCTTGTCAGTGAGTATCGGCAGAAATAATTTTCTCTTTTTCGGATTAGGTTAAGGTTCGATAGAAATTTTTTTCAGGTTTCAATCAGGTTCAATTCAAATGGAATTTTCAAGTTGCGGTCAGGTTGTGCTTTAATGGAAAATATTTTGTACTGTATAGATACTGGGTTCCGGTTATATGGAATTTCCTTTTTCAGATTCAGATTAGGTTTAAGATAGACTAATTGGAATTTCCAGATTTCTGATCCCGCGTATCTCTGGAAATTAATTTTTCTTTCCCGAATCGAGATATGGTTGGATAATTTTTTTTTTTTTGGGGGGGGGGGAGGGAGTTGAATCTGGTTTCGGTTTGACTTCAAATGTAATTTTCAGGTTCTTGTTCAGTTGCATTTCAATGTATTTTATTTTGCAGCAGATAGATTGAGTTACTCTTGGAGGGATTTTTTTCTTTCTGGTTTTGGATTGTATAGGATAGATTTCAATAGGAATTTTTCGATTCTGGTCAGTGTATTTCAATGGAAATTATTTTGTCTTTCTTGGACAAATTTATCTTTCCATTAAATTTTTGTTGGTTTAGAATGGGTTTCAGGATAACTTGTAGGTTCTTGTTGGCAAACTTGTATAAAACCAAAAACTTTCTGCAAATTAATTTAATGTTGGGTGTAATTCGCATTTTTTGTGCAATTCATGGTCATCATTCGTGTTTTTTTATGCGATTTATGAATGTAATTTGCATTTTTTGAGCAATTTATGGACATAATTTGCAATTTTTATGCGATTAATGAATGTAATTTACATTTTACATGATTTATGGACGTAATTTGCTATTTTTATGCAATTCATAGACATAATTTGTGTTTTTTCAGCTTTCTGTCGACAAAATTTGTGTCTTTTGATCGATTTATTGACGTTATTTGTGTTTTTATAGGATTTATGAATGTAATTCGCTTTCTTTACACAACTTTTGGACGTAATTCGCATTTTTTGCAATTTATGAATGTTATTCGTGTTTTTTTGCACGATTCATGGAAGTGATTCGCATTTTTTGAGTGATTTATGAACATAATTCACATTTTTATGCAATTCATGGACGTAATTTGCATTTTTTGAGCGATTCATGAATGTAATTCGCGTTTTTTATGCAAATTATGGATGCAAAACGCTATTCCCTATTTTTATGTGATTTATAGACGTAATTTGCATTTTAGCTTTCTGCTGCCAAAATTCGTATTTTTTGAGTGATTTATGAACATAATTCCCATTTTCCTACACAATTCATAGACGTAATTTGCATTTTTCATACAATTTATGAACGTAATTCTCACTTTTTTACACAATTCATGGACGTAATTCACGTTTTGAGCGATTTGTGGACCCAATTCGCATTTTTTATGCGATTCATGGACATAATTTGCGATTTTTATGCGATTAATGAATGTAATTTACATTTTACATGATTTATGGATATAATTTGCTATATTTATGTGATTTGTAGACATAATTCGCATTTTTTGAGCTTTCTGTCGACGAAATTTGCGTTTTTTGATCGATTTATTGACGTTATTTGTGTTTTTATAGGATTTATGAATGTAATTTGCTTTTTTAACCAATTCTTCTACGTTTTTTTGCACGATTCATGGAAGTGATTCGCATGTTTTGAGTGATTTATGAACGTAATTTGCGTTTCAGCTTTCTGCTGCCAAAATTCGTGTTTTTTGAGCGATTTATGAACATAATTCCCGTTTTACTACACGATGCCGATCCAGTGGCGTGGTCGGTAGCGTGAGCTCCTCCCACACCGCTGGACCCTGGTTCGAGTCCAGCTAGCGGCATGGGTGTGCGGGTGTTGTCCCTGTGATGTGTATTAAAATGTATGTACTGGATTTCTTGTAATAATAAAGTGTTCTGTATTTGTTTCTGTGGTTTATGGATCATTCGAGGTAACAGCCATTTGTAGCTATAGACCTCAAAGCATTGTTCACTCAAACTCAAATACTACACGATTCATAGACATAATTTGTGTTTTTCATACAATTTCTGAACGTAATTCTCACTTTTTTAAACAATTCATGGACGTAATTCAAGTTTTGAGCGATTTGTGGACCCAACTCACGTTTTTTATGTAATTCGCTTTTTTGAGCAATTCATGGACATAATTCGCGATTTTTATGCCATTAATGAATGTAATTTACATTTTACATGATTTATGGACGTAATTTGCTATATTTATGAGATTCATAGATATAATTTGCATTTTTTGAGCTTTCTATTGACGAAATTTGCGTTTTTTGATCGGTTTATTGACGTTACTTGTGTTTTTATAGGATTTATGAATGTAATTCGCTTTTTTTACCAATTCTTGGACGTAATTTGCATTTTTTGCAATTTATGAACGTTATTCGTGTTATTTTGCACAATTCATGGAAGTGATTCGCATTTTTTGAGTGATTCATGAACGTAATTCACATTTTTTATGTAATTCATGAATGCAAAACACTTTTCGCTATTTTTATGCGATTTATAGACGTAATTTGCGTTTCAGCTTTCTGCTGCCAAAATTCGTGTTTTTTGAGCGATTTAGAACATAATTCTCGTTTTACTACACGATTCATAGACATAATTTGTGTTTTTCATACAATTTCTGAACGTAATTCTCACTTTTTTAAACAATTCATGGACGTAATTCACGTTTTGAGCGATTTGTGGACCCAATTCGCATTTTTCATGCGATTCATGGACATAATTCGCAATTTTTATGCGATTAATGAATGTAATTTTTATTTTACATGATTTATGGACGTAATTTGCTATATTTATGCAATTTGTAGACATAATTCGCATTTTTTTAGCTTTCTGTCAACAAAATTTGCGTTTTTTGATCGATTTATTGATGCTATTTGTGTTTTTATAGGAGTTATGAATGTAATTCGCTTTTTTTACCAATTGTTGGATGTAATTTGCATTTTTTGTAATTTATGAATGTTATTAGTGTTATTTTGCACGATTCATGGAAGTGATTCGCATTTTTTGAGTGATTTATGAACGTAATTTGCATTTCAGCTTTCTGCTGCCAAAATTTGAGTTTTTTGAGCGATTTATGAACATAATTCTCGTTTTACTACACGATTCAAAGACATAATTTGCATTTTTCATACAATTTATGAACGTAATTCTCACTTTTTTACACAATTCATGGACGTAATTCACATTTTGAGCGATTTGTGGACGTAATTCGCATTTTTTATGCAATTCGCTTTTTTTGAGCGATACATGGACATAATTCGTGATTTTTATGCGATTAATGAATGTAATTTACATTTTACATGATTTATGGATATAATTTGCTATATTTATGCGATTCGTAGACATATTTTGCATTTTTTGAGCTTTTTATCGAAGACGAATTGACGAAACTGGCGGGCCACAGGTTGTGCATCCCTATTTTAGAAGTTTTTTAAATTTTCAAATTTGAGAGCTTTTTAATGTGATAGTTATATTCTTAATTCATTCAATAGATAATGATGTTATATGCAAGCAAAAAAAAAAAAAAATTAAGCCATTCCATCAAACAGTTTTTTTTTTTAAATCTTGGTGTTAGCCGTCAAAAATAAAGTTTTGAGAAAACGCGACTTAAAGTTGAAATTATATGGGTGCGACTATGAATGTGTTAATACATAAAAGCTTATAACTCCGTTAAAAATGCAAATATTTTTATGCGGTTTTTTGCATTGAGTTAAGAATTAATTGAATAATCAAACTAGATCATAAAAAAATAGATTTTTTGAAAAGTTTTCAACCCCTGAGCCACCTTAAACTCAAAAAGCATCGGTGTGACAAGAAATTATCATTTTTTTAGCATAATGCGTCTCAAAAAAGTGATTTATTTCAAATAACGAATTTTTACTTAACTAATCCATGTAATATGCACTTTCACAATTTTAAGTAGAATTTTCGCCAGATAATTGAATTGCTTTATTAAATGAAATCTGATTAAAAAAAAGCGGCGGATTCTAAAATGTGCCAAAACATTTAAATATTAAGTTTGGTTTTGATTCATATAAGTGACAATTATAGTGATCTTTCTTAGCTCTGGGAGGGGTTTTAACCCCAAAACCACCCCCTTGGCTGCGCCACTGACAACAAAATTTTATGTTGGTGCAAGGAGTAATTTTATAAATTATAGTAACATTGTATGATATATCTTGAAATTGACGATACGAAATTTTTTTTTTTTTGACATAAATCATGTAAAATAATATTCATCAATCAAGATCCACCTCTGACTTATTAATCACTTATAAATAAAATAAACAACTCACAAAGCGTCACAAAAATTTATGAAATTAAGTAGTGTGACATTATTCAAATTTACTTAATTAAGAGGAAACAAGTTAATGAAATGTTGTATAAATATTAATTGAAAACTCTATAGATTACTAGGTACTATTAGGTTATTCCATCGATCAAAAAATTATCGCCTAACAATAAGATTAAATTCCAATTATGGATGATCTTGAGTGTCACATTCAATGACATTAAATACGATTTGTGTATTTAAAATGTCATTAAGTGATTTTTATTTCGACTTTTTATTAATATTTTACTAATTATTTGTTTTTTCGTTATTTGAAATAAAAAATATGTCATGTATAATTTGGCTATTAGTTTGGTGATTGTATAATTTGGCGAAATTGGTCGACGGGATAACAGAGTAGTACCGATTACTAAAATATTTCATAATAGAAATAATTTATGTAACTGAAAATGTTTTATCCAACATTTCACTTAAGTTTAAAACAAGCAATATATAGAAATTGTAAATTCCCTCCCTCAAGTGTGTGTAACTTGGGACCAGACATTGTTCAAAATATAATGCGCTCATCTTTTGTTTACATTTTTAAAAAGAGTAATTTGATTGTAATAATGGAGAAGAAATCATAATGAATGCTTATAATAGAGTATAATACAGTCAACTCTGTGAAATCCACAAAATGCATTATCTACAAAATATGCTAAAATGTAAACATTGAAAAGTGTTTTAACATTTAAACTCAAAGATAAAGATATGCAATACTTTTTATTTTCATGAAATGACAAATTTTTTAATGAAATAAACTGGGGATTTAAGAAAATTCATGTATTTTGCACCCTGTATTTTTTTAATAACATTACTTTAAGCAAGTCAGTATGTTTCAGTTGATTGGGTATGATTAATGCACACCTATTCTTTGCTCAAGCAGCAAAAAAATTTTAAAAATAAATAATTTTATCTCTTTTTTTTTTAATCAAACAAAACTGATACATATCTCCTTCAGTAAATATTCTTGAACAAGACAATTTTATGTTGGTGCAAGGAGTAATGAGAAAAAAAATTATTGAAAACAAACCAAAAAAAGTACAGTACAGGATTTTTACCTGGCATTCTCGTAAAATTTTGAATATACCCTATCTCCCCTCTTTTAGCATTTTTCATTCAGGTAGAATTTATTTATTTAGAATAGAATTGATAAAGAAAATGCAAAAAGTGAAAAACATTGAACAGACATGATAGAATCATTAAGTAATTTTCATGGTTTTAATAATCCACATGGCCGTTTCTTGTTATGCGAATTCAGTGTTTCAATGTCTTAATATACAATGAATAAAGTCTGCAATAAGGTTAAATGGAGAATCTTGCAATGGATTTTTGCCGCCGTTTTTTCAAATTTACTTAATTAAGAGGAATCGAGTTAATGAAATGTTGTATAAATTTTACTTGTTAACTCTATAGGTTACTAGGTACTACTAGGTTATCCCATCGACCAAAAAATTATCGCCAAACTATAAGATTAAATGCCAATAATGGATGATCGTGAATGTCACATTCAATGCCATTAAATACGATTTGTGTGTTTAAAATGTCATTAAGTGATTTTTATTTCGACTTTTTATTAATATTTTACTAATTATTTATTTTTTCGTTATTTGAAATAAAAAATATGTCATGTATAATTTGGCTATTAGTTTGGTGATTGTATAATTTGGCGAAATTGGTCGACAGGATAACAGAGCAGTACCGATTACTAAAATATTTCATAATAGAAATAATTTATGTAACTGAAAATGTTTTATCCAACATTTCACTTAAGTTTAAAACAAGCAATATATAGAAATTGCAAATTCCCTCAAGTGTGTGTAACTTGGGACCAGACATTGTTCAAAATATAATGTGCTCATCTTTTGTTTACATTTTTAAAAAGAGTAATTTGATTGTAATAATGGAGAAGAAATCATAATGAATGCTTATAACAGAGTATAATACAGTCAACTCTGTGAAATCCACAAAATGCATTATCTGCAAAATATGCTAAAATATGAACATTGAAAAGTGTTTTAACATTTAAACTCAAAGATAAAGATATGAAATACATTTTCATGAAATGATAAATTTTTTAATGAAATAAACTGGGGATTTAAGAAAATTCACGTATTTTGCACCCTGTATTTAAAAACAATACTTTAAGCAAATCAGTAAGTTTCAGTTGATTGGGTGCAAACCTATTCTTTGCTCAAGTAACAAAAAAATTTTAAAAATAAATAATCTAAATATTT
Organism: Maratus speculifer; assembly: GCA_964019185.1. Taxonomy (NCBI): domain Eukaryota; kingdom Metazoa; phylum Arthropoda; class Arachnida; order Araneae; family Salticidae; genus Maratus; species Maratus speculifer. Next base: position 458,822,785 of record OZ025292.1, read on the forward strand.
TTTTGCAGGATTTTTACCTGGCATTCTCGTAAAATTTTAAATATACCCTGCCTCCTCAGTCTAATCCATAAGTTTTAATACATTCTATATTAAAAATCCATTGCAAGATTCTCGGGTTAACTTTATTCATTGTATATTAAGACATTGCAAGATTGAATTGGCATAACAAGAAACAGCCATGTGGATTATTAAAACCATGAAAATTACTTAATGATTCTATCATGTCTGTTCGATGTTTTTCAATTTGTACATTTTCTTTATCAAATTCAATTGTACATAAATAAATCCTACCTGAATTGCTAACACCAATATCCAGCCGCCGCCGCGTTCTGATTCAAAACAAAACTAAACAAGTGGCGCCCCTAGGCGTATGAATACATGACTTTCCAACAACAAATAATTTAAAATAATTTTTGTTTGAAAACTTAAAAAAAAAATCATAAGTCGAAAGTATATTGAATATGTATAATTAAAAAATATTTTCCTATTTTAAAAAAGGATTCAAAATATTTTTTCCACAAAATGCAAAAATATCCAATGTAAGAAACGTAATATTTTCTTCTTACGAAAAATAAAGGCAATATAAATAGAAATTTGATTTAGTATATATTTATTGAATGTTTTAAAGCACATGATAAGATGTTTTTGTAGTTTAAAAAACATTTATTGCTTCGATTTGGGTGTTTTAACTGTGACCATAAGTCCATAACGTTTTTCACTCCCTCTTCGTCTGCTAACCCATAGAATAACATGTAATCCGCGAGCTAATATAGTCCAATTTTCCAAGACCAATATATAACAAACAAGAGTTTTCCTAGAAACAAGGCAAGTCTTATTACCTCTATCTTAAAGAGATTCATATTATATATAAGTTTTAATAAAATCTCCCAGCCGGTTTTCTAGATCTCATTATCAGGAACAAACACCATCGTTTTCAGTTTAAAAATGGTTATCGAGATCTAAAAATATACGGCACGTAGAAATGTAAAAATTATAGGATAGGATTAGACTGGGAATATAAGACTATATTAAAAAAATTGGACCATTCTGACCAATATTTGCTGAGTTATTAGAAGGCGGCTTTTCCGATTTCCTTTGAAGTTGAGTTAGCTGTATATAAGAAGTTCCGCATCTTATGACGATGGTAGGTTTTGACGATTAGAAGGCGGCTTTTCCGATTTCCTTTGAAGTTGAGTTAGCTGTATATATGAAGTTCCGCATCTTATGACGATGGTAGGTTTTGACGATGGTAGGTTTAAAGCTGCGTCACTTGAAGGCTGCCGCCTTCTATGATTAAAGGCAAGTCCATGAGTTTTCTGTCATAGAAATAAATGGAACTTCTTGTTTTAAAAATGAAAATACATGTGCAAAATTATTACAATAATGGCAACTACTAAAAATGATAACGTTGAAAATTTTATTTAATACAGTAGACTTCCTCAAATCTGCACAGCTTGAGACCAGAGATTGTGCGGATTTTAGTAATTGCAGATTTCTGGTCAACTATTCTGGAAACTATAATGAATGATTACAGTATAATGAAATATTATGATAAGTAATAAAAAAAATAATAAAAATTCACATAATTTTCAAATGATTTAAATATTAAAAGCAAAGGCCAAATTAATAACCGATTATGAATGATTAAATATTCATTATAAAGATGAAATGTATTTTTCCTAAATTATTCAATGAAACTTGCCTCATAAAAGTACATTACTAATTCACATCAAAATCATAAAACAAAGAAATATTATTTCAGGTTTAGCCAGACTTAATAACCAAAAAAGCTTGATTAATGTATAAATTATAATTGGTAAGAAGATTGTTATTACCAGTGATATCAGCAATATCTTCAATTTTTTCACAAATTTATTCTTCCTTCAGGATAAAACATGAATTCAGTAATATTAGCAAAAATTATAAATTAAAATATATATGGAATGTATATAAAAATAAAAAGGTCAAAATTTGTCTCTATATTTGAACTAACTGTTTCATTGTTTACATCTGTAAATTATGTGCAGATTTGAGAGAGTCTACTGTAATTGAATCTTTTTTACTATTATTGATTTTTCTACAATTTTAATGTAATCAAATGATAATCATCAGAAATATTTAATTGTTTTTAATTCAACTGTATATTTATTTATTAAATAAAAAAGCAAATTAAACTTTGCAGAGAAAATATAGACAATTTTTTGTTGTAAATTAAGTTGAAAACAATTTTTATAAGTAAGTAAATAGCCATCTGTTCTATAGTTTTCATTAATAAATATATATTGAGAAATTTAATTATTTATTTACATGTAATATATTGAGAATCTGAAACTTAAAGTAAAATATAATTCGGGTTTAGAATTGAAAGTTACACCCAAAACTAAATATGGAAAAAGAAAATTACGGTACGGAACTATTTATCCAGAATGGTTGGGGCAGATATATTCCAAATAACTGTTTTTTCTGGTTAACTGGTTAGGCATTAAACCAGCATCCATTTGATAAGTTTTATGGAATATATGTGGTTATGGTATTACTTCTAATTTTCAATTAATTATTAGATTACTTGAATTAAGAATCAGATGCAAGTAAAATTAAAAAATAGAATTTGAAAGAATATAATTTATAGGAATCCTTTGGGTACAAAAAATTTTCTGTTTCCTCTGCATAAAAATTGAAAACATTTAAAGTACAACTAAATATGTTTCCATTTCAAAAACTAGTTGTCATCAAATTATACAATTGTTTCAAGCAATGCATTTGTCAAATTGGCCACATATGACACTTTTTTCTGCAAAGATTCCATTATCAGCCTATTAGAAATAAAATTCTTGATAACTGGTTTTACGGATAACTGATTTCTGGATAAGTGGTTCCATACTGTATATATTATGCTTTCAGTCATAGTGTCAGTTTGGAAACTGATTCCAGACAAACAATTGTTATGTTGTATTTTCAGTTTTGTTTGTATATTATAGCTATATCTTAAAATTAAGTGTTTTAATATTTTTGAAATTTGTTGTAAGAGTATAAAATAGAGCCCCTTTTCATACATAATGAATAAAAATTCGAAGCCTGTGCAATGACAGGCATACAAATCAACTATTTTCAATCAAAAAAAAAAAAAAAAAAAAAAAAAAAAAAAAAAAAAAAAAAAGGAAAGAAAACAAAATATACGTCCTCTGGGAGACTAAGTGAAGCACAAGAAATTTGATTGTGTGATATATATCAATGCTATTTGAATTTTGCTATATATATTCACTTTTAAATATTTTTGCATATATTTATTTTGATTTATGTAGTAAGATTATTTACTTTTATTCTAGCCATGTACAAATTTTGCTCACAGCATTCTTCCTTGCCTTTTATTTTTCACATATTGGTATTTATGTAAAAGAATGTAAGTGTTATGTATTTTATACGAAATAAGTGAATGGCCATGGTTCTCGCTATCACTCGCCATTGTGCCAAATTGCGACTAAATTCTTCATTTGGCGAGTAAACAAGCACTTAGATATGCCAAATTCGTAGTACTCAATTTTTGCTTTTTCTTTCTTTTCTTTTTCACTTTTCATACACATGCATATACAAATATTTTTAATATATTTGTATCGAATACTTGAAATTAGATTAATAACAATCATTGTCGCAGTTATAACAAAATTAGGATATTTTAAAACTTATTGAAAAAAGGGAATACATTAAAGATAATTTTTTTTTACCGCTATACGGTGAATCTATTTTGCTAATACTTTTTTCATTTGGCGAATGTTTTTTATTTCTAATTAGCCGAATTATTAACGTTGGTTTGACCAATGTTAATAATTCGGCTAATTGTTGATCAAATGTCAGCGAGAACACTGTGAATGGCTTTATTTAAAATAAATGAAATCAGAATGGGCTGGTTATCAGAATATTTGGCAATTTATCATCTGTGTCTGACTACCATAAAACTACTAAAGATTGTTAAAAAATTATTAAATTTTGCATTTTCTTTTACTCAAAAATTGAAACTTTCCTTATTTCCTTTTATAATTTTTTTTTTTAAACTTTTGCAGTCATAATGATATTTTACTCTGAATTTTAATTAGGTTTATTTATTTTTTATTTTATTTATTATTATTATTTTCAGGTGCTGTCAAGGAAAAAAAGTACATATCAGGGGAGCATATTGAAGAAGTATTAAAGACATAATTATGCCATGTAAAAGAATGCAAATGTTATGTAAAAAAAAATCCAAAAATGTAAATTAAAGTTTACCAATAATAAATGTATTTATTGTTGTTATTTTATTTTGATGTTTACCCCCTTAACATTGGTTCCAAATGCACATTTTTTAGAAATTGAATTTTTTTAAACTTTAAATTGATGCATTTTATAGCAATGAGTAATATATTTGTGTTATTATTTAGAAATATTACATCCATATTGGAATAAAAGATGTAAATAGATTCAGTTGCAGTTTTGTTATGAATTTGGAAAAAAAAAAAGAAAAGAACATTATTGGCATATTAAAAAAGGATTTTACTATATGTTTCATGTGCTTAATATCAAACTTTTCATACATTTACTATAAAAATTAAAGAATTCAATGGAATTGCATACATAGAAAAACTAAATTGAATAAATATATAACTTAATTGAAACAAAAACTTATTGCAATCTAAAATACAACTATGAAGAACAAAACAAGTTGTCAGGTAAGAAGTGTTAAATATCATGAAATCTGATAGAGTAAGTATTATCAAATTCTTATGATCCTGTGTTTTTATAATTGAAGCTATTAAAATATAAAGAGAAGGGAAAATGTTCTTAAATCTATCTAAAAATACAAGTATGTTTAACGAACTTTAATAATTGATTGTGTAATTGCTTTTGTATGTAAGAAATGATATCATGATTTTTTTTTTTTTTTTCCTATCATTTATATTAAAAAATTCCAAAATTTATGCTATCTTAGTGGCAATTGATCATCATAAGTTTCTTAAAGTGTTAAGTTAAAGATTTTGGTTTAAGGTAAATGATATAAATAATTGATTGACAGAAATTTTTAGTAGCAAATAAATATTCAGCAAAATGGTTACCTACATATATTTTTTTTAATGTATTTCTCAGAATTTCAATTTATAGAAGTGTAAATAAGTTAAAAAAAAAAAAGAGAGAGAGAGAGAGAGAGAGAATATTTGTTTTTGTGAATGAAGTATTTTTTTCTGAGTTTTCATTTTTTTAGGCATATAGTAAAAAATTACTTTTACCTTTTTTTTTTTTATCTCTTTCATTTTTATAACATGTCTAATCAAGAAAAGAGAGAATTAATAGAATTATGGAAAATAAGTAAAAAAAAAAAAAATCCAATAATTAATTTTAGAATTTTGTTAATATTTGATTTAGTGCATACTCAATTTTTTCTTTTTAAGTAAAAACTTCTTGCATATTCACAATTTCATTTTTGAAATGAATTCAAAAATTTTCACATTGTACATTGTGTATTTACATAGAAAAAAACAATGATGAAATCTGAAATGTGTATGATGTTAACTGAAAAATATAAAGTAAATTCAATATGTTATATCAGATAGTTAACAAAGAATAATACCCAGTTATATCTCATTCATTATATACTACTTATTAGTTTTTATTAAAGGATGTTTGAGAACAGAAATAATATATTTCACTTGAAATAAATTAGTATTTTTCTAGAGTTCATTTTTAATGCTTATTTTAAAATTAATATTTTTATTGTAATTTATTCATAAAGAATTATTATATGTTTGTGAAAAACAACAGCAAACAATTATATAAAAAGAAATCTAATGAAAAATGTTTTAATAAAAAAAAAAAGAAGAAGAATGATTTATAATTAAATAGAGGGGAAGTGCTGTTGCCCCATGTGTTCGTTCCAAAAGGTGTTCTGATTTTTATTAATTTTATCTTGCACAGTGGTGTTATATTTACACATTGGTTATCTAAACATTTCTATTAAAAAATAGCCATTATCTGGGTAATTGTCCAGGCTACCAGTATTTTTTAAATAAAATGTTGCATTATACCCTCTTTCCTGTATGAGATAAAATAAATAAAAATCAGAAAATCATGTAGAAATGAAACGTGGAGCAATTTGCATCTTCCTCATCTTTTTTTTTTTTTTTTTTTTTTTTTTTTTTAATCTTTATCTTATTTATTATTAATTGATTATTATATTCTTTTCTTAATGATTATATTTGCTGTTGTTTTTACCAAACATAACTCCTAATGAATAAATCACAATAAAAATATTCATTTAAAAGTAAGCATTCAAAATTAATGCTAGAAAATTACTAATTTCTTTCAATGCTTTGCATCATTTTATGCCGGAGAAGCAGAGGATGCACAATTCTATTCATTTTACCTAGTCCTGTGCGCGTCCAACTGACATCCTAAAAACGTCGAAAAATGACGTCCGGAGGACGGGAGTAGGTGTCGCTTTTTGCTCTCCTCCGGACGTCCGCCGGATAACTATCGGATATTATAGGATGTCCGCCGGACGGGGCTATATCCTGAATAAGACGCTTATCGTAAGTCCGCAGGACGAGTTTGTGCCGTATGGGTAGTTATCCATAAATAGTTTATGGTTTTTTCCATATATTGGCTCACACAAAGTGCGAACAACTCGTTCTCCCAAATTTCTTTCTACAAGATTGCTAACCTTACCTGTGTAAACTTCAAACTGGTTAGCAAAACCGTTTTCATTGCAACGCATCCATACTTTGTAGCCTCTCTTTATTGGCTTTTTCGGTAAATACTGTTTCAAAGAAGAACGTCCTTTGAATTTCACCATTGATTCATCGATGGCTTGCTTTTCAGAGGGATGATATAACGAAAGAAACTTTTCCGATAAATGATTTATAAAAGGCCGTATTTTGTACAACTTATCAAAATTATCAGTTCCCTTTTTTGGCTGCATAAAATTATCGTTGATGTGCAAATGGGACAAAATCCACCCGAAACGTTTTACAGACAATTCGTCACCTGAGAATAAGATGGTTCTATCTGGCCAAAAATCAATTTCGAGTTAGAAGACTTTGAAAATCAGCATGCTGTGTACGTGCAGCTATTAAAGTTTGCAAAAAAACTTTTGGCATTACTAGGTTTATATGTAGGTATAGACAGTAATTTTACAAAATCAAAGTTTTTAGATAACATTTTCATGGATTTTTTTACATTTAAAAATATTGATAGAACCATATTATTCTCAAACGTCTTGTTATCCTTAGAATAAAATGGTTCTATCATTAAAAAAACCATATTTTTTCTTAATTTGTGTAATTTTTTATGGTTTAACAAAGTGAAATCTCGTTGATTAATCGAATAAACTTCAGTGGATTGTAAAATATTTATTACTATCTATATTGTAGCACAATAACAGCAAATTGCCGCTTCTACTTATTCATACTAATTAAACCATCTAATGAACTAATGAATATACGTAATTTAAATATATTATTTAACTGAACACAAAATAGCTTAAACATTTAATTTTATTAAATAGGAACCCAACAGTTTTCCCTTTTCAGCGTGCTATTTTAGTGGGGGAATATGAAAATTAAATAAAAAATTGTGTTTATGTTGATAAATGAAATTGAAATGAATTATAAAGGAAATTTTTTCGTATTAGAGTCTGATATGCTCTTGATCAAAAGAAAAGACTATATGTCTAAGGAAATACCCAGGTAGCACAGCGATATCGGCCCGATACTGCCCAACATTGGCCAATCTTGACATCCATCGGCAAAGACCGATCATGTTTACCAACTTTGGCCAATGCCCATACGTCCAAAACCATCCTCCGGACGTCCTATGCGGTCCTACACAGATCCGGGAGATCCTATAACCATCAAATCCTGTAAACGGCAGATTAAGACGTCCGGAGGACACCAGAATCCGGCAGAAGTAATCCTATAACCATCGAATCCTGTAAACATCAGATTAAGACGTCCGGAGGACACCAGAATCCGGATGAGCAATCCACGATGAGCAGTACAGTATCTTCGGAACAGCGAAATTACCAGTGCGCATGCGCCAGAAATGTCATCATTCGCGATGTTGTATAATGGATTCTTGGATGGAATTTCAATTAAAATTTTACTCTAAAGGATCTGAATATGTCTATACTAAAGGTAAGTAAACTTTCAAATAATAACCTTTTAGAATGAATTCTTGAGATTTGTACCAAAGTATAACGATTTTTTTTTATAATCTAATACCATGAAACAGACAACTTTCATAGAAAACATATAAACAGTTATAGCAATTTTTCATGTAAATATTCGTAATAATAATGCGGTGTAATCATAAAACAAACCTTTGTTTATTATATTTTTAAAGAAATTATAAAAAATAGTATTATTTTTAAAGGTAGATCAATATGTGTCTGACCAAAACATTATTTACGATCGATTGTTTGGACACTAATGTATTAGTTTAAAAATACATTAAGCATTCGTTTTGTTAAGGAGAAGCAAATAAAAATATTAAAAAGTCTTAAATTCAATTTTTAAAACAATTTAACCATTAAATTTATTTATCTTTTAAAAATCTAATAAAAATATTCATAAAATATCTTTTTATTCCAGGAATAACTTGCTTATAAAATTTATTTTGTAAAATAAGGGTTTACAAATTTAATAATTCTACATGTGGCCCAATGGCAAAAGCTCCAATTGCTGGCTCTGTGTAACACTAGCAGTTTCAATTTGTCTTTATTTATACATAATCGTTTTTAACATGCTTTTTTTTTTTGGAGGGGGGGGGGAGGAGATATTCAGGGAAATACATACCCCTGAAAAAAAGATAAAATACACTGTTATAACTTTTCATTTAAAAAACATGTTGCAGTTGCTTTTTTTTTTTTTTATGTATTTAAAAACTGGCTTGCATTTTCTAAGAAAAGATTTTTAGACTAGCCTATTTCATCTGCATATTTTCCGTTTTAGATGACAGTAACCATGACTATGTTCTTTCTAAATCATTTTTTAAAAATGCAGAGCCCTGCCTTTATTTTAATAGAGTGAGTTGTACCCCTATTTGCTTCGAAATATTTCATAAATCTCTTCAGCAAATCGCAATATTTCAAAATTTGTATGCCTTAGAGCTTGCAAAAAATTATAGAACTTATTTCTTTAGAAAAACAGGTTATTCAGTCATTGTAATCCAATTGCATTTTGTCAATTTTTAATCCATAAAATCATTTAATGTTTATCTTTCTATATTTACCATGCGTAAAAATCACATTTTTTACAATCGCTGCTAAGTGTGTTAGTGAAGCTTCTCTTAAAAGAAATAATTCTTCAATAAAATATAGGAAACAATATCTAAAGTTGAAGCATAATATTGCTGCAAATATTTGCATCTATTTAATAATAAATGCAGTTGGTGCAGCCAAGGGGGTGGTTTTGGGGTTAAAACTCCTCCCAGAGCTAAGAAAGATCGCTATAGTTTGAGTGAACAATGCTTTGAGGTCTATAGCTACAAATGGCTGTTACCTCGAATGATCCATATACCACAGAAACAAGTACAGAACACTTTATTATTACAAGAAATCCAGTACATACATTTTAATACACATCACAGGGACAACACCCGCACACCCATGCCGCTAGCTGGACTCGAACCAGGGTCCAGCGGTGTGGGAGGAGCTCACGCTACCGACCACGCCACTGGATCGGCAAAGATCGCTATAATTGCTGCTTATATGAATCAAAACCAAACTTAATATTTAAATGTTTCGGCTAGTGATGGGCGATTTCGATTTTTTAAATCGATTTAATCGATACTACGGCCAACTCGATTTAATCGATACTTTAAAATTTTTAATCGATTTCTCTGAAGGTAATATAATTTTCATTTTCCTTCAAAAGTCGAAGATAAAATAGACGGATGTGCCAATTCCAAAATTTCAGTGTATTAGTTTCTAAGATAGAGGAATTAAAGAAACCTCAGACCCCCCCCCCCCTTCTACAAAATAGCGTTTTTTGTTGAGTGATGTACACCAAAAATTGATCAGGATCAATTTTTATTAAGTACCAGCTGAATCTGAATTTTGATGAAAATCCATGAAAGCGCGAGATACAGCTATTGCGAAATCATAAAAAATGCAGCATATCAGCGCCACCTGTAGGGCAATTTACACCAAGAACTAAATAACACTAATCTATGTCAGAGATTTACTGAATTTGAATTTTGATGAAAATTCGTTCTTGAGATAGCGCTATTGCGTTAATCATGAATAATGCAGTATAGCAGCGCCATCTCTCAAGCGATTTCCACCAAAATGTAATTAGCATTAAATAATATCAAGGACTAATTGAATCTAAATTTTTTATGAAAGTCCGTGCATTAGTTCTTGAGATAAAGCTAAAATGGAAACAGGCGCGTGCGAAAAGAGAACTGCGCCTGGTTCAAAGTTCCAATTTATCCCCCCCCCCTATTAACTTTTTCTTGTGATAAGCTAGAAGTGATGTTACTAGTAAAAATTTGGCGCCCCCTAAATTTCCGTGCTCGGAACGACCGCTTCCTTTTGCCCCGCCCCCCCCCTTTCACATGGCGCTGAGTGGAAATTGTGAAAAATTCAGTATAGCAGCGCCATCTGAGAAGCTATATACATCAAAATGCAAAAAAACATCAATTCATGTCAAGGACTAACTGCATCTAAAATGTGATAAAAATCCGTTCATTCGTTATTCAGATATAGCTGTTGCGCAAATCTAAAAAAATGCAGCATAGCAGCGCCACCTGTTAGGCTATATGCACCAAAAATTAATTAGATTCAGTTTATATCAAGGTCAAACTAAATCTAAATTTTTGTGGAACTCTGTAAATTTTTTCTTGAGATAGAACGGTCAGAAATTTTTGTCGTATACAGACTCACAGAGTGACAGACACACACACAGACAGATATTTCTTAAAAACCATGAAATCGTGTTAAAGACCTTCTAAAATATATAAATCCATCAAAAACGGGAAGTCAAATTTTTCACGAATCTAATACTCTCTTCTTGTAAAGTTACAAAAGAAAGTAAAAATGTAAAATCGATTCTGCCCGTAAGATCGGTCTTTAGATTCGATGTCGATCTTTAGATTCGATGTCGATCTTTAGATTCGATTTCGATCTTTAGATTCGATGTCGATCTTTAGATTCGATTTCGATCTTTAGATTCGATGTCGATCTTTAGATTCGATTTCGATCTTTAGATTCGATTTCGATTTTATTTATTTTTTTTTTTTCTAAGCTAAATCAGTATTGAATGCAGGTATTTTTCTGCGACTCCGGAGGGCGAAATTTTTAAATGGAGGGCAAAATCACAGTCAAGTGTGATCCAGGACCTCATTGGTCGTGTGGTATAGGTGAAAATCACGAACGTGTTTCTCCATTTGAAAAAGAGTGAGGGGTAAAGTAATTTTGAAGCAATTGTTACCGTCTGTTCTTATTTACGATAAACCAACGAAATTAACTCAATTAAGATATTTTGATGACATTATATAAAATGAGAGTGAAAAATTGATTATAAATGAAAACAGATAAGATTTACATCAAAATTGACGCTACGATTTTTTTTTTTTTTTTTCAGAAAAAGGAGTAAGGAGACATTTCGCCTACCGTTAAGAGATTGTTCTCTGAAAAGGACGCGACTCAAATGACCAATGAGGTGTTTAGATTTCACCGGACTGTGATTTTGGCCCTCCATTTTAAAATTTCGCCTCCGGAGGAAGGCATCATGTTTTACAGCTCTGTAAGAGAGGGGGAATCGCAATTTGTGCATTAAAAAGCATAAAATCTCATAACTTCTGAGGGGGGGGGGGTGGTAATCCCCTACGGGCCACCTCATTAATTCAACACTAGGTTAAATCGTTATATTTTTGTTTAGAAGCCCAGTTATTTGAAGTGTTAGTTTATTATGTTTTATTTTTCACGCTCGTCTCTTCTAATCCTCCCCCCCCCTCCGCGTCAGAATTAACTTACAGGGTCGTTCGAAATATGCATACAGTTTTAAAGATGTCCAATTCTCGGTCTATTTTATTTTAGATCCACATTTTAAATCCTTGACAAAAGATAAATAAAGGGTCGCCCTTCCGCCCGTTTGGGGTTTATCTGCGCCCCGCCGGGGGGGGGCATATTTTTTTGTTTCTTCAAAAGGAACAAAAAAAATTTGAGGGGGGGGGCTTGCACCCTCCCCTAATATACACCTTAAAATTTCGCTCATTTAATTTTCTACCATTTTTAACTTAAAAGTTTAAGCTACATGGAACCCCCAGAGCTGTGGACCCCTCCCCCCCTGTCGATCACTCACCTAATTTTGCTTATTTCTTTACTTCATTTCAATCTTTAAAAGGCTATAACTTTGCTTCTATGGGGTCGCCCTTCCGCCCGTTTGGGGTTTATCTGCACCCCGCCGGGGGGCATATTTTTTTGTTTCTTCAAAAAGAACAAAAAAAAATTATAGGGGGGAGGGTCTTGCACCCTCCCCCAATATACACCTTAAAATTTCGCTCATTTAATTTTCTACCATTGTTAACGTAAAAGTTTAAGCTACATGGCACCCCCAGAACTGTGGACCCCTCCCCCCCCCCTGTCGATCACTCCCCTAATTTTGCTTATTTCTTCACTTCATTCCAATCTGTAAAAGGCTATAACTTTGCTTCTATAGGGGTTACAGTGATGAGAAAAATTCTAGTATAGCTAATCATTTCTCGCCGTTCTTTTTGCTATTCCAGTTTCCCGGCTTTCCCTATAGGACCTTTTTTTGGGGGGGGGGGGCAGAGGGGTTTTTTCTCATTTCTTGATACAATATGTCTATTGAAAGCTTATGCTTCCTACATTACAAATCTAGCATAAAAAATTTTCTCCCATCATTTTAGGTCACGTTACGGACCCATAATGTATTAAAATTTTAATTTTTCAAACTTCTTCAAAGATAAAAAAAAAAAAAAAAACATTGATATATATCAACGAAATTGGGGTTCGAACCCGCAATCGTTTGATTGCACACGTAATCCCTAAGCTTATTGGCCACCGAGTACTCAGCAGTGCTATTATTTATTTAGATTGTCATATTTAAATTCGTAATATCTTTTGAATGGAATGTCCGATTTGAATAATTCAAAAAGTAATCTACAGATATTGTAACAGGCATTAATACAAAATGGTTTATTTGGATAAGGATTAAGGTATCGATAGTATGGTCTAATTTTGGTTGGTGTATTTATCGCGTTTTAAAATGTAAGAAAGTAGTTATAGTGAGTTAACTACAATAGCTGGACATATGGTATCGCGCGTTTTTTTTATATAGATATTAATATGTTCTTTAATATTATAGAACCTTTTTTTATACATTTAAAAGTATTTCCTGGCGATTCAAAATTATATATCCTAACGATTCAAAAAATACACACGTAATTGTTCAAGGTTTCACTTCTATCGCCCCCCTCCCCTTCCTCACCAATCTTAACTTACAGGTTCGTTCAAATTATGACTGCGGTTTTAAAAAAGTCTAATTCTCGTTCTATTTTGTTATAAATCCATATTTTGAAACCTCACAAAAGATACATTTGGACTGGGGTCGCCCTTCTGTCCGTCTGGTATTTACCTTGCCCCCCTGGGTGGGGGGCATATTTTTTGTTTCTTCCACACCATCTCATGTAACATATCGTTATAAAGCTTTTATCTTCTCGTCTTTTTTCTGTTACTACCCCTCCCTCCACCTAGTTACATGCTCTTGGCACTTTTTATAGTTTCAAAGAGTGCATGTTTCCCGCAAGCCACCCCGTGAATTCAACACTAAATTAAACACTATATTTTTGTTTAGAAGCTCAGTTATTTGGGTTATTAGTTAATTATGTTTTTTTTCAAGTTCGTCCGTTCTAATCCCTCGCCCCCCCCCCTTCCTCGCCAGTCTTTACTAAATGGGCCGTTCAAAGTATGCATGCAATTTTTAAAATGTCCAATTCTCGTTCTATTTTATTGTAAATCCTCATTTTGAAACTTCGACAAAAGATACATTTGGGCTATGGTCGCCTTTCCGTCAAGAGTGGGGTTTACCTGCCCCCTTGGGAATGGGGCATATTTTTTGTTCTTCCAAACTATCTCGTGTAACATTTGGTTGGTATTAGAAAAAAAAGTTTTTTTTTGTCTATACTCCTTGTTCCCCATCCTAGTTACACGCTCTTGGCACTCTTTATACTCGGTTTAATGCCAAGTTACTCAGTGTTGTTATTAGTTGAGTTATGTCTCTCAAATTTGTCGAAGTTTTTGTGTAAGTGACAACCATAAGTGACAATCATTTTAAAATTTAAAACTCTTATTATGCGACTCTAAAATCTGCAATAGCTTAATTCTATGCCCCCCTAAATGGGGATGGGGGGTGGGAGGCGGTAATTACGGTCCTGCTGATTGTCTAAGTTTTGGAATTAGTAATTTGGATCTTCTCTGTGTGAACCTGAATATCGAAATATCGATTCTAGTATCGATTCTAGAACTGAGAAATCGATTCTTTTTATGATCGATGTTGTTTTATACGATATCGATTTTAATCGATTCTCAAAATTTCCAGAATCGCCCATCACTAGTTTCGGCACATTTCGGAATCCGCCACTTTATTGATTCAGATTTTATTTAATAAAATGATTCAATTAATTGGCGAAAATTATACTTAAAACTGTGAAAGTGCATATTACATGAATCAGTTAAGTAAAAATTGGTTATTTGAACTAAGTCGCTTTTCTTAGACGCATTATGCTAAAAAAAATTATGGTTTCCTACCACACAGATGCTCTTTCAGTTTAAGTATTATACAGTGAATATTCTAATTAGTAGATACTGATTCTATTAACCGGCTATTCAAATAATTGGCAATCACCTTTATCAGAAACTCAAAACCCCTCCCTAGAGCCGAATTCTGGCTGTGCCACTGAATAAATGCATACTTTTCAGTTAAGCCGGGCACCAGTGTTACACATATATGTATATACAATGTGTGTGTAAATATAACTCTGATGCTTGGCCTAAAAACAGGATTCATACTCATCAGGGGAATATAGGAGATGAATTTTAGGTTGTAAAAATCAGTGGAATCTCAGGGGATAATACAAAAAAAATTCCCAAACCTGGGAAATTTTGCCAAAATGACAGTCTTTTCTGGGAAATTGGGGGCAATTGTTACTGTTTGCATGCTTTATTATCATATCATATGTAATATTGTTAATTGTTGATACGGAAAAATTGTACATCCCGAAAAATACATCATTGGATTCTCAGGGGATTTTTTCTTGGAAGATGAGTATGAACCCTGAAAAAGTACAAATAAATGTATTTGAATCATGCATTAATGTTGCTTTATTTGTTTGCTTAATCTATTTAAAGTATTCTTTCAGCCTTCCATTCCATGTATTTTGTTAATTTTGCAAATGTACGTGATCTCAGGGTCAAAACTAGCCTTTTTTGCTCGTTTCGGCCTGGAGCAAACTTTAATTTTGACACCCTGCTCCTCACACCCAATTAAAGTTATCAATCATAGGTACACTATTCAAAAAAAAAAAAAAAAAAAAAAAAAAAAATCTTTAAAAAACAATTAATAAAAATTAAAATGCTAGCAAGAAATATGTAAACAATGCTCACAAAGTATTAAGATTAGCTTGAGCGTTAAGAGTCTTCATTAGTCATGCGAAGAAACTGGATAACAAATGTTAGGCCTATGAGAACATTCTTTTTAGAATTTCTGTTTTGCATATCAGTAGTTTTAAATGTTTTTTATTGCTTTAGAATAGTTGAAATGGAATTCTAACCAGGTTAGTGTTTTCTTTTTCAAATTTTGGTTGCAGATTTATTTTTTAATAAAGTCACTTCTATTTTCACAAATTTAAAAAGAACAATCCCAAAGTTTTAACATTATCATGTGGGTTTCTTTTGTACTCGATATATACGTACATGTATATATATCTACATATATTTTTGTATGAAAAGACAAAATCTTCATTCGGTTCTCTCTTTGCCTTTCGCTCTGACTTCTGAGACATATGTCCTCTCTTTACTTCCCTAGTTTCGGCACTGCATGATCTTAAAAAAAAAAAATAATAATAATAATACAATGTTTCAAAGACATGGCATTTTTATTGTGATTATTTTGTTTAGAAACTTGCAGGAGTTTCTTTAAATACTATACTAAGTAATAGGCAAGTAAATATTCCTATATTTAGTATATTCGTGCTTAAACAGAAATTCCTTAGTTTTGCAAATTTGACTTAAGGGTGTATTTTGATTCAAACTGCTTATTTTCCGATTTGTTTTGAATTCACTTTTGCTCTCAAACGCACCAAACTCACAGATGCTCTTATTTAGACACTACTCAAGGTGCTGTGATTGTCGATTCTTTGATAAGTGCACAAAATATTTTTAAAAAAAGCAATCAAAAACGGCAATTTGAACTAATTTTTCCGTAGTGGGAGATCTGGGAGCTGGGAGTGAAAAAAAGGGTCTTCCTGAAAAGTTAATTGCTCATAAATCAAATTCTAATCTATTGAACGTAAAAAGACATCACAAGGCACCTTATACGTCTCTTCGAAAATCCCCTCAGCAAATTTCATGTTTCTACTTTTAAAAAATGTGTCTGAAATTGTATCGGAAAATTTCGAGCTGCTGAAGGTGGAAAAGCGTTTTTTCGAATACACCCTTAAATGAAATTTAAAGCCAGTTTTTTTTTTTTTTTTTTTTTTTTTTTTTTCTTTTTTTCTTCTAAATTTTGTACATTATTATTTAATAAAGATTAAATATTGTTTTTCTAAAAACTAATTGCTTATCTGTGTTATAAAAAACTAAATATATTAAAAAGCTTTAATGTGTTTGTTTATATTTTCAGTTTATTTAAAAATGATTTTTAAAAATCTGATTTAAATCAATGACTTAAAAAAAATCCATTGATTAAAACCAATTATGTTGATTTAAAGCAACAAACTCTGTGGAATAATGGAGAAGGTACCTTAATTTCTTTGAATTTACTTAGGTCAAATGTAAAAATAATGGAAGCTCTTCTTGATGCCACATGTGATCATTTATATTAAATTTTATTTAATTGATTTATGTAGCTTCAATTATTTTATTTATTATTTTTTAGGCACAAATTGTAGAATCCGTAAAGTCCCAGCATGGATAAATGAAAGTATATATGGATAAATCCTGCAACTATCCAGCAGTCAAAGCTCAGTTCTAAATACAATTTTGAAATTGATAAGTTTTCTTTAAATATTTCTAAATAAGACATCATAATAAAATAATAAATTCTTACCAAAGCTATGCATATGTGTATCTTCCTGTTATATATTCTTTAATCATATTTAATTTATATTAATTCATACATTCTTTAAAGTATCCAAGTAAAGATAATTAAAGGCACGTCCATGAGTTTTCTGTCATAGAAATAAATGGAACTTCTTGTTTTAAAAATGAAAATACATGTGCAAAATTATTACAATAATGGCAACTACTAGAAATGATAACGTTGAAAATTTTATTTAATACAGTAGACTTCCTCAAATCTGCACAGCTTGGGACCAGAGATTGTGCGGATTTTAGCAATTGCAGATTTCTGGTCAACTATTCTGGAAACTATAATGAATGATTACGGTATAATGAAATATTATGATAAGTAATAAAGTAAAATAATAAAAATTCACATAATTTTCAAATGATTTAAATATTAAAAGCAAAGGCCAAATTAATAACCGATTATGAATGATTAAATATTCATTATAAAGATGAAATGTATTTTTCCTAAATTATTCAATGAAACTTGCCTCATAAAAGTACATTACTAATTCACATCAAAATCATAAAACAAAGAAATATTATTTCAGGTTTAGCCAGACTTAATAACCAAAAAAGCTTGATTAATGTATAAATTATAATTGGTAAGAAGATTGTTATTGCCAGTGATATCAGCAATATCTTCAATTTTTTCACAAATTTATTCTTCCTTCAGGATAAAACATGAATTCAGTAATATTAGCAAAAATTATAAATTAAAATATATATGGAATGTATATAAAAATAAAAAGGTCAAATTTTGTCTCTATATTTGAACTAACTATTTCATTGTTTACATCTGTAAATTATGTGCAGATTTGAGAGAGTCTACTGTAATTGAATCTTTTTTACTATTATTGATTTTTCTACAATTTTAATGTAATCAAATGATAATCATCAGAAATATTTAATTGTTTTTAGTGCAACTGTATATTTATTTATTAAATAAAAAAGCAAATTAAACTTTGCAGAGAAAATATAGACAATTTTTTGTTGTAAATTAAGTTGAAAACAATTTTTATAAGTAAGTAAATAGCCATCTGTTCTATAGTTTTCATTAATAAATATATATTGAGAAATTTAATTATTTATTTACATGTAATATATTGAGAATCTGAAACTTAAAGTAAAATATAATTCGGGTTTAGAATTGAAAGTTACACCCAAAACTAAATATGGAAAAAGAAAATTACGGTACAGAACCATTTATCCGGAATGGTTGGGGCAGATATATTCCAAATAACTGTTTTTTCTGCTTAACTGGTTAGGCATTAAACCAGCATCCATTTGGTAAGTTTTATGGAATATATGTGGTTATGGTATTACTTCTAATTTTCAATGAATTATTAGATTACTTGAATTAAGAATCAGATGCAAGTAAAATTAAAAAATAGAATTCAAAAGAATATAATTTATAGGAATCCTTTGGGTAAAAAAAATTTTCTGTTTCCTCTGCATAAAAATTGAAAACATCTAAAGTACAACTAAATATGTTTCCATTTCAAAAACTAGATGTTGTCATCAAATTATACAATTGTTTCAAGCAATGCATTTGTCACATTGGCCACATATGACACTTTTTTCTGCAAAGATTCCATTATCAGCCTATTAGAAATAAAATTCTTGGTAATTGGTTTTACGGATAACTGGTTTCCTGATAAATGGCTCCATACTGTATATATTATGCTTTCAGTCATAGTGTCAGTTTGGAAACTGATTCCAGACAAACAATTGCTATGTTGTATTTTCAGTTTTGTTTGTATATTATAGCTATATCTTAAAATTAAGTGTTTTAATATTTTTGAAATTTGTTGCAAGAGTATAAAATAGAGCCCCTTTTCATACATAATGAATAAAAATTCGAAGCCTGTGCGATGACAGGCATACAAATAAACTATTTTCAATCAAAAAAAGGAAAGAAAACAAAATATACGTCCTCTGGGAGACTAAGTGAAGCACAAGAAATTTGATTGTGTGATATATATCAATGCTATTTGAATTTTGCTATATATATTCACTTTTAAATATTTTTGCATATATTTATTTTGATTTATGTAGTAAGATTATTTATTTTTATTCTAGCCATGTGCAAATTTTGCTCACAGCATTCTTTCTTGCCTTTTATTTTTCACATATTGGTATTTATGTAAAAGAATGTAAGTGTTATGTATTTTATACGAAATAAGTGAATGGCCATGGTTCTCGCTATCACTCGCCATTGTGCCAAATTGCGACTAAATTCTTCATTTGGCGAGTAAACAAGCACTTAGATTTGCCAAATTCGTAGTACTCAATTTTTTCTTTTTCATTTTTCATACACATGCATATACAAATATTTTTAATATATTTGTATCGAATACTTGAAAATAGATTAATAACAATCATTGTCGCAGTTATAACAACATTAGGATATTTTAGAACTTATTGAAAAAAGGGAATACATTAAAGATAATTTTTTTTTTTACCGCTATACGGTGAATCTATTTTGCTAATATTTTTTTTCATTTGGCGAATGTTTTTTATTTCTAATTAGCCGAATTATTAAAGTTGGTTTGACCAATGTTAATAATTCGGCTAACTGTTGGTCAAATGTCAGCGAGAACACTGTGAATGGCTATATTTAAAATAAATGAAATCAGAATGGGCTGGTTATCAGAATATTTGGCAATTTATCATCTGTGTCTGACTACCATAAAACTACTAAAGATTGTTAAAAAATTATTAAATTTTGCATTTTCTTTTACTCAAAAATTGAAACTTTCCTTATTTCCTTTTATACATTTTTTTAAAACTTTTGCAGTCATAATGATATTTTACTCTGAATTTTAATTAGGTTTATTTATTTTTTATTTTATTTATTATTATTATTATTATTATTTTCAGGTGCTGTCAAGGAAAAAAACTACATATCAGGGGAGAATATTGAAGAAGTATTAAAGACATAATTATGCCATGTAAAAGAATGCAAATGTTATGTAAAAAAAAATCCGAAAATGTAAATTAAAGTTTATCAATAATAAATGTATTTATTGTTGTTATTTTATTTTGATGTTTCCCCCCTTAACATTGGTTCCAAATGCACATTTTTTAGAAATTGAATTTTTTTAAACTTTAAATTGATGCATTTTATAGCAATGAGTAATGTATTTATGTTATTATTTAGAAATATTACATCCATATTGGAATAAAAGATGTAAATAGATTTAGTTGCAGTTTTGTTATGAATTTTGAAAAAAAAAAAGAAAGAAAGAAAGAAAAGAAAAGAACATTATTGGCATATTAAAAAAGGATTTTACTATATGTTTCATGTGCTTAATATCAAACTTTTCATACATTTACTATAAAAATTAAAGAATTCAATGGAATTGCATATATAGAAAAACTAAATTGAATAAATATATAACTTAATTGAAACAAAAACTTATTGCAATCTAAAATACAACTATGAAGAACAAAACAAGTTGTCAGGTAAGAAGTGTTAAATATCATGAAATATGATAGAGTAAGTATTATCAAATTCTTATGATCCTGTGTTTTTATAATTGAAGCTATTAAAATATAAAGAGAAGGGAAAATGTTCTTAAATCTATCTAAAAATACAAGTATGTTTAACGAACTTTAATAATTGATTGTGTAATTGCTTTTGTATGTAAGAAATAATATCATGATTTTTTTTCCCTATCATTTATATTAAAAATTCCAAAATTTATGCTATCTTAGTGGCAATTGATCATCATAAGTTTCTTAAAGTGTTAAGTTAAAGATTTTGGTTTAAGGTAAATGATATAAATAATTGATTGACAGAAATTTTTAGTAGCAAATATTCAGCAAAATGGTTACCTGCATATATTTTTTTTAATGTATTTCTCAGCATTTCAATTTATAGAAGTGTAAATAAGTTAAAAAAAAAAAAAAAAAAAAAAAAAGAGAGAGAGAGAGAGAGAATATTTGTTTTTGTGAATGAAGTATTTTTTTTTTTTTTCTGAGTTTTCATTTTTTTAGGCATATAGTAAAAAATTACTTTTACCTTTTTTTTTTTTTTATCTCTTTCATTTTTATAACATGTCTAATCAAGAAAAGAGAGAATTAATAAAATTATGGAAAATAAGTAAAAAAAAAAAAAAAAAATCCAATAATTAATTTTAGAATTTTGTTAATATTTGATTTAGTGCATACTCAATTTTTTCTTTTTAAGTAAAAACTTCTTGCATATTAACAATTTCATTTTTGAAATGAATACAAAAATTTTCACATTGTACATTGTGTATTTACATAGAAAAAAACAATGATGAAATCTGAAATGTGTATGATATTAACCGAAAAATATAAAGTAAATTCAATATGTTATATCAGATAATCAACAAAGAATCCTACCCAGTTATATCTCATTCATTATGTACTACTTATTAGTTTTTATTAAAGGATGTTTGAGAACAGAAATAATATATATCACTTGAAATAGATTAGTATTTTTCTAGGGTTCATTTTTAATGCTTATTTTAAAATTAATATTTTTATTGTAATTTATTCATAAAGAATTATTATATGTTTGTGAAAAACAACAGCAAACAATTATATAAAAAGAAATCTAATAAAAAACGTTTTAATAAAAAAAAAAAAAAGAAAAAAAGAAGGATTTATAATTAAATAGAGGGGAAGTGCTGTTGCCCCATCTGTTCTTTCCAAATGGTGCTCCGATTTTTATTAATTTTATCTTGCACAGTGGTGTTCTATTTACACATTGGTTATCTAAACATTTCTATTAACCTCTTCGCTACTGGCGATTATTACAGTATTTTTAATTATTACTGAATTATTTCTTCTCTCGTTTGACTTCAGAGCGAGATTTTTGTTTTATTTTCATTAGCTCGAATCTTAGAATTCGAAACATATTATTCTTATATCGAAATTTCATTTATATTTGAGTATCATTAATAAAATGGGACAAAATTGATGTACCCATTTGGGTACTCAGGGACTGAAGAGGTTAAAAAAAACCCATATTCTGGATATTGTCCAGGCTACCAATATTTTTTAATAGAAATGTTGCGTTATACCCTCCTGTATAAGATAAATAAATAATCAGAAAATCATGTAGAAAGGAAGCGTGGAGCAATTTGCATCTTCCTCATCTTTTTTTTTTTTTTTTTTTTTTTTAAATCCTTATCTTATTTATTATTATTTTATTATTATATTCCTAATGATTACATTTGCTGTTGTTTTTAGCAAACATAACTCCTAATGAATAAATCACAATAATAATATTCATTTAAAAGTAAGCATTCAAAATGAATGCTAGAAAATTACTAATCTCTTTCAATGCTTTGCATCATTTTATGCCGGAGAAGCAGAGGATGCACAATACTATTCATTTTACCTAGTCCTGTGAGCATCCAACTGCCATCCTAAAAACGTCGAAAAATGACGTCCGGAGGACGGGAGTAGGTGTCGCTTTTTGCTCTCCTCCGGACGTCCGCCGGATAAAGAACGGATATTATAGGATGTCCGCCGGATGAGGCTATATACTGAATAAGACGCTTATCGTACGTCCGCAGGACGAGTTTGTGCCGTATGGGTGTCGATCGATGTTGACCGATGTTGGATCTGAAATATTGAAACTTCTGGAATCTTCAACATTCAAGTTTTTAAATTACATATTGTACTTTTTTAGAAAGGTGGAAGGAAGAAATCAATTTTCATAACATTTTAAATTCTGTAAATTTACACAGAAAAAGTCCTATTTGTCAATATCGGCCTATATCGGCCAGGGGTCAAGAACAATATCGGCCGATCTTGGTTTCCATCGGCAAAGACCGATCATATTTTACCGACATCGGGCAATATCGGGTTATATCGGCAATGACCGAAGTACTTCACTATTTGACCAATCAGAAACAAGCATCCTTTTCAACGCTTCTTCGCCCTTCGTAAACATGGCCGCTGACGCTGACGCTGAGACTGAAGTGCAGAGATTTTAAAACGATGATCACCATTTGAAACGGGTAAGTACTTTTAAAATTTATATTCTAAATTGATTTTGAAGTATTGATTTCTGTCTATTTTGGTACTAATTTGTAAGTTATCCATATTCATGAGTAGAATGTATTTTCTGTTCGCTTTGTTTTTATGAAACTCCGGCGACAACATTTGTAAACGGCCGCTTCTACTCGGACCGGATGTGCGCGTAGTCCACAGGCTACACGGACCGGGTCATGATTGCGCATGCGCAGACGATAGGTTCAGCACATGAAGAAAAGAAGGTATATGGAGGAGACTAGGGCTCCTATAACACAGGCTGAATCGTCAAGCATCTTGTTTCCCAGTTACCGTTTGTTTCCCATTGATTCCTATGGGGCGAGAAACGTTTGAATGACTTTATAGCTACAAAATCGTTAAAAATGGACGGTTGTTTAGCAGAAAATTATTCCGACCTGTTCAGGAATGGATTTAGAGTATTTAAATTCCATATAAATGAAATTAAGGGGAATAATTTGTGTATAAATACTTAAAAGAATAGATCTGGATTGGAAAACTTCGCCAAATATCGCGCCAACCTAATCATTTGTATACAACAAACCGGTTCTTCGAGGCCGGTAAGTGAGAAAAGAAAAGACAATAATTTCCCCGTTCCGTCATTTATGGAATTTTCGCCTCACCATCTGCGCGATAAGGCGCCAAATCAGGCAACCGTTTTGGCAATTAAATGGAGGCGTGATTCAGCCCGATATATAGGAGCCTTAGAGGAGACATGTGTGACGTCACTTGAAGCCTTTCCTACCCCCCTGTTACAACGCCACGGCCGCCATATTTGACTTGGATAAGCTGCTTTTTCCCGTCTGCTACCGATCGTCGTATTGAGGAAGCGAATAGTTATAGTTCTTGATTATGACAAGTTATAGTTCTTGATTATGACAGTTTGCTCGTTTTGATTTGACGGTAGTAAAAAGGAAGGAATTTTTTTTTGTTTAAAAGTTCATATTGTTGTTATCTTTTAAAAATTTGAACATGCCAACCTGTTGCGTTTAATTTACTTTAAGTTGCATTTACTTTAATTTACGTTAAGTTGCATTTAATTACATATCTAGATTTTTTTTTCATGTAATCAAGTTTTTGTGAAATTGTGAACTTTTTTGTATATACTTGTACAAAATAGATTCAGAATTTTTGAATAAAAAATTATTACTATATTTAGGTTCCTATTTAGACATTTTTAATAAGGTTATTTACATACATATATGCAACTTAATAAGATTCAGCTGCTGTATGACATGAGATTTTTTTTTTCTTCAATCACTGCACTTATATTTTTCTTTCATCGAACTTGTGTCTAATCTTTTATTTGGTTTATGTATTTATACATTCTTAAGCGATTAGAATTATAAGAGACATTATGAGCGATTTCGATCACGTCATCACCCGTTTTTCTCCTGCTTTCCGACCGGTTTTTCTGCTTTCGTCGAGAAATGTGCTCAAAAACATCCACTTTGTAGGCTTGGTATGAAAAATATATTGTGTTTAAAAAAAAAATTGAAATTATTTTAAAAAGAAAATAAAGAACACGCACCACATTTGCCACGCTTTTTCTTAAAAAGTAACAATCCTATCAACTAACAATTTGCTGCGTCGGGTTAAGGGTCTCATTTCACATTCAAATATATCTTTGAATCGAAATTTGAATGAAATACAGGGACGTAAAAATTCGACGTAATATCTGCGGGATTCATTTTTCGATTCTAAATATCTCGACAACTAATGATCCGATCGATAACGTTCTTGGTGCAAAAGTTTTGCTATTTTATCACCTTTTACGACCATGCCTTGAAATTAAAAAAATCGGAAATTTTTATATACTTTCCATCAGAGCGATTTTTTCGAGAGTACGAAAAAAATAGTTCCGGATAATCGAGGTTATTGATATTAAATAGGCTACTTTGTCTTGTTGCATACTAAGTACATACAAAATTTCAAGTCTCTAGATCAATTCGTTGGGGAGATAAAGCGGTACTACTAGGTTATCCCTTCAACCCAAAAACTATCGCCACATTATAAGTTTAAATGCCAATAATGGATGATATCTCGCTTGCATTGCAATATTTTTATACGATTCTTTTTGCACTGGATAGCTGAGATCGATGTGTATTTTTACTTTTACGATTTCGGTTGCAGATATTGGGTTTCGATTTTTGAAGAGAATTTAAAATACAGTTATTTAAATTATCGCTGGAAAAGTTATTTTCACACACACACAGAATGTCTAAAATTGCAAGTGGACAGTCACCTTTGGCCATATAGTGTATTACTGTTGATTCTCTCTCTCTCTCTCTCTCTCTCTCTCTCTCTCTCCCCCATTTCTCCTAAAAATAAAGCAGCATTTCAACAAAAGTATCTTTTTTTTTTTTTTTTTTTTTTGGAAAAAATAATCTTATCTAAAAGGCAGGCATTAAAATACTATTTTAAATTATTTCTTATTTTCCCATTTCACGCGCTTTTCTTTATTTTTATGCAATTTTATGCCTGCTTTGCATCTTGAAATAGCAAGAAATATATTTAAAAATGCAATTTGTCTGAAAATCGTATATCATAAATGCTTTTTGCTGTTAGTTGGAAGTATAGTAAAATATATTAAATGTAACACATATATTAGATTTTGAATAAAAAATGCAATGCATTTACATTCTGTACAACGGCTCAAATTTTTCAGACACATTTTCATACTCATTTTTAAAAGTAAAAACATTCCCGAATTGTTTTTTGAAGACATGTGTGAGAAGGCTATCCGATTTTATTTATCTCTCAATTAGAATTTGAGTTATAAATAATTATGTTCTCAGT
The DNA here is from genome assembly GCA_964019185.1 of Maratus speculifer. Lineage (NCBI taxonomy): Eukaryota > Metazoa > Arthropoda > Arachnida > Araneae > Salticidae > Maratus > Maratus speculifer. Next base: position 458,848,946 of record OZ025292.1, read on the forward strand.
TTCTCAGTATGACCACTTTTTTCGTTCACGAACTCTCGCTTCGGAATATTCGGTTCAAAGCGCCAACTTTGACAGCATTTTAGAAATATTTTCTGCATTTATCAAAAAATCGACAACCACGACACATTATGTAGCTTCTAAATAAGAGAATTTTCAAATTAAATGCGTTTGAGAAAAAAATGAATTTAAAAATAAATCAGAAAAAGAGCAGTTTGGATTGAAATACACCCTTAAGGGTGTTTTTAACTGCTCCGCTCAACAAGCGCAAAACGTTTTGACACATTTGCAAATTCATTTCTTAACAGAAATATATGAAATTGGAATGCCTGACTATGGAAGCAATTTCGAACCAAACTTATTTTTCCATTTCATGATAATTAAATTACCTATCCAGTTCTAAGCTATTTCCATCACTTAATTACCCGTTTTTCTCCTGCTTTTCGATCGGTTTTTCTGCTTTCGTCGGTAAATGTGTTCAAAAGTGTCAACTTTGAAAGCTAGTTGTGAAAAATCTATTGTGTTTAAAAAAAAAAAAAAAAAAAACAGAAAATTGAGTGCAATTAGGCAGTTTCTGAATAATAACAACACCTGCTAGTTTCATGCATTTCCGAACAAAAATAAATCAAAGCATGTGTCACAAAGTTGCTTTTTTTGATTTAAGAACAACCTTAAAAGGCTTGAGCTAATCCTATTGAAGAAATTTATAGCGATATCTCGGTTGCAAGTCAGTATTTTTAATTTTTTTTTCTTTGGATAACTGAGATTGATCTGAATAACAGATTTTTACTTTTTCGATTTTGACTGCAGTTTTTTTTTTATTATTTAATTTTTTTTGTGAAGATGCTTTCATTTAAGAAAGTGGCCTAATTAAACATATTTTTAAACAAAACTGAAAAAATAAGAAATGGTTTTGGTACAGATTGATCTCAGTTATCCAAAGAAAAAAAGGTCATTATAAAAAAAAATTGAAATGCAACCGAAATACTGCTTCGTCAGGATTAGCATTAGCGAATGGATTTTTTCACTTAACTGATGTAGCCTCTTAACTAATCAAGTTATTCATTCTTTTATATAAAATCAGCACAACAATTTTTACAAGTAATGAATAAGTAGCTAGTAATTTATTTTCTTATTTTTTGCAATAATAAATTTATAAAAAGTTGGGGCTAAAGAAGAATGAAGGAGTGATACTTGGTCAACAATTATTATAAAAGAGAAGAATTAATTCCTAAAATGAGAGAGAGAGAACTAGTTGGTATTGAAATTTTAAGCCCGAGCTTCTTTGGCAAAGCTTGATTTTTTTTTTTTTTTTTTTTTTTTTTTTTTTTTTTTTTTTTTTTACTGAAAAATAAATTTGATAAATTAAAATTATTGGTAAATTTCTAAAAAATAAAAATTGCTATTGGGGAAACCTCAAAGATACAAAAATCACTAAGAAATGCTTAATGTATCATGAATTGACTTTTATATGTCCTATAACCTCTATTATATGATTAATCAAAAATTAGAATTATTTTTTAAACAATAAAACTGAAACTGAAATAAAATTGTGCACACCTTCTTCCACTGTTTATTACATTCTTATGAAAAAAAAAAAAAAAAAAAAAATGTTGAAAAAGTTTTCTTTTGCTTGCGATTACATCTAATTTGTTTTTCAATGCGACATTATTAAACATTATAGAGTTCCGGGCAGGAAGGGGGATTTGCACTTTTTGATTATTAAAAGCACAAAATCTCTAAACCTTCCGGGGGGGAGGGGAATTTCAATGCCCTGGAAGATGTCCCACCCGGGCACCCCCCCCCCCCCCCAGAATTCAACACTGAACGTTGAGGGATGATTTTCCCCAGACCACGATCTACATTTATTTGTGATCACAAAATTTGTGACACATTGCCCTGATAAATTTAGAGGCCTTTTTACTTTTTTCTTCTTTTTTCTCGTTAAAAAAATATTTTTCATTCTTTATCGCCGAAAATTGTGTCCGCTATTCGGAATGTCCGTTATTTAGAGGTTAAACATGCAAGAATTTAGGTTTTGGGGGTAGGGATCGGAAAACTGTCCATTAAATAGAGGTGTCCGCTATTCGGGAGTGTCTGTTATGGAGGTTTTATTGTATTATACATTATTTATTGTTTAATTATCATTATAATTTTAATAATTTACTTATATTATTTATTTACAATTATTATATTATATTAATATATTAATTATTATGTGAAAAATTATTAATAATATATAATTATTATATTATATATTATAAATAAAAAGTCTTCATTTGGCGCCATCTCCGTTTTTCATTCTGCCGCCCGGACGACCATCCTCCCTTTTGTTTTTATACTGCGCAGAAAAACATGACAACCAGGAAAAATAAATAAATACAATTCGATCCGAATTCTTTATTCAAGGTTTTTAAATGTTAAAGAAATGTTCATAATTTTATATAAAACAAAATTGGTATAGCAGACGGTAATTGAAGATACTGCTTTTAATAATTGAATCAAAAGAAGAATTTAGCAAGATATAAATTAAGATTAAACAATATATATATATACATATATATATATATATATATATATATATATACACAATTTTAAATCCGGTTCTGGTCAAGTAAATTTAAACAGAATTTTTGGGGCCGGGTCTGGTACATTATGAAAAATGCAAGACTTTATTTGTACCCCCCCCCCTTCCCGAATTTAACTTTTAATCTCAATTTTAAATAAAAATAAGAGGTACAATACAAATTTTATGAAATTTTATATTTTTGAAAAATTTAGATTGTTATTGCTAAAAATAATATATGCGCTTCGCTTAAACATTTAAAGAAAGAATTATTTCTAAAGTTAATTCAATGATCTATATAGTTCTAAATATAACTCAATAGCTTGTTTGTATTAAAACTCATGATTTGTGTTTCTGCATTTTTTTTTCAGTATTGTATAAATATACTATAATAATAATAATAATATTAATAATAATATTATTATTAATAATAATATTAATAATAATATTAATAATAATAATATTAATAATAATAATATTAATAATAATAATATTATTAATAATAATATTTTTATTAAAATCGATTTTTTTTTATATTTGAATTCGTTTATTATTATTCCCTGCATTAAACCACTGAAGAATCAAGACTTGCAGGTTTCTGAAACAATTAACATTCTAATTACTAACATAAGTTAGTAATTAAATGATGTAATGATGTATAATTATGTAAATAAAATCCAGTTTTAAATAAGTATTCAGCGTAAATTAAAATTATAATTACAACAAATAATTAAAATTCAGCATTTTACGTTTTTCATAAATAATAAGACCAGTTTTCAACGCAAAAGGATTTGTAATTAATAGTTAAAAGAAAAAGATAAAACGTGTCACAATGTTCTCATAATTATAATTATATGTCATAATTTGCATTCAGTCGCATTTACTTTTCTTGAAAGCTTTTCCGATAATGTTTTCCAGGAAATCCCTTGCCCAACCCCTACTTAATCCGCTGAAAGGGTTGCCTCAGTCACAATATAACCCTCCCAACTTACTCCCCAAGGCGCTGCTAGGTTTCACCGCGGAGGGAAACCTATCACCAATCAACGTGCACGCTTACGATTGACATCACGGTTGACAGCCACCCGCTCAGCTGATCCTATCGTCTGCGCATGCGCAATCATGACCCGGTCCGTGTAGCCTGTGGACTACGCGCACATCCGGTCCGGTTAGCCACTTCGTTTGTAAACAAATGCGTAATCAACTTGAAATATATTATTAATGTGAATTTATTATTTATATATTAGTAAAACTAGTTTTAATTTTAGTTCCTTTACTGTATTCTTGAAATAATTATTTATATTAAATATATTGATTGTAACCAAAGCTGTTAGCATTTTATATAATTGTGAGATTTTTTTTTTATCGATATTAGGAATAAAATTCCAAATATCCTGATTCAAATGCAAGGTACGAAAAGCTCTCCTTCCTCCCTCCTTATAATATATATATATATATATATATAGTCACACTTTGAATATAATTTACCAGATACAAAAGTAAGGCTCAAAATCAGCAAATACTTCTAATAGAAGGTTATTTATGCTTTTAATATTTATGGTACAATATTATATGATATGTGGATTTTAATAATGGTATAATATTAATGGTTTATTTCTCTTCTAGTTTAATTCTACATATACTTTTCAATAACTATTCTATACCTCTGTTCGAAAATATACACTAGAATTACATTGTTAAAACCAAGAGCCCAAGGACCCTCCTTTTAGAAATAAAATTTATTCAATGTATTCAACAGAAAATATGCTTTTGCATTCTTTCACAGATAAATTTCCCTGAAATGTATCATACCCCCCCCCCCCTTGTCCATTTATCAATACATTAAAAAAGCTTTAAACCTGCTTAATTTGTTTAGCTTTAATTTGCATTCTATTATTAAATGTGATCTAAAAATTTATTATTGTTTCAGACACAACTGCTTATGTTGCTGCTGCTGTTGTAAATCAGGCTGGGGAAATCCAGAATTTTAATTTATTGCGCAGTTGTCGGTGAGTTATATTTCTATATTTTTTCTATGAGAACTTTCTACATAAAGATGGATTCTTTAAATTAATGATAAATAATTTGTGTGAACTTTTCATAACAGTTGTTCTTAAGTATTACTAAAAATTTTTGATACAGATAGATTGATAGATTTGTATTTTCCAGTTTTATATAAAGTGGCACCAGATTTAAATAATTTTATGAAGCACTTAGAGAATGTTGAAATTAACATATTCTTTAAGAAAAATTTGTCGTTGTAACAACCAGTGGCGCAGCCAGAATTCGGTTCTAAGGGGGGTTTTGAGTTTCTGATAAAGGTTATTTGAATCGCCAGTTAATAGAATCAGTACTAATTAGAATATTTACTGTATAATACTTAAACTCAAAAAGCATCTTGTGGCCGGAATTTTTTTTTTCTTTTTTTTTTTTTTTTTTTTTTTTTTTTTTTTTAAGCATGAAGCATCTAAGAAAAGTAATTTAGTTCAAATAACCAATTTTTACATAACTGATTCATGTAATATGCACTTTCACAATTTTAAGTAGAATTTTTGCCATTTAATTGAATCACTTTATTAAATGAAATCTGATTCAATAAAGTGGCGGATTCCGAAATGCACCAAAACATTTAAATATTAAGTTTGGATTTCATTCATATAAGCAGCAATTATAGCGATCTTTCTCAGTTTTGGGAGGGGTTTTAACCCTAAAACCACCCCCTTGGCTGCGCCACTGGTAACAACAAGTTTCATAATCCGCTACATAAATCTTTAAATTGACAAATAAAATGCAATATTTTTTCTATTATTTATTTAGTATACTTTTTCAGTATATAGGAGCCTGGTTTTTTTTATTTTTAAGCTTGTTGCAATTCAGGCTTTAGAAAGTGAGAGATATCAAATGATATATCATAACCAGCTATGGAAACAAAATTTATAAACTTTTAGGCTTGGTTTATAAGAATTCATACAACAGATGTGTTTGTGATCTGGAAAAAAAAAAAAAAAAAAAAAAAAAAAAAAACAGGAAAAAGGTTAATTGTGGTAATGAACTTTTGTTTATTGCAGTTGCAATACAGATTTATGGCATACAACTTGCTGTATTGTTTTGAGAGGTAGTAATAAATTTTTCAATGTTTTGTTTATAGATATTTTTATATTTGATATATTGATTCGTTAAAATTAAAATTCTCTCTTAAAAAAAGAAAAGAAAGAAAAAAATTGCCCTACTCATAATTAACTTTAAAAAAAAATTGCATAATCTATGTGATATTTCTTTTTTCTGAATTTTATTGTCTGGTTTTCTATATTTAGATGCTACAAGAAATGAGCAATCACTTTAAAAGATTAACTTTGTTAAATTCTCATTAGAATAACTTCAGTTTTGAAAATAACTGTCATAATGCAACCTCAGAATTTGATAAGTGATCATTTTCAAAAATGGCATTTGGGGAAAAATCGCCATGTTCAATTTGCTGACCACAAACTTATCTGTTCTGAATTTATATGTTTGATAAATTTGATATATATATATATATATATATATATATATATATATATGTAATAAAACGACGACGATGTTCTATAATAGTGTATAATCACTAATAGAATACCATGTTGGTTGTAGAATACTACTATTCACTAAGATTCAATAGTGGGATGAGCAGTCGTTCTGGTAAGTGGATAAGCCATGGATTTGTTCTCGTAGGAGTTTCTCCAATAACAATGCAAGAAAATCAGTGTTTTAGTTCTTTATTATTTAGAGCACGAACTTAAGTTACTCCACAGATCACCGTTCCACACATCTATCACTACGGCCTTCGCTCACTAAGCTGCAACATTCCGGCGTTCTACAATCTCGGAAAAAATGACATTTCTAATTCAGCGGAGAAATAAAACGCGCGTCTTGATAGTTTAAAGAAAAGGTGCATTCTACTCTCCTGAAAAGCCAAATGAAAAAATCATTTTCACGACAAAACTAGCGCCCTCCTACTCCGCGTCAATCATTTTAAAAATCCAATCAGGATGGACTCGAGCCTCTAACGGACAAAATGATCACTTCTAATTGGCCGTAATAGGCGGTCTATTGGCAAGAACTATATTTTTTCCTCGGAACACTAAGCCCTTTAGCAACGCGTAGTAACACTTGTCACGCGATGTTAAAAAATAAAAAATAAAATTAAAATCGCAGGAATATGCCAGAAAGTAAAAAGCTTACGAAATACTTCCCGCCTTTTTGAGAAGCAAGAAATAATTTATTAATAACTAAAGTAAGAAAAAGAATTTTAGCTGTTACAAGACGAAACTAAGATTGAAATATGTTCCACAAATTTAGAATTGAAGCTAAGAGAGAACAAAAATAAAAATGGCGCAAAATTTTTTTTATTTTATTACAAATCCCCCCTCCCAGAAAGACGGGTGAAAAAGTAGGTCTGAGACCTGCAATTTCACAGAAAGGGAGATGATGCAGACTTAGCTCACGAAGTTGTTGATATAAGTAATAATAATTAGATACTGAATAAAAAAAAATTTTAAATTAATTTCTCTTTTTTATATAAATATAGAATTCAAATTTAAAAACACCAAGGTGATGCGTGGAATAACTTCAAATTTAAATACAATAAAATAGGCTTCAATACAAATACAAGATATAATCTTGTTTAAAGTACACATCAAAAAGTAATTTGAAAATATAAGCAATTACCCATAGTAATAACATAAAAATGAAACATAAAAATGAAAAACAATAACGTTAAATTCTTTTTTAACAATGTCAAATCTAGAAATCAATTTTTAAAAGTTTATTTCAAAAATCTTCTTAAAGTCATATTTGGAATGGCATAGTTCATTACCTCATTTTAAGGATGTCTAATTCATTTAACTGTCCAAATTCATCAGCTAACATTATAATATTAGTTCAATTTTTGTGTGAGTAAGTCCTTGAACATTCATAACAGTTCCATTTTGGAATCTTTGTGAAAATACTTTTATAATTGTATTTTTAATTAATAACACATTTTATAATATAGTAATAATAAAATTTAACAATGTAAATAATAAACAATATAATTAGGAAACATAATAAGGAAAAATATCAATAATAATAAATATCATAAGTGTAAGTAAATCTCATAATGGGTATAAGTAAATCTCTTAATAAGTAATAATAAATATCACAAAAGACATTCTTTAAATACTTAATCTCGTTTATCTCATCTCATATTTTTGGGATGAAATATAGAGAGAAGTGGAATAAAATAAAAAATGCAATCAACTATGAAATCATTTACTTAATCTGGTAATCCGAGTACAGGATTAAGTAGGAATATGTACAAAAAAAAATTAAAATATAATATGATAAATTAAAATAAAATAAAGATAAATAAAAATTTTGTTCATGTTTGAGAATGCACGTGACCTTTAAACTACTAAGATTCTTAAAAAGAAATATTAATAAATGATAAAAATAAAAAACAAGATCTATTCATGTCAAATAATTACGCAATAAATATTCTCTCGGTGTGATAAAACATTGCAAGATGCAAGTAGGAAAGAGAAAAAGAAACAAAATTATATTATAATTGACATGTACTTGGACTGGAATGCAGAAGCAAAGAAAGAGAGAAAGAAAAAAAAAATATTAAAATAAAGTGATAAAAATTTTGTTACTTGGCAAATAATTTAATAATTGATAGATTAAATTTAATATTACAAATAGGTTCAGTTGAAAGAAAAAAAAATATTCTAAGTAGAGTAATTCAGTACAGAATAAGAAATTTCCACTTTGTTCGTCTACGCCGGCATAAATAAACAAATATAAAAATTTCCAGACAAGTGACACTCTCGCTGCAGTCAAGAGATATCATTGCCATTCTGTGAGAATTACAGGATATTATCTGAATTAAAATATGAAAAGAAATTTACTGTTTAAGAGAAAAAATTATAAAATGATAAACTAGAGATATAGTTTAAGCTACAGTTTTTACCTGAGTTTGTTGTTGTTGATTAGGGGGTTGTTGCTCATGACTTAATTTAAATTTATCAGGGGAATAATAAGGCCTTAATTTAGATACATGTACTATTTCTGAACTTTTGAACTGGTTTTGCCTATCAATTTCAAAATTTACTTCGGATAATTTGTTAAGAATTTTATAAGGGCCACTAAATACTTGTGATAGCTTTCTAGTATTAGGGTACTGAAATTCTTCATAGATAACTAGATCTCCTATTTTAAATTTTGGTTCGATATAATCTTTATCATAATATCTTTTATTTTTTAAATGAAATTCATCAGTTCTTGTTTTAGCAATTTTAAGTGCTTCATGAACAGGGGGATAATAATTTTGTTGTAAGGGGGAGTAATAGGGTAATTGGCCAAAAAGCAAGTACGCAGGTGGAAATTTGGTAATAGAATGGGGTGTATTATTATATTCATTAATTACCTCAGTTAAAAGCTTAGTCCAGGGAATTTTAGAGGTAGTGGAGTTTACTTTACATTTTAATCTAGTTACTATTGTCTGATTTACTCTTTCACATTTCCCATTCGTTTGTGGATGATGGGCAGTGGTCAAACGTTGTTTAATATTATGATTTCGCAGGAATTTTTTGAATCTTGAAGAAGTAAAAGCAGCATTCCTGTCACTAAGTATTTTTTGAGGGGACTGTACACTTGAAATCTTACTAAAACAGAATAATTGTTGAGGGATTTTGATATTGAAAATTTGTTTCAGACAATTTGTATAAGTTTCTGTAGTGACACTTTTGGAAGGAAATGCCCAAACATATCTTGTGGCATGGTCTATTATAATATGGAGATATTTTTTTGTAGAATTATAATAATTGAACCCTCCTACAGTATCAACAGACAGACAGTCAAAAGGTTGATCTGTAGTGGGCATAGCTTGTAATAAGCCAAATTTTTTCTGTCTAGGTTTTTTATTTTTCTGGCAAATATCACAGTATTTAACAAAGTTAGTAATGTCTTGGGTCATATCTGGCCAATAATAGTTAGGAGAAATTAAATTTTGCATTTTTTGAACACCAGGGTGACCAAACTGTTCATGAGCAACATTAAGCAATTTTTTTCTTAGGGACATGGGAACTACCACTTTACGAAAACCTTTTCTTTTAACTATAATCAGTCCATTGTCATTAATATAATTTGATCCACACACATTTTCTTTTTCTTGCATCTCAATAATCTCTTTAACGTCAAGAAGAAAAGTAAGGGGCTTACAAAAATGAGAAATAGGGTTTCGGGACAACATGTCGGCTTCGACATTTGTAGATCCCTTTAAGTACTCTATTTTGTAATCGAACATACTTAACTTCAATGACCACCTAAATAATCGACCTCTTAAATGTTTGACATTTTTTAACCAAACAAGAGATGCATGATCAGTATGGATGGTAAATTGCACACCGTGAAAGTAATGATAAAATTTATCTAAAGTATCAATGATAGCAAGACACTCTAGTTCGGTAATGAAATAATTTTTCTCATAACTTCTCAATCCTCTAGAAAAATAAGCAATTGGATGTAAAAAGTTATTATGGTCGGGTTGTTTAAGAACTGCACCTACCGCTACCTGAGAAGCGTCAACAAACATGTGTAGGGGTAATTTTGGGTCATAAATCTTTAAAATTGGTTTAGCAATGAGGGCATCTTTTAATTTTTGAAAAGAGTTTTGACATTCAGTATTCCATTCCCAAATAGTATCTTTCTTAAGTAATTTATTTAGGGGGTGTCTAATTTCAGCATATTTGTCAATAAATTTATGATACACATTTATAGAACCAAGAAATCTTTGTAATTCTTTAGTGTTAGTAGGAGGTTTTAATTTTTTAATCGTTTCTATATTAGTATTAGCTGGAGTTAAAGTTCCATTTTGGATTTCATACCCTAGAAAATTGATTTGTTTTTGAGCAAAAGTACATTTAGATAATTTTAATTTAATATTTTCTATTCGGCATAAATCAAAAATTTGGATGAGATGCTGTATATGTTCATCTATTGATTTAGAAAAAATAATTATATCATCAAAATAATAACAAGCAAAGTCTATTTTATATTTTGTAAGAATTCTTCTAATTGTCCTGTTGAAAATTGGGGGGCCTACCTTTACACCAAAGGGGAGAACATTCCATTCCCAGAGCCCACAATTAGTAGTAAAGGCTAACTTTTCGGAATCGGCTGGGTGAATAGGTATGTGCCAATAGCCTGAGGCTAAATCTAGTGTAGAGAAATATTGGGCACCACTTAATTTGTCTAAAATTTCATCTATTCGGGGTAAAGGTTCAGCGTCATTTTTCATGATAGAATTTAATTTTCGGTAGTCAACACACATTCGGGTTTTTTTACCTTCATCTCGTTTATTTACTAACGTAACTGGAGAAGAGTATGGGCTATAACTTTCCTTAATTAACCCAGCAGCTAATAATGATTGGATTTGCTGAGATATTTCTTTTTCATCAGCAGTGGATGTACGATAAGGCCTCAAAGATATTGGTAGGTCAGATTTAAGATAAATACGCTGAGGTTCAATATTAATTCTCCCTACATCATATTTATTTTTTGCAAAAATATCTAAATAATCCCTTAAAAGTTCCCTTACATTTTTACTTTGAATAGCATTCAGATTCCCCAATAGATTATAATCATCATTATTAGTTCGCGACAAGGATTGAGGAGTTATGGTATTTCCATAATCGGGTTGCACAGTAGTATCATTTTTTATAATATCAAAATGAAGCAATTCTAAGTTATCACTGGATATGTTGACTAATGGGTTTAACGAAATATTGTCTTGTAACACCTGGCTTTTTGCACAATCAATTTTTAATTTAAATTTGGCACAATCAGGTAAACCTAAAATAGCATAGTCCAAATCAAGTTGACTTACTAAAAAATTAACATATCTCTTTATATTACCAAATTTAATACATAATCGACAAGATTTATTAATTGTAAGAGTTCCTTGTGCCTGTCTGATAGTAATAGGGGTAACATTATGTAAATTACCATTTAAATATCGAACAAATTTGAGGGGTAAAATTGAGACAGTTGATCCACTATCCACCACACAATACACTTGGTTATTGCCCACATATCCAGGGATGATTAATTGTCAAATATTATTAGTAGGGGGTGGTTGAATATGAGCAGGAGTTTCAGTTTGAAAGGAATTTGTGTTAAATATACAACTCCTTTCCCAATGATATGCATTTTCTATGCCTCTGTTTAAACATATACGGCACGGACGACTTGGGTAGTTATTCTGATAATGAGTCGTAGGCATTCTAGGAGTGAAAAACCTAGGATTAAAATTTTGGGATGGATTGTTTGGAGTAGGTCGAGTCCAATGTCTGGGCTGAGGATTGGGATTGTGCATAGGTCTAGTTTGTTGAAAATTTCTATTGCCGTTATTAGAGGTATGATTTGGAATCGCTGCTAATTGTTTAGCAATGCGAAACCATTCACGAGTATTGGAAGGAGGGTTAACCATCAAACAATTTTGATACTCCGGCTGAAGGCCATCAATTAATCCCTGTATAATTAAATTTTCCTCAAGCTGAAGTTGCCTTCCAATCTCAACTTTCTTTCTAAAATAAGAATCCAAATCACTTAGATCATTTAACTTTAAGGAAGTAAATTCAGAAAATTTTGGAACTCTAACTTGAATGAATTTTTCACTTAAAATCTCGACAATTTCTTCATAAGTAGCACAATCCAAACAATCATTGATATAAGTTTTTAGCGCTTCCCCCTTTAAATATTTTGAAATATTTTGATGTTTCCACTCATTATCTTTCTTTTCTACCGAACATTCTCGATCAAAATGTTTAAACCATTTAAATATATCCATGCCCAACCCAAATTCAAAAGGGACAATATCAAGTTTATTTTCTGACATTTTTTCTTCTTTTACTAATCCTGATCTTAATAGCATATAAGAAGGATAATTCATATGGAAAATATTTAAATGCTATACTTCAATTATTAAAATTCAATTACTATACTTCAAATACCTCAATACATAATAATAAAAATAAATAAATAATAAATAAATAAGTAATAAAATAATAAATATCGGGTTTCCATACATGGGAAATAACAAATAATTTTAAAAACAAAAATACTTTTCTTTACGTATGGAAAATAAATTTTGCAACAGAGTATTTTTTTAACAACAAATTAATCCCTCTTTCGATTTAAAAAAAAAAAAAAAAATAACACCTTTAAAACTAAATAAAATTTCTATGAGCATAAAATTTCAATTATAAATTAAGAACACATTTATTTTTTAATATCTGTAATAAAAGAGAAAGAAAAAATCAAGAATTTAAACAAAGAAATGATTATTAAAATTTCTTAGCCAATAAACAAATAAAATAATAACTTACAGACATGTTCGATGTGGCCTTGTTCAAATACCTAATTTTTTATTAAACTAAACAAAAAATAAAGCACTTCGTAGATACGACTCACAGGTGCAAATTTCAATTATCTTGTATTACTGATGGAATATACCGTAGTTTCGCAACCACACAGCAGGTGTTCATTTATTATGAAATGAAAATTTATCAAAATATTTATGCACTTTTACCTAGAAAATACAGTAAATAAATAAATAAAAGAAAATGATGTTGAATTGATTTCATGCAGGTGATCTTTTGTAATTTTTATTTTGCATATCTCACAGTTTGGTTGCATATCTCTCAGTTGAAAAGTTTCTCACTAGAATGCGAGGTATATTTCACATTTAAAATATTTGTAGATGTAGATACCACACATAATTACAAACAAAACTTTATAAGACGATCTTTTTTCAGCTGAAAGGTTTATCATTTATGCACATGAAGATGTTTTTCCATGCAGGCCATCTCGTCGTAACATGGGTGGAGGTAGACGCAGATGAGGTTAAAGATGCGTGCAGCTAGCATCTCAAAAACTCTGACTGTTAGTAACACACATTGAGTCTTATTGCAGGAAACAAAATTACAATATTAGTATTAACACACAGCAGCTGATCCCATCCATCTTCAGTCTTGGACATACCATTTAGATGGAAGATATCATAGTTATTTTTTTCTGTATTAAATGTTAAGATGAAAACAATACCAGGAAAAATGTAGGAACAACTGTAAGTGTATGAAGAGCATGCAGCTTATTCTCAAAAGTTTTACGCCGGTTCATTTTTCATCCTGCCGGCTAAAATGTAATAAAACGACGACGATGTTCTATAATAGTGTATAATCACTAATAGAATACCATGTTGGTTGTAGAATACTACTATTCACTAAGATTCAATAGTGGGATGAGCAGTCGTTCTGGTAAGTGGATAAGCCATGGATTTGTTCTCGTAGGAGTTTCTCCAATAACAATGCAAGAAAATCAGTGTTTTAGTTCTTTATTATTTAGAGCACGAACTTAAGTTACTCCACAGATCACCGTTCCACACATCTATCACTACGGCCTTCGCTCACTAAGCTGCAACATTCCGGCGTTCTACAATCTCGGAAAAAATGACATTTCTAATTCAGCGGAGAAATAAAACGCGCGTCTTGATAGTTTAAAGAAAAGGTGCATTCTACTCTCCTGAAAAGCCAAATGAAAAAATCATTTTCACGACAAAACTAGCGCCCTCCTACTCCGCGTCAATCATTTTAAAAATCCAATCAGGATGGACTCGAGCCTCTAACGGACAAAATGATCACTTCTAATTGGCCGTAATAGGCGGTCTATTGGCAAGAACTATATTTTTTCCTCGGAACACTAAGCCCTTTAGCAACGCGTAGTAACACTTGTCACGCGATGTTAAAAAATAAAAAATAAAATTAAAATCGCAGGAATATGCCAGAAAGTAAAAAGCTTACGAAATACTTCCCGCCTTTTTGAGAAGCAAGAAATAATTTATTAATAACTAAAGTAAGAAAAAGAATTTTAGCTGTTACAAGACGAAACTAAGATTGAAATATGTTCCACAAATTTAGAATTGAAGCTAAGAGAGAACAAAAATAAAAATGGCGCAAAATTTTTTTTATTTTATTACAAATCCCCCCTCCCAGAAAGACGGGTGAAAAAGTAGGTCTGAGACCTGCAATTTCACAGAAAGGGAGATGATGCAGACTTAGCTCACGAAGTTGTTGATATAAGTAATAATAATTAGATACTGAATAAAAAAAAATTTTAAATTAATTTCTCTTTTTTATATAAATATAGAATTCAAATTTAAAAACACCAAGGTGATGCGTGGAATAACTTCAAATTTAAATACAATAAAATAGGCTTCAATACAAATACAAGATATAATCTTGTTTAAAGTACACATCAAAAAGTAATTTGAAAATATAAGCAATTACCCATAGTAATAACATAAAAATGAAACATAAAAATGAAAAACAATAACGTTAAATTCTTTTTTAACAATGTCAAATCTAGAAATCAATTTTTAAAAGTTTATTTCAAAAATCTTCTTAAAGTCATATTTGGAATGGCATAGTTCATTACCTCATTTTAAGGATGTCTAATTCATTTAACTGTCCAAATTCATCAGCTAACATTATAATATTAGTTCAATTTTTGTGTGAGTAAGTCCTTGAACATTCATAACAGTTCCATTTTGGAATCTTTGTGAAAATACTTTTATAATTGTATTTTTAATTAATAACACATTTTATAATATAGTAATAATAAAATTTAACAATGTAAATAATAAACAATATAATTAGGAAACATAATAAGGAAAAATATCAATAATAATAAATATCATAAGTGTAAGTAAATCTCATAATGGGTATAAGTAAATCTCTTAATAAGTAATAATAAATATCACAAAAGACATTCTTTAAATACTTAATCTCGTTTATCTCATCTCATATTTTTGGGATGAAATATAGAGAGAAGTGGAATAAAATAAAAAATGCAATCAACTATGAAATCATTTACTTAATCTGGTAATCCGAGTACAGGATTAAGTAGGAATATGTACAAAAAAAAATTAAAATATAATATGATAAATTAAAATAAAATAAAGATAAATAAAAATTTTGTTCATGTTTGAGAATGCACGTGACCTTTAAACTACTAAGATTCTTAAAAAGAAATATTAATAAATGATAAAAATAAAAAACAAGATCTATTCATGTCAAATAATTACGCAATAAATATTCTCTCGGTGTGATAAAACATTGCAAGATGCAAGTAGGAAAGAGAAAAAGAAACAAAATTATATTATAATTGACATGTACTTGGACTGGAATGCAGAAGCAAAGAAAGAGAGAAAGAAAAAAAAAATATTAAAATAAAGTGATAAAAATTTTGTTACTTGGCAAATAATTTAATAATTGATAGATTAAATTTAATATTACAAATAGGTTCAGTTGAAAGAAAAAAAAATATTCTAAGTAGAGTAATTCAGTACAGAATAAGAAATTTCCACTTTGTTCGTCTACGCCGGCATAAATAAACAAATATAAAAATTTCCAGACAAGTGACACTCTCGCTGCAGTCAAGAGATATCATTGCCATTCTGTGAGAATTACAGGATATTATCTGAATTAAAATATGAAAAGAAATTTACTGTTTAAGAGAAAAAATTATAAAATGATAAACTAGAGATATAGTTTAAGCTACAGTTTTTACCTGAGTTTGTTGTTGTTGATTAGGGGGTTGTTGCTCATGACTTAATTTAAATTTATCAGGGGAATAATAAGGCCTTAATTTAGATACATGTACTATTTCTGAACTTTTGAACTGGTTTTGCCTATCAATTTCAAAATTTACTTCGGATAATTTGTTAAGAATTTTATAAGGGCCACTAAATACTTGTGATAGCTTTCTAGTATTAGGGTACTGAAATTCTTCATAGATAACTAGATCTCCTATTTTAAATTTTGGTTCGATATAATCTTTATCATAATATCTTTTATTTTTTAAATGAAATTCATCAGTTCTTGTTTTAGCAATTTTAAGTGCTTCATGAACAGGGGGATAATAATTTTGTTGTAAGGGGGAGTAATAGGGTAATTGGCCAAAAAGCAAGTACGCAGGTGGAAATTTGGTAATAGAATGGGGTGTATTATTATATTCATTAATTACCTCAGTTAAAAGCTTAGTCCAGGGAATTTTAGAGGTAGTGGAGTTTACTTTACATTTTAATCTAGTTACTATTGTCTGATTTACTCTTTCACATTTCCCATTCGTTTGTGGATGATGGGCAGTGGTCAAACGTTGTTTAATATTATGATTTCGCAGGAATTTTTTGAATCTTGAAGAAGTAAAAGCAGCATTCCTGTCACTAAGTATTTTTTGAGGGGACTGTACACTTGAAATCTTACTAAAACAGAATAATTGTTGAGGGATTTTGATATTGAAAATTTGTTTCAGACAATTTGTATAAGTTTCTGTAGTGACACTTTTGGAAGGAAATGCCCAAACATATCTTGTGGCATGGTCTATTATAATATGGAGATATTTTTTTGTAGAATTATAATAATTGAACCCTCCTACAGTATCAACAGACAGACAGTCAAAAGGTTGATCTGTAGTGGGCATAGCTTGTAATAAGCCAAATTTTTTCTGTCTAGGTTTTTTATTTTTCTGGCAAATATCACAGTATTTAACAAAGTTAGTAATGTCTTGGGTCATATCTGGCCAATAATAGTTAGGAGAAATTAAATTTTGCATTTTTTGAACACCAGGGTGACCAAACTGTTCATGAGCAACATTAAGCAATTTTTTTCTTAGGGACATGGGAACTACCACTTTACGAAAACCTTTTCTTTTAACTATAATCAGTCCATTGTCATTAATATAATTTGATCCACACACATTTTCTTTTTCTTGCATCTCAATAATCTCTTTAACGTCAAGAAGAAAAGTAAGGGGCTTACAAAAATGAGAAATAGGGTTTCGGGACAACATGTCGGCTTCGACATTTGTAGATCCCTTTAAGTACTCTATTTTGTAATCGAACATACTTAACTTCAATGACCACCTAAATAATCGACCTCTTAAATGTTTGACATTTTTTAACCAAACAAGAGATGCATGATCAGTATGGATGGTAAATTGCACACCGTGAAAGTAATGATAAAATTTATCTAAAGTATCAATGATAGCAAGACACTCTAGTTCGGTAATGAAATAATTTTTCTCATAACTTCTCAATCCTCTAGAAAAATAAGCAATTGGATGTAAAAAGTTATTATGGTCGGGTTGTTTAAGAACTGCACCTACCGCTACCTGAGAAGCGTCAACAAACATGTGTAGGGGTAATTTTGGGTCATAAATCTTTAAAATTGGTTTAGCAATGAGGGCATCTTTTAATTTTTGAAAAGAGTTTTGACATTCAGTATTCCATTCCCAAATAGTATCTTTCTTAAGTAATTTATTTAGGGGGTGTCTAATTTCAGCATATTTGTCAATAAATTTATGATACACATTTATAGAACCAAGAAATCTTTGTAATTCTTTAGTGTTAGTAGGAGGTTTTAATTTTTTAATCGTTTCTATATTAGTATTAGCTGGAGTTAAAGTTCCATTTTGGATTTCATACCCTAGAAAATTGATTTGTTTTTGAGCAAAAGTACATTTAGATAATTTTAATTTAATATTTTCTATTCGGCATAAATCAAAAATTTGGATGAGATGCTGTATATGTTCATCTATTGATTTAGAAAAAATAATTATATCATCAAAATAATAACAAGCAAAGTCTATTTTATATTTTGTAAGAATTCTTCTAATTGTCCTGTTGAAAATTGGGGGGCCTACCTTTACACCAAAGGGGAGAACATTCCATTCCCAGAGCCCACAATTAGTAGTAAAGGCTAACTTTTCGGAATCGGCTGGGTGAATAGGTATGTGCCAATAGCCTGAGGCTAAATCTAGTGTAGAGAAATATTGGGCACCACTTAATTTGTCTAAAATTTCATCTATTCGGGGTAAAGGTTCAGCGTCATTTTTCATGATAGAATTTAATTTTCGGTAGTCAACACACATTCGGGTTTTTTTACCTTCATCTCGTTTATTTACTAACGTAACTGGAGAAGAGTATGGGCTATAACTTTCCTTAATTAACCCAGCAGCTAATAATGATTGGATTTGCTGAGATATTTCTTTTTCATCAGCAGTGGATGTACGATAAGGCCTCAAAGATATTGGTAGGTCAGATTTAAGATAAATACGCTGAGGTTCAATATTAATTCTCCCTACATCATATTTATTTTTTGCAAAAATATCTAAATAATCCCTTAAAAGTTCCCTTACATTTTTACTTTGAATAGCATTCAGATTCCCCAATAGATTATAATCATCATTATTAGTTCGCGACAAGGATTGAGGAGTTATGGTATTTCCATAATCGGGTTGCACAGTAGTATCATTTTTTATAATATCAAAATGAAGCAATTCTAAGTTATCACTGGATATGTTGACTAATGGGTTTAACGAAATATTGTCTTGTAACACCTGGCTTTTTGCACAATCAATTTTTAATTTAAATTTGGCACAATCAGGTAAACCTAAAATAGCATAGTCCAAATCAAGTTGACTTACTAAAAAATTAACATATCTCTTTATATTACCAAATTTAATACATAATCGACAAGATTTATTAATTGTAAGAGTTCCTTGTGCCTGTCTGATAGTAATAGGGGTAACATTATGTAAATTACCATTTAAATATCGAACAAATTTGAGGGGTAAAATTGAGACAGTTGATCCACTATCCACCACACAATACACTTGGTTATTGCCCACATATCCAGGGATGATTAATTGTCAAATATTATTAGTAGGGGGTGGTTGAATATGAGCAGGAGTTTCAGTTTGAAAGGAATTTGTGTTAAATATACAACTCCTTTCCCAATGATATGCATTTTCTATGCCTCTGTTTAAACATATACGGCACGGACGACTTGGGTAGTTATTCTGATAATGAGTCGTAGGCATTCTAGGAGTGAAAAACCTAGGATTAAAATTTTGGGATGGATTGTTTGGAGTAGGTCGAGTCCAATGTCTGGGCTGAGGATTGGGATTGTGCATAGGTCTAGTTTGTTGAAAATTTCTATTGCCGTTATTAGAGGTATGATTTGGAATCGCTGCTAATTGTTTAGCAATGCGAAACCATTCACGAGTATTGGAAGGAGGGTTAACCATCAAACAATTTTGATACTCCGGCTGAAGGCCATCAATTAATCCCTGTATAATTAAATTTTCCTCAAGCTGAAGTTGCCTTCCAATCTCAACTTTCTTTCTAAAATAAGAATCCAAATCACTTAGATCATTTAACTTTAAGGAAGTAAATTCAGAAAATTTTGGAACTCTAACTTGAATGAATTTTTCACTTAAAATCTCGACAATTTCTTCATAAGTAGCACAATCCAAACAATCATTGATATAAGTTTTTAGCGCTTCCCCCTTTAAATATTTTGAAATATTTTGATGTTTCCACTCATTATCTTTCTTTTCTACCGAACATTCTCGATCAAAATGTTTAAACCATTTAAATATATCCATGCCCAACCCAAATTCAAAAGGGACAATATCAAGTTTATTTTCTGACATTTTTTCTTCTTTTACTAATCCTGATCTTAATAGCATATAAGAAGGATAATTCATATGGAAAATATTTAAATGCTATACTTCAATTATTAAAATTCAATTACTATACTTCAAATACCTCAATACATAATAATAAAAATAAATAAATAATAAATAAATAAGTAATAAAATAATAAATATCGGGTTTCCATACATGGGAAATAACAAATAATTTTAAAAACAAAAATACTTTTCTTTACGTATGGAAAATAAATTTTGCAACAGAGTATTTTTTTAACAACAAATTAATCCCTCTTTCGATTTAAAAAAAAAAAAAAAAATAACACCTTTAAAACTAAATAAAATTTCTATGAGCATAAAATTTCAATTATAAATTAAGAACACATTTATTTTTTAATATCTGTAATAAAAGAGAAAGAAAAAATCAAGAATTTAAACAAAGAAATGATTATTAAAATTTCTTAGCCAATAAACAAATAAAATAATAACTTACAGACATGTTCGATGTGGCCTTGTTCAAATACCTAATTTTTTATTAAACTAAACAAAAAATAAAGCACTTCGTAGATACGACTCACAGGTGCAAATTTCAATTATCTTGTATTACTGATGGAATATACCGTAGTTTCGCAACCACACAGCAGGTGTTCATTTATTATGAAATGAAAATTTATCAAAATATTTATGCACTTTTACCTAGAAAATACAGTAAATAAATAAATAAAAGAAAATGATGTTGAATTGATTTCATGCAGGTGATCTTTTGTAATTTTTATTTTGCATATCTCACAGTTTGGTTGCATATCTCTCAGTTGAAAAGTTTCTCACTAGAATGCGAGGTATATTTCACATTTAAAATATTTGTAGATGTAGATACCACACATAATTACAAACAAAACTTTATAAGACGATCTTTTTTCAGCTGAAAGGTTTATCATTTATGCACATGAAGATGTTTTTCCATGCAGGCCATCTCGTCGTAACATGGGTGGAGGTAGACGCAGATGAGGTTAAAGATGCGTGCAGCTAGCATCTCAAAAACTCTGACTGTTAGTAACACACATTGAGTCTTATTGCAGGAAACAAAATTACAATATTAGTATTAACACACAGCAGCTGATCCCATCCATCTTCAGTCTTGGACATACCATTTAGATGGAAGATATCATAGTTATTTTTTTCTGTATTAAATGTTAAGATGAAAACAATACCAGGAAAAATGTAGGAACAACTGTAAGTGTATGAAGAGCATGCAGCTTATTCTCAAAAGTTTTACGCCGGTTCATTTTTCATCCTGCCGGCTAAAATGTAATAAAACGACGACGATGTTCTATAATAGTGTATAATCACTAATAGAATACCATGTTGGTTGTAGAATACTACTATTCACTAAGATTCAATAGTGGGATGAGCAGTCGTTCTGGTAAGTGGATAAGCCATGGATTTGTTCTCGTAGGAGTTTCTCCAATAACAATGCAAGAAAATCAGTGTTTTAGTTCTTTATTATTTAGAGCACGAACTTAAGTTACTCCACAGATCACCGTTCCACACATCTATCACTACGGCCTTCGCTCACTAAGCTGCAACATTCCGGCGTTCTACAATCTCGGAAAAAATGACATTTCTAATTCAGCGGAGAAATAAAACGCGCGTCTTGATAGTTTAAAGAAAAGGTGCATTCTACTCTCCTGAAAAGCCAAATGAAAAAATCATTTTCACGACAAAACTAGCGCCCTCCTACTCCGCGTCAATCATTTTAAAAATCCAATCAGGATGGACTCGAGCCTCTAACGGACAAAATGATCACTTCTAATTGGCCGTAATAGGCGGTCTATTGGCAAGAACTATATTTTTTCCTCGGAACACTAAGCCCTTTAGCAACGCGTAGTAACACTTGTCACGCGATGTTAAAAAATAAAAAATAAAATTAAAATCGCAGGAATATGCCAGAAAGTAAAAAGCTTACGAAATACTTCCCGCCTTTTTGAGAAGCAAGAAATAATTTATTAATAACTAAAGTAAGAAAAAGAATTTTAGCTGTTACAAGACGAAACTAAGATTGAAATATGTTCCACAAATTTAGAATTGAAGCTAAGAGAGAACAAAAATAAAAATGGCGCAAATTTTTTTTTATTTTATTACATATATATATATATATATATATATATATATATATACAGTAGACTCCCTCAAATCTGCATAGCTTGGGACCTTAGGTTATGCAGATTTTAAAATTTTGTGGATTTCTGGTCATTATTTTTACATTAAAAAAAAATAATTTCAACGCATAAAAATTATAATGAATGATTGTAATACAATAAAATGTTGAAATAATTAAGTGAAATATTAAACTAAAAGGATAAAAATTAAGATCATTTTAAAACTGGTTAAAATATTAAAACTAAAAATCAAGTAAATAATTAACTACTAATATGTATTTTGAATATGTATATAAAAAAAGAGAGATATTTGCTTTGAAATATTTAATGAAATCTTCCTTATGAAAAATACTCTCTATTAATTCACTTCAAAATCAACATAATAATAGAAAAAGCTTGATTAATATAAAATATATTTGGTAAAAAGATAGTGATTGCCAGAGATATCAGCAATATCTTTATTTAACAGAAAAATGAATTTATGCTCCTTCATGGATAACCACAAGCCCAGTTGTATTATTAAGAAAATTGCATATTAAATAAAATACATACAAAATGAAACACAACTAAAAAATTCTGTAATTTTGCTCCTACATCTGAAATGAATTTCAATGTTTACATCTGTAAAAAATATGTAGATTTTAGACATTTGAAGATTTGAGGAATTCTACTGTATTTATTTTAGTTGTTTTCTGTGTACAATTTACTTCTTTTTGTATTTAAAATATAGACAACTATCATACATTAAATTAATTGTGTTGATTTATATAATTGTAATAAATAGTGGTGGAGAATATGAGAAAATATTACTAGTCAGCAAAATGCAACTTACAGTTGAAAATTGTTATGGCAAAATTTACATAACTGCAAAAATAGTTGATTACTGTTACTTCAATTAATAAGTAAGTTTTCATATTTATTAAATGCTTTCATTTTTTTTTCTATAAAATTAAGAAATATAATAAAAGAATAGGAAGTTAAATATAAAATAGAACTTAGTACCATGTTTATGTCACAATAAATTGTAAAATTACAAAATATAGCCAATTATATGTTTTGCTCGGGTAACATATAAGTGAAGTTAAACTATATTTAAAATAGCTTTTGGCATATCTTTAGGAGTTGATCCAGGTTTTTTTTTTCAGGGGCCCATTTTGTGAAAATAACAGTTATTCATGAAAACTTTATTATTTTTGTGAGAAATAACATTTTGTAGCGAAAAATGATTGTTATTCAAATTCGAACCAGCATTTATAAATAACTTCTTTAAAAACTCCTGTTAAAATTTCCCTTTTTAATAAATTTGATTTGTTTGAAAATTAAACATTTTAAAACTAACAAAATGAAAATATTCAATGAAAAATGTTTTTTTTAATGTAATGAAAATTTTCGAAGAGGATATGTTTTATGAAAAAGAATTTTGTGAAGGGGTCAGTTTTTAGGAAAAACAATTTTGTGACGGGGCCAGTTTTAGAAAAAAGAAATTACATGTGAGTATATACAGTAGAACCCTGTAAATTCGGACCCCATTAATCCGGATCAGTTTGGGCACTTTTTTTCAAGTTTGAGAAGCGATTGGCTAATTTCCATAATATTAATTTGTTTCATCGTCGTATTCTGAATTAAAAAAAAAAAAAAAAAAAACTTTTTCTGAAGTCTTTTTGGAAGAATTAAGCAAAGTAAACATTTTTACTGTCTGTAATTATTCAATAAGTTTAATATAAAGGTGATTTCTGTAAGTATGTTTTATTTTATTCCATTTTTTCCTTATTCTCCGGATAATCCGGATTGGATCTGGTCCCATTTAATCCAAATTATCGGGGTTCTACTGTGTGTGTATATATATATATATATATATAGTAATTAATTTATAATTATGTGTTTTTGGAAAAAAAGATGAAAAATCTTGTATAACAATTGAAATATTTTTTCCCTTGTTGCTATATTTTAAAAGTTAAGTAGAACAAATATTATTATATTTTAAAAAAATATAATATAAATTGTACTCATTGAAATTAAGTGAGATTTTAAAGATAAACTTTAAATGCTTAAAAAAATGTGTTTTAAGTATTTTTACTTTTATTACTCCCAAAAAGAATTTTAGTTATCAAAGGGTTAAATTAAATTGTGTTTTAAAAATTCACTTTAATTGGAAAATATCTTTTTGAATTCGAATTTTGTAATAAGGGGGGAGGGGGAGAAAGGTCAGGTGAAAATTTAATGTTGTAAGTTTGCTCATTCAACTGGATATCTGAAGTTAAAAAAAATAGAATAAATTGGCAAATTATAAGTTGTGTAGCTAAAATTTGCTTTGTGGGATTGTGATTTCTGTTCATTTTATTTTTCTAGAGCGTATGGAAATGAAGTTTGAAGGAGCAGAAACTACTTCTATCTCTACTTGCATTGGAAGGTGGTTGCAGGATTTCTCGACTAAGATTGAAAGACGTTTCAGAGGAAAAGATGATAGACATGAAAATAGATGTTGAAATTTGCTTGTTATATTATAAATAATAATAATATTAGTTTGTAAATAAAATTCAATTATTTTTTCTGATTAATAAAATTTATTTTGTTATACATGGTAAGTTTTTATTTAAATTTCTAAGAGTTGTTTTAAAATAATTATTATCATCACTTTTTAACCTACTGGTCACATGTTTGAAATATTTCAATACAAAAGAATTTATAAAATAAATTTATAAAACTTTTAAAATCATTGTAAATTTTATCTTAGAAGAAATAGATAAAAATTTACTTATAAATTCTATCAAAAATTATAATTTTAACGAAATATTTGAAATTTATGTGATATTTAAATCTATCTTATATATTTATCTTTTTAAAAAATAAAATATTACATGTTTTCCAAATATATGTATATTAAAAATTAAAAGGTTTTATTTTTACTTTGTATGAATACATTACAAATGGGAAAAAAAATAGTATTAAAATTTTAGTTCCAGAATAGCTTTTCTTGCTTAAAGATACTGTAACATATTTAACTGTTTAAAAGGTAATTTCAGTTGCACTTTCAATTTTATATTGCCATTAAAATTAATTGCTAAATAAAGCATATAATTTTTACCCAGTATCTGCTAAAATTTGTGTTTATGTAATGAAAAACACCTCAAGGATCCTTTCAAGTTTTCTCAAACAGATTTCTGCTCAGAGATCAGATTACCCATATTAAAATTTTCATGTGAAACACTCAACATAAAAATAAGTAAAATAAAAAGTATGAGAATGTAGCTATTACAAAATTTTCACTATATTATTTCATAAATGAAATTTCAATTTTTCCAGTTCGGAAAAAAAAAAAAAAAAAAAAAAAAAAAAAAAAAAAAACGAAAAAAAAACGGTTTTTTCCCAATTTTTCCGGTTTTTTTTCCGAGCATTCCCATCTCTATTCGTGACTAAAAGATTTCGTCCTTAAAAGAAACTAGCATACCAAATTTTTAAAAATTCCTGCCAGCTTGGCCTTTTGATTTTGAAGTTCATTTCAACAATAAAAAATAAAATATGATAGAGGTAAACCGAGTTTTAACAAGTTTATTTGGCCGCTTTTAAAGAATTTTTCTTTTGTTTTCTTTTATTTTATTTTATTTTATTTATTTTTTGTCAGAGCTGGTTTTATTAGAAACATCTTATGCGTAATTCGGCTCAAAATCCTCAGTTTGACAGCATATTTTGAAATATATTCTGGATTTATCCAACCATCGACCAATACGCATTTGAGAACAAATTCGAAATAAAAATGAGTTAGAAACTAGGCAATTTGTTATTTGAATACATTCTATATTCTTCAATCATGATCGCTTCCAGAAATTCTGTTCAAAACGCCCAGTTTGGCAGCATATTTTGAAATATTCTTCAGTTCTTGTAAGTCACAGACTTTGGATTTGAATATCTCTGTCAGACATTTAGCTATAAAGGTCAAAATTTTTTTGATCAATTCAGGAATGTATAAGGAATAATTTCCTATAATACGGGAATTTTGTCTTACGGGGCCGCATAATAATTTAAAATCAAATAGACACCCCCCCCCCCCAAAAAAAAAAAAAAAATGGAGCTGCAATTAATGTCATCACATTTTGCCGCCTTTTTTATGAAACTTTGTTACTGGAAGTAAGTGCCTAGAGGCGATATTAAAGGATCTGGCCTGTTTTGCTAATTACGACTCACCCTCTCTCTATATTTATATGCATACATACATATAGATAGATAGATTAATGAAGTTTTCTACTAATTGAAGTTTTGGGGTCTAGGGGCCATAATCAGTGTGGATTTGCAAAAAAAAAAAAAAAAAAAAAAAAAAAAAAAAAAAAATGCAGAATTTGTAACATAAGAACGATCGCAATAGGTAGTATTCTATACAAAATCTACCTTCTTAATTAACCTTCTTAATAATTTTCGTTTTCACCCATAATCATTTAATTTTAATTTATTTTTTCCAGAAAGAAAACAGGAAAATAAAAACAAGTTTTCTGTTCAACATTTAAAAAATTAAGGAAATTTTAAATATCTAATTACAGTATATACAGGGTGAGTCATAAATATCGAAACAATAGGCTATTTCCTTAAATATTGCCCCTAGACTCATGCTTCCAGCTGCAAAAAATTATCAAAAAAGGTGAATTTTTTGATAAGTTGCAACTCCATGGGGGGTCTATTTGAAAAAATACGAAAATTAATTTTTTATACGTATTCCCCCGTATGGCAAAATTCCCAATTAGGAAATTATTCCTTATCCATTCCTAAAAAAAAAAAAAAAAAAAAAAAAAATCCATATCTAAAAATTTTACAGAGATATTAAAATCCAAAATTCTCAAAAATTCGTGAAAATCCGGGGCGATTGCCCCTCCCCCCCCTCATGCCCCGCGCTGTACGGCATTGTAACACTATAATAAATTTATATCACATTAATTGGCACTATAATTGGCGATTTAATATAATCAGTCACATTTATTTTGGGAGGGACGAATTGTTTAAACGAAGCATCCTTATAACTCCAAAATTAACAATCCTATGAAATAATAATTTGCGGCGTTGGACTAAGCGTCTCATTTCGCATTCAAATATATCTTTGAATCGAAAATTGAATGATATACAGAGCCAGGAAAATTCTCCGTAATATTGACGTAACCTGTTTTTCGATTGCAATTATCTCGACAACTAATAATCCGATGGACTCGGTTCTTGTTGTCAAATTTTTGCCATTTTAAGTCCTTTAACGTCCATCCCTTGAAATTAAAAAAATCAAAAAAAATTTATGTACTTTTTATGAGAACGGGTTTTTTGAGGGTACGAAAAAAATAATTCCGGATAATCGAGGTCACTGAATATTATCCGGATAATCGGGGCTTGTTTGTACTCGCACATAGTAAGTCCATACAAAATTTCAAGTCTCTATCTCAATTTGTTCGGGAGATACAGTAGATTATCCCGACGACCCAAAAACTATCGCCAAATTATAAGATTGAATGCCGTCTGTCCGTCAGTGACGCTTTATATTTTTCTTCCATCGAACTTGTGTCTAATCTTTTATTTGGTTTATGTATTTATACATTCTTAAGCGATTAGAATTATAAGAGACATTATGAGCAATTTCGATCACGTCATCACCCGTTTTTCTCCTGCTTTCCGACCGGTTTTTCTGCTTTCGCCGAGAAATGTGCTCAAAAACATCCACTTTGTAGGCTTGCTATGAAAGATCTATTGTGTTAAAAAAGAAAAAATCGAAATTATTTTAAAAAGAAAATAAAGAACACGCACCACATTTGCCACGCTTTTTCTTAAAAAGTAACAATCCTATCAACTAACAATTTGCTGCGTCGGGTTAAGGGTCTCATTTCACATTCAAATATATCTTTGAATCGAAATTTGAATGAAATACAGGGACGTAAAAATTCGACGTAATATCTGCGTGATTCATTTTTCGATTATAAATATCTCGACAACTAATGATCCGATCGATAACGTTCTTGGTGCAAAGGTTTTGCTATTTTATCACCTTTTATGACCATACCTTGAAATTAAAAAATTCGGAAATTTTTATATACTTTCCATCAGAGCGATTTTTTCGAGAGTACGAAAAAAAAATAGTTCCGGATAATCGAGGTTATTGATATTAAATAGGCTTCTTTGTCTTGTTGCATACTAAGTACATACAAAATTTCAAGTCTCTAGATCAATTCGTTCGGGAGATAAAGCGGTACTACTAGGTTATCCCGTCAACCCAAAAACTACCGCCACATTATAAGATTAAATGCCAATAATGGATGATATCTCGCTTGCATTGCAATATTTTTATACGATTCTTTTTGCTATTGGGTTCCGATTTTTGAAGAGAATTTAAAATACAGTTATTTAAATTATCGCTGGAAAAGTTATTTTCACACACACACAAAATGTCTAAAATTGCAAGTGGCCAGTCACCTTTGGCCATATAGTGTTGATTCTCTCTCTCTCTCTCTCTCTCCCCCCCCCCCATTTCTCCTAAAAATAAAGCAGCATTTCAACAAAAGTATTTTTTTTTTTTTTTTTTGTGGAAAAAATAATCTTATCTAAAAGGCAGGCATTAAAATACTATTTTAAATTATTTCTCATTTTCCCATTTCACGCGCTTTTCTTTATTTTTATGCAATTTTATGCCTGCTTTGCATCTTGAAATAGCAAGAAATATATTTAAAAATGCAATTTGTCTGAAAATCGTATATCATAAATGCTTTTTGCTGTTAGTTGGAAGTATAGTAAAATATATTAAATGTAACACATATATTAGATTTTCAATAAAAAATGCAATGCATTTACATTCTGTACACCGAGAAATCTGAATTAGATCACTTGTTTTTAATTGATGTAAATGAATTATTTAATAAACTACCTCATATCTTTCTTTCATTTAGCTTTGAATGTAATAGTATAGTCAAAAACAACTCTTGGTACAAAAAAAAAAAAAAAAAAAAAAAAAAAAAAAAAAATGCATTATTTTTTTTTTTTTTAATTGTTTTTTTTTTTTTTTTTAACAGATATTTTTTTCCCCATTTAATAATTATAATTATAAATCTTGATGTATTTTCAGTTCTTTGTGGAATCACTTCGAAAATACAGGAGAAAGAACGACAAACAACGTTGAAGGCTGGTGCAGCAAAATAAACAAGAGCCATCATTTAAACATTTATAACTTTGTTCTGCTCCTTAAACAGGAGCAGAGAGAAAATGAAGCTGTAATGCGAATGATAGATGCCGGGCATCAATTTCCAACTGGGAAACCAAAGTACAGATTACTTGATGCCCATTAGGCGAGTTTAAAAGAGAAAATAATAAATGAAGAAATTTCCTTATTAAATTATATGGACGCGGTCAGCAAGCTAATACATTTATAATAAATTTGTTTGAAATCTTAAATTACTGTGGAATTATTTATTTATAAGCTCAAACAAACATATTATATTTGCCATTGCAATGAAAAAAAAAACATTCTATTGGTACGATTGTAATAAATTAAATCTAATTTACTAAATGTAGAACTAGAATTTTGCTCAAGATTTCAATTATTTAGATATTATCTAATTTAGTTACCGTGATGTTACTTCAGTAATGCTGTACTTGTTTTTGCTCTAAATCATCATTTTTTACACTGTAATTATTGATACCTAAGAATATTTGCATATGTTTTCTTAAATTCACTTTCTTTCTCAATAGCTGAAGATTAATCTCAAAAGTAAGGAGGCTCTTATGTAAATAAATATGCTATTTTATGACTTGCATCGAAATATATTTTAAAAATGTATTATTTCTTAAAACTTCAATTGCATATTAATAACAAATAGTTTTGTGTTTTAAATTTTATTAACATACTTACCTATTATCTGTTATACATTTTCATTCGTATTTGTTAATTTATTACATTTATAACTATCAAAATTACACAAGTTAGATTTCCAAGATTCAATTCTGAATGTATATAAAATTATTTAGGACTTGGGAAGCTAGAAATTAGAAACTAAGCTTATTTTAAATGAAGTAGCAAACTGCTTTTACTAACTAGGGAACTGCAAGAAGTGTAAGTCACCGATTTTGACGAAAGAGGTATCGTTGGAAAGATCTGATCGTGAGCAGTAAAAAACTTAATAGAACCACCCGTCGAAAATGAGTCGTTTTCAAGATATCCGACAATTTATGTCACGTAGCTCTAATGCCCACTTAAAGGGGCTCAGGAGTTGAAAATTTTTCAAAAAATCGATTATTTTTTTTTATGATATAGTTTGATTATTCAATTAATTCTTAATTCAATGCAAAAAACCGCATAAAAATATTAGCATTTTTAACGGAGTTATAAGCATTTATGTATCAATACTTATACATAGCTGCATCCATATAATTTCAACTTTAAGTCGTGTTTTCTCAAAACTTGATTTTTGACGAATAACACCAAGATTTAAAAAAAAAAAAAAAAAAAACTATTTGATAAAATGGCTTTTTTTTTTTTTTTTTTTTTTTTTTTTTTTTTTTTTGCATGCATATAACATTATAATCTAGATTATAAATTAAGGATATAACTATCACTTAATAAAAACTAGTCGTTGGGGGCCAACGTAATACTTACCCATCATGGATATGTATATGAAAATAAAACATGTGAAAAATATTTATGCAATGAATTGCAATTCAATCAGTAAAATTTAAATATTGTTAATATACATAAAAATGCTCTATTAATGAATTGCTGATCACCGATATCGACAAATTATATAAAGCGAATAAATTACTCAAGTAGTACCGAATTGCGTAAAAGAAACATCCTTATAACTCAAAAAATAATAACTCTATTAACTAACAATTAACTGCATCGGATTAAGCGTCTCATTTCCAATTAAAATATACCTCTGAATTGAAATTTGAATGAAATACAGGGTCATGAAAAATCGAAGAATGTTGAAAACAGGATTACAAATATCTCGGCAACTAAAAATCCGATTGACTTCGTTCTATATGCAAAATGTGTGTTATTTTATTGCCTTTTACGTCCATTCCTCAGAACAAAAAATTTCGAAAATTTTTATATACCTTTCATCAGAACGAATTTTTTGAGAGTCCGAAAAAAATAGTTCCGGATAATCGAGGTTGCTGATATTAAATAGGGTTCGTCCCACTCTTACATACTAACTACATACAAAATTTCAAGTCTCTATCTCAATTCGTTCGGGAGATAGAGCGTTTACAGACAGACAGACAGACAGACGGACGGCAAAATTTTTTTTTCTAAAAATATGTTTTTCGGAATCTCCACTATCTAAAACGTGTAAATCCGTCAAAAAAATTTTTTCGATTTTCAAAACGATTGCAAGACTTACCCTATACTACGTATGATGGGTAAGTAACAGTATTAAAAAATCTCTCAAAGTTGAAAATTTAAAAAAACCCTAAAAAATACAACTTTTTTTCCATTAAAAATACTCAAAATATTAAACTATCTAAAATATATTAATTCGAAATCTAGATAATGTTATATGCATGAAAAAAAAAAAAAAAAAGCCATTCTATCAAATAGTTTTTTTTTTTTTAAATCTTGGCGTTAGTCATCAAAAATCAAGTTTTGAGAAAAAGCGACTTAAAGTTGAAATTATATGGATGCGGCTATGAAAGTGTTGATACATAAATGCTTATAACTCCGTTAAAAATGCAAATATTTTTATGCGGTTTTTTGCATTGAGTTAAGAATTAAATGAATAATCAAATTAGATCATTAAAAAAAAATCGATTTTTTGAAAAGTTTTCAATTCCTGAGCCCCCTTAAAGGGGAACCGCAAAAAAATTTAGTCTCGATTTTAACGACAGTGGTATCGCTGAAAAGATATAATTGTGAGGATTAAAAAACTCAATGTAATCACCCACTGGAAATGAGACGTTTTCGAGATATCCGACAATTTATGCCACATAACTAATGCTGGAAACTGTATAAATAGTCGGATATCTTGTACTGTGACATAAATTGTTGGATATACGGTCATTCTGATAAGGCACCTCCGTAAATTTCGGGGTTCATTGGTTGAGTATAAAGGGTAAGAACAAAGAGGTTCGCTCCTAATTTAGGCAAATGCATTTTCCATGCAGAAATAACCGATTAGCTTGAAATTTTGGATATGAGTTACGGCTGTACATTGATAATTTTGGAGGTTCTTTGGTTAAGTATAAAGGTGAACAGACGATTCATATTCGTCCTTAAATTACATAAATGTGTTTTTATGCAGATTTATCCGATTTTCTTCAAATTTTGGATACGGGTTCTTTCTGATAAGGCAAATCCCTGAATAGTTTTGGAAGTTTAACGATTAAGCATTAAGGAAGAAATCAGGGAATGCCCCTTCAAATTACATAAATGAGTTTTTATACAGAATTATCGGATTTGCTTCGAATTTCAGATAATTTTTGCTTTTGATAAGGCGTATCTCTGATTAGTTTTGGGGGTTCAATGATAAAGTATAAAGGTGGGAAATGGGGAAGTTAATCCCTTCACATTGTTTATCGAGGGGAATTATTCTTTCAAAAAATTAAGGCTATATTAAACAATCAGAGGCCTGCACGGGCTGGAATTTCCAGGACCGGGCCCAGACCAGCTCATTATAAAACTCAAAAGCTCGGTCTGACCCGCACACAAATCAATGAAAACCGGGCCGGAAAGTTCTGGCCCCTTCACAATTTCTACTATTTCTAAAACATTCAGTTTTTTATCGTATAATTAAGATTTTTTTAAAGAATCTTAAATCCTCTTCTCTTCCTTTACATAATTTTTAAAATTTTGACATTCAAATAAAAAATTAATTAGGTTTAGAATAAAAGAAAATTAAAAGCATCGTAACTTTTGAAGCTGTATAATAAAAGTAGATTTAAGAAAATATTTCTATATCATTTTATTAAAGATTTCAAATCCAAGTTCATTCTCAAATCTAAAGGAGCTAGTTTCCGAATACATTTCTGAATTCATTTCTTTTTCTTTATTTTTTCTTTTTCATTTTCTTTTTTTTTTTTTTTTTTTTTTTTTTTTTTTTTTTTTTTTTTTTTAGAAAATGCATCAGATATTTTTATTTATAAACTATGTAATCAAATGGCGACAACGACATCCATTTTTTGATACAATCAATTTATGAAAATACTGTGAAAGTTAGCGTTTTGAATAGACTTCCGCAAGTGACCTCAAGGAAGAAATATCTGCAACCATTTGACAAGAATCTCTTATATCTCAAAAAGGTTATATTTTATTTACCAAAAATGAAAAACACTATTCGATTTCAAATTCCCGAAAGAAATTTATTTCGACTCGACCCGGTGTCAAAATTAAAAGTTCAGCCCGAGCCTGGCTCGGTCTCTTCATAGTTTCTCAGTTCACGGCCTGTACAAATATCAAGGAAAACAGAGCGGGTGAGGCCCAATGTGGACCGACTCAATTTCGACAAAAAATTCAGGCTTTAATTAAAATACATTTGAGATTCCTTTAAAGAATATTATTGTGTGTATACATATATATAGACATCATTCAAAATTATATGATGTGGATTAGTTTTCTTGGCTTTTAATTCTTTTTTCTCTGTCCTTGATTTTTACGAAGCAAACCTTCTAAAAGATAAATTATGCCATCAAAAAGCAATGTATTTTATAGTTATAACTTCAAATAGATGTATATACCTATATATATATATATATATATATATATATATATATATATATATATATAACCATTAATATTATTACAATATATGAACATGAACCATTGAATTTAATAAATTATATTACATTAAACATGGAAGTAAAATATGAATATGAATACAAATGGGATTTGTATTCATAAGTATTTATCAGCATCAAATTAGTATAAGTTAGAAATAATAATAATAATAATAATAATAATAATAATAATAAAAGAGCACAATCTTAGAACATGTATTTTTGACTAAATTACAATAGTTATGTTTCGGGAAATAAAAAAAAAATATTTTGAATACATGATTTTTTTAAAATAAGTTACTTCCTTTTAAAATTTATATTTTAAAAATTAATATTAAAAAAGTCCTGTAAACTATATTTTTCATTAAATAAATGAAAAAGTTTTGAAATTCGAAAAATATTGTTTAGAGTTCAGTTTTAAACTACCCCACTTAAAATAATAATAATAATAATAATAATTTAAATTTTTATAAAAATTTTATGAGAAATTTTGGGATGTGATTTTTATTGCAAATTATATTTTTAACCACCACAGACGAGGGAAAGAATTAAAATTCTAACTCAATAAATATATTTTTTAAAGATTTCCTGGAACTGTTTAAAGTAACATTATATCTTGAATGTTACTTTAAACACTTTTCAATTTGTGTCTAAAAATTTTTCTTTCCTGTAGTAAATTTAGAAGGGAAATATGATTCAGGACGGAGCTATTTGTTTTACTGTCACAAGGACAAGTCCATTACAATGAAGAAAAGAAATATATTAATGATATTTTAATTAAAGCAATATATTAATAATTATTATATAATAATATAATTATTATATTTATTACATATTATAATACTTAATAATTTAATTAAACATATTTGATAAATTTCTCATCTTAAAAGAGACTTAGAAAAATTTCGCATATAGTAATTTCTGTAAAAACTTTGCAAAAGTGTTTGATTGTAGCAAAAAAAAAAAAAAAAAAAAAAAAAAGTTAAAAATATTTAAAAAATAATAATAATAAAATAAAATAAAAAATAAAAAAACATTACATACGCTTTTTTTTTTTTTTTTTTTTTGATTGGATTTTTTTTCCCAAGAACTTTTTAAACAAACACTATAAATTATTGATTTCAAGGAAATTTTTCAAAAGAAGAAAAAATTAACCTTTTTGGCCTGTTGGATTGGATACAGTAATAGTGAAAAAGGATTATTACCCACCGGGTAGGTATTTATTTTTGGAATATATAGCTGAGTATTTGCAAAAGACTAAATTAAATAAATATCCAAGAATTGGCTATTTTCATATTTTATCGTAAAAAATTCTTAATATCGAAAAAATTCTTGACAGCTTAAGTTGCAATGCTTCCAATACTATAATATCTTTCACTTTGATTACAGAAAAATACCCCTTTTTTCTCCTACTCAATGAATGTCACTATCTTTTAGAATCAACATCATGCGTAAACCCTTACGAAAATAATAGTGAAAAATGAACTCATGGTGAAAAACTATTACCTCAAAAATCTATGAGATGTTACAGGAATAAAATATAATAAGTTTCTATGGAAAATTGTGGCAATTACTGAAAAAGCTTAGCTGCCTTATAAGTAAAATTTGTCTTTTTTTTAAATAGTGTGTTTTAACTTTTTGACTGTCCCTGTAAATAAAGTAATCATGCTAGAAACTTCATTTTCAAAAGGAATCGTTCTAGGTTATACATAAGTAATTTCCTAAAATTTCATGGCAATCCGAGTATATTTACTGGGGTTAGAGTCAGAGCCCGATCAAGCTGAAGTTGGGCCCGGGGCCTGATTAAAAATTGGGCCCCCCTACCTATCCATTTTCGGCGACACGTTCACCCCCCCCCCCCCCAAAAAAAAAAAAAAAAAAAAAAAAAAAAAAAAAAAAAAAGATTATTTGACGAGTTGACAAAGTGGTTTGGGTGAAAAGTGCCTGGGTTAAAAAGCTTCTAAAAATTTTATTGAGTCATTCAGAATATTTAAATTTTACATTTCATATTTTATAAAATAATATAATTCAAAAAGTAATTGATTAAGGGAAAAAAATAAACCACATAATTTGTGGGCCCCTGAAATTGTTGGGCCCAGGGCCAAGGCCCTGGAGGCCCGTGCATTAATCAGGCCCTGGTTAGAGTACTGACAGACGGCCAGACAATAACCGAAAGCATAAACACGTTAAACTTTGCAGGAAAGTTTTAAAAACCTACTTTTTCTTCTTCCAGGCATCAAAATGGCTGTTGAAATAGGTCCTCTCTAGGCAAACCTACTATTTAAAAGAACGATTAATCTTTCTTCCTCTAATCCTCTTCCTGCGTGGTAGGGAAAATTTGATGAATGGTTTTCTTATTGTTTAAGAATAAAGCCCGTCCCCAGCGTTGCAGAATCATGACAGTGCAGTACATTCAAACTTGCTGTTTGCCCTTGAAACAGAAGGGTGGGGGACGCATGCTTTAAGCATTTGACAGTGTGCAAAAGGGATTTATTATTGCAAAAGGTCTCCCCTTTTGTCCTGTGTTAGGTGACAGGTATTTCCTCGAAACTAATTACATCTAGGAGTACAAAGATCGACCACCCACTTTTTAATGGAAAAACAAGCACAGAAATTTCTGATAACAAGAGAGTTGTGACAAAAATGTTACACTTATTTTTTTTAACTATATTTTATCATTGATATTCATAATATTTATCCATTATTCTTTTAATTAAAGCATAAAATATGGATCATTTTAGTGATCAGGGAGTTAATTGCTTTAGAAATTTTTTTTACACTTGAATGATATTTGGTATTTTAAAACGAAATAAATAAATGAAAACAAAATTTAACGAAAACAATCTAATTTTAATAATAAGAAGAATATTATTACGTCTTCTTCAGGCTATT
The DNA here is from genome assembly GCA_964019185.1 of Maratus speculifer. Classification (NCBI taxonomy): domain Eukaryota; kingdom Metazoa; phylum Arthropoda; class Arachnida; order Araneae; family Salticidae; genus Maratus; species Maratus speculifer. The sequence goes on from OZ025292.1 coordinate 458,885,849, forward strand.
TATTGAAAGGCTTTAATAATCTAAATCTGCCAAGAATAAGAATAAAATCTAGGTAAAATCTTGAAGCCTAGATTGTCAAACACTTTTCATCAATTGCAAGGGTTTTTTTTTTTTTTTTTTTTTTTTTTTTTTTTTCTAAAAAAAAAAACAAAGTGCCATAATAACAACACGCTAAATTTTAAATATTCCTCTTAAATGTTATTTTATATTGCTCTGAAAAATTATCATTCAAACAAAATTTTAATTCATGATTTTATTAATTAAAACATAAAATAATATTGTGATAATAACCGGAAGAGTAATGTTTTTAGAAATATATAAATTTTGATATCTTTCAATTGTTCAAAAATGTTGAAAAGCGTAAAAAAAGATTAATAGAAAAAAAAATTCCATGAAGTTAAATTGTGCTTCATAATTTCATTTAAAATTTAGATTAAACTGCATAAAGTAAAAGATAAATCTAATTGCATAAATTGCAATCTATTTAAACGAAAAATCTAATTGATAAAAAGAAGAAAGAACTACGTCTCGCTTAAATTCTGAAACACCTAGCATTAACGAACAAATTGTTGTTGACTCAAATATTTGAATAGTAATAATAATATAAGTAAAAAAAGAAAATCTTTAATTACGTTAATATCCCGCAAATATAATTAAAATTTTCTTTTTTTTCGTATGTTATTATCACTATTCAAATATATAATCATTAATGATATTAAATTTATATAATTAATTGATATTAATTAATAATTATTTAAGTAGCGATAATATCTTTTTCTGAAACTATAAACACTATTCAAATATATAATTGATATTAATTATTTAATATTAATATATATATAATAGATAGATAGATAACAATAATTATAAAATTATATATATATATTATACATATATATTTTTATTAATTGAAATTATCTATATATATAACAAATATTAATAAGTATTATTGTTTAAACATATTAATTAATATTTAAGTAAGTATAATTGATATTAACTAATAATTATTTAAATGTCGATAATAATATTTTTTTCTTATATTATTATCACTATTTAAATGTATAATTGATATTAACTAATAATTATTTAAATGGCGACAATAAATATATAATTAAATATATATTTTTTTCTTATATTATTATCCCTATTTAAATGTATAATTGATATTAACTAACAATTGTCTATATATATACATATAATAGATAGATAACAATAATTATAAAATTATATATATATATATATTTTATGCATATATATTTTTATTAATTGAAATTATCTATACATATAACTATTATTAATAAGTATTATTGTTTAAACATATTAATTAATATCTAAGTAAATATAATTGATATTAATTAATAATTATTTAAATGGCGACAATAAATATATAATTAAATATATATTTTTTTCTTATATTATTATCACTATTTAGATGTATAATTGATATTATCTAATAATTATTTAAATATAGATAATTAATATTAATAATTAAAATTATTAATATTAGTATTATGTATGTATATGTATGCATAATAATTATAAAATTATATGTATATGTGTATATATATATATTAAATATATGAAAATTTATATTTGTTAACAGTATTATTGATACATATAATTAATAATACTAATAAGTATTATTGCTTATATATATCATCAATGTTTTCACTTACAAGGAAGGTCTCCATACGGGCATACTCAGAAAAATCTGAAAAAATTACAGAATGTTCTTCTCATATAGTTATATATGTTTATAAAAAAATTTCGGCGGAACCTCCTTATAACGTCCGTAAAAAAATAATAAAAATTTCGTTTATTTGGCGATTTATCTCCGGTTGGCGAAAAAACGAAATTTTTAAAAATACGCTTTTACGCTTCGAATATATTTTAAAGAAAAAACTTTCTATGTTCAATTTATTTAAATAAGTTTAGTTTAAGTAATTTTAGTTTTGCATTTTTACTTTACTTTAAGTGTAATTTTGTCATATACGTTTATATGTTAGGGTGGGCCGAAAAAAAACTTTTTTTCGATTTTCGATTATGGCGGGTGCGGAAAAGTGGCCACTGATGGCACTCAGTTCATACAAAAAATTTTAGATTTTTTGGACATTTCCTTATCCTGCCGCAAGCGGCTTGAAGTTTTGCAAAAATGTTCATTTTTGAACTTTTTTCGAAAAAAATTAAAAAATGTTAAATTAAATTTATTTTGGTTGTATTTACTTGAAAAGGCATATTTAATGTACCAAATGTTTAAATAATTTCTGATCATGCATTATTTAATATCTATGTGTATTATAACTTAGGCTATTTTTATAGCTTTTTCGCGTATAACAGGCAAAATTGTATTTGTTTGAATCGATCGCTAGTTTCTATATTATTTATGTCCCTTTGTCTTCTTTATATTTTTTCTATGTGTCAAACGTCATATATTTGGGGAAAAGACAGCAGTATACTTCAAAAACAAATCTGGAAGGTGAGAAAGTGGTGAAGCAGGACTCTAAGCGAGCGCAATGACTCGTCGTAATACTCAGGGAGTAAAAGACGAAATAGCTGAGAGACAAAATGCGATAAAGGATTCTTATTATTTATCCTTGCTCAGTAACCTACGACATTTGTTCAGTGTTAACGTGAAACCTTTTTTGCAGTGATCATACAGTGCTTTTTGGGTCGTTTAATGTGCCATTATAGTGTTTTGTGCGTTTTATTACAACGAGTTTAGAAATGGCTAGTATGAAGGGCCATGACAATGCAAAGACACGTAAAAGCGTGAAAAGTAACTTTTTGGAGGCGATGCATATTGAAAGAATTGCAATTGCCAACTTATGCTGATAATCATGCGCCACTACTACTGGTTGCTTCACCATGTAGAAGTTGTGACAGCAGAGGATACGAATCTCGTCATCGATAGAAACAAAGTCAGAAGAGAGAAATAGAAACTTGGATAGAAAGATACAGGCAGAAAAAGTTATTGAAAGAAGGAAAATTAAAAACATATTTTTTGATGATAGAAAGGATAAAAGTATATAAAGAGAAAGAAAAATAACAAGCGGCACCGTTGAGAGAAAGGCGAGGAACACATTACCGCGTTCCGGTCACGGAAAAGAAATAGCAAAATCATTATACAATCTTCCAAGTCACCACAAGTTAGACTTTTCTGAACTGACGAGATATCAAGGTAAAGGAACGAGGTATCAAGTGACCCGAGTATTCCTAACCAGGTTCAAACAAGACGGTGATGTGTTCCTCGCCTTTCTCTCGACGGTGCCGCTGGTTATTTTTCTTTCTCTCAATATACTTTTATTCTTTCTACCATCAAAAAATATGCTTTTAATTTTCCTTCTTTTAATAACTTCTGCCTGTATCTTCTTTCCAAGTTTCTATTTCTCCCTTCTGACTTTGTTTTTATCGATGCCGAGATTCCAATCCTCTGCTGTCACAACTTCTACATGGTGAAGCAACCAGTAGTAGTGGCGCATGATTATCAGCATAAGTTGGCAATTGCAATTCTTTCAATATGGATGATGCCCCCCCCAAAAGTTACTTTTCACGGTATCGCGTGTCTTTGCATTGTCATGGCCCTTTATACTAGCCAGTTCTAAGCTGGTCGTAATAAAACGCATAAAACACTATAATGGCACATTAAACGACCCCAAAAGCACTGTATAATCACTACAAAAGGGTTTCACGTTAACACTGAACAAATGCCGCAGGTAACTGAGCAAGGATAAGTAATAAGAATCCTTTATCGCCTTTTGGCTCTCAACTATTTCGTCCTTTACTCCCTGAGCATTACCCCGAGTCACTGCACTCGCTTAGAGTGCTGCTTCACCACATTCTCACCTTCCAGATTTGTTTTTGAAGTATACTGCTGTCTTTTTCCCAAATATATGACGTTTGACACACAGAAAAAATATAAAAAAAACCAAGGGACATAAATAATATCGAAACTAACGATCGATTCAAACAAATACAACTTTTGCCTATTACACGCGAAAAAGCTATAAAAATAGCCTAAGTTATAGTACACATAGATATTAAATAATGCATGATCAGATCTTATTTAAACATTTGGTACATTAAATATGCCTTTTCAAGTAAATACAACCAAAATAAATTTAATTTAACATTTTTTAATTTTTTTTCGAAAAAGTTCAAAAATGAAAATTTTTGAAAATTTTCAAGCCGTTTGCGGCAGGGTAAGGAAATGTCCAAAAAATCTCAAATTTTTTGTATGAACTGAGGGCCACCAGTGGCCACTTTTCCGCACCCGCCATAATCGAAAATCGAAAAAAAGTTTTTTTCGGCCCACCCTATTATTTGTACTTATAACAAAATGAAATTAATATATTTTATCATTTAAAACACAATTTAAATTGATTAAAATTGTTCCAAATTGAAAAATACACTGTTAAAAATCTGCTGCATTTTGTTGCAACGCACTCCCTTACTTGTATAGAAAACGGTTACTTGGCCGTGAAATGGAGCTTTCTCATTGGTTGGAATAGAGATATTATATACAAGCGGTGGAGTGCGTTGCAACAAAATGCAGCAGATTTTTAATAGTGTATGACACGGTCAATTCACAGTGCTATGGAGCATTCTCATTGGTCAGAAGAGAGATATTCTATAAAAGTAGTGGAGTGACGTTGCAGTAAATGCTGCAGATTTTTAACAATGAAGTCAATTAAAATCAATTTTCAGATTCGTTAAAATCATCTGCTTTTGGCGAGGAAATGCACTGCTCGCCAAATCCCGCGTCGCTTTCAGCTTTTCACGCCAATTATTCCAAACTATTTTATTTTTTTACATATCTAATAATGTAATTCCGCCGCTAATTTTCACTGATCCTTTATTACCTACATGAGTAGTTTATTTCGTATTTTTTTCAAAAAATTCTGAGTATGCCCCCAATGGAGACCTTCCTTGTTAGTGGTTTGTTATTATTTCTCTTCAATTTTCAGTATCTAACTAATGGGTTATTTAAACAAACAAAAAAAAAACTATGTTAGATTAAAACTTGGGGTTTTTTTCTCTCTTTCGTTCTCTTCTTTTTTATTTTTAATTATTATTGATTATAAACTGGAATGCTATAATAAATGTAAAGAAATATAAACTAAAATTTACAAATTCAGTTAATACAAGTTAAAACAATTCTCGTATTAAGTTATTTAAAATCTGATGTTGCATAAAAACAACATTCTGCTAAATATTTTTTAGCTCACAGGCTATCATAGATAGCCTGTGAGCTTATGTGCCCGTCCGTTCTGTATGTATGTACGTAACGCGATAACTCATGATAAAAATATCCGATCCACTTGAAATTTCGTATGTAGGTATATCCTGACAAGGCGCTTCCCTGATTAGTTTTTGGAGTTCATTCGATATGTATAAGAGGGGGAACGGGGGGCTCATGCCCCCCGTTAGTTGATATAGATGGGATTTTCATGCAGAATTAAGTTTTCAAAATTTAGAATAGGATCATTCTGATGAGGCGATTCCGTGACTGTTATTAGGTGTTCATTGATTAAGTATAAATAGGGGGAACAGGGGTTCTAATGCCCCCCCCCCCGTTAGTTCATATAAATGGGATTTTCATGCAGAATCAAGTTTTCGTTCAAAATTTAGATTAGGATCATTCTGATGAGGCGATTCAGTGACTGTTATTAGTTGTTCATTGAATAAGTATAAATAGGGGGAACAGGGGTTCTAATGCCCCCCCCCGTTAGTTGATATAAATGGGATTTTAATGCAGAATTAAGTTTTCGTTCAAAATTTAGATTAGGATCATTCTGATGAGGCGATTCCGTGACTGTCATTAGGTGTTCATTGAATAAGTATAAATAGGGGGAACAGGGGTTCCAATGCCCCCCCCCCCCGTTAGTTGATATAAATGGGATTTTCATGCAGAATTAAGTTTTCGTTCAAAATTTAGATTAGGATCATTCTGATGAGGCGATTCCGTGACTGTTATTAGGTGTTCATTGAATAAGTATAAATAGGGGGAACAGGGGCTCTAATGCCCCCCTCCCGTTAGTTGATATAAATGGGATTTTCATGCAGAATTAATTTTCGTTCAAAATTTAGATTAGGATCATTCTGATGAGGCGATTCCATGACTCTTATTAGGTGTTCATTGAATAAGTATAAATAAGGGGAACAGGAGTTCTAATGTCCCCCCCCCTTAATTTATATAAATGGGTTTTTCAAGCAGAATTTTCAGATTTCGTTCAAATCTCTGAATAGTTTTGGAAGTTTAATGGTTAAGTATAAAAGAGGGGGATAACTCTTTTTAAATTATATAAATGCTAAATGGGTTTTTATTAAGAATTATCTAATTTGCTCTGAATTTTGGATATAGATTTTTTATATGATAAAGCATGTCTTTGATAGTATAGGAGGTTCAATGATTAAGTATAAAAAAAGAGAAAAGGGGAGAGCTGTTTCCCCTTCTTAATTTTTTTTTTCGAACGGAATTAACCCTTGAAAATATAAAGCTTTAATGTGCAATTAGTATTTGTAGCCTGTGAGCTCAATTCCTTCAGTTTAACTGGGCAGTATTCTTTTTTATTAGCTCTCAGGCTATCATAGCCTGAGAGCTTATGTGCCCGTCCGTTCTGTATGTATGTGCGTATGTGCGTAACGCGATAACTCATGATAAAAATATCGGATCCACTTGAAATTTTGTATGTAGGTATATCCTGACAAGGCGCTTCCCTGATTAGTTTTGGAGTTCATTCGATATGTATAAGAGGGGGAACGGAGGGCTCATGCCCCCCGTTAGTTGATATAAATGGGATTTTCATGCAGAATTAAGTTTTCGTTCAAAATTTAGATTAGGATCATTCTGATGAGGCGATTCCGTGACTGTTATTAGGTGTTCATTGAATAAGTATAAATAGGGGGACAGGGGTTCTAATGCCCCCCCCCTCCCTTAATTTATAGAAATGGGATTTTCATGCAGAATTAAGTTTTCGTTCAAAATTTAGATTAGGATCATTCTGATGAGGCGATTCCGTGACCGTTATTAGGTGTTCATTGAATAAGTATAAATAGGGGGAACAGGGGTTCTAATGCCCCCCCCCCCCCCGTTAGTTGATATAAATGGGATTTTCATGCAGAATTAAGTTTTCGTTTAAAATTTAGATTAGGATCATTCTGATAAGGCGATTCCGTGACTGTTATTAGGTGTTCATTGAATAAGTATAAATAGGGGGAACAGGGGCTCTAATCCCCCCCCCCCCGTTAGTTGATATAAATGGGATTTTCATGTAGAATTAAGTTTTCGTTCAAAATTTAGATTAGGATCATTCTGATGAGACGATTCCGTGACTGTTATTAGGTGTTCATTGAATAAGTATAAATAGGGGGAACAGGGGCTCTAATCCCCCCCCCCCGTTAGTTGATATAAATGGGATTTTCCTGCAGAATTAAGTTTTCGTTCAAAATTTAGATTAGGATCATTCTGATGAGGCGATTCCGTGACCGTTATTAGGTGTTCATTGAATAAGTATAAATAGGGGGAACAGGGGTTCTAATGCCCCCCCCCCGTTAGTTGATATAAATGGGATTTTCATGCAGAATTAAGTTTTCGTTTAAAATTTAGATTAGGATCATTCTGATAAGGCGATTCCGTGACTGTTATTAGGTGTTCATTGAATAAGTATAAATAGGGGGAACAGGGGCTCTAATCCCCCCCCCGTTAGTTGATATAAATGGGATTTTCATGTAGAATTAAGTTTTCGTTCAAAATTTAGATTAGGATCATTCTGATGAGACGATTCCGTGACTGTTATTAGGTGTTCATTGAATAAGTATAAATAGGGGGAACAGGGGCTCTAATCCCCCCCCCCCGTTAGTTGATATAAATGGGATTTTCCTGCAGAATTAAGTTTTCGTTCAAAATTTAGATTAGGATCATTCTGATGAGGCGATTCCGTGACCGTTATTAGGTGTTCATTGAATAAGTATAAATAGGGGGAACAGGGGTTCTAATGCCCCCCCCCCGTTAGTTGATATAAATGGGATTTTCATGCAGAATTAAGTTTTCGTTTAAAATTTAGATTAGGATCATTCTGATAAGGCGATTCCGTGACTGTTATTAGGTGTTCATTGAATAAGTATAAATAGGGGGAACAGGGGCTCTAATCCCCCCCCCCGTTAGTTGATATAAATGGGATTTTCATGTAGAATTAAGTTTTCGTTCAAAATTTAGATTAGGATCATTCTGATGAGACGATTCCGTGACTGTTATTACGTGTTCATTGAATAAGTATAAATAGGGGGAACAGGGGCTCTAATCCCCCCCCCGTTAGTTGATATAAATGGGATTTTCATGCAGAATTAAGTTTTCGTTCAAAATTTAGATTAGGATCATTCTGATGAGACGATTCCGTGACTGTTATTAGGTGTTCATTGAATAAGTATAAATAGGGGGAACAGGGGTTCTAAACCCCCCCCCCCCCGTTAGTTGATATAAATGGGATTTTCATGCAGAATTAAGTTTTCGTTCAAAATTTAGATTAGGATCATTCAGATGAGGCAATTCAGTGACTGTTATTAGGTGTTCATTGTATAAGTATAAATAGGGGGAACAGGGGTTCTAATGCCCCCCCCCCCTTTAATTTATATAAATGGGTTTTTCAAGCAGAATTTTCAGATTTCGTTCAAATCTCTGAATAGTTTTGGAAGTTTAATGGTTAAGTATAAAAGAGGGGGATAACTCCTTTTAAATTATATAAATGCTAAATGGGTTTTTATTAAGAATTATCTAATTTGCTCTGAATTTTGGATATAGATTTTTTATATGATAAAGCATGTCTTTGATAGTATAGGAGGTTCAATGATTAAGTATAAAAAAGAGGAAAGAAGAGAGCTGTTTCCCTTTCTTAATTTTTTAACGGAATTAACCCTTGAAACTATAAGGCTTTAATGTACAATTAGTATTTGTAGCCTGTGAGCTCAATGCCATCAGTTTAACTGGGCAGTATTCTTTATTTTTCTCATAAATTATTTGTATAATACATTTTATAATTTTATAAAACATAGTGTGATTTAGTCAATGGCATTAGATGAACATTACTATTTAATTATCTTCTCCCTAGACGGCGACACTATGAAAATATACATAAGGAATAGTTGAAGTGCGAGAGAATGCGCGAGAAGTTGCGCAGATCGGTTTTGGGAGCATTCCGAATCTTTGAGGCTAAAGGGGCAAGTCCACTTAAGAGCCCACAATAGTCACAGGAAAAGTACACAAAAAGACCCGGATGACCATGTAAAGTCTATGGGAGCGTTCTTTTCTAATATCTCATTCAAATTTTAATATTTTGACATGATTTTTCTTGCATAAAATAGTTCAGGACGATCCACAACCGGGCTAGTTTTCACTTTTTCGATTTTGGTTATATATTTTTTATATTATGATAGTTTCACTTTCAGAACCGGTTTAAACCGGTTTTGAAAATTAAAGAAATTTTTTTAAAAAAAATCTAAAACCAAAATCGAAAAAGTAAAAACTAGCCCGGTTGTGGATCGTCCTGAACTATTTTATGCAAAAAAAATCATGTCAAAATATTAAAATTTGAACGAGATATTAGAAAAGAACGCTCCCATAGACTTTACATGGTCATCCGGGTCTTTTTGTGTACTTTTCCTGTGACTATTTTGGGCTCTTAATCCGCTGAAAGGGTTGCCTCAGTCACAAGTCACAATGTAACCCTCCCAACTTTAACTCCCCTAGGCGCTGTTTGGTTTCACCGCGGAGGGAAACCTATCACCAATCAACGTGCACGCTTACGATTGACGTCACGGTTGACAGCCAACCGGTCAGCTGATCCTATCGTCTGCGCATGCGCAATCATGACCCGGTCCGTGTAGCCTGTGGACTACGCGCACATCCGGTCCGGTTAGCCACTTCGATAGCTATTTCATTTTAAATTAATAATTATTGATAATCTTATTTATTTTGGAATACCTAATGAGTTTTTAATAGATAAACTTTTCAGCCACTGACTGACATAAAAGGAAATTTACTGAAAAATAAACATTTTTATATGGTTGTTATCAAAAAATGTACAGTTAATGTAATTTTCCTAATCTCAAATGAGCTTAATATACAAATATTAAACATACTACAGAAGACAAACACTGAAGACATAAGATCATTTTTGGAAGAAAATGGACCGAGATATGAAGGATGGGAGGAAGACATAATTTGGAATTTTTATGACAGCTGGCTACACTCGCAGGCAGGAGTTTATTTTGAAATTCTATCCGTGAGTGTGGCTTGCTAGTGCCTTGGAGGATTTTCCCAACCACAACAGTATATTTTGAACTTTATGCAGAAGCTGTGCTTGCTGTTAGCGTAGATGTTGTCTTCACCTCTCTTGCTGTTTCCTTGGATTTAATTACTACAGTTTATATGTCTGCCGTCTGCCAATGGATCTTCATACATAATGAATTATTATTTGATTTATTAAGTTTATTTGAGATTTGGGAAATTATTTTACTTACCATTCTTTGTATAACAACTTTATTAAAAAGTTTAAAATGTTCATTTAATGTATTTTTATTTTATATCATTATCTGATAAGTGCTATAGAAATGCATTAGGAATCTTAAAATTAATATGAAAGTTATTTGTAGCAACCAAATTTAAATGAAGCGATTCATGTGAATTTAATATTTTCATTGTTTAATAATCAAACAAAAGTGCATAGCGTGAACATTACAAGAAAGTATTTTTTATAATTTTATCTTTTCTAACTCTCCCTATCACTAAATAACAAATTAAGCATAATCTCCCTATATTAAAACCTTTAAGATTTTCTTCCTTTTTAATTCTTCAAAGATTGATTTTATATTAAAGAAGTAGATACTTCAATTTTTACTATATATTATATATAAAGAGAGATATGAGAATAGGACACAGTGGACCATCCACTATGTTTTATTTATTTTTAATGACTAAGTTATTACAGCATTGGATTGATTACTTATAACCTTTAAAACACATCATTAGTTTAGAATAAACCATTTTATCTTGACTGGTTGTTTTGAGCTTCTAAAAGTAAAAATTTTCATCAAACTTTTCTTTATTATTAATTAAAGATTATAGATAAATAAGAAAAAGTCAATTTTTTCATAAAGGTAAATTAAAACGAGAAAAAGTTGTAAAGTAATTATTTAAACGAAGAAAAATGTCAATTTATTTAATATAGTAAACAATATTATTGTTTCTATTACTGTTTAAAAAAAATACAAATATTCCTTTTATTACTAAAATAATCTCTGGCAGGTTCTGAAATTTTATTGTTTGTTTTTGGTGTAACATAAAACAGTTTTACAATGAAAACTTTATGGTTATTAATCTGTAATGTATATTGATGTTATCTTAAAATCTTTCTCGAATCCAAAAGTATTTCAGGAAATTTTCAGGCTTGTGATTATTTTGGAGCTTCATTTTTAAATTTTAATGACAATGACTTTATTTTCTTTAATAACTTCACCTTACTTGAAATTGTTCCTGTATTATTGTTTCTGTTCTGTTATTATTTTTTAAATATAAAATTTTTTTTAGACTTTTTCTGCTTTGTTTTGTGTTAAAATGTTATCTGCAAATTTGCATTACTATGTTTTTTGGAGGTAAAAAGGAAATGAAGAGGAATTATATTATTAAAAATTAAATTTACATTATATGTCAAACATACTTACAAGGAAGGTCTCCATTGGGGGCATACTCAGAATTTTTTGAAAAAAATACTAATTAAACTACTCATGTAGGTAATAAAGGATCAGTGAAAATTAGCGGCGGAATTACATTATTAGATATGTAAAAAAAATAAAATAGTTTGGAATAATCGGCGTGAAAAGCTGAAAGCGACGCGCGATTTGGCGAGCAGTGCATTTCCTCGCCAAAAGCAGACGATTTTAACGAATCTGAAAATTGATTTTAATTGACTTCACTGTTAAAAATCTGCAGCATTTACTGCAACGTCACTCCACTACTTTTATAGAATATCTCTCTTCTGACCAATGAGAATGCTCCATAGCACGGTGAATTGATCGTGTCATACACTGTTAAAAATCTGCTGCACTCTGTTGCAACGCGCTCCACCGCTTGTATATAATATCTCTATTCCAACCAATGAGAAAGCTCCATTTCACGGCCAAGTAACCGTTTTCTATACAAGCAAAAGAGTGCGTTGCAACAAAATGCAGCAGATTTTTAACAGTGTATTTTTCAATTTGGAACAATTTTAATCAATTTAAATTGTGTTTTAAATGATAAAATATATTAATTTCATTTTGTTATAAGTACATATAAACGTATATGACAAAATTACACTTAAAGTAAAGTAAAAATGTAAAACTAAAATTACTTAAACTAAACTTATTTAAATAAATTGAACATAGAAAGTTTTTTCTTTAAAAAGTATTCGAAGCGTAAAAACGTATTTTTCAAAATTTCGTTTTTTCGCCAACCGGAGATAAATCGCCAAATAAACGAAATTTTTATTATTTTTTTACGGATGTTATAAGGAGGTTCCGCCGAAATTTTTTTCATATACATATATAACTATATGAGAAGAACATTCTGTAATTTTTTCAGATTTTTCTGAGTATACCCGTATGGAGACCTTCCTTGTTAATAATGGATTGCTCCAGTGGCATAGCTAAGGGGGGGGGGGCGTCCGCACCGGTGGCGTAGCTAAGGGGGGGCATGGGGGGGCGTCCGCCCTGGGCGCCAAGGCCTAGGGGCGTCAAATTGAGAGAAATTGTTATATATCTATATTGGGGTGGGGGCGCAAAACTTCTTGCTGGCCCCGGGTGCCAAAAAACATAGCTACGCTACTGGATCGCTCCACTTCTGGGACACAGTGGTCCACTTTATGAACATATGCAAATAATAATAATAATAAAATGTATTTAAAATTATTATTTTTATTTTATTTTATTATTATTATTATTATTATTATTTTTTTTTTTTTTTTTTTTTTTTTTTTTTTTTTTTGCTTTGGATAGCTGAGGTCTCTCTTAAGATCACTCCTTGATTACTTTTTGATTTTGATTGCAGATATTTTTTATAAAGTTGCTTTCACTTCCAAAACTGGTTCAGAAAGTGAAAGTAACTTTATAGAATATACCTTTAATAATAATTTTATAAAAAATATAGAAACAATAGAAATATTACTTATTCAATCTTTCATTAATTTAGAATAAATTGAATGCATTTTAAATACTACTTTTTCAAAAATATCATAAAAAAATATAAATAAGCAAAGTTGGTGAATTCGTAAGTTGTAGAACTGCTATTAAATACTATATCCTTTCTATTTTCATTTTAATTACTTTCACTTTAACAGTTTTTGTTAATTCCAAAGTTAGAAGCTTTCTTTTTAATAAACTATGTTTACGCAATGTTTTAAGTAATAATATTTAATAATACTAAATAATAGAATTTCTAGTAAAGGTATTATTTCTGTTTTCATTATTGTTGTTAGCATTTATTATTATTAGTATTTTTTTTTTGGGGGGGGGGGGGTAATAAGTTATATTTACACTTTACACAACAGTAATGTTATTGTTGCAATATTATCTTTGCAGCACAGATGTTTCTAAAGTTACTGCAAATTTAAGCTCCTATTTAAATGATTAATGAATAGCAGAAAGAGTTGCCTTTGCTTTCCTTCTATCTTTGATCGTTTATAAGTAGATATTAATGTTATTCAAATTTGTTTTCCCTTTTAAAAGAATTCTGTTACATAGTCCTCTATGTGTATATGAAAGGTTTAAAGCAGTTGCAATAATAATAATAATAAAAGGGATAAACATTATTGCTTTTATATGAAAATAAATAAGCCTAGAAAATAGTTTTTATACCATATTATAGTTTTTATACATCTGTATCTTATTAGGGTCATCCATAAATATCATACATTTTTTCAATATTTTTACTCCCCCCCCCCTCCCCCTCCTTTGTCACTAACAAGAAGAGGATGCGAGGCCCCTTATGCAAATTAAAAGAAAATTAAGGTGATTAAACAGTTTTTGGAACTCAAGTACCAGAAAAAATAATAATAAAGGGGGGGGGGGGAAGAGAAAGGAAGAAAAGCACTTATAGCACTTAAAGGTTGAAAATAATTTTTTATTTTAAATTTAGCGCTCAAAGTAAAAATTATGAAGCACTAATAAAAATATTTCATGTTAATTGGAATTTTATTCACATTCTTTTTTTTAATTTATTGATATTTAGGTTCTTTGATTTTCATTTTTGGCAATTTTCTTTTAACCAGGGTGAAACTAGATGGGGCCCATGTTCTGATTGCCAGAATGAAAAGCGAAGGAGGGCACCAAATGAAGAATTTGTCATTTCATACAAAAATGTATATATATGAAATAAAAGATGCTCAAAGCTAATGTTAAATCTATGGGAGTATTTTTTACAAATTTATGAAAGTAACTTTATGTATAAAAAAATCCTTATGCAAGTGAGAAATTTTAAAAATAATGCTCTCATAGGTTTAACATTTGTAATCTTGTTTCTTCATATAACTAGCATATCCTCTTAACATTCAAGCTGATGTTAATCTTATGGGAGCATTGTATTATAAATATTGTATTTATTATAAAAGGATTTATATTTTTAAACTTTTTTTTTCTTTTCTTTTTAGCAAAGGGTACCAGAGTTAGTAAACTGTTATTGTGTGCAAGGGAGGGGGGATGCAAAATTTATGTTTGCTTCAAATTAAAAAAAAAAAAAAAAAAAAAAAAAAAAAGTTTTTTTTTTTTTTTTAACCTTTAGATTATTTGTAAAACAGCTATTTTGTTCCTTTAAAAATACTAAGAATCCTTTTTAAAGAACACTGGTTCTCCATTTTTTAATTTTAAAAGTACTTAAAGTATTCATAATTATAATCAGTATGCAAGTCAAAAGTACTTGGTAACTGTAATTATGCTATCATCATTTTCTCTTTAAATTTGCATCTTTATTTATCTACTGCAATTGTTACTCTACATTAACATAACAAACCTATGTTTACTGTTGAATCACTAGAAAAAAGATTTAAAAAAAAAAAAAAAAAAAAAAGAAAAAAAAAAAAGAAAAAAAAAAACCTGAAAACTAATTACTTAAGAAATAACAATTGTTTTTTCATTGAAAAACAAAAGTTTAATTAAAGTTAATTGAATATAAAAAACATAGTTAAAAATTACTTAAGTTTCAAAACAGAAGGTTAACCATTTAGACGCCGAATTAATATTGCAATGTAATAATAATTTTGTTTTTTCTATATTACAGCTTCAAATGTTTTAATCTATGCATACAAATTTAGAAAATAGCAAACAAACATATTTCTGCAGTTTTTTTGGCTGTTTTCATTCCAGTGTTTGCATTTTGGAACGTGATTATTGATTGACAATCTATGCAAATATAATAAATTATTTTCCGCTATATGCTATTGTATATTGTTCTTGAGTATTTTTCCAAATTCCAAAAACATTTAGATTCTTAGTGGTCAAATGTAAGTAATATAGAGAAAACGATAAAAGCAAATAATATACTTTTTATGCAAATTAATGAATTTACATATTCCTTAATACCTGTGATAAATGCTTAAACATAAATATTTTCATTTCAAAAGTTCAAATCAAACTTATATTTTATAGGAAAAATAAGGACATTGTTATTATGTTGGAAAAATATATGTTTTGTATTACAAATAATGCAATGTTCCCATTTGGGAACATTGGCGTTCAAACAGTTAAAACTGATAAAATTAGTAAAAAGCAAAAGCATTGACAGATAAGAGAATTGAGGTACTACTACTTCAATGCTTCAAGATAGAAGCCTTTTCTTCCAGACAAAATAAATGAAAAAGCGAGTAAAGTAAGGTGCGAAGTATGATTTTATTTTGAAGTTTAAGGAAGAGGTTCCTTTAACGAAGCATTCAAACATTTAAATGCTAAATTAATATTGACTACTTGAGCTTTTTATTATATGCAATGCATTTGCGACATATTTGAGATAATTTTATAAGCAATAATGATTCACATCAAAACTGTCCTTAGGTAAGATACTGGCTGTGCCCCTCTTATTACTGATTAAAGAACAATTTCATTGTTTTACATGGTTATAAAGCAGATTTTAGTAAATATATGACTTCTAAAAACCAACATAATGAAAAGCCGATGTAGCCCAAATAAATGTAGCATTTGGCTATTTCAAAGTTTCATACAAGGAGATCAATCTTTTATCACCAGACAAAATAGAAAAGTGAAAAATGTCTGTATTAACACTATGCAACATATACTCTGCTGCTTATTATTCCTCGCTACCTGTTTTCACTTAAGAAAAGCTTTTTGTAAAGACTTCTTCTTTCTCCCCCTGTTTGTGTTTTTCTTTATATCAGTTTTTATAAATCAACTACACATATTAACAGAATCAGTTTTTATGCATCATATCATCATTTTACGTGCTCTGAGAAAAGTCCCTTCCCTCTCTCCCATATACACTCATCTATTTCTCTTTGTTATTAAAAGCTGAGTATTGTTTGAGAAAAAATAACAATATCTAAATGAATTATTTTTTAATTAAAAATTAGCCAATTAATACTTAGTGACTTTATATGGATAAAAAAAAGTGTATCATTTTATAAAAAAATAGCCCACAGCACATTTGAATAAATTTGTTTTAATTGTTATTTGTTTAGTAAACAGTTTTCCAAAACAACAAAAATATTTATGTGTTGATATGTACACATATATTCATTTAGCATATTAAGTAGAATTATATTCTGCACATATAATTAAATTAGTTAAATATTTTCTTATATTTTTATTATCATCATCACCACAATTTTAAAATTAAAAGCCATGATTCTAAATTTAAAATATATATACTTTTTTTTATTTTACATAAAATTTATATTGGAATAAAACTTTTCTAGACACGTAAACAAAAATGATAATTAATCCAAAAATGTAAATAGTAGTATTTAAATAAGAATCAAGAGTAAAATAATTGTAATTGTAACCCCCCCCCCCCCCCTCAAAAAAAAGTATATTAAAAAAAAAAAAAAAAACTAAGTTGCAATGATGGTTTAATAAAAGTATGTAAATAGCATCATATTAAAAAATAAAAACAAACTGTATGAAGTAGTGGCTAAAAAAAAATAGCTAAGCAAACGTAAAAATATCAAAGTGCTATCAAAAAGCAAGCTTGTAAATAAACAAAAAACCACGCTGTCGTTTGATTTAAATGTCCTTTGCATTTGATATGCCCTTTCTTGCTCCTTATTGGCTTATCATTCATCGAAATCGTTTGCAATCGATGCGCTTTTTGGTAATTTTGCAGACGGCAGTAACTACATGTAACTACATGCAAGCGTTACAAATGCATGAGTATTTGCAGACCATGTCGTCATCCTATTGCAATTTGGCTCATTTGCAACCGTTACGTTTGCATGTACTCCGGCGATAGAAGTCGTGAAAAAAGGACTACAACTTTCACTCCCATGTTTTCTCCCATGATGCTTATTATGATACTTCTGTTCTATGTTCTTGGGATGTGTGTGTGTTTTTCTGCGTGAAGTTATGTGATGTCTCGTAATAAATGTATGTTAATTATTATTGAAGTACTAGCAGCCGTCGCCCGCTACGCTGGTCAGTTTTTTTTAAGAAACTTTGAATCAAACGAAATTTTTATATCATAGTAATTTTTAGTTTTATATCGTACTTTAGACTGTCTGTCAACGGTGAAAAATCAGTCATCTAAACGGAAATTTCAATGTTAGTCACCAATGAATGACGTAACGCTCAACATGTTAACAAATTTATTCCATAAAAATTCATTCAGCGGAACTTTTAAAATAAAGCCAAACTTTTGTAATTGGGTTCATCTGATCAAAAACATTTCCTAAGTATTCAATTAAACAACGTAGAATGTTTCATTTGTTACAAAATTTCCGAAAAATTATTCAACTAACAATGTAAAATCCATTAAAATCTATCTTGTAGAACTTAAGTTATAAGCGGCCGCAATGAAATCTCACCTTGCGTTTTATATATATTGAGATAATTAAATATAGATTACATAATCATGTTAACCTGATTATAGAATTCTCTTTCAAGATTTTAGGTTCGGCAGATTTTTTTGTGCTGTGATTAATACGAAATCCAGACTTTCTTTTATATATATTGATAAGGATTGAAAATTTCAGGTTTTGGTGCCGAAGACACCGCCAAATCAGGAAAATGTGAAGTATCTCGCGAACTACAGGACTTAAATGAATTTGCTTGGTACCATTCGATTCAGTATGAAAAAATACACTAAAATATGTTATCAGTTGAAAAATAACTACAAAAGCCAATTTTTAAGGAATTTTTTAAAAGCTCGTTCCTTTTTTTAACCCCCTTAGGGGTGGAATTTTCGAAAATCCCTTCTTAGCGGCACTCGATGTTATCAGAAGTATTTTTACCCCAATTTTCAAGATTTTAGGTTCGGCAGATTTTTTTGTGCTGTAATTAATACGAAATCCAGACTTTCTTTTATATATATAGATTATGATTCGGCGGACCCGAACACAAACATGACATTTTTAAAATGGTCGAGCGACCAAAAAAATATTTTCTGGTCCGCTTGAAATGGATTGACCCTGCGCCTATTTTATCCGATTTATTTGTTCAGTATAATGTTTCTTCTATGTGCTATATGCAGTTGCACACCCAGGATTAAGGTTTGGAGGGAGCTAGTATATTTTAGAGGTCTATATTTTCCTGATCTGGGTAAGAAAGACAGACGAGCTCGGTCCGATTTTTTTACATTTTATTAAAAATGGACGAGATGTGTCGTTCTCGGACATACATTTTTTCTGTTGACTTGATACAGAACGAAGACTGGGTGGTGGAAGGGAGAGCAATCAGCGAAACCTGAGGAAATGGCCTCTGAAAATTTTTGATGGGGTAATTCTGAAGGCTTAAATTTTTTTGGTAAATAAAAAGAAAATATTGTTTTAAGTGGTGAATATTAAAAATGCTGATATTTCAAATTTCATAAGAAAATTTATAAATAAGAAAAAAAAAATGCGAAAAGAATATTTTTAAAATTTCTATTTTGTAGAATATATTAAAAATAATAAAAGTAAACTTTCATAATTTTAGAAAACTTTAAATAATTAGTTTAATCTTCCTGTCTCGCTGTCTGAGAGGGTCTTCAGCCCCCATTAGCTTCCTCCATGGGTGCCCCAATTATTATGTTTTCTATAAATTTGCAATTTTGTTAGAAAACGGTTATAATCTGACTAAGAATCTATAAACCAGCCAGGTAGTTAAAAACTCGAAAGACTACAATGTTCAAAATCGGAATTGTTTAAATCAACCCATACCTTCAAAATCTCAAACTTGATCTCCTGTGTCATATCGCTTGTCGTAGAATGTTTAAAAATTTTATCATTTGTATTTTGCTGTTTCTGCATTCACGTGCAAATTTTGTGTTGTCTCCTCGTGAATTGCTTCTTTCGATGCTCTCGGAAAACTCCGTACAAACTCAGACAGTAGAGGAAATTTATTTAGTAAATGCCAATTGTCAACCTCTGCATTTATATATATATATATAATTATCAGTTAAGTGATTGTTTTGAATGGTTTTAATGCTACTGAATTTGCACAATCTCGATGATGCTTAAAAGTATAAGTATTATTTAGACATGTTTTTGCTGTTGTATGCTTCAGCCTAGAGGTCTGCATGGGCAAAAATTTTCAGCCCCAGCCACGGCCCCGACTCATGGAAGTAAGAACTCAGCCCGGCCCGATAAAAAATTTAATTTTCGTCCCGACCCGACCAGCAGTGACAGATTTATGGCAGGCAGGGTTGGCACGGTTTAAACCAATTGGTTTTAACCATGGTTTAAACCAAATGGTTTTTTTCTCAAAAAAACCAATTGGTATTTTTAGAATCCAAAAAACATGTTTTTACAAAATATCTGTCTGTGACTTTGTCCGTCTGTCTGTATGTGACATAAATTTTGTGGGAACTCTATCTCAAAAACTAAAGCTCGGAATATAATAAAAATTCATATTCAGATAGTCCTTAATATAAATTGATGCTGATTAGCTTTTGGTGTGAATCGATCAATTACTGCCGCTGCTGTGCTGCCTTTTTTATGATTTAAGCAACCGCTATATCTCAATAACTAATGCAGGGATTTCTATCAAATTTCAGATTCAGTTAGTTCTTGGTATGAATTAATGCTTTTTGCATTTTGGTGTAATTTTCTCAACAGGTGGCGCTCCTATGCTGCATCTTTCTCTATTTTTGCAATAGCTCTATCTCAAGAACTAATGCACGTAATTTAATAAAACTTTATATTCAGGTAGTCCCTGATATATAGTGACGCTGATTAATTTTTGGTGTAAATTGATCAACAGCTGGCGCTGCTATTCTTCACTTTTCATGATTTTTTCAATAACTCTAAGAACTAATGCGCGAAATTTATTAAAAGTTTACATTTAGGTAGTCCCTGAGTAATTTGATGCTGATAAGTTTTTGGTGTGCCGCTCAACAGGTGGCGCTGCAATGCTACATTTCCACGATTTACGCAACAGCTCTGTATCAGCAATTAACGCACAGATTTCCATCAAACTTCAGATTCAGTTAGTCTCTGACATGAATTGAATTTGTTTACATTTTGATGTAAATCACTTAGCAGGTGGTGCTGCTATGCTGCATATTTCACGATTTCCGCTATAGCTCTATCTCAAAAATTAATGCACGGATTTTCATCAAACTTCAGATTCAGTAACTCTGTGAAATGAACTAGTTCTGTTTATAACAGATGTAAATTTTTCCATTTTTAATTTTTGGGTGGAAAAAAAAAAACCTTGGCCCGGACTTTTTTTCACCCAAAAATGAAAAATGGAAAAATTTACATCTGTTATAATTCATTTACCGATTGAATAATCGTGTTTAAAATTATTCTAGTTCTGTTTACGTTTTGGCGTCAATAGCTCAACAGGTGGCACTGCTATGCTGAATTTTTCCTATTCTTGCAATAGTTCTGTCTCAAGAACTAGTGTAAGAATTTTTTCATCAAACTTCAGATTCTGGTATAGCTTGATAAATATTGCTGTCTATATTTCAGAGAATATTTTAAGAAATTTTTACTGGGCGAAAATAGGTTTGGTCTTTTTTTTTTTTCACAAACAAATGTTCATATATTATCACTGCTTCGCTTCCCCTGATAACAGAAAATCAAATTTTAAGTATATTAACTTTTTGACAAACTTCTACACCTTATTAGTTATCTCTATTCAGGGATGCCACTTTTCCACCAAAGGCGGATTTCCGCTCTTTTTAATTTTTAAGAATCTGCGATTTTTTAATTTTTAAGATATCGCGAAATAAAACAGTAATTTTCACCGAACGATTGTGAAATTAAACAGCAATTTTCATCAAACAATCAAGAAATACAACAGCGATTTCCTTCGAACGATCGCGAAATAAGACGGCGATGTTCATCAAAAGATTGCGAAATAATGTTAAACGATCGCGAAATAAAACAGCTGTTTTTGTCAAATGATTGAGAAATAAAATGCCATTTTTTATCCATTGATCGCGAAATATAATGGCCATTCATCATCTAACGATTGCGAACTATATTGACGGTTTATCATGTAAAGATTGCGAAATAAAACGGCGATTTTCATTAAACGATCGGGAATTAAAGCGGCCCTTTTGTAAAGCAATCGCGAAATAAAACAATTTTCATCAAACGATCGCGAAATAAAGCGGCGATTTTCATCAAACCATTGCAAAATAAAGTGGTGATTTTCGTCAAACAATAGCGAAATATAACGGCGATTTTCACTGATCGATCGCGAAATGTGACGGTGATTTATCATTTAACGATTGCGAAATAAAGCGGCGATTATCTTAAACGATTCAGAATTAAAACAGCGATTTCCATCAAACGATCGCGAATTAAAGTGGCCATTTTCGTTAAGCAATCACGAAATAAAACGGCGATATTCGTCAAACGATCCTGAAATGATTGCTAAATTGATTTAAAATCATGCGATATATAAAATTCCTCATGGAGATTACTACATTTGTTGTGAACCTTAATTGCTATGAAATACTGTGAATTAGAGAAAAATCATTTTTATTTTATCTTATAAGTTTTCATGCACAATGAATTAGCAGCATATTTCAAACTGTTACACTCATTTAGAAAGACTTGTGTTCAATGTTTACAAAACAATTTTTTTAATAGTTAAAAAAGTTTGTCATAAATCTGATTCTTTTTTTAGTTTATTACAAACAATATAGTTTAACAAAATTCATATATAAATGAGAAAAGTCTTTTTCAACAATGAAACAAATTAAATTTTTGACCAATGAGAGACTATGTAGCTTTGCAATTATTTGCATTCACTGGGACATTCCAGTAGATTCTGATAAGGTATTTAGCCTCATGGCTGAAAAGAAGTCATGGAAATTGCTTCTGCACTACTAGTAAATTTTTTGTACTAAGAAAGAGTGCTGAATTTATAGTTATTGTAATCAGAAAATGTGAAATAAAAATTCTAGCAAAAACCATGCTTTGTTTGGATTTGCGAAGTATTATTTTATAAGACAGAAATTTGAGAGTAAAAATAATTTTTAATATTTTTGCATCTTTATTGAACAAAAATGTTATTTTATGTTTTGACACATTTTAATTCTAGAAATGTAAATTCAGCCAAATAACTATCAATTTCCTAGAAATTTTAGACTGATATAAAACTGGTGATATAAGACTGATATGACTCGTATAAAAAATATTTTCAAAGCAAAATTTTACAAAATATTTTTAAATTTTCAACTATAAGCTCTTTTAAAGATGCTTTTACATTTCCCAATAGCTTCTGGCATTTTCTCAAATGGTTTGAAATAGGTATGTTTCCAATCTTTGTAATTCACATCAAATAATCTTTGATAGCTACCTTAAAATGTTATATTCAAAGAGAGCTTGAAGAAAATTGCTTCTACATAATCTTATTTTCTGGAAAAGAATTTGAAATCTTCTCTCAATTATTAACTGTAATGTTAAGAAATATTAACTGTAAAACTTTTCATTCTAATTTCTTCTTTTTTTATGCATGTTAACATATTAGAATTTTCTATATTATAGAATCTTTTGTAAAGAATTTTTTTATTGAATGAAATCTTGAAGAATTTTTACTGTCAACAACGCTACGTAAGTTTTTAAGCCAACTGGTGTCTCTTTAGCCCAATATCTACAACTGTTCCATCCAATGTTAAACCTTGGGATTTATGAATTGTAACAGCAAAAGCTAACTGCAGAAGAAATTCTTTTCTTGAGCAATTTATCTTTCCATTTTTCCAGAGATTTAATTATTATTGGAATTAGTATGCAGCCATTCTCATAAGTTGAATGACTCTAGTTTTCAAATTTAACTATGATTATTCGTGATATCTGGTCTGATGGTCTGTGATTTTCTTTATATATAAAATCTGTAACATAGCCTAAAGTCCTGTTTACTAAACCTTTTTCAATTCACAAATTAGAACATAACATTATTTTAGATCCAATTGATAAACTAAGAAATGGTTCAAGTCCGTTTGTCATTTCCGAATCGGCCAACTTTGCATTAGTACAACTATAAAAAGCTTGAATCAAAGGAACAGATTTACACAATTCTTTTAATTTTTCATTTATATAACGAATTTAATAATTAATTTTATTTGTTTACAATTCTTTTCTTACCACTTCTTTTAAAAGGTTTAAGTATCTGCATAAGTGATTTTGCAGAGTAATGAAAATAAATTATATTTATTAAATTCATTATGATTAAATCTATATTTATTTACTCCATGATGTATATATATATTTTTAAAATATACGTATTTCATTTTTTATTTATTTGCAAAAATGTGTCCGTAATAGAAAAGCATGTAAAATAAATTACTTAAAATAATAAATTTTTTAACATTTTTCTATAAAAAAAATTATATTGCACAAATCTACAGATTATAATTTATTTTTACGTTTAATTTCAAGTCAAAATACTTTTTTTTTTTTTTTTTGTAAAGGGTACAACAAAATGTAATTTGTGTAGTCTAGAAGAAGATTTGCTTCGCTCATCATAATAATTTTTACTGTTACATAAAGAAACAGCAATTGATACTTTTATTTGGAAAAAAAAAAAAGTATGATTAATTTCATATGTAGATTAATCATTTTAAGATCGCACCCTCATGTTGTGAGACATGCACACACTAATATTAATCCTATATTTTAAATCTATTCAAATTGCACTTCAATACTTTTTAACGCTTTTCCTCTTAGAATACTCAAGGATCTCATCTCAAACATTTTTAGTTTGTGCTTTTTTTAATTTTGTTGCAACTTTTATATATATATATATATATGTATATATATATATTAATTTAATCAATTAATTTTGGCACTGTGGTAGCAACTTTAAAAATATTAACATGCATAAGATTGAAGAAAGTTTTGGGATTGCCACATCCGACTAGATTTTTTTTCTCTTCTTCTTCTGGATTGTGTCTAACAAAGTGTTATTTTTCTCAAAAATAAATAAAAGTTTCAAAAAACTTTCTGAATCCACCCCTGACCGAAAAACCCTGTTAAATTGTGAAGCCTTATATATTATAATATCAAGAGTGCAAATCTTCCTGCTAATTTAGAAAAAGAAATTGAATATCCTATTGAAATGAAAAAATTATTTACACTTATTTTTAATTAATAAATTTTAATTTAAATGAATATAGGCTAGAAATTTTTCATTTTAGTTCTTTCAAAAGAATAATATTGCATGTAAGGACTTCAGAACTCGCCTTATCCAAAAATAAATAAATAAAAATTTTTAAAAATCATGTTTTCAGTACTCATCTATTCTGTTTGTAAATTTGCACTTGAAAAAAAGAAAGAAAGAAAGACTACAATCTGCTACAAAAATTAGTCTACTTAAAATTATTTCCTGGATAAAACAAGTTTTGAAACCTACGTCATTTTGTACATATTATTCAACAATTTTAAAGTATAACAATTTTTAGATTATATGTCTGCAAGCTACGGAATATGGAATAATAGAATTAATTATTATTTAGACTATAGCATTCAAATGAACACTCATAAAAAATAATTTAGTTTAGAAATAAACGATTGGTACTACCTCCAGCACTCCTCAACTCCTTTACTGAACATCTGCAAATCCAAATCAAAAATTGTGTGTAATGGAAAAGTACAGTTTTCTTAAAGAACTATGTGCCCTAGGGTAATCACTATAATTTACCTACAAAGTTTAAATTTAATTCTACTATCCCTTATTTTTTCATAATTTTAGTTTCAGTAGATCAGGAAATGGAGGAGGATATAATTTTGCACTAGGTTTTCAATGATATCTTTGAAAATATATTGTTTAAAATTAAAAGATTCATTTTTCTACACTAAAAGTAAACTGAATGTCAGTATTCCAGCACATTTTTTTTTTTTTTTTTTTTTCTTCTTAGCAGACTAAATTTGCATTATGCACAAAAATTTTGAAATGTTCGAATTGTAGGATTGAAAAAAAAAAATAGAAAGAATTGAAAAATAAAAAATAAAATTAAAAATTGGAAGAATTGAAATAAATAAATAAATAAATTTGAGAAATTTTTGATGAAAATGCTAAAGCGCAAGCAGTTTCGGTGATAACTTGGATACAATTGTATTAATAACTAACTGATTAAAATTTCAGAAAGCTCAGATGATGATAATTTTTTTTTTTTTTAATCTTAAGGGAACTGATTAAGAAATAAGGGAATAAAGTGAAAGGAAAATACATTCCTTTTACGATTAGCTATTTATATTCTTTCACGAAATTTTTACACAGTCGGCAAAACTGTTAAATTTATAGCTGGTAATAATTTCAAAGAGTTCAGATAACAAGAACTTTAAACGCTCTAAATTTTTCTAATGGATAAAGGCAAACAATGTCTCTGAAACCTATATAGCTCATTTTAAAACTTTGTCAAATTGTACAGACTTATATACAATACTTGGTGAAGTAAATACTAGATTTGTTTCATCATGCATTAGGTATTTATGACAGCACTTTTTATTTTCTTGTGCTATTAAAGTATTTTATGCATATAGGCAATAATAATAGATAAAACAACTTTTCTGATAATGCAATATAATAAGAATGTTAAAAAAACTATGGGTTGTACAATACACATCAATTGTAAGAAAAATATAACGACTTATTTCATAATCAGAAAAATGCCAGGTTTTTAGGCTCAATCTGCTGATAAGAAAACTTGATTATATTGGTAGCCAGTGGAATGGAAGAGCAAGAAAGGATTCCTGTGGTACACACATGTGCTCAAAAGGACCAATAGGTATCATTAAATCATTATATTGAGACAAAGTGAAGCTGATCTATTTATATGATGCTGGGCAGTAGTGGGTTAATTTTCCATCATATACAAAATATTTATCTTGCCAATTTCCAAATTTATTTTTTGATGTTTTGAATGAAGTTTTTTTAATATAGTTTTAGCTTTTTAGATGGTATAATCGTCCGGGGGGGGGGGGGGGGTAATATAACGAAATAGCTGTGTTTGTCAAAATTCTAGACTGTTTTGAGTTATGGTCTTATCAATAAAATTTCAAGTTTGAAATTAATTACTCATTATCCACCACTTAAGCTAAAGTCTAGTTTTGCATATTCTAATATTGCATATTTAAATAAAAAAAGACATGTATTTGCTGAGTTACAGTATGTATGATGAGATCTAATTTAATAACTCAATGTTCATAAATGAATAGTTCACATGTATTAAACATATTTAACACGCTTAAAAAATTGCATGACTGATTTCTTTTTTTTTTTGTTTTGTTTAGCTTTGAAGTGTCAATGTGACATATGTGGTAAGGCTGCTAATCATACTTGTGAAACTGATGGCCTTTGTTTTACTTCAACCTCTTTGGATGATAATGCTGTTATTACACATTCATACAGGTACTTTTCTAAAAAAGTTTTCATATATGTAGATTAAAAAATATATAGAAGTGGTTTTGGATATTTTGTACTTATAAATACCTTAAAAAATTAAAAATAAATTATCATTGTGCATTTTTCTAGCATTTACAAGGAGACAGCCAAATATATGACTCATAAATTTAGATGAAACATGTTGTAGTTCTTAGGGGAAAAAACAGATATTTACTTACCATCCCAATTAAAAACAAGTTGGAAATTGCACGTAAAGCGTAGCAAATGAGGTGCGTTCGTTGATAACGAAGTTTTAAAATATTCGGATCTTGCTGATATAGTAGAGCGTACTTTGGATGCAGTATAGTGGTCGAAATCTTTGTGTTCCTGTAAATATGCAGGGAGTAATTTTTATTATACTTCATTAACGTACATCTTATTCATAAAATGTGAAGTAGTTTAATATAATTAAAACAACCCCCAAACAATGTTTCCCCGTAAAACATTATTTAGTAGAATACATTTGTGTGGCCCTGTAATTTAATAATAAATATTCTTTGCATCACAGATTGTACAAAATGTATTTTTTAGTACATATTTCATAGATTCATGTCAATTCTGTTATATTCAAATGAGTGTAACACCATCAAAATGCATTTGAAACTTTTTTCTCCATTGACCGTAATGTAATGGAATACTTTTGATTGTCCCTGTAATTGATCAATGCATCCGATTTTCATAACATTTGAAATGACTCGACAAAATTATGTAGTAATAAATATATGTTTTAAATTTCAAACGATTAAAATGCATTTGAAACTTTTTTCCCCATTGACCGTAATGTAACGGAATCCTTTTGATTGTCCCTGTAATTGATCTATGCATCCGATTTTCATAACATTTGAAATGACTCGACAAAATTATGTAATAAATATGTTTTAAATTTCAAACGATTAAAATGCATTTGAAACTTTTTTCCCCATTGACCGTAATGTAACGGAATCCTTTTGATTGTCCCTGTAATTGATCTATCCATACAATTTTCATAAAATTTGAAATGACTCGACAAAATTATGTAATAAATATACGTTTTAAATTTCAAACGATTAAAATGCATTTAAAACTTTTTTCTCCATTGACCGTAATGTAATGGAATACTTTTGATTGTCCCTGTAATTGATCAATGCATCTGATTTTCATAACATTTGAAATGACTCGACAAAATTATGTAATAATTATGTATTTTAAATTTCAAACGATTCGGTTGGGTAGTTTTTGCGTTGTTATATGTGGACAGACAGACGGACGGACTGAGCGACAACAATAGGTGCTACGTATTTACATAATTACAAACGCACCTAAAAATCACTAAAAAATCCTTTAAAAAATTTTTATGAAAACTGCAGGTATTTAAGAATGTAAGTCTACAGGGAAAATCCCTGTTTTTTTACCTTTAAGGGTGCTAGTCTCTCATCTTTCAAATTCCCCTTCGTAATGTTAAGTCTATGGGCTTTATGTGCATTTATACATATAGGTGAAAACTGGGAAATTTGATTAGTAGCCAAGCCAGTGGCCGGTAGACCCAGTTTCATTAGTGGCCACTTTTTAAGTACAGGTCAAAATGATTTTTTTCTCTTTATTTAGTGGCTAGTAACAAAGTTACGAATATTTGGTTAAAAATAAAACTGGCATTCCACTGAAATGAAAAATGTGAATTAGTAATTAATACTGCAAATAAAATTATAAGTGATAAACTATATTTAAATATACATAAATGCATTGTATAAAACAAACAAGGAAAATGTATTTTTAAATTTTAAAATAATTTCACATCTTTCTTGGATATTTTATTTTTACTTAAAGCTTAGTAGGATCTAATATCATCAAAATTAGCAAGTGGTAATTTATTAAGTTTGGTGAGTGTACAGATAAATATAAATATTCTTTGCTTTGGCTGAGATTTCAAAATTTTAGATGTCTTATTAAGGCCATCAGAGAGTGCCAATGTGTTGGTGAAGTGGGGGGAGTCTGCTTGGAGGCAGTTAAGTCAGGTGCTAAATTTGCAGTATTACTCACCTTGTGGCAAGTGCTAATTTTGTCCTACATTTTTAAAGTAATTAGCTATAGTGTTTGAATCTTTTTTTGGCACCTACATAAACTTTAATCATATATATATATATATAATTGTACCAGCCAACTATTACTGGTACAATTATTGAGCTATGGTAAGAGTGAAAGATATAAGATGCAGCAATATCCTTAAAATCTCCTTGCATACAGAGGTAAAAATGGTACAATTAATTTGAAATGCATGTGGAATTAAAATTGATGACTATATTTTGTAGGAAAAAACTATTTCTTGAAAATATAATCCAAATAAAGAGTTCATGGTAAAAAGCCAAAAAATAGAAAATACTACAAAGTTGCTAAGTCTGCTTTCATCCGATAGAAAGAATTAACCAATTCACTAATTAGATGTAAACAAAGTAGCGATTCATATATCCTTGATAAAAGCTGTATTTCAAAAGCAAATTAATAAGATTTTTAATCACCGAGTGGCGACTAAGGTGGCGATCGATCGCCGATTTTTAATCGCTACTTTTACAACTTTAATCTCCATGTGGCGAGTGGCGACCGTTGATTTACACCTATATTTATATAGTACTAGCTTTTGCCCGCGGCTTTGCTGGCGGTAAATACAATAGACTATGTAATCGACCTTTTAAAACTCATAGAATTACTGAGGGATAAGTGGAAAATAAATTTTACTTATTATTTTTATATATATTTACTTCAAAACAAAAACAACAAAACCAATTCACAAAGCTAAACTAAATCCTAAACCAAAGGGATTGTCTTATTCCTTAAAAGACTCAGCTTTTGCTTTAAACTTTTAGGGGAATCCCCCACCCCTTGGGAGGGGGTGGAATAATTCAAACCCATTCCCTTTTTGACATACATTAACAATACCACCGAACATACATTGTTATTATTTACAATATGATATTCCAGTTAATAATTTATAAGGCCATTTTACAACCAAATTAACATTTTTACATTGAAAGGTATTTAAGACAATATTGAAACTAATTTACATACAATGCTTAAATGAGAACATTAAAAAATTAATATACAATCAAATGTTGGATGCAAGTAATATTTTTCTTGACTTCCATAATTTTAATGCTTTGGACTATTAATGAGCTGACATTGACATGCATTAGATATACTTACATTATATAAGGCACAATACTACATTATAAGCATTAAGATATTGATCTTGTAGTAATGTTCTTAACATCAGTAATTTTCACATATTGCACTATATATCACGGTTATCAATTGAAATTATGTTTTGTGTTGTTAATCAATATTTACAGATAGCTATATAATAAACTGTAGAATAAACTATATTACCTAATAAAACAATAATTATTTGACTCTTCTTAAAAAAACACAGTAAACATGTAAGTGGGGGGAAATTAAGATCTTGATAAAGAAAAATATATATCCAATGAGCACAGAATAAATTAGAATGAAACATAAAGAGAAAAACCAACTGTCCCATTCTATTCCACTCTCTTTTTTATTGTATGGAACACTGAGGACACACAATGTTATCTTGTTTCAGAAACCTATCAGAATCCATGAGTAACACTTTATACCTGCTCCATACAAACTTCCACCCCCCCCCCTCCCATTTTTTTTAGGGAAGTGGGGGGGGGGGGTCGGAAAGAGACAAAAAGTAGCCTATGTCACTCTCCATCCCTTCAAATATCTCCACTTAAAAAATCACGTCAATTCGTTGCTCCGTTTGCTTTTCTTAAAGGATCTCTTTGTTTTAGTTCTGGGGATATTTCTAAAAGCTATGCTTAATTTAATATTTCATGTTTTAAAAGCCAATGAACTGTGGGTAAGATTTTAACACTGCATGTAAAATTAAGCATGTATTTTAGAAATATTTTGAAAACTAAGAAAAAATTGACTTCCATTAATCCTCTCCGGCACAATGTGCCCATCTAATTTCAGTTCCAAGCTTGTAAATGGCAGCAAGAATATTTTACTAACATTTTGCTTTTACAAATAAAACTTTAATAAAAAGCATTTTTAATTTCTAAAAAAGTCGTTTTTAAATTACATAGTCAATAATTTTACTAGGAAAATTTGCCTGTGCTGGAAAGGGTTAATGGGGGCTGGTTGTGTGAGACCCAGCACATTTTATTTTGTTTGAATCTCCCTAACTATCCATGCAATGTTGTGGATCACTCCCACATGACTAAGGTATTGCATGTGACAGTTAGACTAACTCACACGGGTTGTTACTGAGATTCAAGCAAAATAAAATGTGCATGTTAAGAAGAGTATACAGGAAAAAGGAGTTTAAAATATTAATTTACTGAGGGGATATTTTAAATATACAAATGCATCAAACGTTCATAGACTTAACATTACAGAGGAGAATTCAGAAGTTGAGTGACCAGCACCCTTAAAGAAAATAGCAGGTATTTTGGATAAAAAAAAACTGTAATGTCATTGCATATTTTTGCCCAAAGTACCTAAAATTTTTATAAAGTTAAAAATCCTGTATCCACACTAGAGTTTTTTGTCCGAAATTACAGCATTTTTGGTGAAGATTTAGTCTTGAATGCTGCAACAAGTGTTTCCTGAAATTAATCATTTTTATATGTAATGAATTTACACAGTATTACTATTAAGCGTAAAAGAAAAAAGCCCCTGTTTTTTGGTTAATTATCTTGATTAATCCACAAAATATAGTTTATAATTTAAGTGAATTTTCAACATGGATGCCAAAGATAAGTCACTGTTTCACAGGCATAATTACGGAGGAATGACTAGTTTTATTTTGAACTGTCTTTTTAATAAGATTTGCTTATGCATGTTTTACATATTTTTAAACTTTCGATTCTATATCAAACATTTGTCACTGCCTCAGTTGTTAATGATTTATTTACTTTTTAGATGTTTTCCCAAAAGGGAATTGCAACCTCCAGAGCATCCAATGGTATGCCAACATTCAGAAAGTTATGAATCAAAGTCTTTGTTTGTGATAAAATGTTGTAATAATTATGACTATTGTAACAGAGATTTGTCTCCTGCTCTAGCACCACCAAGATCAGTCATAGGTAATTTTTAGTTCTTTGTTTATTTTAAAGCAAGTACCTAATATTTAAAATAGATTTCAGATTTTCAAATTGGATAGGGGTATGTGGTAATATCATGAACTAAAATGCAATGACAGTAGCATATTTTAAAATAAGTATTTTATAATTATAACTAGCTTTAACCCATGGTTTCGCTCACTTAGAATGTAAGTTTTTCCAATACTTTTTAATTATTCTGTCGACCAATTTCACCAAATTAAACATATTGTCAAACTATTCGCCAAGTTTTGAAGGTTATGATTAAATAATATTTCTTAAAATAAAAGAATACATTAGCTTTCAATAAATAAAGAATCATAATGTTTGTCATAATTTCCAATAAAAATACTTTGCACATTCATGATTGTAATAAAATGTGCACTAGCATACATTTTGGCAGCATGTTGGTATAACCAGAAAATGCCGTAAGATAGCCAAAAACACTTCGTTCAAAATTACCCCAATTTGCTGTAGACTCGAATATGGAATAGGACTTTTTTAACAACATAAAATCAGGGCTTGAAAATTCTAAAAATGTTAAGGTTCCCGGCCGGGAACCTATATGAAAAATATAGATTCCCAAATGAAAAGTGTAAGTCCCAGGAAAAAATTATGTGCGAGTATTTATAAAATTTGCCGTTTTTTCGTGATTTTTTTTTTAACGAAATTTGCCGTTTTTTCACCATTCTTTGACAAAACCTGCCGTTTTATCACGATATTTGAACGAAACCTGTCGTTAAAAAAACAAATTACGAGATTTGCCGTTTTTGTGATTTTTTAATGAAATTTGCATCGTTTCGCATGATTTTTTGATGTATTTTGATGCATTTTCACGATCTTTAGACAAAATCTGTTGTCTTTTCGCTATTTTTGGGCGAAATTTACCGTTTATTTTCGCGATTTCTTAATAAAATTTGCCGTTTTTCACGATTTTTAACGATATTTGCTGTTTTTTCACAAATTTTTGATGAAATCAGACTTTTTATCGCGATGTTTTAACAAAAGCTGCTGTTTTTCAAGATTTTTTTCTAACTAAATTTGCCGTTTATGTGATTTTTTTAATGAAATTTGCGTTTTTTCTACGATTTTTTGTTGAAATTTGAGCTTTTCCCGTAATATTTTGACGAAATTCCGTATACCACGGCCGATTAGAGCTATTTTTTCGTTCTGTCTCCGGTTTTATACTTAATTTACGTGTTATGATGCATCCGCGGCATTGCAAGCAGACACGGCAAAAGGTTAGGTTCCTGGCCGTGAACCTGAATGAAAAAATATGCGTTCCCTGGAAGGATTTGCTCCCTGGGATCCCAGGAATGCTATTTTATGAGCCCTGATAAAATCAATATAACCCTTTTTTAAGTTAAGTATTTATTAAATGAAGCTTGGTAACATAAACCAATTATATAATGCATATGATAAAAAATACACCTACTTTCCAATCAAGATAAGTGGTTACAGCTGGATGTAAATACATCTGTCATTGTCGCAGTATTTTAGTTTAAGCATCCATGAAATACTATAATGATATTTAAAATTTCTGTCATTATTTTCAGTCCTCGGAACAGTCCTTTTCTGCAGAGGGGGCAACAATATATCCTATAAATTGTTTTAGTGATAGTTTGCTGTAACAATTGCAAGATAAAGCGGTATTTTAATGTTATTCGTGTGTATGTGATGAATCACCAAATACTGTTCTGATTGCCATGATTCTTATCCCATTCCTTTAATTTAAGATATAAACATTTCACTCATTTTATTTAAAACACACTCGGGGCATTTTCAAATTTTACTCACATATGCTGTCCAAGAGTAAAAAGAAGAAAATTCAAACATAAGATTGAAGATAATGATTTGAGCTATGCATTAGCTAAAGTAGATTATATTGAATATTTCTAACATGAAAAATTAAAAAAAATCAATAAAAATTTTTGAGACATAAATCTTCAAAATTGTGATCCTAAGCAAAAATGCTTGTCCCATTCCAAGTTTTATGTAATTAACTGTTATTATTTTTTAATAATCCAATTTAACTTATTTAAATAAAAAGGTTTAATTATTTTAAATATGAACTGTTAGTTATATGAATTTTTCCTAATTTTCAGAAAAATTAAGCTTATTAAAAATTAATCAGAATAAGTAGGGTGCAATTATACTGCCACATTGCTTAAGGCATACATTTATCATTTGATCCCAAAGAAAGGTGGTTTAGTAAGGTTTTAGTGTAAAGATGAAAATAAGCGTGCAGCAGTTGCCACTTGGCATGAAAAAAAGCTGCAAACTTTGTCAAAAAATTACGAAGAAATAAAAGAACCAGTGAATTTTTAAAAAAATCGTGGAAGCAAACACAAATTTCATTTAAAAGTCGTGAAAAAAAGACAGCAAATTTTTTCTAAAGATTGAAAAAAAAAAAAAAAAAACATGAATTTTGTCTACAAACAGTAAGGGATTAACTACTACTCAGGCCCCTAGGCTTGATTTTTTTTTTTTTTTTTTTTTTTTTTTTCAGACCCCCTCCTCTCCTTCAAAGCAATGTAGGCCAAGACAGGTTATTCAAAATACGTCTCTGCTCAATTAATTCATAAACCATTGATGAACGAAACATACTTCCAGTTGTAAAAAATATAGAAATTAAGTAAAGTTGTTGATTTGGTATTTGTTTTACATAACAAAATACTAAATTTAATATAGAGTCCTTTGGTCTTATAGGTTATGTTTAGGGAAATGTTGAATTTTGTATAAGAACAACAAAAGAAACAAGCAAGTGATAAAAACTACAGTAGAACCCCGATAATCCGGATCGGTTTTTTCAACTTTCAGAAGCGATTGGCGAAAAAGTTTTTGTTTTATTATTCAGAATACGACGATGCAACAAGTTAATGTTAAAAAAATTAGCCAATCGCTTCTCAAATTTGAAAAAAAAGCGAAAAACCCGATCCGGATTATCGGGGTTCTACTGTATTCCTTTACAAGCAAAACTTATCAAATTATGAATTTTATATAATATCAATGTTTTCTAATATTAAAAAGGAAAAGAAGTACTTTTTTGTACAAGTAAATGATAAACATTGAAATTTCAATAAAATAGTTTCTTTTAAAAATAGTTTCTGTAGACCATTAATTGAGTTCTACGTTTTTTGTCTGGTCCCAAACAAAAGGAATGACTGGAGTTCCACTGTATGTATCACTATTTATGATTAGTAATTTTTGGCTTAATCTCTTAATAAGCTAAAAGCTCGCTTAATAAGCTAAATAATGCTATTCAATAATAGTACTTTTTTATCAGAATAAGAAAATTCACTAAATTGGCAATGCTTGAGATGAGAGAAGGAATTTGTATCCTGTTGTGTGAATTTGCATCTTAAGCTTGCTGTTTCCTCAAAAAAAAAAAAAAAAAAAAATTATTGTGTATTAAGTGGGATTGCATAGTAGCCATTCTCATTTTAAATGTGATATCTTTCATCAGGGTTGCCGGCTTTTAGCCGGGCCAAAAAAAGCCGGCCGGCTTTTTTTGGTTTTATCCACTTACAAAAAGCCGGCTTTTATTTTTAAAGTGTTAATTTGTATCAAATTCATATTAAATTTGGATCGATTTATTTTTAATACATTTTTAATTATTTACTACAAAAAAAGTTATAAATTTCTATTTAATTTTTCAAATAAATAAGTCTTTATAACCGCTAAAAGTCAACTGTGAAGGCATTATGTCTGAAAAATATAAATCTTGGAAAAAAGGAAATATACTCAAAAAATGTGTTTTAAATTTCTATATTTCATAGTTCTACTTATGTTACACATTCTTAAGAATTATATTTAATTGAATTATGACAAAATGTAACATATCAAAGCATTCATGGAAACATTCTTACAGGCCAATATGTAAAGATTAAGTCATAAAATGAACAATGTTGAAAGAGAAATTAGGAAGGATTCAGTATTTGAGGAGAGTTTAACACAT
Source organism: Maratus speculifer (assembly GCA_964019185.1). Lineage (NCBI taxonomy): Eukaryota > Metazoa > Arthropoda > Arachnida > Araneae > Salticidae > Maratus > Maratus speculifer. The sequence goes on from OZ025292.1 coordinate 458,921,972, forward strand.
AATTATATAAAATTAAACAACAAAAAAAATGTTCTAATAAAATTTGTTGAATAAAAATTTTGAACAGGTTTTTGTTATTTAAAAGTGTATATATGCCCACTTGCATGAATGAATATATTCATGCATATGCTAATTGAGAATACTGAAATAAATTGGGAAATATAATATGTTATGAAATATACATAATTCGAAATACTATTTTCAATAGTGAGAAATGGTGTTTTTTTTTTTTTTTATGTATGATTTTAAATGTTTATAGCAGGGTTGCAAAAAACCCATCTGCCCAAAAAAACCCGGGTGGGTTTTAATGGGTAAAACCCACTATAAAAAACTCAATAAAACCCACGTTAAAGCAGGTTTGGTTTTTAATATCTGTGGTCAAACTTTATAGGGAATAAAACAAGACATTTTATTAAGTAATAACATAAGTAACTATAGTCCTCTTTAATTTTTTAAAGCAGTAAAAATGGAAAAACAAGGGTAAGATTTTTAAAGGTCAATGTAAATCAGGAAATCACTTGCTATGGCCATTTTATAATTTAGCTGACATATTTGCAATTCTGACTATAAACCATTAGCAACTCCATCAATGTGTTATTCTAGTATTAATGTCTTCATTATTGAAAAATTGAGTTATATCCCAATTTCTCATAATGAATCATAATTAAAATCCCAATCTTTCATTTTAATAAATTATTTAACTCAAAGTAAATTAAACATCATTAAAATTAGTTAAGACACTTAAAAATGTGTATCTTATCATTATAATGCTTCACTGTATAAAAGCCAATTATGGCCGAAAAAAGCCAATTTTGGCCAATAAAAGCCAACCGGCCTGGCTTTTTTTAATTTTAGCCGGCTTTTTTGCAACCCTGTTTTTCATTAACCTTATGGGTGCTGTTCAAGAAACAGAAAAAATCCATGTAAGTAGGTTCATATATTAATGATGAGTGTCTGAACTGGGTTTGACTGTGTTTACCAGCAAGATATGATTAATGCTGAATTTAGGATATCTTAAGATATATATAAAAATTTTAGGGACAGCTGTTTTGAATTTTTGCAAAAAAAATGCATTCTTGAATTTAATTTAGGACACGAATGTAAATGATCAAATGACTTCTGCTATACCATACATTTATCTTTTAACATTACAGGTAATGATGTATTAGATAAAGATTCACAACTGGGCACATTAGAAATAGCTCTTATTGTTGCTGCACCTATTTGTGTTGCTTGTGTTTTTGCTGTGATAGGATATGCTTTTTGGCACACTAAGTACAAGCAACGGCGTTACCAAGTTGATTGTGAAAACTCATTAGAAAGCTGTGAACCGATGTTGCCACCTGATCACTCAATTAAGGATATGATAGATATGACAACCTCGGGATCTGGATCAGGTATGGGTATGTTTATAATCATTACTCTTGAATCATAAGCTAATTACTGCACTTTATAATTACAGCTATGTTTGTGTCTTAGAAAAGAAATGTTTTGAGTCCTTCAATACCTTATTTTTTATTCCTGTAAGGTATTTAATTTGAAATAAATCTTTAAAATGTAAGTTGCAATATAATTTCTTAGTAGATTTTTCAGTTGAGTGAAATTTACAAAACTAATATACTTACAAGGTGTTCCAAAAATCGACTGTCAAATTCGGAGGAGTGGTAGTAAGTATCAAGATAATGAAAAATTGCCATAGAATTTAGTGTCACAAACAACCCATTTAATCAAAAATACAGGTTATTCCATACTAACTGAACCTTATTTGACAGTAATAATTTTCGGAAAAATAAAATATGTTATAATAAAACTTTTAATAGGTATGCTCATGTTGTACCACCATGTTTGTAACACCAAGTAAAAATAATATAAGTTTCTGTTATACATGCCAGCTGTATGCACTTGATACTTCACAGTTACAAGGCTGCCACTGGTGACAATTTTTTATTCCATCTTACACCACTTAAAAATCTTTCACATTCACTTTGACAACATGTGCTTTAGAAATATATTACAAAATTTATATTTTAAAATAGTGATGTAAATAGAATACAAAAAAATACCATATAACCCAGCATATAACATACATCACTAATTTCAGAGTATGTATTTTTATTTCAAACATATGCTGTCACATAATATACATCAAGTTTCACTCTAGATGGTGATATGTTTATATTCCTCAGAACAGATAGAATTAAAAAATGAATCTAATACAGATTTGGCAGTAATTAGGGATGTACCGAATATTCGGTATCTATTCGGTATTCGGCCTATTCGGCCATGTTACCGAATATTCGATTAGGCCGAATATCAAACTATTCGGTTAAGCCAAATATTCGGCTTGGCCGAATATGAAACTATTCGGCCTGCCGAATATTCGGTTTGGCCGAATATCAAAGTATTCGGCCGAATCAAATGCTTAATAAAGCCTTTTAAAACACATTTTTAAAAACTTTTCACGATTTCTGCTTTTAACTGTCAATTTATAAATATATTTAAAATAGTTAGAAATAAAATCATATTTAAATAAAATAGAATGTTTTTACATTATTTATTTGCTGTATGTAAAATTTAACTCAAGAAAACTTGTGTTTTCGTTTGTTGCATTAACAATAAAGAAGATACTATAACTATATTTTCAACTCACATGCTTTGATTTCTGTAAAATATGATATGATGAGAAGGATGGAAAATGCCACCATTCATAAGTAAAGAACTATGACTTAGGCATTGCTTTATTCAGAATTAAGTTGAAAGTATTTATACTTCATATTGAAAAAAATCTGCCTTGAGTTATTTAAAAAGAACAAATATGAGACTGTATAGTTTTTCTTCAACTATTTTTTTCATTATTTCTCTTTGATTTCAAAATATTTGTTTTAATTTGTTGAAGAAATCATGATATTTAAGATGATTTTATTAATTGAAAAAGTCTCATAATTATGCTTCTTAAAAAAAAAAGGGCAGATTTTTTTCAATACTGAATGTTCTTATAAAAAGTTCTTGTTTATTAAAGTATAAGTCTCTTTTATTAAATATCATGTAAAACTGTTTTAAAAAGTAACATTTTAATACCTTTAAACTTTGAAATATAAAAAGTATTTGGAAAGCCGAATATTCGGTATTCGGCCGAATAGTTACTATTTGGCTGGCCAAATATTCGGTATTCGGCCCAACAATTACTATTCGGCTAGCCGAATATTCGGTATTCGGTTCAGTTGTTGGCCGAATATTTGGTATTCGGTATTCGGTGCATCTCTAGCAGTAATTCAAGCTGTTTTTTACTTCATTAATTTAACTATTATGTGTTTTTATAAACAAAATTGTCAAGGAAAGGTTGTACATCAGAAGGCCGCAGCACAGACAATTACCTCATTAAGTTCACAGCTAAAATTTCAGAATTAGTTAAAACTCGATTTGCAGATTAAAATATAATTGGTCTGTGAAGTCATATCTTGGTGGAAAACATCTGAAAACCTGATTTTAGCTGTTGACTCATAAGTTTATTATTGTTTTCATGCACCTAAAAATATGAAAACTAGGAACAGGAAAACACAATGATAAACCTACGAGTCAACCACTAAAATCAGGTTTTCAAATGCTTTCCATCAAGCTAAGACTTGGCAAATTCATTGTGTTTTAACATACAAATCCAATTTTAACTAATTCTGGAATTTCAGCCATGAACTTTAAGAGGTGGTTGTCTGTGCTCCTGCCTCCTGGTCTTTAAAGACTGTAGTGTAACACATGGGTACAAGAAGGTGAAAAAACATTTACTACATAATGAATGCAAATTTGTAAATGGAATTTAACATCATAGTAGGAAATCTTATCTGAAATAATTATTAAATCATTTTAAAAATGTGGAATATCAAATTAATTTATTGGTACTAAGTATGGCCATTTATGCCTTGATCAGAGCAACTGTAAAGAACTTACTTTCAGGCCACCGATAGATGGCAATATGTTAAGAGTGATGTATCTCCAAGAGTCAAAATGTTGCTGCGATTATTTGTTTTCTTGCTGTGTGCATAAATTGTGTTCGTTAGATGTGTGTAATAAATCAAGAAAGGAGTACATGATGTTTTTTTTCGCTTGTGCTGTGGCTACTTACAAATGTGTACATAATCACATCTTCTTTACACAACAATGAGAATAAAATACATAAAAGGGACAGTGGGGAAGAAGACATTCCCAAAAATATAAATAAGAACAGTGGTGACCATCCACCCTCCCCTCCCCCCCAAGCCTAATGACGCCAATCCCCTCCCCCCCCCCCTGCTAAAAAAAAAAAAAAAACATAAAATAAAATAAATCTTCAAACTTAAAGATTGACACAGCCTCTCCTAAACAGAATATCAATTGTAATCAGTTGTAAATGTCGAAAAAAATTTAAAGTGATATTAAAATAAATCAAACTTTTTTTTAAAGTAAAAAAGTAAATATTAAGAATTTAAAAATCCCCCCCCCCCCAAAAAAAAAAAATAAAATAAAATAAAATAAATGTACTTTTTCTCAAATCCCCCCAAAAAATAAATTGTATGATTCATTTTGCGTCACCAAACTCCTCTCTGGGCACCCCTGAATGAAGACAAGTTCAACGAATTTTTCATGTTATCTGATAAGGAAAATAAAGTTTTTTAGAAAATTAATATTGTAAATTTCTTTGTTTATATTAATATATAAATACAATTAAATACACTTCTAAAAGTTTGGAATGTTATCTTCAATATAATTTTACATCAACCATTTTATATTTTTTGTATAACACACAGATAAAAAAAAATAAAGTGATTTTTTAGAGTTAAAAATGTGTTGTATACGTCAACATGTATGGTTGTCACCAGTAGCAAACTTGCATTTAGCACTGTGATTATCAGTTCATATGGTATCATCAATTACTTGAATACCCTATTTTTTCCAGAATTTTTTGAGATGTTATCACATTTTTAAAAAAAATGCATATTGTTACATTTTTAATGAATTATTTTTATTTTTTTGCAAAATTATTACATCAAGCAAATTTCAGATATGATAAAACACCTTGTGTTTTTGTTTAAATGGCTAATTTGTGACCTTATGTTGTAAATTTTTTATCCTCTTGATATCTACTGTCACTCCTCCAAATTTGTCAGTTGAATTTTGGAATACCTTGTATGTATACATAACGAAGCATTCTCATTACTTTTCTTAGACATCATCATTTTCATTTAGTACATGATAGTGTAATTGTAATCTATTCATGAATGTAGTTTTGGAACCTGACTTTTATTACTTTTGTAAGATTCAGTATTGTGTATTTTTAAATCCAGGACCTGAAGGTTAAGAATCTGTTACATTTATTCATTTGTTATTTAAAAAATGCTATGGGGAATGCTAACAAGTATTTTTCCAAATAAAAGAGACATGATGCCTCATATAGAGCTGTTTTATTTCATACTTATCTTTTTACCCAGTAGAGAGTGACAATCAAACATAGGTTTAATTTAAGTCAAATATAAGTTTAATTGGACACTTAGATTTTGATTCATACCTAGCTAGACTATGGAAAGCCTCCCAGCAAACAGTTCCTCACCAATTTAACCAGGGCCTGATTACTGCATAGGCGAACTAAGCCATAGCCTTGGGCCCACTGATAAAAAGGGTCCCAAATTTAATAAAATGATTTAGAAAAATTTCTTAACATTGCATTTTTTGCAATTATTTTAAAAAAAATTTGGTTAACATGGCAATAATAGCATATTAGTTTTCTGAATATTACATTTCCTGCAATTATTTTCTTTTTAACTAAAAATGATTTTGATTAACATGGCAACTGTCTGGTAATCTAATGATAGCTTTTGAATACTCCTTGGAGGGAAGGGGAGAGAGATCTAGTAAATATTTAGGTGTGAGGTAGGCCTCGAAAAAGTGCTGGGCCTTGGGACCCCCTATAACTTTAATCATGCTCTGAATTTAACTAAAGAAAAGGGGGAATTGCTCTAATGTCAGTGATTTCTTTCTTAAAGTTATTTCAAATTTAAAGATAATGTAATAACTGTTAGACTAAGAAATAAATTTAACAGCGGCAAATTGGGCTTTGAATTGAAAGCTGGGGGAAAAAAAACCCTCCAAGAATTTTAAATTTAGAATTTTAATAAAGTTTTAATTTTTTAATCCTTTGATATATACAGTAGACTCCCTCAAATCCGTATACTCTTAAAATTTGCACATAATTTATGGATGTAAACATTGAAACATTCAGTTCAGATGTAGGTGCAAAATTTGACACTTTTTAGTTTTATATCAATTCCATACATTTTTTAATTTATAATTTTTGTTAAAGTTACTGAATTCATGTTTTTTCATGAAGAATAAATTTATTTCTGAAAAAAATTCAAGATATTGTTGATATAACTGATAATACAAATCTCTAACCAAACATATTTAAGTATTAATCAAACATTTTTGGTTTTTAAGTCTGGCTAAACCTGAAATAAAACTTCCTTATTTTATGATTTTGATGTGAATTAGTATTTTTATGAGGCAAGTTTAAATGAATTATTTAAGGAAAATGCATTTAATCTTTATAATGAATACTTAATCATACATTATTAATTATTAACTTGATCTTTGATTTTAATAAAAGAATTATCTAAATTTTTATTGTTTTAATTTATTATTTATTACATTTCTTATATTGTAAGCATTTATTATAGTTTCGGTTGCATTATTAATTACATTCAAATTACTGTTTAAATAATGTAAACAAAGCAATGACCAGAAATCTGCAAAATTCTAAAATCTACAAAACCTCTGGTCCCAAGCTGTGCGGATTTGAGGGAGTCTACTGCATATATATATATATATATATATATACAGGGTGTCCCTGAACAAATGGTATATAAGCTAGGGGGTGATAGAACACATCAAGACGATTAATAGTAAATAGGAAACCAAGGGTCCCAAATGTTTTCCAAAGGAAATAGCCGCCATTAAAGTTTGGGGTCCAAAATTTCAAATGCACATAAAAAGCGGAAAAATTGGTCGATTGATTTGCAGTTTTCACTAAAATTATTCTTTATGTTGGTATTTTCTTGAAAATAAATTATAAAGATAAATTTCGAAAAATGCCGATAGAGGGCGGTTTAGACTTTGAAATAATGAAAAACTATTTTTTGCTGTGATTTTTTGCATCTCATTAAATGGTTTCGTAAGCTTAGACTTAAACTTAAATTTGGAGCTTAAATCTCAATAGTTGGAAGCGGTTAAGTAGCACAAACTTAACTGTGTTCAGAGGGTTTAAATTTCAAATGATTATAAAAAAGAGAAAAATTGGTCGATTGATTTGCAGTTTTCACTAAAACTATTCTTTACGTCGGTATTTTATTGAAAATGAATTATAAAGATAAATTTCAAAAAATACTGATAGAGGGTTTTTTAGACTTTGGATTAACGAAATCCATCCTAATACTATTTTTTGCCGTTATTTTTTGCATCTCATTAAATGGTTTCGTAGGCTTAGATTTAAACTTAAATTTTGAGCTCAAAATCTTAATAGTTGGTAGTGGTTAAGTAGCACAAACTGAACTGTGTTCAGAGGGTTTAAATTTCAAATGAAACGGGAAAACTATTAAAAAAAAAACAGAAAAATTAGTCGATTCGTTTGCGGTTTTTGCTAAAACTACTCTTTAAATCGGTGTTTTCTTAAAAATAAATAAATTATAAAGATAAATTTCACAAAATGCCAATAGAGGGCGCCTTAGACATTGGAGCAGCGTACAACTATTTTTAACTGTTATTTTTTTAAATCTCCTTAAATGCTCTCAAATGCTTAGATTTAAATTTTGAGATCAAATTCTGAGTCGTTGCGAGTGTTTAAGTAGCGCAAAAGTGAACTATGAGGGGGGGGGGGGGGGTAAATTTCAACACCTGAATACACTTCAGTTTGCACTTCTTAACCCCCCCCCCCCTCCCCAACGATTCAGAATTTGAGTTCAAAATTTAAGTTTAAATCTAAGATTTTGAAAACATTTAACAAGTTTTGGAAAGCATTTAATAAGATACAAAAAATAACGGTTAAAATTTGTTGTTGGTTACTCTGAAGTTTAAGGCGCCCTCTAACGGAATTTTTTGAAATTTATCTTTAAAATTCATTTTCAAGAAGATACTGATTTAAAGAATAGTTTTATTTTAAACCGCAAACGAATCGACCAAATTTTCCGTTTTTTATTATCATTTGAAATTTTAACCCTCTGAACACAGTTCAGTTTGTGCTACTAAACCACTCCCAACTATTCAGATTTTGAGCTCAAAATTTAATTTTAAGACTAAGTTTACGAAAACATTTAAACAGATGTAAAAAATAACGTAATAAAAAAGAATATTGCCCAGTTAAACCGATGGCATTGAGCTCACAGGCTGCGCATAATAATTGTACATTATAGCCTTGTATTTTCGTTAATTCCGTTCGAAAAAAAAAAAAAATTAAGAAGGGGAAACAGCTCTCCCCTTTCTCCTTTTTAACGGGCTGCTAGGGCAAAAATAGATTTAAACCTAGAAGCCACAATCACTTAAAGCAGAGTTTTAAAGGATTGGTGTACACATATACGCAGAAAAAAGTCAGGGAATAAATTAAACTAAATTTTATTAAAAACATTTAAAAACATGATTAGTTATAACAGCAAAATACGGCCATAACTTTGGCCAAAAGAACACGTTGCTCATTTAGTGAGCTTTCTATTACGTCTAGACTAGCATAACTAGAATACAGCATGTTAAAATGAGCTTTTGAATTAAATCTAAATCATGCCTTAAATATTACATGTCAAAAACAAGCCATTCAAACATTAAGTTGCTCAAATATATACCATCTGATAATCACATGGAAATAGCAAGGCAGTTCTCTGTAACAGTGAAGCATACAGTTATACGAAACAATCAATCAGAAACAAGCAAACGTCATCGGTACGATGACACAATACTTAAACTGGAATGCAGGTATTCATCTCCAGATGCGTGGAATTCGTAAAAGTATGATGCCATATCGGCAAAGAAAAAGAACACTCATAAGCAGAGTAATGAAATGATATCATAGTTACAAAACGATTCGAAATACCGACATCATAGTAACTTCAGATCTGCAAGAATGCTGCGATATGACATCACTTTTCTATACTTAATCATTGAACCTCCTAAACTATCAAGTACATGCTTTATCATATTAAAAAAACTATATCCAAAATTCAGAGCAAATCGGATAATTCTTAATAAAAACCCATTTAGCATTTATATAATTTAAGAGGAGTTATTCTCCTCTTTTATACTTAACCATTAAACTTCCAAAACTATTCAGAGATTTGAACGAAATTTGACAATTCTGATTGAAAAATCCATTTATACAAGTTAAGGGGAGGAGCATCAGAATCCCCATTCCCCCTGTTTATACTTATTTAATGAACACCTAATAACAGCCACGGACTCGCCTCATCAGAATGATCCTATATCTAAATTTTGAACGAAAACTGTTAATTCTGCATGAAAATCCCATTTATATCAATTAAGGGGAGGGGCATGAGCCCCCCGTTCCCCCTGTTTATACTTATTCTATGAACACCTAATAACAGCCACAGTATCGCCTCATCAAAATGATCCTATATCTAAATTTTGAACGAAAACTGTTAATTCTGCATGAAAATCCCATTTATATCGAATAAGGGGAGGGGCATGAGCCCCCCCTTTCCCCCTGTTTATACTTATTCAATGAAAACTTAATAAGAGTCACGGAATCGTTTCATCAGAATGATCCTATATCTAAATTTTGAACAAAAATTGTTAATTCTGCATGAAAATCTCGTTTATATCAATTAAGGGGAGGGGCATGAGCCCCCCTTTCTCCCTCTTATACATATCGAATGAACTCCAACAACTAATCAGGGAAGTGCCTTATCAGGATATACCTATATACAAAATTTCAAGTGGCTCTGATATTTTTATCATGAGTTATCGCGTTACGCACGAACAAACGTACATACAGAACGGACGGGCACATAAGCTCTCAGGCTATGATAGCCTGTGAGCTAAAAAGCAGTTGTTCGTTACTCCAAAGTTTGAAACTCCCTCTATCGGCATTTTTTGAAATTTATCTTTATAATTCATTTTCAATAAAATACCAACATAAAGAACCATTTTAGTGAAAACCGCAAATCAATCGACTAATTTTTCTGTTTTTTATAATCATTTGAAATTTAAACCCTCTGAACACAGTTAAGTTTGTGCTACTTAACCGCTTCTAACTATTCAGATTTTGAGCTCAAAATTTATGTTTAAGTCTAAGCTTACGAAACCTTTTAATGAGATGTAAAAAATCACGGCAAAAAATAGTTTTTCATTACTTCAAAGTCTAAACCGCCCTCTATCGGCATTTTTTGAAAATTATCTTTGTAATTTATTTTCAAGAAAATACCAACATAAAGAATAATTTTAGTGAAAACCGCAAATCAATCGACCAATTTTTACATTTTTTATGTGTATTTGAAATTTTGGATCCCAAAATTTAATGGCAGCTATCTCCTTTGGAAAACGTTTGGGACCCTTGGTTTCCTATTTACTATTACTCGTCTTGATGTGTTCTATCACCCCCTAGCGTATATATCATTTGTTTAGGGACACCCTGTATATATATACAGTGTGATTCTAAATTGTTTTTACAAATAAAAGGGTGATAGTACACACCAAGACAAACAATATTAAATAGAAAACCAAGAGTCCCAAACATTTTCCAAAGGAGATAGCCGCTATTAAAGTTTAGGATCCAAAATTTCTAATTATCATAAAAAACAGAAAAATTGGGCGATTGATTTGCAGTTTTCACTAAAATGTCACTTTATGTCAGTATTGTCTAGAAAATAAATTATAAAGATAAATTTCAAAAAATGCCAGTAGAGAGGGTGCTTTAGACTTTGGACAAACAACTATTTTTTACCGTTATATTTTGCATCTCATTACATTTTTTTACAAGCTTAGATATAAATCTAAATTTTGAGTTCAAAATCTAAATCGTTGGGAGTGGTTAAGTAGCGCAAACTGAGCTGTGTTCAGGGGGGGGGGGGGGTCGTTATATTTTGCATCTCACTACATTTTTTTTACAAGCTTAGACATAAACTTAAATTTTGAGTTCAAAATCTGAATTGTTGGGAGGAGTTAAGAAGTGCAAACTGAACTGTGTTCAGGAGTTAAAATTTAACCTCCTCCTCGAACACAGTTCAATTTTGCTCTGCTTAATTATTCTCAACGATTTAGATTTTGAGCTCAAAATATAAGTTTTAAGTGTAAGCATTTGAAAGCATTTTGCTTTATATTTCTCACTAAATCAGCATGAGTAGCAAGCGGAAGTCTTGAAAAAGTATAGTGTGGAAGAGACTTGAATGAAAAAGCAGATTCAGTTAACTTCATTAAGAACGATGAATATTTACAGTGAAGAAATTAAGCATTACTTTGCTTAAAAATAAAATCAACTCTAAACATGACTTTAACAATAACTATTATGCCATTCTAAACTGCAGCTCAGCTCTAAAGCAAGTAATAATGGCATAGTAAGATGATGCGAAGAAAATCCATCACATTCGTCTTTAAATACAAGCAGTATTCTGCATAACAAATGATGCCTTTCAAAAAGTAAAACTCACACAGAATCGCCATTGTTTGATCAACACTAACCCCTTGCCGAACGCACTGCTGATCGGGTTTCATGAACGGACGTGAATAGCTAAATCACCGGTGATCACGGTGCCGGAACACTAGGAAATCATGTATTTTGTTATATCAGCATGCCGTGAAGAGAAATTACTCCAATATCAGAAGGTTTTCATTTTCATAATAAGTTTATTCTATATGTTGAAATATTACTATACACATATTTACAATACCAGACAATCTGGTATTTCCACTATTATTTAAAAAATATAACATTCCAAAGATGCATAATTCAACAACTGTAATAATAAACTAAACTAAAACTTTCCAAACATTACGATCGTCAAGGCAATGCAAAAACTAGTTGCCTCTTAGCATCATATAAATACATCACTCGCTCGCTCACAGGCGAGAAATAAACATCACTTTCATCGGAGGAGATTTCGCAACATGCCGACAGCTCAGCTGAAAGCTTCTATTTTCAAAGAAATTTCCATATCATTATTCTTCAAAATAGATTCAATTTTAGAAATTAGTTTTATTGTGCTCCCTCGAACGGAAGTACGTTTCTTTATTTTTTCCAGATCCATATTCAAAATGATATAATAAAATATTTCCTAGTATAATATCATTAAATATTTCCAAACGAAACTAAATTTCAATAATCATCTATTCTCAATCCGAGATTAAAATAATTAATTTATCAATTTTGGAACTAAAACAATAAATTTCATAACGAAACAAAAACATTCTATTTATTTTCAAACGATATTCCATGCAAATTTATAAATTAATAATCAAATTGGACCTACCTCAATCTCTCGCCGTGGCCGCGAATTTCAAACCGTTCGGATTCGCCAGGTAAATTCTTTAAAAGATATATCTGCTGTCTATATTTCCAGAAAAAAAATATTCATATTCCTTAGAGCATGCAAAAGGCGTCTTCATACATCAATATTCTAGCAAATGATCATGTTCTTGGGGCACCATGAAGAGAAATTACTCCAATATCAGAAGGTTTTCATTTTCATAATAAATTTATTCTATATATTGAAATATTACTATACACATATTTACAATACCAGACAATCTGGTATTTCCACTATTATTCAAAAAATATAACATTCCAAAGATGCATAATTCAACAACTCTAATAATAAACTAAACTAAAACATTCCAAACATTACGATCGTCAAGGCAACGCAAAAACTAGTTGCCATTTAGCATCCTATAAATACATCGCAGGCGAGAAAGAAACGTCGCTTTCATCGGAGGAGATTTCGCAACATGCCGGCAGCTCAGCTGAAAGCAATGGCGACTCGACGCTTCGGACTCTTGGTTTCCTATTTAATATAGTTTGTCTTGATGTGTACTAACACCCCTCTTTTTTTTGCAAAAACAATTTAGAATCACCATGTTATACAGTGTTATTTGATATCATACTTAAAATTTTGATGGGTGGTACATCTCACTAAAATAAATGTTTTTTGTATAGGAATGCTGTGTCACAATCTATTTATTCAGTCATAAATACAGGATGTTTTGCTGCAGGTTGAGCACAAGGTTTGATAGCTGGAGAAAAAATCACAATTTTTGTCACTTAGTAATGCAAAATTTGCAATTTTTTGGCAGGTGGTTCAAAGGATGGTGGTAAAATCATTTTTTATGTGTATATATTCGGGTTGTTTAATTTAAATCAGCCCAATTTAAATCATAATTTAAATCAGATGATTTAAAAAAGATCCTTGATTTAAATTAGCTTTGTGAACATTAATATTTACAGGCTGAATAAAGATCAAATTAATTATTCATGTAAAAATAAAAGTTAAAATCATTCCTTTCAGATTAAAAATTAAATTTTAGTAACATAAATGAAGCTTTTATAAACTGAATATTGTATTTTATTATGAAAGTAAATGCAGCACTGCATTAAAAATATTATCTATTGGTAGTACACTTCCCAAAACTACTGATAAATCATCACAATTTTAAAGTTTTTTTTTTCTTTCTATATGATTTTTCCATTTTTTGCAAATAATGTGCTGAAGCTAAATCTATTTAATACAGGGATGCACAACCTTTTTATCAAAAGATCGTTTGCCACCAGAATATTTGAAAAGTGTAGTTTCTTTTCTTTAATAGCAAAGTTTCTGTCATTACTATAAGGAAAATTATTCTGCATAAAAATAGTGGTGGTATTGTGGCCCGCGGGCCAAAGGTTGTGCATCCCTGATTTAATATAACAGTATTTTCAGTGAAGAGTTACTTCCTCTAAAGCAAATTATACATAATTTACAAGTTTATTTAATGCTCACTTGCAAATAACAGTATCCCTAATGTTTATGTATTGATCATATAATGTGATGGATACATGAACTAATTATGACATAATAAATATTTGGAGTGTTTATCTAACAAAGAATGAATTTGAATTTCATATTTCTTCTATCACTGAAAATACTTTAATTTCTGCAATCAATTCCATAGTCATTCCTTGTCAATTAAGCAAAATTGTTTACTGGAATTATCAATGGCAGGTGGGAAGGGGGGTGGGGATAAAACTGACAACTGATAGCTTCAAGCTTTTAATTATGTGATTACCTTGCATTTGGTGATTGCTTTGTGAATCATTAGGATATTTAGGACAAGAATACCATTTGCTACCTCTAAAGCAAATTATACTAGATAATAGAGTAAAAAATGCATATGGACAAGTTATTCAGAAACACTTTAAAAAATATTTCTTCTCATGTTTCAAGGAAAGTGTAATCCTTTTTGGAATTTTTATTTAAAGAAAACATTGCAACAAAGATTTTTTTGTTAGAATGGTGGAAAACATTTTTACTCAGGAATTCATACCCAACTGGAGTTGTTGGCTACTAAGAGTGTTGTCCTTCAGAATTTTCCATGGTTTTCTTCAAACCTTGGATTTCCTTGTGTAAATATGGGTTAGGCTCCCTCAGAAAGACCCTGAGGGCACTCACCATTAGGTTATACATCTCTTGTGATGAAAATTGGCCATCGTAAGTACAACCAACCATTTTGACTCGGATATTTGTGTATCAGATGGCAAGGGAAGTGTAAAGAAAGCAATAGAACAACTCTTTGTAGCAGCAGCTACTTCTTCCTGCACTTAACGGATTTTTTCAATGTATGGTTTAGCCTAATCTAAACTTAGAAATAAGTTAGAAAATAATAAAGCTGTAAAATTAGTGTTCCTGTATAAAATCTTAAATGCAGGGCTCCCAAATGGTCCTCTTTTTCCCCCAAAAGTCCCCTTTTTAGAAAAAGGTCCCCTTTAGTCCCTTTTTAGGATTTTGGTCCCCCAAGTCCCCTTTTCAGTGTCTGAAAAAAATCGCCGCAAAATAAAAAAAAGTCTGAAAATCATTAAAAGCTTAAAAATCCAAAAGACAAATTTTTTTAAGTGGGAGTAAAAAAAGCATTTTAATGGGTATAAGAAAGCATTGTTATTGAAATTCTTTCATGAATCTAAATGTTAAAAAATCACAACAGAATACAGGCAAATTTTAAGAATCTCGTTAAAATTCTTAAAAATTAAAAAATTGTACACAAAAGTTACTATATTAAACTACTGCTTGACCAGTCTTTAATAACAGGTCTTGGCATGCTTCAACCCCCCCCCCCCTCATCCCTAAAAAAAGTGAAGCTTTTTTGAATGAAAAGAATCATTGAATTGTGTGGAAACAGACGATTAAAACTAAGAAAAATTAATTTTAAGTCCACAACTCTGAATCATATTAAAGAAAATGGTTGGAGTAAAATGCCTTTTCACATATAAAACATTTCATATTTATTACTTTGAATAGGTGTCACAAATAAAAATTAAATTATTTAATTTAATTAATTTTTTTAATTTAATTTTTATTTGTGACACCTATTCAAAGTAATAAATATGAAATGTTTTTATACGTGAATGAAAAAGGTGAAGTGATTTTGTTTTAGTTTTTGAAAAAACGAAAGCTAACAACAGTTTTAACATTGCCTTTTCACATTTTTTTCTTTTTTTTTTTTTTTTTTTATCTTTACAAAAAGAAATATTGAATACATGAAATAATTTCGACTTCCAGTTTTGATGGATTTATACATTTTAGAAGGTCCTGAACACAACTTTAGTGATTTTTAGAAAATGTCTGTTAGAAAGTGCTGTGTCTCAAGAACTAATGCACAGATAATGCACAAAACTTTAGATTCACTTAGACCTTGATATAAACTAGAGCTGATTAGTTTTTAGTGTATATCGCTCAACAAGTGACACTGTTATGCTGCATTATTTGCAATTTCATTAATAGCTCTATCTCAAGAACTAATGCACTGATTTTCATAAAAGTTCAGCAATTTTCAAACTCAACCTCTAATTAAACTACAGCAAGATTCAATCTCATTTGAAGGGTTGACCGAAGGAGGTATCTCATCGAGCCCAACATTTTGCTAGGGTCTATTTTGACCTCAGACAATTAGGGGCATTTCTTCATGTGTATGTGGGGTGGGGAATCAGAAAACATTTTTTTTCACACATCCTTTTAAAATTCTTCACCTAAGCAGCCATTTCCCACCGTCTTAATTCATTTTTTCACCATTAGCAAATGGTTTAATTTTAATTGCGTTCCTTACTTCATAAATTTTCTAAAAAATTAAGAAAAAAAAATCTGCTCAACATATCTCAACGGTTAGCATCTTTTCATCCCTTTCTGTCACCAGGGGACGCTACTGAAATAAATTTTCAAAAATGTAATCTACAATATGGCATGTAATATCTTAAATGAAAAGCCAGGTTATGAATAATGTTATTCTTCACTCTATCTCTACCTCCATTCTCACTGTCTTATGTCATCCTCATCTATGTAAGGATTTAATAATTATAAATAATTATTGATTTTTAACAAATTTCATTATTAAAAATTTTGGTTTATTAATTAAAGTTTAGAACATTTTGAAAGGAATATAAACTCTAACTAAACTAATAAAACTCTCTTTAAAACTAAATATAAAAAATAAAACCCTCCGAGTGATCTGTGATCACACTTACGCAATTCTTTTTATTAACTGATCACTATTATTACTTTTTTCTATCTTCAGTAAAAGAAAGTATTGTAATCGAAATTTTTTCGACTTCCGGTTTTCGACAGATTTACACGTTTTAGGGGTCAGATATTCCAAAAAACATGTTTTTACAAAATGTCTGTCTGTGTCTGTATGTCGCCATTATACCTTAAAAAGTGTATGAAGTTATGCATAGAATTGAACCAAATTTTTTGTGAATGTTTTTGGCTGTGGCAAGCAGGTCCTCCTTCAGTTTTGAAATATTCCCCCGGAAGGGGACCCTGCAATCGCGATGTTTGTGCCATTTTCAATATTGTACCGACCAAAAGTATATGAAGTTATGCATCGAATTCAATCAAATTTTTTGTGTAAGTATATGGCTATAGCTGGTTGGTCCTCCCTGAATTTGAGAAAAATCCGCCGGAAGGGGGTGCTGCAATCGCGATGTTTGTGCCATTTTTAATATTGTACCGACTAAAAGTATATAAAGTTATGCATCAAATTGAACTAAATTTTTTTGTAAGTGTATGACTATGGCTTGTTAATCCTCCCCCAATTTGAAAAAAATTCGCTGGAAGGGGGCGCTGCGATCGCGATGCTTGTGCCATTTTCAATATTGTACTGACCAAAAGTATATGAAGTTATCCATTGAATTGAACCAATTTTTTTGTGAAAGTATATGGCTATATCTAGTTGGTCCTCCCTGAATTTGAGAAAAATCCGTCAGAAGAGGGCGCTGCAATCGCGATGTTTGTGCCATTTTCAATATTGTATCGACCAAAAGTACATGAAGTTATGCATCAAATTGAACCAAATTTTTTGTGTAACTGTATGGCTATGGCTAGTGGGTCCTCCCCGAGTTTGAAAAAAATCTGCCAGAAGGGGGCGCTGCAATAGCAAATTTTATGCCATTTATAATAAAGCACCACCTAAAAGTGTATGAAGTTAGTTCTAGAATTGAACTAAATTTTTTCTATGTTTTTTTTTGGGTAAGGCAAGTAGGTTCTCCCTGAATTTGAAAAAAAAAAAAAAATCTACCTATCATTCTATTGTCCATAGGCTCGTGCAGAGATGGAAATTTGTTTTTACTCCGATTAATTGACTGAAGCAGAAATGTAAGATGAAAATCAAAGTTGGTATGGTATAGAATTGAAATTATTAAAGCATTAAATTCAGTAACTATTTTTTTAAAAATTATAAAATGTACGTATGAGATAGAAGAAGGTCTTGGGATTGGCACATCCAACTAGTTTTTTACCTGTAACGAGAATTATCAAGGTGAATGCTAAAATATTGAATGCTTTATATGCTTTTTCAGTAGCATATTTAGATATGTTTAAATAAAATTGTGTACATTGTTTAATGAAATCTTATAAAGATAACCGTCTAACATATTTTCTGGGGTAATTTTAAAAATTTACTTTCTTATTTAGGAAAATTTGTGCTATATTTTAAACACATATTATCCTTATTTGGTTTCTGTTTTTAATAAAATTGGTCCCCAAAGTCCCCTTTTTAAACAAAAATGGTCCCCCAAAGTCCCCTTTTTAAATGAAAATGGTCCCCTTTTTGAGGGCTAAAATCTGTTGGGAGCCCTGTAAATGCATGAATAAATAAATATGTATAAATAAAAAACAAAATTTTGTAAAATATTGAATTGTTTGTAATTTAATATTAAACTATGTTATATTAATGATTTATATTATCTATTTATAAATATTCTCCAATGTTGAACTGTTCATATTAAATATTTTGCAATAACTTTAAAAATTATACAATTTTTCTTGCATGATTCATAAAAATATTATATGCATATAATACATTTAGCATTCTTTGTTGCATTTATTATATTATTATAGTATATTTACGTGTGCTATTTGGAGTAGTACATGAAGTAAAATTTTAATAACTTAAACAGAAATTTATACACAAGACACATAGGTGTATGTCTAATAATTTAATATTAGAATGTTTTAAATTTTAAATGATTCATTTATTTTTTTTTTCAACAAATTTAAATTTTAATTATTTTGAGCTTTTACCTAGAAATTGAAATGAAATCAATAGAAATATATAAATCTATACAGAAAAAATAAATACATGCACAATACAGAAAGAACATTATACTATAATAATATTTTTAAAAATCTAATTGAAATTTTTTTTTAAATTCTATTTTTTTTAACAACCCCGGTATATATATACTTTTAAACCAAAAACATTCTGTATACAGTGTACTATTTATGATTTAAAAAAAAAAAAAAGTTAAATGGGGACATGACAGTAGAAGTGTGTAGCTCAGGCAGTATTTTGGCTAGTATCACAGGTAAATGTGTCCTGGGGCTGTCCTGAAATATTAGGAAAATATCCTAAAATATCACCTATTTGTGTCAGTTATTGGCTCATTAATTCAAATTTACAGCCATAAGCTATGAGAGATTGATATGTTGGTTATTAATACTGCTGTATTTCACTGTTATAAGTTTCAAACAATTTCATACAAATTCGGGTTTGAAATTTTGGAATTTTGCTTTTTTTTCATTCTCTTGGTTTAGTATTTTTCATTTGATAACTGTATCTCAAATGATTATCGCAATACTAACTAAGGATTATTTTTCTTGCCTTGAAATTTTTTCAGGAAAGCAATAAGGCTTTTTCAAGAGAGGTTGGGCGGGGGAGGTGTGAAGAAGATAAAACTATTCCTGTTTTTTCTTGTTTTGTTTTTCTTTCCCTTAGAAATATTTTTTGATTTGGAGATTAAGTTTAAAATGATCACAACATCTTTAGTGTGAATGTTGTAAAGAGTATTGTCATGTGAAAATTAAATAATCATGACAAATTTTGTGAATGAAAATGCAATTTGACAAATCTATGAAGCTGTTTTATCAAAGCAAACATTGCTATTTATTACAGGACTCCCACTCTTGGTTCAAAGGAGTATAGCGAGACAGATACAGTTAGTAGAGATTATTGGAAAAGGAAGGTTTGGAGAAGTGTGGCGAGGACGATGGCGTGGGCAGCCTGTTGCTGTTAAAATATTTTCTTCAAGAGATGAACGTTCCTGGTTTAGAGAAGTTGAAATTTATCAAACTGTAATGCTACGCCATAGTAATATTTTAGGATTTATAGCTGCTGATAATAAAGGTAAAAATTATTTTGATTTTCAAGGAAATGCTTTTGAGCAAGTTATTGAAAGTTAGCACTGTTCTTAATATTCTCTAAACTGTAGCAAACAAAGAGTTTTTTACAGTTTAAAGAACTACTCTATTATGAAAAGAATGTGACACATGCAGCTAGTAGAATATTGGACCTCAACTTCCATTATTTTGAACTCTCTTTAAATTGTAACCAATGACAAGTTGTTTACACTTTAAAGAGGTATGATGATTTCAAGATGGACATGATATCTTTTGAAATATTCATCTTTTCCCCAACACTTTTAAAAGTACAACCAGTGACAAGTTGTTTACAATTTAAAAAGATATTTTAATCTGAAGTAGAAGCACAGATTTGTATAACTGATGCATTGATCCTTTTTTTCTATTTTGCAACACGGTAACTGAAACAAAGTTGGCTACATTTCAAAAAATTATTTTGTTAATATGTTGCACTCTTGTTAAGCTGTTACAATATTTTTTGTCAGCTTTTAATACCTCTCAGTACTTTTTAAACTGTAACCAATGACAAGTTGTTTACTGTTTAAAGAGTTTATATATGGGCCCTTAAGCAAGCCCTGCTCTTTAAATAAAGATGTTTTTAATCCAATTTGTATTGAGCATTAGATGTCTCAGTGAATGCTTCAAATGTAGAACTTCAAAAAATATTTGGAAAACCTGCAAAATAATATAATTTTGACAGTAATATAAGTAGATTAAAAAAAAGTTTCGTCTGCATATAAAGTAGTTTTTGATACATGAATAAGAGAAATTTATGACCATGAACAAGGAACTAAAGTGCTTTTATGGTAGCTGATGATCTCTATTCTAAATATTTTGCTGAAAATTTTGGAATGTGCACAGGTAAGGACCAAAAAAGACAAAATACTAATTTAAATTTGAAACTTTAAATATTTTGAAATTAATTTTTGAAAAAAATATTAATGGTAACCAATGAATGTTTTAGCAGAAACCAGTTCCTAAAACCTTTGAATATTTAAATCCAAAATTGTAGCTTATTCTGTTTATCAGTTTTTGAATTATGTTTAAAAAATAACCCACACTGTAGTATGTTTTGCAATAATGAAATTAACACCAATAGCTCTAAAATTTAAACCTTATTCATTCCTAAAATACTTGACTGATTCACTTCTTGTTTGGTATCTAAAACAAAAATTTACTGAAGAATCTAAATATAACATCTAAATTAGGTGTTAGTATTGAAAGTTTAGTTTCTTATCATTTCTATGTGTAGACAATCCCTAAGCAAAATGTATATCAATTTTTTTATGTGTTTTAATCTGTAATTTTGGTTAATAATACTGAATTCATGTTTTTTCATGAAAAACAAATTTATTTCTGAAAATGCTCTAGATATTGCTGATATGCACTGGTAATCACAATCTTTTTGCCAAATGTATTTATGCATTAATCAAGCATTTTTAACCCCCTGATCGTCGATCAAAAGGGCAAAATTGTAATTTTTTTTTCTCTGCAATTTATTTTAAATGCTAATAAAAGAGGGATTTTCTATCATGATATGATTTTTTTGTTATGTATATGCTTATAAGCCTTGAAAGTATCAATCGAAACTTAATTTCTTAAAACTGGATTATAAATACTTGACTGTTTCACTGAGTTGTATTAATTTAAATAAAGCTTTAACTGCAGTGAAACCTACAGCCTAGTGAACAGATATATCCGGTCACGGCAGTGGGAAGATTAATTATAAAGTTTGACTAAGCCCAAAATAAAACTTTCTTATTTTATGATTTTGATGTGAATTAATAGTGCACTTTTATGAGGCAAGTTTCATTAAATAATTTAGGAAAAATGCATTCGATCTTTATAATGATTATTTAACTATACATTGATTTTTTACAAGAACATCTGTTACAAGATAAGCACTAACTTTCATGTTTAATTAGTTATATTATCTTTCATGTACAGAAATATGACTTGGTTTAATTAATAGAGTATGTTTTTAGATGTGAATTACACTTGCTAAGTTTGTTATATTTCTTGGTGTCATCCAATTACATGACCTAAAATTCACGGCCATATTGCCAGGTAAAATGATCCATTATGGGGATCATTTTACTAGCATTTTTTTTAGTTGAAGAAAATCCAGTACTGGGTCCCAGTCATCATGAAAGCCAAATGTAGGACTGCACAAAACCTTCCTCTTTGAGTTCGCATTTTATCCTGCCATTTCCGAGGAAAATGAAATCAAGCACTTAGAGAAAAAAAAAAATCAATGGGAAGTACCATTTTAACGAACAGTTATAAAAATCTTCTGCGCTTGAAAACTAAATGGCAAAGAGAAAATAGCTTACTTTATTTCATTATGTATTTTCATAGTTACTTTTATATCCTTTGTTTTGCCGATAAAAAACAATTTGCTATCATTTTTAAATGAAACATCATTTTGTCTTTTAGTGAGGCTATATTGATCTTTTGGACACTTTTTCAAAAATCTACTTTTTTCATTACTTAATTCAAGTTTAAAATATGTTTATAATGAAAAATATATTGTAGAACATATTAGCATAATGCAAAAGTTTTATTTAAGCAATTATATTATTTTGCACAAGTTGTGTCCTTAAGGGGATCATTTTAGGCCACCTTCCCTTACATTGTTATTACTATATCGCAGCAGTGACAGTTTTGTATGATGTTTTTCTTAAGTGTTGGAAATGTTCTCTTTTTTGCTTATGACTGTACTAACTTAATTTTTCAAATATAAGCAATGAATAATATATTTGGGTTAGATGTCTGTAATTCATTTTACAATGATAAAGTTCTATGTCTAAATAGATGGTAGGGTAGAGTAAAACAAAAACAAAATTTTTTTGACTGACCTTTTTTGTGCCATACTTTTGTGTGTACATATGCATTTTAAAATGTGAAATCAGTTTAATTTGTTCTACACAAACTGTTACAAATGCACCAACTGCTCTTTTTTTTTTTTTTTTTTTACAATACTTATTGCAAATTTAACTATATTCCTAAGTTGAAATTTTCTAAAATTTCACTGTGATTCCTTATTGTTTTAACTGTTTTATGTAAACATGGTATGATATATTTGTGGAAGCCTTTTTCAATGGTTAATCTATTTTAATTAACAAGTTAGCTGAATCTCTTTTGATAAAATTCCATAATCTTATATAAGAGGTTTCAACAGGTGACTCTGGTTCTAATCCACCCTGCAGTAGATAGTAGTAATTTATAGCAATAATTGAGTGTGACTTTTATATATCCTACTGTAAGAATCCAATATCCATTTTGACATCTAGTTTCTAGCTCAGATTAAAATTTTTCTAATTATGGTGCTATGAAAGATAATAGTTAATTGGCACAGCATGTAAAGGGACTTTGCACCATAAAATCCCATTCAACCAATCAAAAGATAAGTTACTTTATAGTTACATGAATGGTACTATTTAGTTATTTACACTATTCATTGAACATTATCTGATATTTTTATTTTAAAAATGGTTACTAAAAGTCTCTTTAAAAAAAAAAAATATATATATATATATATATATATATACACTATTGGTAGAAACTTTGATGTTATAAGACAATTTTTAATCAAAGAATGTGTTAAGTCATTCATAAGTGCCAGCTACAGGAAGACAATCATGCTATAGGCTTTCCCCCCCCCCCCCCCCCCCCCCTCAGAAAAAAGGGAGGCCTTTTCTTCATCTGTTTCATTGATATCTGCATTCTCCATGATTGACTTTCCTTCTTCCTTAAATTTTAAAAAGTTTTTGCCTCTGAGATCACTACAACTCATTTGATATTCTAATTTTCATATTGTATTTTTTTAGATAATGGAACCTGGACACAGTTGTGGCTTATAACAGACTATCATGAAAATGGATCTCTGTATGACTACCTCAATAAAACTACTGTAGACACTGCAGGAATGTGTAAAATGGCATATTCTATTGCAAATGGTTTGGCCCATTTACATATGGAGATCCTTGGTACCCAAGGTAAATATATAACTAGTGCTTCATGCTGTAAGGTTGTACTGATTGATCAATTAACGCTTGCATGGAAGATCTTCATACAGGCAGACTCAGAAAATTCTGAGAAAAAATACAGAGTATTTTTCTAGTGTGTGTATATATATGTTTATAAAAAAAATTGTAGAATCCCTTTAAAACATTCATTAAAAAATGAACATTTTGTTTATTTGGTAGTTTATCATCAGTTGGTGATGAAATAAAATTTCAAAAAATACTTTTTTTTGTCTAATATTTTTTAAGATAAAAATGTTTTTCATGTTTAACTTGTATTTAAACTAATTATTTAAATAACTTTGGTTTTGTCAATTTTAGTTTGTTTTAACTGTAGTTTTATCATATATATGTACTAAAAGTTAACTGTGAAATATTATGAATTAAAAAAATAATTAAAATTGTTTCAATCTCAAAATTAAGTCCAAATGAATTCTGTTGATTCAACTTTGTTTCTATGGAAACAAAACTTTCTCTGATATTGGAATGTATTACTACAGCATTCTTCATCTGGTCTTTATTTTGGAATATGCTTACATATATGAAAACTTTTTTATATATGAATTTATTTTTACAGTGATAAAATTAAATAACTACAGCAACAAGCAACATAAATATGTAATACAAAGATAAAATATATGTATTAAACTCTTTAATTGTTTAAATTTAAATTAATAAATACTATTTACATGCATTTTAAAATCTACTGATAAAGATTTTTCAGTTATATTAAAATCATTTGCTTTAGGCGAGGAAATGTGGTGCTGGAGACCTTCCTTGTTAGTCATGATCAATTTTTTTAACTAAGCTAACCAATTTGATTACTATTAAAATTTTCTAAAATTCATTTTTTTTTTTTTAAATTAGCATATTAATTATTTAAACAATAAAATGCAGTTATGTTTACAAGATATTTTTCTTCTATTATTTCTGCAATATTTTATCTTAATTGAATTCCCTTGGAATGAAGAAATCATTTGGGAATGCAAATAAGTTTCAAAATATGCAAAATGCTAATGAGAACAAAGTCACATTATATGAATTATGCCTTTGTTTTAGAAGAATTTACTTAGTGTTTATCTTTAATAAATTACACAATTTGTGGTTCTTCATTTATATTATATCAATTAAAACAAATTTTATAATCCAATTTAAATATTTCCTGTAAAAAAAAGCAATTTAAACTTTTGAAAGAAAAACCAATGTACAGCTCATATTCAAAATATTAGAATAATTACCTTTTTTTTAGAAATTGAAAATATCGTTTGGTAATTTAATGTCTTTTAATGAAAATATGCAAACGATATTTTTATTAAGAACTTATTGTTGATTTAACTTACTTGTTATCTTAAATTTAATATCATTTTTGAAAAGATTAATTGCAAAAAAAATTATTTTGAAAAGTCAAAATATTAGAATATTTATTCAAGTGGTTCAAAATATTAGAATATTTCACATTAATTCTCCTTTAATTATTACCAATTCTTAACTGGTGGCATCATTGATTAAATTCAGACTATTTTATTTAAAATCAGTATTCTTTTTTGCAGTTTATTTCTTTTTCGTCTTAAAATGGGCCGTGTGAGTGATATTCCTGAATCTACTAAACTTCGTATGGTTGATTTGTATCGGCACGGTAAAAATCAATGTTTTATAGCGAATTATTTATATTTTTCGCAATCGAGCGTTAGTAAAATACTAACACAATATTCAAAAATTGGAAAATTTCAAAATAATCGCCGAAATGGTGGCCGAAAACCAAAAACATCTGCTAGAGATGAAAGGAAACTGAAGCGTATAGTTAAGAAAAACCGTTTTAAAAGAGTGCGATTCTTGCACCGAAAATGGAAAGAAGAAGGAGTTGAAGTTTCTACATCGACAACATTAAGACGTCTCCATAAATTTAAATTTGAATCTCGTGTACCGAAAACAAAACCTCTCATGACTGCAAGACAAAAGCGTATAAGACTGAATTGGTGTAAATCAAGACGTTTATGGAGCAATGAAATTTGGAAAAATATATTATTTAGTGATGAAAGTATGTTTTGTGTTTCATATGGTAATCAAGGTATTCGAGTTTGGAGAATGAAGCAAGAAGCATTTGATAAAGAATGCCTTAAACGTTCCGTAAAATTTGCTGCTAGTGTCATGGTTTGGGGTTGTATGAGTGCAGAAAGACTTGGAAAGTTATGCATCGTCTACGAAAAGGTTAACTCTCTGATATATCAAGAAATTTTAGAATATTACATGATTCCATCATCAGAAGATTTATTTGAAGATGATTTCATCTTTCAACAAGATTTAGCGTCCCCGCATACCTCGGTGTCAACTAAGAATTGGTTCCGCCAACGCAACATTAAGGTACTTCCTTGGCCACCAAAATCACCACATCTTAATCCCATCGAAAACTTATGGTGTATAATGAAGAAAAAACTTCAAGAAAATCCTCCTTCAAGTAAAACTGAGTTAGTGGCACGTATAAAGTCTATTTGGGCTAATATTGATAGAAATGTTTGTAAACACCTTGTATATAGTATGCAAGATCGATTGTACGCTGTTATAAAAGCTAAAGGGGATGCTACAAAATATTAACTACCATTTACTTCATATTCATAAGGTAATATTGTTGCGTAAAATAAAATATTCTAATATTTTGAACCAATCTAAATTTTATTCTAATATTCTGGTGTGTTTAAGGAAGCTGTATACCTAATTTATTGTGCTGTATTTTATATTTTATAAATGTTAAAATCTTATCTAAACATTCCAGATTTAATTTATAAGAAATTTAATTGCATTTACTTAGTATAAAAAATAAATAAATGACAAATAATTTTTTCTTATTACTTTTTCTCAATTATTCTAATATTTTGAATATGAGCTGTATAAATTACTTCACTAACAAGGAAGGTCTCCATACGGGCATACCCCGAAAAATCTGAGAAAATTACAGAATGTTCTTCTCATGTGGATATATACGTTTATAAAAAAAGTTTTGGCGGAACTTCCATTCAGTAGCCGTAAACAAATAATGAAAATTTCGTTATTCGGCGATTTATCGCCGGTT
Organism: Maratus speculifer; assembly: GCA_964019185.1. Lineage (NCBI taxonomy): Eukaryota > Metazoa > Arthropoda > Arachnida > Araneae > Salticidae > Maratus > Maratus speculifer. The sequence goes on from OZ025292.1 coordinate 458,948,959, forward strand.
GGTGATGGAATGTAATTTCAAAAAAATACTTTATGTCAAATACACTTCAAGGAAAAAAAAAGTTTCATGTTGAACTTGTTTTGATAAATTTAATTTAAATAACTTTAGTTTTGTAAGTTTTAGTTTGTTTTAAGTATAATTTTGTTATATCGATATTTATATGTATTTATAGTCTAATTTAATCATCAAAATTTCAGATTTAAAGCGAAAATCATAATTTAAATTAAATTTGTTTCAAGCTCAAAGTGTAATTGAAAATTGTCGAATAGATTTTGTTACTATGGAAACATCTTGCTCTTATTTTTATAATACACTAGAATATATGAAGATAATATATGATTAAGATATGATTTTTTTTTTTTTTAAATCTATGAAAACATTTTTTCCAGTGATTAATTAAATAACTATTTCAACAAGTAATATATATCTGTAATACAATATGCATATTTATGAATATATTAAAATCTCTCATTTTTATGTTTAAATTTATTAAATACCATTTACACGCATACTAAATATCCAACAGTTTTGAGTTGCATTATAATCGTTTGCTTTTGGCATGGAAAAGGGCTGCTCGCCAAATCGAGTGACTTTTTCGTCTTTTCATGCCAAATATTTGATTTATTTTTTTACATATTTTCTTCTGTGATTCCGCTGTTAATTTTCACTGATCCTTTATTACATGCATAAGTACTTCAAATAATATTTTTTTCAAAAAATTCTGAGTATGCCCAGTATGGAGACCTTCCTTGTAAGTAGCAGTTCATAATGAGAAATGAGAAATTTACTACACTTGTTGACTTAATATGAGCAGCTTATTATATTTAGCTCTTTGCTGCAAAACTGTGATTGACATCTAACAATCAAAAATAGTGTATTTATTTCATGTACTTTTTTTTTTTCATTAAACAATTTTGTTTAACACTTATTCATGAATAAAATTGCTATGGATATGAAATTTTTCATGTAGTTTTCTGTTTTATAAGTCATAAATTGCAGAGCTCCTGAAACTACAGTCTGTTTATAGAAGTTCTTTTGTCTAACATTTTAAACAATTCAATAATATGAGATATTTTATCTCACATGAATCACCATTTTCACAATTCTATAGATATTATTATACTATTTAATTAGTAATAAAAACCTGTACCTCTTAATTAACACAATGTTTTAGAAGTATAGAAGATGAAGTGATTTTTTTTTTTTTTTTTTTTTTTTTGTTACTTTTCTTAATCAATTCCATGCATAACTAAATTAGATGACTGTACAAAGTTGCCTCCAGATTTCGAAACATATTTCCATCTCCATATAGGAGAGTTGATAGTAATCTTTTTTTCAGTCTTTGTCAAAATTATCTGTGAATGTGGTAGGAGAAAATAATCTAAGTGGAAGAATAGTTGTCTATGTGTTACTTCCAATCATAATGGGCATATGACAAAAAGAAATGTAAACAGGTTCCTTCCTCAATAATTCTTGTACATTTTTAAAAATTATAATATTATAGACACATTGTTTTTTACAAGCTGAGGACCTGAAAAATGATATTCTTGATTTCTGAATGTCAGATGAAAAGGATCAGTTTCTCTAGTTAGAGTTTCTAGTTAGGATCAGTTTTTCTAGTTAGAGTTGTTATTAATATTAGGCATGGGAATTGCTTAACCCTTTCCGGCACGGGCAGAATCTGTACTAAAATGAGAAATTATCGACTGACACCGGAATTCACAAACGAATTTTTTAAATATTTTGAATTCCTTAATTTAAGCTTTTATTATAAAAGTAAAATTTTACTAAAATATTACTGGTGCCGTTTGAAATTAAAATTAGGTATGCCGGTATTAACAGTGTGCCGGAAAGGGTTAAAAATTTTAACAAGATTTGTCAGTTTCTTAAGTAATTATTCAGATTTTTTTAATACTCTATTTTCAAGCGTATGAGCCACGGTGCATACAAGTTTAAAAGTTAGAAATATGCTTAGCGCAGTGCTTCTGCCAGGGCAGTTGATACGGTGTTTATTTTTCCTCCTGTTCAGAATTTTTCCAAAAATTCTGCAAAATTGTCATCAGTACAAAAATTCAGAATATAAAAAAAATATCAAAAATTTGGACAAATGATCACAAATAATAATTTTCGTAAATCATTCACAGAAAAAATAGCAAGATTCATCAAAGATCAGAGAAAAAGCAAGAAATTTATCAAGGAATCAGGGGGGGGGGGGACACAAATTTTGTGAAAAAATCGCGAGAAAATGCAAATTTTTTCAAAGAACTGTTGAAAAAACGTATATTTCTTAAATGTATCACTGAAAAAAAAGTGAAAAAAACATGAAAATATTCAAGGGTTCCTATGAAAAAAAAGTATCTCGTCTTTAGATCGAGGGGAGTGTATTTCATCAATGGATCATGGATGGAAAAAAAAAAAAACCCTGCAAATTTCGTCAAAGGGCCGCAGAAAAAATAAGAATCTCCTCTTAGGACCATGGAAAAATGCTTATTTTGACAAAAGATCTAGGGGGGGGGGGGAGGAAACGTGAATTTCTACTTAGAATATTTCGATTTAGTTTACAAGATTTTTTTTTATTTATTTATTGGGATACTTTTAGCAACGAGGCCGCGGACGTGCTAAAGTGCTATAATTATGTAAAAAATTGGCGACGGGACGCAGAAAAATAGTCCCATGGGACTCTTAATCTCGTCAAAGGATTTCGAAAAAAGATACATTTCATTAAAAAAATGCGAAATAACGACTAATTTCCAGCAAGTTTTGACAAAAAATTCGCGAAATACAGCTGAATTCATCACAAAATCCCGAAAAAAAAAAAACCCTGGCAGATATCTTCAAAAGAGCACGAAAAAACGACAAATTTCGTCCAAAAATCATAATAAAACGGTAAATTTTGTCAAAAGATTCGCAAAAAACGGCAAATTTAGTCAAAAGATTCGCGACAAAAACGGCAAATTTCTTCAAAAAATTCGCGATAAAATGCAAATTTCGTCAAAAAAATCCTTGGAAAAAAACGACAGATTTCGTCAAAAGATCGCGAAAAAACACAAATTTCGTCAAAGAAACAAAAATTTAACACCGAAAGTGAATTTTTCTGTTCCAAATACTAATTTTCCTGCTTCAATTTTTTTTTACTCTAAAAACAAATTTTTCTGCTTCACAATCCATTTTTGACAACTCCAAATCTTTCTGAGTGAATGTGACTTCTGAAAACACCCATGCATTGAACAATAAGAGAGTTAAACGGACAGCATTGAGCTCACAGGCTTACGCGTACTAATTGTATATTACAACCTTATATTTTCAAGGGTTAATTCCGTTCAGAAAATAAATTAAGTGGGGGGAGGACAGATCCCTCCATTTCCCCATTTTATACTTAATCATTGAACCCCTTAAACTAATATAATTTATCATATAAAAATTTTGAACAAAAACTAATAATTCTGCATGAAAAAAACATATCTATGAGGGGGGGGGGGAGCATTGTAGCGAAGGTTATCGCTACATATCTTTTCCCTTTCATAAATGCAGTAATTATTTCCCCTTAATAAATTCTTAGATTTGTTTTAACTTCCCTTTTCACTAATGAACCCATTAGTTCAAATTAATTCTACATTTAATAGTTAATTTTTAGCTTTCATGCTCACACTAATAGAAGTTAAAACCTATTAACTTTTGGAGCTCTCTGTAAGAAATAATAACAGAATTTCCTTTCTCACGAATTGCTTTGTTGTGTCTTTGAAAAACATCTATCCGACAGATACCGCACTTATTAACAAAATAAAGAAAATTCTGGGGTTGGTTCATCATAATCTTTTATCCGTTACAGTTTGCTAACATCTGCCTTCCACACCCTATTTTCAATCTCACAATTAATGCCTAGAGCTAGAAATACTTTTATTTCTGTTTATGCTCACTACACCTTGTTATCTGTTAAATTGCCCATCTGGATAGCATAGTTTTGGTCACAAAAAGTCCAACGTATGTAACGGCTTGTTTATCTCTTGTATACTTCCCAGGCTTAAAATATTTCTATAGCCCTAAAAGATATGCGCGGGTGTGAGAAAATGTCTGGGTTGCCAACCGCAAAAATCTTTAGCGTATTTCTGAAAGTGTGGTCTACCAAATTCCTATCGCCAAGATCTTTGTATGAAAAACTTTTACACCTTATTAGCGATAAGCGATATGACGGTATGTCGTCACTTCACTGATAACCACCAGATTGTCAAGATGTAGCTCGGTGGAGCTCTGAAAATTCCCCCCCCCCCTTCCTATGCGGGACACTTACATTGTCTGAACTCTCTTGTAATAAATGTGTCCTTAAATTTATAAGTTTTCACGTACGGAGTTTTTTGTGTGCACCCTTTTCTTTGGTAAATCACCTGGGCCGATGATAACTTCACCACAGGCATGAACCCTCCGTTCTCCCTCTTTATACATATCCAATGAACACCTAATATTAATCACAAAAATGCCTTATCAGAATGATCCTACATCTAAATTTTGAACGGAAGTTGATAATTATGCATAAAAAACCATTTATACACATTAAGGGGAGGGGCATTAGCACCCATTCCCCCTATTATACATTTCGAATTAACTCCAAAAACTAATCAGGGAAGCGCCTTATCAGAATATACATATATCCGAAATTTTAAGTGAATCTGATATTTTTATCATGAGTTATCGCATTATGCACATACAGAATGGACGAGTACATAAGCTCCCAGGCTTTGATAGACTGTGAGCTTAAAAGGTACCTCTTTACTCAGCAAAAGTATTCTTGTTTTCAGCAAAAATGTCTTCTTTCAATAAATCAGTCTTGCCCCTTTTATTTTCATGTATAGCAAATGCGAACAATAGTGATACTTGTTATCTTTTACATTCAAATAAACATTATTTTATAATTTTGTATCTTGCACGTTTATTTTTTAAAAAGTAAAGAAAATTTCTGTTAATACTTTTAAAAAATTAATATAGATTTTAATTATTGATTTATTATTATTATAACAATAATTATTGTATTTCATTTTTCTTTTGCAAATGAACAAGTTCAATTTTTGCCTCTAAAATTATGACTTATTATTAGTGAAGACCTGCTTTTGTAAAAAAGTCAACCCAGTATTTTAGAAGTCCTGGGTCCTGGGGATCCAGGATTTTTCAAATCCAGCTGCATCAATGTCAGAACCATGTTTCGAAAGTGAAAGTATCCCTGCCAAAAAAACCTACCAAGGAGATCGAAAAAGTTAAAAGTGGCCTTTGTAAAGATCAATCTTCACTGGCTTTTATGAAATTGATATATGTTCTCATACATCAAAAATAAATAAATAAAACAATATTGAAGTGCCAGCTAGATATTTTTTTTAATGCCTTCCATTATTAGGTGTATTCGTAATTATGTAAATACATTGCATGCATAGTTGTCGTTCAGTCCGTCTGTCTGTCCACCCGCATATAACAACGCAAAAACTACCCAACCGAATCGTTTGAAATTTAAAATATATAATTATTACATAATTTTGTTGAGCATTTCAAATTTTATGAAAAACGGATGCATAGATCAATTACAGGGACAATCAAAAGTATTCCATTACAGTCAATGGGGAAAAAAGTTTAAAATGCATTTTAATCGTTTGAAATTTAAAATACATAATTATTACATAATTTTGTCTAGTCAATTCAAATTTTATCAAAAACGGATGCATAGTTCAATTACAGGGACAATCAAAAGTATTCCATTACATTAGAGTCAATGGGGAAAAAATGTTTCAATTGCATTTTAATGGGGTTACACTCATTTGAACATAATATAATTGATATGCATCTATGAAGTACATATTATAATATACATTTTGCATAATCTGTGGTGCAAAGAATATTTCTTATTGATTTACAAGGCCACACAAAAGTATTCCATTACATAATGGTATAGGGAGAACATTGTTTGGTGCACATTTTAATTGTAACTACTTACAATTTTATGAAAGTGATATTTTTAAAACGTCGCTATCATATGAATGCACCTCATTTGCTATGCTTCCTGTGCAATTTCCAACTTGTATTAACATTAGAATGCGGATGTTCTCATATAAATAATTGATGCTGATTGCATTTTTAATTGGAAAATCACCCGAGAATGACACGTGTTTATCTAAATTCCTCAGGATTTCATTCTTTAAAGTTATCCTTTCATTATAACTCAAATGAACATTAAAGGAAAATTTGAATAAAATATGAAGTAGGGTAACATCCCCAGTAATTGGCACATTAAGAATTTGTCGTTAAACTTACTTAAACTTTCATTACAAAGAAATAAGCTATTTACTTGGAAATATTTTTAAATCAAAGAATGCATATCTGTGCATCTATTTTGCCCACTAAAAGCAAAAAAAAAAGGGAAAAAATATTTTTATAAAAATATATTTATAAAAAGTTGCTGAAATCACCTGTAATTGGCACCTGGAGCACCAATGTATGACACCTTGTGATCCAGTAATTGGCACATGTTTATATTAAAAAAAACTTTACATTTTGCATTGGGTTTAATCGCTTTAAATTAATTTACTGTAGATGAAGATGCCATATTTCAGGTTTTTGAGAGTAAGAAATCAGCATATTAATCTGAAATGTGAACACTTTAAAACAATACAATATACTTACATTAATACCCAGTAATTGTCATGCTGTAAATGAGCGTAAATGAGCATATAACTGATATATGGTCTTGAATTTTTAAAAGACTGGATATAAATCTTTTTTTAGGACATGTTTGTAAAATGTGCCAATCACTGATGCATGCCAATTACTGGGGGTGTTACCCTATTATTGTGTAAAAAAAAAAAAAAAAAAAGTTTTAAATAAATACCTTTTTGTTTCGCTTCATAAAATATTTTGGTTTAAATTGTTCCATCTGATTTTCACAGCATCACAACTTATCTGATTTTCACAGCGTCTACAGGTCCAAGCTCTCACAGCTAAATAAACAACCATGTCATGATATGAGACATTTTTATCCAGTGAATCTAAGAGTGGACTTTTTTATGGATAATCTATAATTTTCTTTAAATTTATTACATTTCAATAAAAATTTGGTATACAGCTCAATTTATTATTATTGTGAGTTGCTGAAAATTTGAACAAAATTGGTCCATTAATAACGAATTTTTTTTTTTTCATTTTAAAAAAAAAAAAGGAGAATAACTTTGCTTTAGATTAATTTTCAATTCATTATTTCTGTTTGCTGCTTGATTTTTTTTTTTTTTTCCAACAATGCAAAACTTTCTCACTTATTGGGATCTCCTTTTACTTTTAAAGGAATATAACTCTCACAAGTACTCAAAAGATTTGGAATTAAAAAACATGTTCCCTTTTTCAATAAATATCATCTTGAATTTAAATATTTGAGAATCGCAACAAAAATTTTAAAAATAAAAAAATTCGCAAAAATAAAAAAATAAACAAAGTAAAAATTCAAAATTCACTGAAGAACAAAATGTTAGGCTAAAAAATTTAAATTGGATTCCTTTTACAAACATAAAAAATTACACGAAACACGTATAAAATCGCATTGGAAATTGCTGATGAATGTGATTAAACTTTATTTAATAGGGAACAAAATTTGCTACATTGGGATAAGATATTAATGTAGCTAATAAATTTTATTATTAATATTAATGCAATTCATAAAATTTTAAAAAAAATCACTGCAAATTGTAAAATAAAATTTTTTTAAATAAAAGATTTTTATTTTTTGGGGGGAGGGGGGAATGGGGGGGATATATGACGTGATTATTTAAAAAAAAATCAAAAATTGCAGAGAACATAATTATTGTTCTAAATTAATTTTCTAAGCTGGATTTCTGTTTCAAATTTCAAAAAATCTCTGTGAAATGGGGAAAAAACTATAAAAATTGTAATAAAAAAATTCATGAAAAAAACAGCTGCATAAATTCAAATTAAATTTTATCGTAAAAAATGCACAAAATATACTACATTGTACTAGTAGTTTGAAATTGAATTCATTTCACAAATGTAAAAAAATTCACTGCAAAATGTGAAATAACACAATTTTTAACATTTTGAAGTATTTTCATAAGTGCGGCGCTTCTGACGAATATTTGTTTTATTTTAATGTATTTTCAGAGGTGCAGTGCATATGCCCAAAAATACAGGTTTTTTTTTTTTTATGGTTTTATTTTTAATTAATTTATTTAAATCTTCACAAAAAAAAAGTATTTTCTTTTTGCTTGTAAATGCAAAGATATTTCAAATATGTAGATAATATGACAGTCCAGAGGGCACCAAGATTCATTTCTAAAAACAGACTGGATCATGCATAGAATATTCATGTGTAATCTATCAAAAGCAGTGGAGCAACTATAGCTTTGTTTGAATAGATTTTTGCTTAAAATATATATAGAAACTAGCGGACCCGACAGACGTTGTCCTGTCACCGACCGACGTTGCCCTTCTTGGCACCGATTCCAGGAAATCAAATAAATGTACGTAAATATGGTAATACGCACGATAAAGACTATGCTCTTAATTTAATTTCTTATTACAATTATGTAACGAAATTAATTTTCACTCTTCAGTATTTTTTGAAGTCGGTTCAATTTTTGATAGAAAAGTTTATTTTTCTCTTTTTAGTTAAAAGTTAACGATTTTCTGAAGTCGGTTAATCTGCTTAGTACCATTCGATTCAGAATAAAAAATTCACTAAAATATGTTATCAGTTGAAAAATATCTACAAAAATCTATTTTAAAGGAATTTTTTAAAAGTTCGTTCTTTTTTTTACCCTCCTTAGGGAGGGAATTTTCCAAAGTCCTTTCTTAGATGCACTCGATGTTATAAAAAGTATTTTTGCCCGAATTTTCAAGATTTTTGGTTCGGTATATATTTTTGTGCTGTGATTAATACGAAATCCAGACTTTCTTTTATACATATAGCACTTTTAATTAGCAAAAAATCACTTACTATTAGTTTTTGCCTAATTACTAAAAAAGTACAGAATCAATTTTGACGAAATGTGAATCTAAACCATTCTCGAATCCACTGGAACACACACAAAATTTCATCAAAATCGGTCCAGTCGTTTAGGAGGAGTTCAATTACATACACACGCACAAAAGATTTTTATATATAAAGATGAGCATTGAAAATTTCGGGTTTTTGCGCCGAAGACATCGCCAAATTAGGAAAATGTGAATTATCTCACGAACTACTGGATTTAAACGAATTTTCTTAGTACCATTCGATTCAGAATTGAACAATACACTAAAATATGTTATCAGTCAAAAAATAGCTACAAAAGCCGATTTTTAAGGAATTTTTAAAGCGTTCGTTCTTTTTTCTACTCCTCTTAAGGGCGGAATCTTCGAAAATCGCTTCTTAGCCGCACTCGATGTTATAAGAAGTATTTATACCCCAATTTTCAAGGTTTTTGGTTCGGGATATTTTTTTGTGCTGTGATTAATACGAAATCCAGATTTTCTTTTATATATTTAGATAAGGATTCAAAAATTCAGGTTTTTTCGCCGAAGACATCGCCAAATTAGGAAAATGTGAATTATCTCACGAACTACTGGATTAAAACGAATTTGCTTAATACCATTCGATTCAGAATGAAAAAATACACTAAAATATGTTATCAGTTGAAAAAATAACTACAAAAGCTGAATTTTAAGGAATTTTTTTAAAGTTCGTTCTTTTTTCTACTCATGTTAGAGGTGGAATTTTCCAAAATCCCCCGCTTCTGTCGGCACTCGATGTTATAAGAAGTATTTTTGCCCCAATTTTGAAGATTTTTAGTTCGGTATATTTTTTTGTGCTGTGATTAATACGAAATCCTGACTTTCTTTTACATATATGGAATAGGATTGAAAATTTCAGGTTTTTGCGCCTAAGAAATCGCCAAATTAGGAAAATGTGAATTACCTCACGAACTACTGGATTTAAACGAATTTGCTTAGTACCATTCGATTCAGAATGAAAAAATGCACTAAAACATGTTATCAGTTGAAAAATAACTACAAAAGCCGATTTTTATAGAATTTTTTTAAATTTCGTTCTTTTTTCTACTTATCTTAGGGGTGGAATTTTTGAAAATCCATTTTTAGCAGCACTTGATGTTATAAGAAGTATTTTTACCCCAATTTTCAAGATTTTTGGATCGGTAGATTTTTTTGTGCTATGATTAATACGAAATCCTGACTTTCTTTAATATATATAGCACTTTTAATTAGCGAAAAATCACTAACTATTAGTTTTTGCCTAATTACTAAAAAAGTACTGAATCAATTTCGACGAAATGTGAATCTAAACCATTCTCGAATCTACTGGAATGCACTCACAATATTTCATCAAAATCGGTCCAGTCGTTTAGGAGGAGTTCAATTACATACACACGCACAGAAGATTTTTATATACAGTATGGAACCATTTATCCGGAAACCAGTTAACTGGAAAACCAGTTATCCGGAATGATATTTCTAATCTATGATGATGGAATCTTTGCAGAAAAAAGTGTCATACACATCTAATTTTACATAAATATTGCTTGAAACAATTGTATAATTTGATGATTGCATCTAGTATTTGAGATGGAAATGTATTTAGTTATACTTTAGATGTTTTCTATTTTCATGCAGAGGAAACAAGAATTTTTGTTTCTAAAGCATTCCCATAAATTACATTCTATCAAATTTTATTTTTTAATCTTACTTGAATCTTATTCTTAATTCAAGTAATCTAATAATTAATTTAAGATTAGAAGTAATACCACAACCACATATATTCCATAAAACTTATCAAACGGATGCTGCTTTAATGCCCAACCAGTTAACCGGAAAAACCAGTTATTCGGAATGCATCTGACCCCAACCATTCCGGATAAATGGTTCTGTACTGTATAAAGATGAGCATTGAAAATTTCGGGTTTTTGCGGCGAAGACATCGCCAAATTAGGAAAATGTGAATTATCTCACGAACTACTGGATTTAAACGAATTTTCTTAGTACCATTCGATTCAGAATGAAAAAATGCACTAAAGTATGTTATCAGTTGCAAAATAACTACAAAAGCCGATTTTTATGGAATTTTTTAAAAGTTCGTTCTTTTTTCTACTCATCTTAGGGGTGGAATTTTTGAAAATCCATTTTTAGCGGCACTCAATGTTATAAGAAGTATTTTTACCCCAATTTTCAAGATTTTTGGATCGGTAGATTTTTTTGTGCTATGATTAATACGAAATCTTGACTTTCTTTAATATATATAGCACTTTTAATTAGCGAAAAATCACTAACTTTTAGTTTTTGCCTAATTACTAAAAAAGTACTGAATCAATTTCGATGAAATGTGAATCTAAACCATTCTCGAATCTACTGGAATGCACACACAAAATTTCATCAAAATCGGTCCAGTCGTTTAGGAGGAGTTCAATTACATACAGACGCACAGAAGATTTTTTATATATAAAGATTTGAGAGTGTATGATGCAAAAGACAATGCTAGATTTCTCTGGGAGGAAAGTATCAGAATTTAACACTGATATTAGGTATACTTAAGGTTGCTATCTCAGACCCAGTTGATGCAGCTAATAAAATAAATGATTTGTAAGTTTTAGCCATTATATTTACTTGTGGGTAATTATTTTGGGAGAAGAGTAGAGGGCTCTAGTCACAAATATCACTGTGATCTTGAAAAAATTTTAAATCTGGTAATTAATTGCTGGAAGATTTTCTACTAAAGGTTTTACAGTTTACCTAGTTTTATATTAGATTTAAGACATAATAAATGTTTGATTTTTTAAAATAAAAAAAGAGACTTTCAATAATAATAATAAAGCATTAATATTATAAAATAAAATAAAAATTATTGTAGATGTTTCAAGTTTTAAACAAGCTCTTCATTAGTACAATTATTGATTGAAAACAAAGCTATTTTTAAGACATATTCACATGCAAATTATGTATTACAAATATTCACCATGGAGTGTATGTTATAGTAGACTACATTTTCTGATAGAATTGTAGAAGAATTTGAACCAGTTTTCACTTTTTAATTTTTTATTTAATTTTCTTTTCAATTTTTTTTCTCCACTTTAGGATAATATGTTAAAACCAATCATCAGGCCTAAATCATGATGCTTTTAGTTATTCATTAAATCAAACAAAAAACATAAAATTAATCTTTGGTTCAAATCTTCTTCGTTATCTTTGTTTTGTTAACTTAAATATTTTAGCAACTTACATTGAAGTTGTATAAAACTACTATAAACCAATATGTAGCCAAAAAAAAATGACTAAAACAAGTAAACTTCTGGAATTGAGTTAAATCAAAACTGGAAGTTCAAATTTAATAAATTTCAAGGTTTTCAAAATTTACTTGAAATATGCAATATTAATCAACATTAAAATGCTAGAATACCACTGTTAATTCTGTATTGACTGTTTCATCTAAAATACTGTTGTATGATGCATCAACCTATAATATATTTCTCCTAAATTGCCCTTTCATAAAAAAAAAAAATCAGGAGTCAAATCTTCCTAGTTGCCCCTACATACTTCATTTATGGAAGTTTCCTGTAATCTTGTAAACGTATTTTTTAGAAATATTCTGCTTTTATAATTTACTAGCAAAACCCACGGCTTTGTTTACATAATAGTTGAAATATGGAAAGTGATACTTGTATGTCTGATTTTCATTAGAAGTAATAATATATTAAGTAATCATTCAAAAACTTCCATTTCAGTCACAGTTTGACTAAATTTCATTCTTACATGCATTATTCTGAAATGAAACATAAAATAATGTGAAGAACTAAAGATAATTTTAAATAAACGATAATTTAGAAAATAACAGGTGTAAATTTTCCAATTTGGGTGAAAAAAGCCTGGGCCAGGATTCGAACCAGGGATGTATTGGCTGAAGCCGCCAATGCTCTTCCAATTGAGCCATCCCAGACACGAACACTGGAGGATTATTTCACCCAATTAACCTCAACGATCATTTAATCTGGTCTGATACTCTGGATCCGCTCAACAGAATAAATTGAAGGTCAATATATGGAACTGCAGAAAATCGCTGCATACAAAATTACATTAGATTAATTAATTAGATTAATGGATGGAATGGATTAACAAAAATTAAAAATTAAAAAATGTGTGGATTTGATATAAAACTAAAAAATTCAAATTTTGCAGCTACATCTGAACTAAATGTTTCATTGTTTACATCCATAAATTATGTGTGGATTTTAGAGAGCTGTGGATTTGAGGGAGTCTACTGTATTAATTTAAGACCAGCACAAATCACATATGCTAAATTTTTATTTCTAGCGTATGAAGATCACTTTTAATCTTATTTGATCATGTTTTCATATTTCATGACCAACCCTTCCTTGTTATGTTTGTGACATATGAAAATTATATTTAGGATGAGCGAAGCGAATCCTCTACTAGGCCACTCAAATTACATTTTGTCGTACACATTATAAAAAATCTATTCAGTATTTTGACTTGAAGTTAAACACAAAAATAAAGTATGATCTGCAGAATATTTTATTTTTTACAGAATAACCTTAAAAAAAATTATTATTTTAATTAATTTATTTTACATGTTTTTCCAATACGGACGAAATTTTGGAAATAAAAAATGAAACGCATGTTTTCAGAAGAAAAGAAATCATGGAGTTGCAATTACAGGTAGAATCATGATTAATTAAATAAATAAAATGTATGTTATTTATTCCGGCAAAATCGTTTGCGCTAATGACACTTACGCATATTAAAAGCATTATGTTATGGTTTTTTTTTTTTTTTTTGTAAAGTGGCAACAAAAGAATAATAAACAAATAAAATTAATTGTTAAATTCGTTATAAAAAGAGTTGTTTGAATTTTGAAGGTTGAAATTTGAACCACATAGACCATTTTTTATATTTATTAAATACATATTATTATTAATATAGGGGTGACTAGGGAGGGTTGATCCCTTTTTTACAAAATGATTCTTTATTTTCTGAGTATTAGAAACTTAGAATAAAGTTTCACGTATCATTTTATTCATTATAAAATCAGTTTAGCAATCTAAAATTTCGGCATAAATGTAATACATAAAAAACTAAACAAATTATTGATTTTAAGTAGGAAAAAGTAATGGATCAAGCTTTGCAAGAAATCAAGGTATTCACATATCAGAATTTTGAGCCACTTTATTTTATATTGAAAAATTTTTTAAAGGAAATCAGGTAAAAAAGGTCACTTTACTACTTGACTTAATTATTAGGATGAGCGAAGCGAATCCTCTACTAGGCCACTCAAGTTACATTTTGTCGTACACATTATAAAAAATCTATTCAGTATTTTGACTTGAAATTAAACACAAAAATAAAGTATGATCTGTAGATTTGCACAATATTTTTTTTTACAGAATAACCTTAAAAAAATTATTTTAATTAATTTATTTTACATGTTTTTCCATTACGGACGAAATTTTGGAAATAAAAAATGAAACGCATGTTTTCAGAAGAAAAGAAATCATGGAGTTGCAATTACAGGTAGAATCATGATTAATTAAATAAAATGTATGTTATTTATTCCGGCAAAATCGTTTGCGCTAATGACACTTACGCATATTAAAAAAATTATGTTATGTTTTTGGTTTTTTTTTTTTTTTTTTTTTTTTTTTTGTAAAGTGGCAACAAAAGAATAGTAAACAAATAAAATTAATTGTTAAATTCGTTATAAAAAGAGTTGTTTGAATTTTGAAGGTTGAAATTTGAACCAAATGATACATATATTGTTATTTTGGTACACGTTGTATTATTTTTAAATAATTTACCGTTTTATTTTAAACAATCTATGGAATATATCAGCTCTCTTATAAAAAAAATGTCAAGAAAACATACACCCACTGGTTGAAAAGAACGCGAATATGATATATCATTAAGGCAAGAGGCTAGCTATCAGCGTAAAAAACGACGGCACAGATGTCATATACACATCACATTGGTGCAATTTTTTCCAACGCCAATTTCGCAAAGACTTCGTTTTCAAATATCAGTTACCATACATATTTTTAAAAAGTAAATAACAATAAATTTTGTCCTATATGTCATTGGCGTCTGAAAAGAAAATAGCGTCTATGTGGTGCGTATATGACATATGTGCCAAAACGACGACATGACGAATCTATTCCGACAAGGAATGCATGTGCTCGGAAAAATGCTTTAAACTTCGAAGATGCACGAAAAAATTTAAAAATATATTTTTGTAAAATTTTGTCATCGTTGTTATTTTGGCATGCATATTCAATCTGCCGGCCATAAATGTATAGTAAATAATGAACTAAATATTCTTTCTGTAACTAATAATATGGTATATGAATCCTGATCCACATCCCTAAATATTGAAGATTTTAACATTCGTTGAGGAGAAATTTCATCCAGTTATTACTGTTTATCGCATTAAATTCGTCAGGTTGAATTTAATCAATATATTATAGAATTTTGTACTTTATTACCTCATTCCATTGATACTATATCACAGTGCATTTTTGGGTTATTCTGTTGACCAAAAATGTTACGCTAAATTTCAGGATTAAATTCCAAGGTACTACTTGGTTATCCCGTCCACCAAATTATACATATTGAGAA
This sequence comes from Maratus speculifer, assembly GCA_964019185.1. NCBI lineage: Eukaryota > Metazoa > Arthropoda > Arachnida > Araneae > Salticidae > Maratus > Maratus speculifer. Next base: position 458,964,613 of record OZ025292.1, read on the forward strand.
AAATTTTATTTTAAATAACGAAAAAGGAAATAATTAGTAAAATATTAATAAAAATACAAATGAAAAGTTGAAACAGAATCACTAATGATGCTTCAAACACCTTTATCGCATTTAATGTCATTGAATGAGACATTCACGGTCATCCAATACTAGTATTTGCTGTTATATTTTGGCAATAATTTTTTGGTCGGCGGGATAACCAAGCACTATCAATTAGTTATCTACTATTGGTTGGTACTACTCGGTTATTTCGCCAAACTATTCACTAAATGACACAAATTGGCATAATTTTTATTTTAAATAACGAAAGAACAAATAAATTAATAAAACATTAATAAGAATACAAATAAAACTTCATATTAAAAATCACTTGATGAACTGGAAGATATAAAAGGGTATGAACCGTATACCTTCAGGATTTTTTAAAGGAACATGTACCCTCTGCTGCTCAAAAAAGCTTTAGTGCATATATTCTAGGGTATATCCTATGTATTGAGTGTATACCCTCTGTTTCTCTTACAACTTCGCCACTGTATGATGGCGTAACGAACACGTGATACAAGTTTAATGTTATGTGAATGTGACAATTTTATCATCATTGTTGGCATTTAATCTTTTAGTTTGGCGGTATCTTTTTTGGTCGACGGGATAATCAAGTAGTACAAATAATATTTAAAAAAATATTGTTAAGTTATCTAATGAAATAATGCTTCGCGAATCCAAACAAAGCATGGCTTTTGCTAGTATTAAATACATGTGATATTTCTTTTCAAACGCTGGCACATATTCACACTAATAAGCACATAAGCACAGTGGATTTTAAAACGTGGTCTACTTTAAACAGCATGAACTTGAGTAAAATGTGAACACTTTTGCCAACTGATTTTAACTGCACAGTTGTTGAATAGTTTTTTTTAACTCTATCATTGACATTGCACTCATGGATATTAATTTATAACACTGCCCCACAATGACACATGTAATGGTTAGGCTTATGCATACCGAACAACATTCTAGGTAATATTTCACACTGAGGAATTTTTTAAAAGCACCACAATTGTTTTATACAGTATGTCTTGTGGAAAAACAAACTAAAACTTCTTTTATCTCCAAACCATAAATCCATTATTTGTCACAAAAATGTAATATTTTCTGTCAAACATGAAAAACGAGAAAGGCTGCAACACACACCACCTTTGTCAAATCTTCCTCTCAAAGACGCTACTCAAACGTGCTGTCAAAATCAGTAAAGAAAAGGGGGGGGGGGGAGTTATTCTACCTTCACTTCCTCTATGATCAACTGGCAAAAAAGGTGAATGCAGTTGTAGCAGCTACGACTCCCCACAGAGCATTTCAATATGAGGGAATGCTGATTTCATGTTTACATTGAACGATGCTTGTTATGTGACTTTGTTGCTGGCAGGGTTGGAAAAAAACCGGGTTTTTTTAAAACATCCATTCTTATTATACATACATGCATATTTACTGATAAAAACAGACATTATTGGTTTATAAGCAGTGTAGCTTCATTTAAAATAATTTAAATTTAATAATTAAACTGAATTTATGCTGAAAATTGAAAAAATTCATTTTTTAATTTAAACAGTTTTAGCAAACAGCCTTATGTTGAAAGTTTTGATTGTTCATCACAGTGAACCATTGATGCCCTGTAAATCTTTATAAACAATCTTTTGATTACTAATAATAAACATTTAGATGTAGTTTGATAAATATTCTTTTCCACAATTATTCAAATAATAAATTATAAATACTTCGTAGGATTTTTTTCTTTTGAAGTTAGTTGTCAATTTGAAGTTAACATTTTTAGTTGTTAGATTCAGTAGATAGCAGAGGGGAAAAAATTATTATTAAAATGCTATAACTAGCAGCCAGTCTTTGCTTTTAATTCTTCAAGATAATCTCCCAAAAGAAAAATTTCTTTTACAGCTTGTGCAAAATCTTAAAAGATCGTTGTGTTACATTATTAATTGCATTAAATAATCTGCAATATAAAAAAAAAAATTAAAATATTTTATACTAAATATTGAATCTATTTTATCTTTGATCAATTCACATGTTTAAAGTTTTTTCTTTAGAGCAATAGATATGTTCACCAATGCATACCGATTTTAATTTTATGCGTAAAAAAAAGAGTTAAACCTAATATATCTAATGCTTATTGCTGAAATAAAGTGTTAAAAGTAGAAATTATTTATATTCAATAATCTGAAACTTGTAAATTATAAAGAAAGAAAATGTCATTAGATTTCTTCTAAAAAACAATAGAAATTATTTATATCTAATAATCTAAAACTCATAAATTATAAAGAAAAAAAAAGGGTCATTAAATTTCTTCTAAAAAACAATTTGCTCTTTTTTTTTTTTTTTTTTTTTTTTTTTTTTTTTAGGAAAAAAAACAATTTGTTTAATTATATGCATAAAAAAAGACCTAAACCCACTATATATAATACTTATTACTGAAATGAAGTGTTAAAAGTAGAAATTATTTATGTTCAATAATCTGAAACGCGTAAATTATAAAGAAAAAAAGAAAATGTCATTAGATTTCATCTAAAAAAACCAATTGTTTTTTTTTTTTTTGAGAAAAAAAAATTGGTTTAAACCGTGCCAACCCTGGTTGCTGGTTATATTCTTACAGAATATATTATATAATGCTTGTTACACTTTACTCACTGTACTGAATTGTGGATTGGATTGCATTATGTATAGAATCTTTTCACTACAAGAAGGTAACTGCTGAAATCTGGTTTTCTAATGTGTTATGCATTTTCTAAAATATTTATCTTACTTACTTCATTAAACAGCAAAGTTTTGTCGCAGTATTCTTGAAAGTGTTTAATAATCTTTGCTTGGCACATGCTTTTTCTTCATGTTTTTTATCAATATATCAGTATACTCTTATGCTGTAGTTAAGCTGAATAATTAAACGCATCCCACTATTATCTTCATTTTTACTAAGCCCATTATGTTTTTTTTAATCATATTGGAAAGTGCTTCATTATCTATGTGGTATATGTTTTTTCATTCCTGTTTTTTATCAGTTTAACAGTGTACCGTTATGCTGTAGGTAATCTGAATAATTAAATGCATCAACATTATATCTTCATTTTTATTAAAGCCATTATGTTTTATTTAATCATATTGGAAATTGTTTAATAATCTATGCTCTATGCATGTTTTTTCATTCATGGACAGACATAAGATATAAGCGGGTGATTCTCAAAATAGGGGACAATTTCAAAAATGAAATCTTAAAAAAATTACTGTTAGCAAAATTTCTGAAAAAAATGTGTTGTTAATATAGGTATATGGTATTAGGTATTGTACGGTATAGGTACATGTATTAGGTATACTTTACATGTAGTCAGCAGAGCTAAATATTTAAAAATTAACTTTAAAAAAAATAATTAGTATTTTTTGAGCCATGCTAATGACAAAACAAATTGCATGGAATAAATATACTAAGAAATTTTTATTTTCTTCCTGTTTAAATATTTTTTTCTACGTTTATTAGCCTTCCTTTCTAACAAATAGTTTCCATTTTTACAATATACATATAAGGAGAATAAAAACATTACCAAAGAGCAAACTTTGTTTACATGAACAACATTCTGACACTAACAGTGTAAGAAGCTGTCTTAGTGATTTTCTGACAGATTTAATGCATATTTTAGGGATAATAAATGTAATACCTAAATTTATATGTAAAATTAAACTTTAAAAAGGATACAATATAAGTACTGGATACATTTATGCACATAGGAGTCTTTAGCATGGACAGAAAAACCATGCTAATGACACTGATATTTGTCCATGCTAATGACAAATTTTAATTTAAATAAGATTATGAGCCATAATATAATCACAATGCAATAGTCCTTTCTGGGGCTTTTTAAAACACAAAAGTTCTATGCAAATAAGTAAAATAAAAATTTTAAGTATAAAATAAACATGAAAATTATTATCCATTCTAATGACATACAATTGATGTACTCGCCTAATATTCAACTTCTATTCTTAAAATACAATACATGCTTCTATTTTCAGGCTGGAATAAAATGGCTACTTGTTGCCATGGAGAAACTTTATATTTTCAAAGTATTGTCATATGTGAAAATGAAATTTTGATTAATAAACAGTTGTTATAGTATGACCTTGTTTTGAAAACAGAATATGGAGGACAAACTTTAATTCTTTTTTTATATACTATAATTTTATTTTTAAAAATAAATTTATTGGATAAATCCTCTCCTTGATTAATTTAAAGAAAGAATAACATTTGTTTTATTTTATAAACATGATATTAACTCTTGAAAAAGCTATTATATACAAGGCACAGCTGCTGTGGACATCCATGCTAATGACATTTTGAACATTTATTCTGTTATTTTAAGGTGTTTTTAACTAAAAAGTGAGTAATTCTTGAGTGCAAATAATGAATAATATTAAGACAAACATATCTAAGTATAAAAACATGACAGTAAACCTCTCAATTTTTTTTTGTATGCTGAAAGGCATAAATTGTCCCCTATTTTGAGAATCACCCAAGCTATGTTTGATTCTGGGCAAACACCATCATTTTGGTGCCATTACTTTTAAAATCGGTTTGGTAGTTCTGGAGATTAACCCCTATAAACAAAATTTTCCTCTTTATAATATAGGTATAGATTACAATACTTTAATTATTTGTATTTATTAAATGTCTTTTTCAATTTTCAATTTTGTTTCAGACATATATTTAGCTATTTATTATTTTTTGTGAGATTATTTTATATGAGTGGAGAAATATTTTCATTTTATGAAAGTATCTGCTAAATAAGGAAAAAAAAAAATAAAAATGATGGACACAACTTTTCAGATAGCTTTAAAAATTGCTCTTGATTGGAGTAACTGTCACTTTTTACTTTTCTTACCTTATAAAGATATCTTGATTGCAATTTGTGCAAAGAATGAATTGTGCAGTATGCTCTCTAAAATCTGTTACTTAAAATTCATGCCTGGTTAAAAATATAAACAGTGAAATTTTCAGTTAACAGGTTGGGGGGAAAATGAAGATAGCTATGTTATATATATATATACAGGGTGATTCCAAATTTTTTTTACAATAAAAGAGGGGTGATAGTACACATCAAGACAAACAATATTAAATAGGAGACCAAGGGTCCAAAACGTTTTCCTAAGGAGATAGCCGCCATTAAAGTTTAGGGACCAAAATTTCAAATAAACATAAAAAACAGAAAAATCGGTCGATTGATTTGCGGTTTTCACTAAAATTATTCTTTATGTCGGCATTTTCTTGAAATTGAATTATAAAGATAAATTCCAAAAAACGCCGATAGAGGGCGCTTTAGACTTTGGAGTAACGAACAACTATTTTTTGCCGGTATGTTTTGCATCTCATTAAATGTTTTCGTAAGCTTACACTCAAACTTAAATTTTGAGCTCAAAATCTGTAGTTGGGAGTGGTTAAGTAACACAAACTGAGCTGTGTTCAGCATGTTCAAATTTCAAATGATTAAAAAAACGGAAAAAATGGTCGATTAATTTGCAGTTTTCACTAAAACTATTCTTTATTTAGGTATTTTCGTGAAAATAAATTATAAAGATAAATTTCAAAAAATGCTGATAGAGGGCGCTTTAGACTTTGGAGTAACGAACAACTATATTTTGCCGTTATTGTTTGTATCTCTTTAAATGATTTAGGAAGGTTAGACTTAAACTTAAATTTTGAGCTGAAAATCTGAATAGTAGGGAGTGTTTAAGTAGCACAAACTGAACTGTGTTCAAGGGGGAGGGGGTGGTTCAAATTTAAAGTAATTATAGAAAATGGAAAAATTCGTCGATTCGTTTGCGGTTTAAAATAAAACTATTCTTTAATTCAGTATCTTCTTGAAAATAATTTTTAAAGATAAATCTCAAAAAATTCCGTCAGAGGGAGCCTTAAACTTCAGAGTAACCAACAATTCATTTTAACCATTATTTTTTGGTTCTAATTAAATGCTTGCAAAATCATTTTAAATGTTCTAGTAAGCTTAGATTTAAACTTAAATTTTGAGCTCAAATCCTGAATCGTTATGAGGAGTTAAGAAGCGCAAACTGAAGTGTGTTCAGGAGTTAAAATATAACCTTCTTTCCTCCTCGAGCACAATTCAATTTTTCGCTACTTAAACACTCCCAACGATTCAGAATTTCAGCCCAAAATTTAAGTCTTTGCATTTGAAAGCATTTAATGAGATTAAAAAAATAACAGTTAAAAATAGTTGTACGCTACTCCAAAGTCTAAGGCGCCCTCTATCGGCATTTTGTGAAATTTATCTTTAAAAATTATTTCCAAGAAAATACTGATTGATCAAGAAAACTTCTGATTTAAAAATTAGTTTAGCAAAAACCGCAAACGAATCGACCAATTTTTCCGTTTTTTACAATTATTTAAAATTCGAATCCTCTGAACAAAGCTAAATTTGTCTACTTAACCACTCCCAGCTATTCAGATTTCGAGCTCAAAATTTAAGTTCAAGTCTAAGCTTACGAAAGCATTTAAAAAGATGCAAAAAATAACGCCAAAACAGAGTGTTTCGTTACTCCAAAGTCTAAAGCACCATCTATCGGCATTTTTTGAAATTTGTCTTTATAATTTATTTTCACAAAAATACCTAAATAAAGAATAGTTTTAGTGAAAACCGCAAATCAATCAACCAATTTTTCCGTTTTTATAATCATTTGAAATTTGAACCCTCTGAACACAGCTCAGTTTGTGTTACTTAACCACTCCCAACTACAGATTTTGAGCTTAAAATTTAAGTTTGAGTCTTTAATGAGATGCAAAACATACCGGCAAAAAATAGTTGTTCGTTACTCCAAAGTCTAAAGCGCCCTCTATCGGCATTTTTTGAAATTTATCTTTATAATTTAATTTCAAGAAAATGCCGACATAAAGAATAATTTTAGTGAAAACCGCAAATCAATCGACCGATTTTTCCGTTTTTTATGTTTGATTGAAATTTTGGTCCCTAAACTTTAATGGCGGCTATTTCCTTAGGAAAACGTTTTGGACCCTTGGTCTCCTATTTAATATTGTTTGTCTTGATGTGTACTATCACCCCTCTTTTATTGTAAAAAAAATTTGGAATCACCCTGTATATATATATCATTTCAAATACATTTTAGTATGTGACTGTGGTTAATATTAGTGGATTTCTTTCTTATGGATGAAGTATAAATTAATTTCCAGAAAAAATTATGATAGTGCTGATATCAGTGACATTCATAATCTTTTTACCAAATATATTTTTGCAATAATCAAGCTTTTTTTGGTTATTAAATCTGGCTAAATATTAAATAAAACTTCATTGCTTTATGATTTTAATGCAAATAATTAGTGTACTTTTATGAGGCCAGTTGATTAATTTAAGATACATTTACCTCATCATTGTTATTCATATTTAATTATGCAATATTATTTATTTATTTGACTTTCGTTTTTCATATTTTAATCATTTAAAAATTTTAGGTAGATTTCGTAAGAAACAATACTTATTACATTCTCCCGTAGTAAATTGAAATTTCTGAAAACTTTTTGCAGGTCTACACCGATCATGACTCCTGGAAACCAAAACCATCCCTTTTGAAAACTTTATATATACCTTTTTTTTTTTTTTACTTTTAAGGATATGATAACTTCCATAATTCTTCACAAATCTCTTCTAAATTGATACATAAAATTAAGCAGCAGAAAATCTTGGTCATGTTTATTAATAGGAAAAATTAGATGAAAGGGGTGGAAATGGAGAGGGGGTTTATGAAAACACATAAAATCCCATAACTTCTTAATTATGCTACATATCAAATCAGTTTAAAGCTATTATTGCTTCTAGGAAAAGGGGCAAAAATTTATGTATGACAGATTTTCTATATAATTAAAAATGCCCCCAAGGGTGTAATAAATAGGGTATTAAGAAGAAAAAATATAATGTCAGCAATTCTCAAGATATCAAATCCACTTATGGACAACTTTTATATTGACAAGTTTTTGATGAGACCAACTCTTACAGCAAAAAGTAAATAAAGACAAAAATGAGGGTGTTGAAGAAAAACATTTCATAATTTCATCAATTTACAAGATAGGAAATCTGCTTAGATTTATAATAAGTCCAGGGCTCCCAAATGGTCCCCTTTTTCCCACAAAAGTCCCCTTTTTAGAAAAAGGTCCCCATTAGTCCCCTTTTTAGGTGCGTTCGTAATTATATAATACGTAGCACCTATAGTGATCGTTCAGTCCGTCCGTCTGTCCGTCCGTCTGTCCGTCCGTCCGTCTGTCCGTCCGTCTGTCCGCATATAACAACGCAAAAACTACCCAACCGAATCGTTTGAAATTTAAAATACATAATTATTACATAATTTTGTCGAGTCATTTCAAATTTTATGAGAATCGGATGGATAGATCAATTACAGGGACGATCAAAAGTATTCCATTACATTACGGTCAATGGGGAAAAAAGTTTCAAATGCATTTTAATCGTTTGAAATTTAAAATACGCAATTATTACATAATTCTGTCGTGTTATTTCAAATTTTTTGATAATCGTGTGCATAGATCAATTACAGGGACAATCAAAAGTATTCAATTACATTATGGTCAATGGGGAAAAAGTTTCAAATATATTCTATACGTTTGAAATTTAAAACACATAATTATTACATAATTTTGTCGAGTTATTTCAAATTTTATGAAAATCGGATGCATAGATCAATTACAGGGAAAATCAAAAGTATTCCATTACATTACGGTCAATGGGAAAAAAAATTTCAAATGCATTTTAATCGTGTTACACTCATGCGAACTTAATAAAATTTATATGCAACTATAAAGTACATATTATACTATACATCTTACATAATTTGTGGTGCAAAGAACATTTGTTATTGATTTACAAGGCCACACAAAAGTATTCCATTACATAATGGTATAGGGAGAACATTGTTTGATGAGCGTTTTAATTGTAATTCACTATTTACAGTGTTATGAGATTGATATATGAAAGTAATATTTTTAAAACTTCGTTATCGTTCGAACGCACCTAATTTGCTACGCTTCACGTGCAATTTCCAACTTGTTTGTATTTTGGTCCCCCAAGTCCCCTTTTCTGTGTCTGAAAAAAATCGCCGCAAAATAAAAAAAACTCTGAGAATTGCTAAAATCTTAAAAATCCAAGAGGACAAAATTTATAAAGTGGGCATAAAAAAAGCATTATAATGGTTATAAAAAAGCATTGTAATTGAAATTTTTTCATGAATCTAAATGTAAAAAAATCACTGCAGAATACAGGCAAATTTGAAGAATCTCATTAAAATTAAAAAATAAATAAATAAATTGCAGAACATCAAAGTTACTATACTAAGCTACTGTTTGACCAGTCTTCAATAACTGGCCTTGGCATGCTTCACTCCCCCCCCCCTCCCCTCCAAAAAAATGTAGCTTTTTGAATGGAAAGAATCATTGAATTGTGTGGAAACAGACGATTAAAATTAAGAAAAATGAATTTAAAGTTCACAACTCTGAATCATATTAAAGAAAATGGTTGGAGTAAAATGTCTTTTCACCTATTTTTACTTTTTTCTATCTTTACAAGAAGAAAATATTGAATTCATGAAATAATTTCGACTTCAAGTTTTCGATGGGAGGCAAAATTTTGGTCACAACTATTTGTTTCAGTATGATAAGAAACCAAAGTATACATGAAAGCTTGTTATGCAGTGGCTTTCGCACGAAAATGTCGCTTTTGAAATAGCCAGCCCAAGCACCCAATCTGAATACTATAGAAAATCTTTGGAATGAACTTTAAAAACATGCTTGAAATTATTAAAACTCTAATTCAGCATGGCTGGAATTTCCTCAAAAATTTCAAAATGAGTGGAAAAAACGTACCACAGACAATTTCCAACACTTTTCATTGAATCTATGCCAAGTTGCTGTGCCTCGGTACATTTTGCTAGAGGTATGACAACAACATACAAATTGACAATCTAGTTGATCACAGTGATTTTCTATTATAACACAATTTTTCCCAAACTTTCCAAGATGGCCGATAACTTTTGAAAGCATGTGTTTTTCTTTGCAATTGATTTTTTCAGTTGTATTTATTGATATCCATTTGTTATTTCATAAATAAATTCCCAACTATTATGTCAATAAAATGTATGAGTATCACTTTGAGATTCCTCTTTATATAGGTATACTTTCAAATTAACGAAAAATGTTATGCTGGCCAGAAACTTTTGACTGCCGCTATAAATTGGTGTTGATTAGTTTTTGGTATAAATTGCTGGACATGTGGCTCTTCTATGCTGCATTTTTCACAATTTCTGCAATCACTCAATCTCCAAAACCAATGCACAGATTATTATCAAATTTCAGATTCGGTTAGGCCTTGACATGAATTAACATTTTTTATATTTTGGATAAATTGCTCAACAAATGGCACTGTTAATCTGCTTTTGTTGCAATTTCCACAATAGTTACTATATCCAGAATTTCATCAAATTTTAGATTCAGTTAGTCCTTAAGATGAATTGACATTTTTTACATTTTGATGTAAATTCATTAACAGGTAGCGCTGCTATGATGCATTTTTTTAAAAGGATTTCTGCAGTATATCTATCTGATTTAATGCACGAATTTTTGTCTAACTTAGGATTCAGTTAGACGTTGACACAAGTTACTGATTAGGTTTTGATGTTAAACTTTCAATAGATAGTGTTCCTAAGCTGCATTTTGTGGGATTTGCACAAGTTTAGCGATAGTCATATTTGAAGAACTAATGCACAAAATTTCATATTTTTTAGAATTCTCATGATGGGCATAGATTGCAATTTAATTTTCGGACTGTGATAGCGAATTTTGAAGTATTAACATATATAAGGTAGAAGAAAGTTTCAGGATTGCCACATCCTATTAGTTTGACAAGGATTGTCCCTGGGGATACAGAATATTTACATGTACTGCATTTATACATTTTTAATTTCTGCATATATGCCTATTTTTTCAGACTAATTCTGAATGTGTAATTTTCATAAAAATTGATTAAGATTTTATTTTATTCAAATATCGCTTTTTAAAAATTAAAAGAAATGCTTTCGTGTGACATGTTATTTAAATCTATGCATTTCTCCGCTAATTATCATTATTTTATGTCTGATTTGTTATTATAGGCTATATAAAATGAACTTATTGGCCCCTTTTATTTATGAGTGGTAGTAGTTAGCACTAATACAAATATTAATTTTAGCCAAAAAAAAAAAAAAAAAAAAAAAAAAAAATAAGAAAAGCAATCAAGTCATTGATTTTAAAATATCAGATATTTTTTATAACATATGAAAAATTTTAAGAAGTGTGTATGTGGGCAGAAGGGATTAAGTTTCTAAGTTTCTTTTTTATTTCTCCAGTCTCTAACTTAAGTATTTTAAGCAATTTTCTTACTCAACCCCTAATTAAACTACAGCAAGATACAATCTCATTTGAAGGGTTGACCGAAGGAAGTATCTCATCGAGCCCAACATCTTGCTAGCGTCTATTTTGACCCCAGACAATTAGGGGCATTTCTTCATGTGTGTGTGGGGTGGAGAATCAGAAAATTGATTTTTTTCACACATCCTTTTAAAACTCTTGGCCTAAACACTCATTTCCCACCGTCTTAACTCATTTTTTCACCACTAGCAGATGTTTTAATGTTTAATTGCGTTCATTAACATTCCATAAATTTTCTAAAAAATTAAGAAAAAAAATCTGCTCAACCTATCTCAACAATTAGCATCTTTTCATCGTTTTCTGTCACCAAGGGAAGCTATTTAAGAAAAAATTCTCAAATTTAATCTTCAATATGTCATGTAATATCTTAAATGAAAGGCCAGGTTATGAATAATGTTATTCTTCACTCTCTCTTTACCTCCATTCTCACTGCCTTATATCATCCCCATCTATGTAAGGATTTAATCATTAAAAACAATTATAATTTTTTAACATATAATTAACAATTTTGGTTTATTAATTAAAGGTCAAAATGTTTTGAAAGGATTATTAAATAAAACCCTCTGAGTGATCTGTGATCATACTTACCCACTTACTTGTTTTTATTAACTGATCACTATTATTTTTTACCTGTGACGAGAATTATCAAGGTGAATGCCAAAATATTGAATGCTTTATATACTTTTTCAGCAGGATATTTAAGTATGCTTAAATAAAACTGTACATTGTTTAATGAAATCTTATAAAGATATAACCATCTAACATATTTTCTGGGGTAATTTTAAAAATTTACCTTCTTATTTAGGAAAATTTGTGCTATAATTTTACACACATATGATCCTTTTTTTTACTTTCTTCTATCTTTACAAGAAGAAAGTATTGGATTCATGAAAATTTTCGACTTCCGGTTTTCGACGGATTTATACGTTTTAGAAGGTCCTGAACACGTTTTGACTATTTTTAGAAAATGTCTGTCTGTGAGTCTGTCCGTCTGTCTGTCTGTCTGTATGTGACAAAAAATTTGTGGGCGCTCTATCTCAAAAACTAATGCTCGAAATTTAATAAAATTTTATATTCAGTTAGACCTTGATATGAATTAGTGCCTATTGGTTTTTGGTGAAAATTGGCCAGCAGGTGGCGCTGCTATACTACGTTTTTCATGATTTTCAAGATTGCTATATCTCAAGAACTAATGCACAGAATTTCACCAAACTTCAGATTCTGTGACCCCTTGATATACATAGACGCTGATTACGTTTTGGTTGGCCAGCAGGTGGCGCTGCTATGCCACGTTTTTCATGGTTTTCATGATAGCTTTATCTCAAGAACTAATGCACAGAATTTCACCAAACTTCAGAATCCGCGATACCTTGAGATACATAGCCGCTGATAAGGTTTTGGTGTGAACTGCCCTATAGGTGGCGCTGCTATGCTACATTTTGCACGATTTTTGCGATGGCTATATCTCAAGAACTAATCCAGAGAACTTCATCAAATTTTAGATTCTGTCACACTAGAATATATAACATAATTAGACGCTGGTTGCATTTTGGTATTAACCTTGCAACAGGTGGTGCAGCTATGCTGCATTTTGCGCGATTTTTCCGATAGCTATATCTCAACAACCAACCCACAGTATTTCATCAAACTTCAGATTTTGTTACAAAATGACATATAACATAATTACATGATGATTACGTTTTGTTATAAAAACTTCAACTGATGGTGCTGCTGTGCTATATTTTACACGGTTTTTTTTAAACTAGCTATATCTGAAGAACTAATGCACAGAATTTCATCAAACTTCAGATTCTTTTACACCATAGCATAATTAGACGCTTTTTTACGTTTTGGCATAAATTGTCCAAGATATGGTGTTGCTGTGCTACGTTTTGCAATTTTTTTGTCATAACTATATCTCAAGAACTAATGGACGAAATTCCATCAAATTTCAGATTCTGTTAGGTCTTGACATAAATAGATGCTTATCAGGTTTTAGTATAAATTACCCAACATGAGGCACTAGTAAGCTCATTTTCTCAGAATATTAATTAAATTTTGCGTTTTAGGCTTTTCGGATACCAGAATCTCATTAGGCTAGGTCAAATGTTCGAGGAAATTCGATAGTGGATAACTTTGGGGTCACCACTTTTTTTTTTATATTAAAATGTACTTATGAGATAGAAGAAAGTTTTGGGATTGACACATCCAACTAGTTTTTGTTTTGTTTCTATTTTTAATAAAATTGGTCTCCTAAAGTCTCCCCTTTTTAAGCAAAAATAGTCCCCAAAGTCCCCTTTTTAAGCAGAAATGGTCCCCCAAAGTCCCCTTTTTAAATAAAAATGGTCCCCTTTCCCCCTTTTTGAGGACTAAAATGTGTTGGGAGCCCTGTAAGTCTTCTCAATATTATCTTTAACTTTTATATTGGCAAGTTTTTCACAAGACCAAGTCTTACAGCAAAAAAGAAAACAATAATAATAAAAATAAATAAATATGAAATGTGCTTAAATTTATTAAGTCTTCTCAATGTTATCTACAACATTTATACTGACAAGTTTTTGATAAGACTAAGTCTTACAGCAAAAAAGAAACAATAATAATAAAAATAAATAAATAACAAAAGAAGAGTTGAGGGGGTGTTGTAGAAAAAAATCTCATTTACATAATTTTGATAGAGCCAATTCTTAAAGAAAAATGAGATTATAAGCTTGTCAAATAAAAAAAATTTAGTCAGATAAAATTGTTAAACAGAGTTTAGCTGTAATCTTGATTTAGTTTTTGTTGGTGAAATTAGTACTTAACTTTGAACTTCACCTGCACCGGTAGACCAAGCTGGCAGGATTTTTTTTTATTTATACCTTTACTTAGATATTTTAATATTTTATTATATTGTAAGCATTCAGTGTAAATTTGAATGCATTATTATATTCAAATTATTGTTTAAAAAATGTAAACAAATCAGTAATTAGAAATTTATAAAATTCTAAAATCTGTACAAACTCCAATCCCAAAATATGTTCATTTGAAGGAGTCTACTGTATTTAGATTTATCATTTAGTATGATATAGCCATAAGTAACTATATTTGATGCTTATTGAAAAACTTTTTTCTGTTAACCTCCAGTGAATTAGAAGTAATAACTAACAGCATTGATAAATCTCATCCATCTGTCATGCTATCCATTTCCAAAACACAGTCCTTATTTAGATAATATGCTTATGCTATGAAATTTCTCATTTAAAACTATTAAAAAAAATTATTAGAAGCTTTCTTTATAAACTGGGTTTCAAAAAGATATGAACACTTCGTTTTCCTAGCATAAAAAAGAAGAAAATGTTACAAACTAAAGTCTAATCAATGTTAGAAATAGAATAATTTGTTTTATTTTATAACAAAATATAATTGAAGGAGATATTTATACATAAAATAAACAGCATTTTTCCATTTTGAGGTATTTCATAATGATAGGAACATTAGACAAAAATATAGATTAATAGTCAGTGTATACATCAGATCTTTTAATTAATGTGAAAACACGATCAGGCATGGAATGGACCAAGCTTTTTAATATATTTTGATTAATTTCATTCAGTAAGGAGCTCTAACCAGAAGACTCCATACATTTTCCATTGGATATAAATCAGGAGAAACAGATGGCAATGGAATTATATGTACATCATTATTAAGTAACCATTCCTAAGTGCTGTTTGCATTGTGTATGGATGCGATGTCTTATTAGAACGTAAAAAAGGACTGCCAATTTCCTCAGAAAATGGCAGCAAGTTTTCTTCAAGTAGATCTTCATAAGTTAATGCACTCATTCTGCCAGAGGGAAACGCAACTTTGAACTTGCCATGAAATCCTGAAAATGTGTTAACCTCCACTTTGCTGCCGTTTTGAAAAAAAAAAAAAAAAAAATCTGGTTTCTTGTGCAGATTATGCCAGTAATAAAAAAAAAAATGTCCAGACCATCCAAATTGAATTTTTTTTTAATTGGAAAATATTACTCTTTAATATTTTAACTTGTAGGACATGTGATCTTTCACCCAATCCAGACGATTTTGCTTGTGCATTTTAGTCTTACATGGTTGGGGCTTTCTTTTCTTGTAGCTAATCATTTTTGAGCTCTTGAGTACTCTGGACAAGGTACTTTTTGACACTGCTATTCAGGGCATAAAATAACATAGAAAGTGGGCGACACTAGTGTTGCCTAGTACCAAGATATTGTCGCCCGGTGACAGATGATAGTGCCGGCAATTGTTTAAAATAAAACATGGTAATAACATAAACTGATTCTGTGATGATTCTGAAATAAGAATGATAACATTTGTCATAGCAGTAAAATAAAGCACAATAGCAT
Organism: Maratus speculifer; assembly: GCA_964019185.1. Taxonomy (NCBI): domain Eukaryota; kingdom Metazoa; phylum Arthropoda; class Arachnida; order Araneae; family Salticidae; genus Maratus; species Maratus speculifer. The sequence continues at coordinate 458,980,518 of OZ025292.1, forward strand.
GGTTACAAAATGCTGATTGTTTTGCTATCCAAATAGATGATTTTACTGGATACTTTATGGAGTATTAATAAGTTTGTTGCAGCACAATTTGTTTGCAGGAAAACAAAAAATGAAATAGAATTTTCTAGGAAAATTTAAATTAAGTAAGAGAAGAATAGAAGGTCTCATGGTTTCTACCATGATTGTATTTGATAACTTTGTTCTTGAGACCGACGCAAAAAATAAATTAGCAGATTTAATTAGAGATGGAGAACTGCAAACAGAGGTAAGAACAGCGGTTATTCAAAATTCCGTTTCACGGAGGAGTTTTAAGGCCAAATGAGTGGCTGTTAATGGCTGTTTTGATTAAATAAGATTATTTAAATATTACAGAATTAGCTACTATAAAATGAACCTAGGCAGCAAGATCTTAGCTTTTCGGTATTTTTTATCAGTGCTATAAGGTTATCATAAGATAAGTTAAGCCTATAAGGTAAGGTTTAAATAAGTGATTCTTAAATGTAATGTTTTAAATCTGACGTAATTTTCGCCAAACTTTTTTTTCTTTTTGTAATATTTACACTAAAATATTTGTACCATTAGAAAGGAAATATTATTATTTGCACCATCTTATTTTTTTTTTTTTTTTTTTTTTTAATCTGACGTAATTTTTATCTATTTACTTTTAACGCATATTAATGAATTTAATTTTGTACAATTTTCTTTCTCTTTTGAAATTCACATGTAAATATAGTTTTTATGCTGTAATTTTCAATATTTCCCCGCTTTTCATATGTAAGAGTCATTTTATTTTAATTTGAAAGTTTTTCTATTTATAATAATCACGTAACAGTAAATTTTTAATTTGAAGGAACTTTTAATCTTTGGGCTGTTTTAATAGTTGGCAACAACTTAAAATAATTTTTTTTTTCTAAAATATGTAAAAAATATCTCTTGAAATCTGAAAAATTTGACTTTAAAATCGAAATAAATCCTCATAAAATGAGTCAAATTAAAAAAATAAATGCAGTATGCACACTCGGAACTTTTAATACATAAAATTATCTAAAAATGATTAAATTTTTAAGTATAGTTTTTGCTCCTATAAAACTTTTTTAATGGAACAATTTTGACCAACTTTAAAATTAAATATCTTTGTAAATAATCATTCAATTTTCAAACTGTCTCCACCAGCGTATTTATCAAACATATCTCTATAACACCATCAATTTGCATATTTTTGTATGTAACAGTTATTTTAGTGTTAACAAGGAAAGACCTCCTATCACAAAAAAATCATTGTCAGCGGCAGTGACGTTAGTTACTTTTTTTTTTCTTTTTTCTTTTTTTTCTTTTTTTATTTAGAATAAACAGGTTAAATGCAAAATCTGTTTTCTGCTTTAGTTCTACTCTTTGCAAAGTGCAGTGACTTGCAAAAGTCAAAAGATATTTAACCACCATAAGCATCAGTGATTTGGTATTTTGAAAATGTAAAAATTGTTAACATGGTATTTTTTATTTCATAGTTTTGAAATAACAAGAGAAATGTTTGTTTTCATGATTAGTTCCAATTTGGGTCTAAAATATAATTAATAAAGTACAGAAGTTAATCAGTCATTCAATACTCTTATAATTTAGTTTTCTGTTACCACAGATGAAGAGGGAATTTATCAACATTTGTTTGGGGAAAATGACCAAACCTATTGTCGCCCAGTGAAAATTTCTTAAAATATGCTCTGCTGCTATTAGTAGACGTATTGAAAGTTCACCTAAAGTTGCCTTCCCATTGCTCATTCTTTTTATAATGACTCTTTTTTTTTCCCTTTTCAACAGCTTTGGTGGATGTCCCGGAGACTTCTTTGTTCCATAATCCTCTTTTAATCAAAGAAAACTTAATATTACACATGGCGATCTTTTGTCATACCTCATAGTGATAATCCTTGATCCTTAACCTTTTAAGTGTCCTGTTCCATTTATATTTAGCAATTCCTAAAATAGTAGCTATGAAAAGTTTTGGCATGCAAATTTTTATTTGGTAACCTTACATATTTATCTCTTTCAATTCAAAAAAATTAGCTTCAATATTGATTTTCTGTTAAATCAACCTTTTACTCCAAAATATACCTGATGGAAAAACCCAGTTAGGACGCTTAAAGCGTTAAAAACCATAACTTTTCCTTTCTCAAAAAAACATTCAAAGTGCTTTTATGACCCCTACTTTTAGAACTTGCTTTGTGATTAGATTTGGAAATTTCCTAGCCTGCTAAGTGCTTTTATACGCTAAACTAATTTGCAGATTTCGGTGTCTTCTTCTCTGACTGGCATTCAGTATTTCTGTACTGTTTCCATGCTCGTTTAGTGATAATTTCAATCAATGTTCATATCGTTTCGCAACACCATTTCTTAAAGTAATTCCAGGGCTTGAAATTCGATTTTTCCAAGGAGGGGAGTCTCCCTCCCAACATTTATAAATGGAGGGGAGTTTAGCTGTTTGGGAGGGAGAAAAAAAATCTTTAAAACGCACTATTATTTTATGTGTCATTTAAAGAATTATAAGAATACAGACATAACAAAATACTACTGAAACAATTTTTAACAACTGAGAATAATTATGTAAAATGTGTTTTTTAAAAAAGAGGTCAACATTTTATACAGCCTATTCTTTACAGATGGTGGGGGGGGGGGGGGGGTTATCCGTGATCTTCAGACGAAATCAGCGATTTTTCTGCGATATTTTAGTAAAATGGGCGATTTATTACAATCTTTTGTCGTAATCGGCGGTTTTTACGCGATCTTTTAAAGAAATCGGAGTTTTCCTTTTTTTTTTTTTTTTTTTTCATAAAATCGGCATTTTTTTTTTTTTTTTTTTGACGATTTTTAAGGAAAACTAGCGGCCTTCGCCCGCTACGCTGGTCGGTTTATCTAAAGAAATCTTGAAGAAGTAGTTAGATAAGGTTCAGACATACATTAAAAAAAAAAAAAAAAGCAAGTCGATCATTCAAAAAACGTTGGGAAATATCAAATATTTACTGTAATTTTTTAAGAAAAACAAAGTTTCGAAAAAAAAAATTAAATCGAAAAAAAAATTACACTGACATATTAATGCAAGGAAATTTTCCCAGAGAGAAAATTCGCCTTGAATACAATATTTCAAATTCTTTTAATTGCTTATAGGCGTTAATGCCAACATAGTGAAAAAAAATTCCATGCTGGGAATCGAACCCGGGCCATCAGTATGGCGCACTGACGTTCTACCGACTAAACCACATGGAACGACAGCCAGCTTGAAACTTTCTCATACTTAAGTAGACTGGCGAAAACATAACGATAGCGCGTTTTAAAATCGCACAGTGACATCTATTGGATTTTATATGTACTAAAAAACGTTATGTACTAAAAAACGTGAGCAGCGCACTTAATAGTTTCTTTTGTTTCTTTTTGTTACTTTTTTGTCTGTTGTCCGATTTTGATGAAACAAAGCCTATACACTGCCCGGGAGTGTGCATTCTTCATTAGTGAAAACCGCATAAAAATCCATTCAGTAGTTACGAAGATAACCTGGAACAAACAGACAGACAGACAGACAGACAAAAAATTCAAAAAAAATTTTTTTGTGTTTCATTGGTTTTCTTTTATCGCCCTGACTCCATTTTTGTCAATTATCTTCAATGTACAGACACACCGGGTCCTACTGTTTTATTATATGTATAGATTTGCTTTTTTATCTGATCTTTTCTCGTTAACGGCGTTTTATCCCCACGATCTTTTGACGAAGCGGCATTTTTTCTGTGATCTTTTGATGAAATCGGAGTTTTTTTTTTTTTTCCAATGATCTTTTGAGAAAATATTTTTATGCAATCTTTTAACAAAATAGGCATTATATCCGCAATATTTAAACGAAATCGACGTTTTCTCGCGGTCTTCAGACGAAATCAGCGTTTTATCTGTGGTATTTGGTGAAATTGTCGTTTTTTCCGCTATCCGCACAGGAAATTCGCACTTTTCAGCGATCTTTTGATAAAGTTTGTTGCCAAAAATATTGACGAAATCGTCGTTTTTCCATGAAATATTGACGAAATGTGCGCTTTTTCGTTGATCCTTTCACGAAATTTTTATTTCTCTGCGATTGTTTTTTCTGCGCGCAAAACCGTACAAGTTGGCAACTATGCGGAACTGATAACCGAATTTCAAATTATCGTAAATTTCGGAAGAGAATCACCCCTGAATTCGAAATAGAATCCCTTCTTTTTTGCTGCAGAAAATAGTACAAAACGTGTCAATCGATCGCAGGAAAAAATTTGGGAAATTTGTCCATCGGTTGCGGAAAAAATCGTGCATTTTAACGTTGTTTCGCAGTAAAAAACTTGCCAAAATGTGTTAATTAGTCGCATGAAAATATCATAAAATTCACAAAACGGTCATGGGAGTTGATCGTAGTTTCAAAATGCAAAATTTTTTGGGCGGGAGCCTCCTGCCCACTTTATTTTTTTGGGTGGGATTTCAAAATGTAGGGCGCGAATCCCGCCATCCCGCCCTGAAATTCAAGCCCTAAATTCATATTTTCAATGAATTTAAAATTTGATATTTCTTTTACAGCTATTTAGTATATAAAACTACTGTATTTGTCTTGAGAATGGAGTTTTCTGATAATTATATATGAATTTTTGTCTGAATCTCGCAAAATTACTGAGTATTCATATCATTATGAAACCCAGTGTACATTTTTTTTTATGTTATTTTGCATAATATCCTATAACTGTAGTTCTTAAACTATGATCCACATATCTCTATGGATTCACAAAGTTCTCACATTCAGTATGAATTTTCACTTATGAGATCTTGTAAATAAATTTGAAAGGAAAAGAATACTGTTTGAAAGTACCATATAATTGGTTTATACATCTGCTATTCATGATTATAAAGAATGATACTAATTTTCATTTTAAATGTTGGAGATCTATGAATACAGAGAAAATGTCAATAAGAGTTCTAACTAAGCAATTAAGACCTGCTGTTCTGTATGTAAAGACCTGATATTGTATGTATTTAAGTTGTGTCACTCTTAATATTTTGCAGCTGATTATTAAAATTTTATACTTTAAATATTTTGTAATTCATTTTTAAAAGTATTGACTTGTTTATTTTTTATTTATATTTCTACTTTTTTTAAAGTATATAATGAACTTTTCCTTTTATTGCATTAGGTAAGCCAGCTATTGCTCACAGAGACCTTAAAAGCAAAAATATACTTGTTAAAAACAAAGGATCCTGTGCTATAGCTGATTTAGGTTTAGCTGTGAGATTTGACTCAGTTTCAAATTCAGTTGACATTCCACCAAATCCTAGAGTTGGAACAAAACGTTACTTAGCTCCTGAAGTATTGGATGAAACCATTAATACAAATCATTTTGATTCCTTCAAAAGAGCTGACATTTATGCATTTGGTCTTGTACTTTGGGAAATCGGAAGGCGATGTGATATTGGTGGTAGGTAGTTTTCTAAAATCTTGTAATTTTGTATCAGTTTAGTAAAGACAAAAAAGAAAAATTATGCATTTAACATAGATTATGAAATACTTTCCAGTACTATAAAAATGTCACACAATATCATTTGTTTATATAAAGCAATATTAATCAACATTAAAATATCTTTTGGCAAACTACTATCAAGAAAAAAGGTTATGTTGCCATAATGATGTACTTAAAAAAAAACCCTTAAAATAGAAAAGTAACTAAATTCATTGCTAAAAATTCCATAGTAAAAAAGTGACATGCTTGGCAGAAAGAAATAGATTACAAAAACCTATGTATATATTAACAATATATATAAATATAAAAAGTATAAATTTCTTTAAATGTAATAAAGTTTTAAAAAAACACTTCAAAATTATGGATTGACTTAAAAATCAGCATATACATTAGCATTTTTTAAAAACTAATTGGAGCACACATTTTATCTTTAAATGCACAAGTTTAAAGTACTTTTACATTTTTTTTTCCCTTTTCTGAACGAATGTTTATGTGAATAATTTTTACCAACTTTTGGATTTTAAATAAGAAATAGAACTTAAAAATAGATGAAGGAAAAACAAAAGGCTGCTAAAAACTGCTTAAGTAGTTGTGGCGTTTTAGAACAATCTAAATATATTTTAAAAGTCTGCTTCAGTCATACAAAAAGACCTGCTCTCTAATGCTAATGCTGTGGAAAAAATTTATAAAGATAGCTTATTTCAAAATTTTTAAATGAATGATTTTTTTGCATTGGGTAGCTGAGATTGATCTGTATATAGACTGTTTTTTACTTTTTCAATTTTGATTGCAGATTTTTCTTATTATTAGGATAGTTTTACTTTCGAAACCAGTTTCTAAAAATGAAAATGTTCCCATTCAGAATATCTGTAAACAAAATTGAAAAAAAAATGGCCTTTGTACAGATTGATTTTAGCTATCCAATAAAAAATATTGCAATGCAGTTAAAAATACTGAAAGCAACCAAGATCTTTTTTCTGTCAAGTCATTTTCAAACATTGCCTCTATTAAAGAAACTCAACTTTTTATTTTACTCTAACTCATAAATTTAGTTCAAGTCATACTTTTTTAAAACTCAGAGGTTATTTAGTATACCGTATATCCTGGCGTATAACACACACTTTCAACTCTGAAAAATATCTTCATTTTTCTGTGTGCTCATTATTTACTGAACATAAAATGGTTCCATAAGAATAAAACATTCCAAATTTTTAGAATTATATAAATGCATTTATATATTTACATAAACAAAGAAACTTACATTATATATTTTCTAAAAACTTAATCTTACTTATCAGATCACATGAAAAGTTCATTGTACTCGTCCTCATTTATACTTTTGGGAATGTCATCTTCTTCCCCACTCTTACTTTCATGTATTTTATTACCAGTGTCGGTTTCGTCTAGCCATAAATAGACATCCTTGGTACCGTCAAGTGCATTGGAAATTCCACATTTTAAAAATGATTTGATAATTATTTCTGGTTTGATTTCATCTCATGATGTTATAATCTTTTCACATATTTGGGATAAAGTCGCATGCCACATATTTCCTCCTTTTGTAAAGGATTTTTTTCTTTCTAGTATCCATGTGTTCCATTGTTGTCTTAAACATTCTTTGAAAGGTTTGTTTATTGAAACATCTAGTGGTTGAACTAACAAAGTCAATTCACTTGGAATTATTGCCAAATCTGTATTGGATTCTTTCATTCTTTTTTAAATCAGGGTCTATGGGGTCTAAACATATCCCAAACTAAAATGCTTTGTTTTTTTTTAAAGCTCTTGGACATTTTTCCCAAACATTATGTATCCATAACTTTAACCCATTTTCATCCATCCAGCCTTTTGCATGGACATGCAGAAAAACTCCATTTAGAAAATTAAAAATTGGCTTTGTTTTTCATTTGAAAATTACCATTGGTTTTAATTTGGTACCATCTGCTAAGCAAGAAAGAACCACTGTGAACTGAGAATTTTCATGTCCCATAGTTTTAAATGGAGCAGTTTTTACTCCTTTTGTTTCTATATTTCTGTTTCCTATCATATCGAACATTACGGGCATTTTACCCATAATCCCAATTTGAGACAAATCATAGTTTTCCTCCTTTTTGTTTATTAATGACAATCTTCCGGAAACTTAAGTTATTGTTCCAAGTCTTTGGGAATTTTTGGGCAACTTTCGTCTTTCGGCGTAGGACAAAATTTCTGCAATTCATAAATCTATCACACCAACTTGTTTTTTTCCACTAAAGTTTTCACTTTTTTGGGGATTCTTTTTTGCTCATTGTAAGGCAAATAAATGAACACTACTCATAATTATTAGTCCATTTTGAGGATTTTCTAATATCCACTGGGTAACATTGTCCTCTAAAATAGGCCACTTGATAATGCCTGTGAGCAGTACACATTTTTATTTTGGCATATTTAAAATCTCAGCTTCATTCTTCTTCCATTGATGAACAAAACATTCATTAACTCTGAACATTCTAGCTGCTGCATCATTACCATTTTTTTTTTTAATGCTATTACTTTACATTTAATACCAGAATTGTATTTATTTCGCTTTACTGGAGACATAATTTATTATGAAGAACAGTTTTCATAAACTTCAAGATCAATGCATCTAAAAGTTATGGTTTAGAACAAATGATGTATGTTACATGAAATGGGAAATTTTTATTGGTAGGATCAGCATTAATGGGAGGGGGAGGGAGTAGTGAACAGTTTGTCTGACTGGAGACAACTAGTTTTGCATGTTGCAAAGAAAAGAAGCATTTTTTTTAAGTGGGGGGGGGGGGGGAATTTTTATTTTTAGTTTGTTTTCGTGGGAAAAAAAATTGATGCCTGTTATACATCAGTATATGCTTGAAATAAAATTATGTACTCTCAAATTAGTGGTGCATGTTATACGCTGGGATATATGGTATATGTGTATGTATATATCTGATGAATCTTCTATGGTTCTGCATATTTTGAATACTCTTTTCAATTCATTTTTTCATGTTCTATTGATATATATAGTTTTAAAATTAATGATTATGTATATACATATTGGGTGAGTGCAGAGGTGCAGTAGATGGCGTTAGAAGCGCTGTCATTAATACTGCCATCTATGTAAGATGGATCATTGGAAAGGTGACATGTGCAGCTTTCATTTCAAACAAAATAATTTGTGTAGATACAAACTGCTTCGAGAAAGTTTACTTTCAAAATGAGTGTCAGTAAGGTGCATTTACGGCATGTTATGCTTTATGAGTTTTGGAAGGGAATAAACATTGCAGCAGCTGTATAAAACATTCAAGCGGTTTATCAAGTACCAGCTAAATGAACTGTGGAAAAAAGGTTTGCGAAATTTCGCAATGGAGAGTTTAACCTTGAAGACGAGTCACACTCAGGTCGACCTTTGCACATTGATGACCTTGTTGTGCATACTTTAGTTCAGAATACTCCACGGATTTCAACAGAAGTTGCTACAGCACTTAACGTTGACCGATCAACTGCTTTTCGGCATTTAAAAAACATGGTGTTCGATTTTGTACTACTTTTTGTAATATATAGCAGAGTAATTACTTTAAAAATTGATGAGGTTTAACTTTCTTTAAATCAATAATGAAGGAGTAAATAATGCACATCTTCTTAATTGAAAAATAAAGAGTCTACTTACAAATTTGAAGGAGCTTGTAAAAATAATAAAGATGATTTGAAAAGAAACACAAACTTCCTCTGTAAAATTCAGCAGCAGCTTATAGACCTTGAAGCATATTGAAACATTACAGTAATAACTTTAATTAAAGCAAAAACAAGTAAGTATAAACACTGAAGTAAATATAAACACTCAAGCAAGAACAAGCTAAACATGCATGAGAAACTTTCTCATTTTATAATAGGTGACAACCAATCACCACTAGCCAGCACATGCTGGAACTATTTTGCATAAAACACATAAAGTTGAGTAACATTGAGCAACCTGAAAACCTGTTGAAAAATAATTGATATCTTGTGAGCAACCAACCAACCATGATTTTAACTGAAAATCACTCAAATCAAATGTAAACAAAAAAATGGATGTTTGCATGCTGTTGAAGGTTAGTGTTAATGATTAGTTTTGTTAGTAGGTTAGTAGTTTTAATTAATGAATCAATAAAAAGGTACCTTAATGATGAATAAAAATTATACACTTAACATAAAAAATGAAGACTTAATATACTTAATGAAAAATGATGGAAAAAACTTAATAAAAATGTGGTTCTTCCACAAAATGCCCCCCCCCCCTTTCCAACATTTTTCATACTAAATATCTTCAAAATAGATATATATATGCAAACAAACTTATACACATAATAAAAAAATTCACTTTCAAAAAGTTCATGATTAAGGCCCCTGTCCTTGCTCGAGGAAACGCTCGCGAGCAAATGCTATTCCTATGGGGAAGCATTTTTCTAATAACTCTTTTGCATTTTGACATTTTTGAAATTTTTTTTTTTTGAATGCTGACAGTGCACCTTTTTTACTTTTTCGATTTTGGTTGCAGATATTTTTTACAAAGTTAGTTTCACTTTCAAAACCGGTTTCGAAACTGAAAGTGCTTTTTAAAAAATATATCTGCAATCAAAATCGAAAAAGTAAAAAAGGTGCGCTGTCGGCATGCACCTCAGCTATTCAATGCAAAAAAAAATATTCAAAAATGTCAAAATTGGAAAGAGTTATTAGAAAAATGCTTCCCCATAGGAATAGCATTAGCTCGCGAGCGTTTCCTCGAGCGAGGACAGGGGCCTTAAGTTCAAAAAAGTTTTTTTAGCATAAGTACACACATCTAAGTTTCATAAATAAGTCCTTGCACAGAGACTTTGTTAGAAGATCATCTAAATTGTCTTTAGACTTAATATGAATGATATCAAACACATTCTGCAGATAGATTTCTGACGAATATATATTTTAAATCAATATATCTATTCCTGATATTCTCAGCTCTGTTTTTAATAAACTGTATAGCTGCAGCATTGTCACACTTTAATATTGGTTTTTGATTACCAATAATATTTGAATCAAGATTAAGAATAAAATATAACTGTTCCGTAGTTGAATTCAGGTTCTTTAGCAGCTTCCGAGGCTGCGATAAATTCAGATTCCATTGGAGACATGTCTACACAAGTTCTAGGGAGGCCATTTAAGAAAATTGAATATCCAGTCCAGGATTGGCAGTCACTCGGATCACTAGCCCAGCTAGCATCAACATAGGCAGAAAGTTGAATGGGAGGGCACATTTGGATTCCTTAGTAGTTCCAAGGTAGCAAAGGATTTGCTGAAGACATTTCCAATGGATAAGTCCATTATTTTCAACAAACTGAGAAAGAGCCGATATCAGGTCTGCAACGTCCAGCGATGTAGAGCAAGCATCCCAACAAATTTCTGTACAGAACATCTTCCATCTGGTTGTTATGTTTCTTAGAAGGAACAACTCCAGGTTAAAGAGGAAGAGAAATTTTAGTAAAGTTTTTTAAAATTAAATTTCTCAATGTACTTTTTACAATGAATTTTCATGGAATCGCCTGTTGTATCAAATTCAATACCCAAAAGTTTAGAAATGGGTCCCATATTTTCTACTTCATATAAACTTTTTTAAGAGAAACTACTTCTTTTAAAATATTTTCATTTTCAGCCAATATTGGCAGGTAGTCCACATAAACTAGTACCACTGCTTTCCTTTTATAAGAATACACACAAGTAAGTCCTGGTATTTCTTTAAAACCATTACTAATGAGTTTATTGTGCAATTCTTCATACCAGTATCTTCCAGACTGATGAAGACCGCACAAAGCTTTATGTAATTTTAAGACATATTTTTCCTTTCCTACTGTTACATAATCTGCAGGTTGTCTTATGTATATATATCTTTATCTATAGCTCCATACAAATATGCACATCATACATCTAGTAAACAATGCTTCCATTCCAAGATACATATGAATAAAGCAATAGGAAGTTTACTACTGGGCTATATGTCTCTTCATAGTCTAGTCCTTCTCTCTGGTTATTTCCCAAGGCTACTAATCTTGCTTTAAAATTTCCAAGTTTATCATTGGCTTTCCTTTTAAGAGTATATACCCACTTGGTACCTAAAATTTTACAGTTTTCTGATTGTGGAACTAATGTCCAGACATTTCTGTCAATCATAGTTTTAACCATCGCTTTTTTCCAAAATTTAGCTTCAGGAAGAGATTTCACTTGTTTCGGGGATCTTCTGCACAGCAGGCTTCCTCACTGTCTGGTTCATTAGTGTTATTCTGTTTTTAAGATAATAGGACCCTCATATTCATCTTTATATGACTAAATTTTCATTATATATTTTATTTTTCCTACAATACTCTTGCATTTCTCTTTCCATCAGGTGTAAAATATAAATGTCAATTTTTCCCTTTGAAGCCCCTTTACTTCTTATTGTTCTTATCCTTTGAAATTTTAACTCTATTCGGTTCAGGTCTAGGGGTGAGTGATCGAGATTCCTCTTTTAATTCAGTCACTTTTTCTTTTTCATTTTCGGTTGGTTGGTTTAGATCAACTTGTAATTTTGGACTTGAAACACTGTTTCCTACGTTACCTTCTAGATCATCATTGTCAAATTCTGAAGAAATATTATGACCCTCCTTTGCTTTTCCTAATATTTTTTCATCAAAAGTTACATGTTTACTTTCTACAGAGGTATTTTCATCAGGTATATAAATTCTATAGCCATTTGTTCCTAACCCATATCCAACTAAAATGCCTTTCTTAGCACGAGGCTGAAACTTGTTTCTTTTCTGTGGGGGTTGATGAACATAGGCTATACAGCCATATCTTTTAAGATGATTTAATGATGGCTTTTCATTATACCATCACCTGAATGGGATGTCATTTATAGTAGAATGTAATGTCCTATTTCTTATGTAATTTATTGTCATCATGGCTTCAAGCCAATCAAATTGTTTTGTTTTTTTCCTGTGAATAAGTTATAATTGCTATGTCTACCATGTTTTAAAGAAACATGCTACAGTACAGAAGAACTTCACTAATCCAAACTAATTTTATTTTCATTCTGGACTCAAAGCATACCAGATTAAAAAATTTTCCTTATTACTGAATGAATGTCGGGGAAAAACATGCAGGAGATAGAATTAAACAAAAAGTGGCAGAAAGCATTTTACTTACCCATCATACATAGTATAGGGTAAGTCTTGCAATCGTTTTGAAAATCAAAAAAAAAATTTTGACGGATTTACATGTTTTAGATAGTGGAGAAAAAAAAATTTGCCGTCCGTTTGTCTGTCTGTAAACGCTGTATCTCCCGAACAAATTGAGATAGACTTGAAATTTTGTATGTAGTTAGTATATAAGAATGGGATGAAGCCTATTTAATATCAGCAACCTCGATTATCCAGAACTATTTTTTTTGGACCCTCGAAAAATTTGTTCTGATGAAAGGTATATAAAAATTTTCGAATTTTTTTGTTTTAAGAAATGGACGTAAAAGGCAATAAAATAACACACATTTTGCATATAGAACAAAGTCGATCGGATTATGAGTTGCCGAGATATTTGTAATCTTGTTTTCCACATTCTTCGATTTTTCATGACCCTGTATTTCATTCAAATTTCTATTCAGAAGTATATTTTAATTGGAAATGAGACGCTTCATCCGACGCAGTTAATTGTTATTTAATAGAATTATTATTTTTGGAGTTATAAGGATGTTTCTTTTACACAGTTTGGTACTACTTGTGTAGTTTGGCGTTTTATATAATTTGTCGAAATTGGTACATCAGCAGTTCTTTAATAAAGCATTACTATGTATATTAACAGTATTTAAATTTTGTTTATGAATTGCAATGCATTGTATAAATAGCTTTCACATGTTTTATTTTCATATACATATCCATGATGGGTAAGTATTAAGGTGGCCCCCAACGACTAGTTTTTATATGAAAACATACATTGTATGCCTACTTAGAGAAGCCATCTTAAAAAAAACTTAGATGCTGGATTAGAGGATGTTTACTATACTACTGAGTATTTATAACTTGCTTTAAAAAAAAAGGGCATCTTTTTCTTTTCTATTTTTATCGGAATTTCAGATAATCTGAATTTTTTGTAATCCAAACAGGCACTGCTCCCAATTAGTTCTGAATAATGGGTCTATGCTGTACTTAGGTAATACATATCAACTTCATAATGTTTGATGTATGTTACTATATACAGTAGAAGATCTTTATAATACAAACCTAAAAATGCAAGGTTGTGTGTTATACAGAATTCTGCATTATATGAATCACCTTTCATGTACCATTAAATTTACCAAATATGTCTGAAACCTATCAAAATACAGTAGAGCAGCTTTATACAGCATTCCTTATTAATAGGAGTTGTGCATATTATAAATTTTTCATCATTCAACATTTTAATATATCTGAAACAAATCATTCATTGTATTACTCATTTTAAAACTTATTTATTATAATAATTAGCAATTTTTCCATTAAAAAGCTCTTAAGTTAGGAAATAAAGTTTAAACTAATGTATCGAATTTAGTCCACTAGAGAGTTGCAATGTTTTTCAATGTAGATTGTTTCAATTGGTAGGTGCTTCTTAAGTACAAAATTTATTTGCATCTGAGAAGTTGTGCATTACGTAGAGAACTGTTGTATATAGAATTGCATTATAATTGATCTTTTACTGTATTACTATGTTACCCTAGCATTTTCTCTTTGAAGAAACCATCATAATTTTCATGGTCATCCTTTCTGTAACATTTCATTTCAATTGATCTACTTTTTTGGATGCACTTATTATTATTTACCTTTCAACTGACTATTTTGTACATGTGTCATGGATGTATGTTGTGCAAATGGTACGTGTGTGAGAGAATTAAGTTACTCTTATTATACATATTTTTTTTAATTATTATCTTCTGTCCCATAGGAATACATGAGGAATACCAGTTACCATATTATGATATGGTGCCTTCAGATCCTAGTATTGATGAAATGAAAAAAGTTGTGTGTTATGATAAACAAAGACCTCCAATACCCAATAGATGGCAGTCTTGTGAAGTATGTGATGTATGATTCTTATTTTTTTTTTTATATTTTGTTAGTATCTTCATCGGTTTTTGCAAGCTAGTTAAATGCAACTTATTATTGAGCTAAAATTTTTTTGTGGGCTGGCAATGTATTTACCACATCAATATTGTGTCCACAATTTTACCATGGACAGTTTAGTAGTTGTGTTAATGCTAAGGTCAGTAACTGAAAATTATTTAAAACTTCCTCTATCATTTACAGCTTGGTATTTTTGATGTTTTATTTCTCAGTGAAATGAAAACATCCTTTTCTAGTTTGAATGTTCTCTCAAAAAGTCTTTATTTTATCTTTATACAACAATATGAATTCATTTTAACAATTTATTTGCATAAAATTGTGTTAAATTCTGCCAAATTAGAGCAGTTTTAATGTAGATTCTAAATGAGTAGTTGCTACTGAAAAGTACATCGTCTTTCTTTTTCCTAGTGCCTTAAAAATCTGACGTTTCTAATATTGGCTTACATTATTTTATATTTCTTTTTTTTCTTTCCTGTTTTATTTGAATCTATTATAGTCTTTCTTTCTTATGAAGACTGAAAATCCCAAGAGCTATAGTTTAAAATTGGATTTGCAGTAAAATACCGTTATTTCATCCTTCCCGATCAAACGCCTTCCCCTAACTTTATTAAAAAATTGAAAATTTAAAAATGTTCCGAGAAAGTGTGTGTGTGTCCCCCCTCTCCCTTAAATATTGCTGTTAAAATGTAAATTACATCAAAAGACTGTTCTAAAAACCAAAAAAAAGAACTAAAAAATCCACAAATAAAAGCAGAAATTTTATCTAAAGATTGCTGAAAAAAAACTTGAATTTCGACAAAGAATTGTGAAAAAAAAAAAAAAACTTAATTCCTTGAAATGATCATGAAAATTCGTGAATTTGATCAAAGGATCTCCAAAAAAAGAACATTTTCATCCAAAAAATTGCAAGGAAAAATGTGAATTATGTCAGTTCTAAAAATTTGCTATCAAAAGATCGCAAATTATGTGTAAAAAAAATCTCTAAAAAAATACAAATTACATTAAAAAATCATGAAAAAATTCTGAATTCGTCAAAGGATCACCAAAAAATGTACATTTTGTAAAAAATTGCAGGAAAGAAACACAAGATGTCAGATTTACGAAGAAAACACAGTCAAAGGATCGCGAAAAAAGCACAATTTTTGTCAAAGGATCATGATAAAAAATGCAAATGGGATGAAAAAAATCACAGTAAAAATGCAAATTAAGTCAAACAATTGCCAAAAAATGTGAATTTCGTCAAAAGATCATGTGAAAAGGTGAATTTCATCAAAAGATAGCAGAAAGATGAGAATTCTGTTAAAACATCTCGGGTGGGAGAAAAAAAACCATAAAATTTTACCAAAATAATGCTAATTTTGTTAAAATTTAAAAAAACACAAATTTCATTCAATAATCATGAAAAAAAAAAAGCCCATTTCATCAAAGGATCATGAAAAAAACAAATGCAAAAACGTTGATTTTGTCGAAAGATTGTTGGAAAAATGTGATTTTCATTTAAGAATCGCGAAAAAAAACTGCAAATTTTGTCAAATATTGCTAAAAAAAAAACACAAATTTCATCTAATATCATGAAAAACTGCAAATTTCACCAAATATCATGGGAAAAAAAACAAACCTTGCAAATTTTGTTAAATGTCACAAAAAAAAGTATCTCGCAAATATCCTGAAAAAAAGTAAATTTTGTGAAAAGATCATAGAAAAATCCTATGTAAGCGCCCCTGCTGAATATTTTTCGATTTTTTGTCTCGCTTGTTAGGGCAGATTAATTGGATTTTAATGGTAAAATTATTATGAATATTATAGTTCAAGCTAGAATTGAGACTTTGTCCTAGCATTTTTGGCTTGTTTCCTTGTATTTCTACCCATCTGGGAATATTGACATGTTTTTTTAAATTATAGTTTATGAAAATTAATTTTGTAATATGAATTAATATATTGCTATGAATTATTTTAATTTACATCATTGTTTTCTTTTCACAGGCATTACGTGTGATATCTAAAGTTATGAAAGAATGTTGGTATCAAAATTCTGCTGCTCGCTTAACAGCACTACGTATTAAAAAAACTTTGGCAAATCTGGGTGCTCAAGAAGATTTAAAAATATAAAAAAAAAATCAGAACACTTTAGTTTAAAATGTAGCAAAATGAAAATTGATAATATTGATTACATCAGGTGCCTAAAACTTTGTTATATCAGAATTTGTGTGTACAAAATTGGATTTCTGTTCCCAGACCTGCCTGTTTTTTTTAAGAGTATGAATTAGTGAAAGAAGGAAAAAAAAATCTTTAATGTTCAATGCTCTCAATGAACTAATTTTAACTAAGCATTAAAATATTTGGGGAATTTTATTTTGTAAATTATTAAGCAAAAATTATTTTCACCCGGTGGTGATTTTTAAGTGGTCTATTATAAATTATATTATTGTTTTAATTTGTAAGAAATTTTATTCAATGTATTGATCTTTTCAAATTGGTATTTCAAATAAGTACTGTGGGGAGTTATTATTTGTATGTTGTTTCACTCACATAAATTTGTAGTAATCTATGTAAAATGAAAATATTTCTGACTTTCTGTGTTTGTTCAAAGTTTGATGTGTTTGTTTTGAACGAAAATTTCCTGACAATATTCATTTGGTGCTCACTCAACCCTGTAACCATGTATAAGCCGTCCGAAGAGGTCTTTTTTGGAAGCTTGCCTCTTTCTGTGCTGATATGTAGCTGTAAACTTTTCTTTTTTGTTAGTAATGGTATTCAAAATTATCATCCAAATAAAATTATCCTAATATTTAAATTCTTTATTCTGTTTGTAACCATAAAAATTGTATTTCTGTGCGTTTTTATAATTTTAAACCTTTCTTTGGTGGTTATTTCTATTTCTGATCTAAATACATATACATTTTAGCATTTAAGAAAGGAAATAATTTTGAACAATTTAAAATTTTGTCAGGTGAATTTAAATTTTTTTTTTTTTTATATGTGATTCCATATTTGTTGATCGTAGTGTTTTGATATGTTGTGTTGAAATAATTGAGTGTAAGAGATTTTATTTTTTGACTTGATGATGTTTAGGTATTTTTTCATCTTCATATTAAATAATTTATCATTAACATTCATGAAGCAGAAATACATGAATTCTGTGAATTATTCTCTGTCTTTTTTATTTTAATGTATTGAAAGAATTTGATTGCGACATCTAGTTTGTTTGGGGTATAAAGCGGTGATTGAGATTGTTCAATAACACAATGTAATTGTGATTTGTTGTAGTACTTCTAAATATTGCATGTTTGAACTCATGTTATTTGTACAATGAGCTAGATGACGTGTGTTTACATAGAATATTTTCTTTTTTATGTTTTTATCTCTTGTAATTAATTTTATATGTATATATTGAATGTACAAATTATCACTTGATTTGCATTCATGCTCTTTTTTTCTGTTTAAAATTCTCATGCATTTAACTTATGGCATGTAGTTCCACTTAGCGATTTGTTGTATAACATGAAAAAAAATTTATTTTTAAAACTATATTTAGAAACTAGATTATTTATTAAATTATTGTCAACAGTGAACATACTTGTCAACAGTGCACGAAAATACATTTCTTTTAACATTTAAGAATCATTCATATGCATGTATGTGTGCATGTATGTGTATGTGTGCGTTTTTGTATGTTGCAAAATTTCATTGAATTTTTCATATCAATTTGTTGATTTTTTTTGAGTTTATGCTTATTTTTTATTATATCTTAATCAGATATTGTACTCATAAAGGGGGGCCATATGATGATTTATTTAATCATGTAGATTTAGGAAATCTTCATATGGCAGGTATAATCAATTAAACTTGATCACGTTGTTCGACATTAAGATGTAATAAAGTGCCAATGTATGGTATTAAAATTACCTTAATAAAATGCAAATGCATTTAAATTTGTGATATCGCTAGTAGTTGAATAAATTTGAATAGTCTCCAATCCAGGCATATGTTTATATCTGATAAGTTATGACCTAAAGTTTGTAGCTGCAGCAAAACAGACACTTTCGTTTCTATAATTTGTCTTATGTTATGAAAATGCTTCTTAAAAGTTCTTGTTAACCCTTTTGCTCCAACTCTATCTGCTAATGGGTACATGCTTTGTAGAGTTATTCCACCTGAGAGCAAAGGTGTTAATAAATATCTTCTTGAAAATATTTTCTTTAACATTGCAAATGGTGAGATGTTAGTAAATCTTTGTTACCTTGAAAAACATACTCTATTCATATTTTATTAATATAAAAAATATTGAAAATTCATTTATTAACTTCATATTTGAACCAAATTTTGCATCTGACTATTATTCACAGACTGATGTTTTAAAAATGGAGGTAGTGAATTTATTCAGTCATATCAGTTATGCATATTTTTAATAACAATCTCCTGTAACTGCTTGAATGTGTAAAAATTTGTCTTAAAAAGTCATTTATTTTAAATATTACTAACCAGCTTGAATCATTATATGTAACAGATGTGGAGAATAAGCAGCATTTAAACATTTACTGTGCCTTAAATCTGTAGCCTAAGAAAAAACAAATACATTAATATTAGCTCATCTTGTTAATTTTCCTAATTTACTAAAACTAGAAAAGTAATTAAAATTTTTTTAGCATGTCCAATATTTTTCTTGTCCTCTTAGAAACTTGTTACTAAAGTTTTTTCTATCTTCATAAAAGCTCTTTGGACATCTGAAATTATATCCCCTCCTCCTCTTTTCAAAATAAACTGTTTATTTGATCAGTTTAACTTTTTGAAAGAAATTAATTTCATAATTATTTTTTTTTAATGTAATATTATTTTATATATTTACACTTACATTGATTTTCATCAAGAATTATTGTATCAAAAGATTGCATGACTTTTTAAACAATCATAATATAATTACTTGAACCACTTTTAATTCAATGCTTAGAAATATATTTATTAACTTTTTATAGAAAAATATGCCATTTCCATTTCATTTGTAAAACTAGTACTTTTGTGTTGTTTAATATATTTCTAAAATACAATTTTCATGTATGTATCTGTGCTATAAAATTTTTATGAATGTATGTTGATGGATATATTTATAATAACAAGCAATAAAATAAACATTACAGCATTATTAAACAGAATAAATCTATATGATCAAAATATTCAATTTACAATAGAAAAGGAAATAAATTGATCCTTAAAATACTTAGATGTAAAACTAATATAAGATGAAAATAAAATATAAACTACTGTTTATTGAAATCCTATGGCTAATCTCATTGTTTTGGTGTAATGCCAGCCCTCTTGAAGAGGTAATATTTATTTGTAAGTTAATTCTCTAATAATCATTCATACTACAGGGTTCCCAGCGTCAGGGAAAGTCATGGAATTTCAAAGTAGTCATGGAAAGTCAGGGAAATTTCAAAATATATATGAAAAGTCAGGGAATTGACAAATATTTTCTAAAAAGTCATGGAAAATTCTTGAAGAATAAAATGTAAAACGATACAAAATTCATCAAATAATCTTGGAAAAGAAAATTTAGATATTTGCAAAACAATTGCAGAAAAAAAATCACAAGTTTTGACAAAGAATTCTGGAAATAAGTAGCAAATTCCATTGCATACCTGCTTGTTCAGGGAATTTTTTGAGATTTGGTCAGGGAAAGTCATGGAATTTTTCGAGATTAGGTCATTGAAAGTCAGGGAATTTGCCATTCATTTGTTTATATTCAGTAAACATGAAGAAATATAATTTGTTTACATTTATGCACTTATAAAGATTTATCAGAATATAATGATTTTGGAATTATTTAATTAATATTTCTAAGTATTATAAGGAATTTGGGATATATTATAAAGAGGTAATGTTTGTTTATTTGTAGGGGGTAATCTCCAGAACTACCTAACCGATTTCCAAAGCATTGCTACCAAACTGATGGTGTTTGCTCCAAATGAAACATAAGTTATATCTTATGTTGATGCCACTAAACAAAAGGGGGTCCAGAAGCAAAAAACTTTCTCAAAATGCAATTTTTATGTTACTGAAGGGCCTAGAAATCTGAAATTTGGCAGGTTAATTACTTATTAGATATGTATGGTCTCTAAGAACATTTTCTAAAAAATACAAAATTTAAAAGGGATGAAAATGCATGAAAAATGTTCTAAAGTGTGATTTTTCAGTAATCTTGAGAAGTAACAAACCAGTTTAAAAAATAATGATGTCAAAGTGATGGTGACAGTCCTTGCTTCAACATAGGCTATATCTTATGTCAGTGTCACTATCGCAAAGGGAGTACAAGAGCAAAAAAGTTTTAAAAATACAATTTTTGTGTTACTGAAGGACCTAGAAACCTTAAATTTGACAAGTTAATAACTTATAAGATATAAATGGTCATTAAGAACATTTCCTAAAAAATATAAAATTTAAAAGGGGTGAAAAGCATTTTAAAAATGTTTTAAATTGTGATTTTTAAGGGAAGAAATGAACCAGTTTAAAAAATAATGATGTCAAAATGATGGTGATAGTCCTTGCTCCAACATAGGCTATATCTTATGTCAGTGTCACTACCCAAAGAGGATGTAGGAGCAAAAAAATGTTCTAAAAATAAGATTTTAGACCTGAAATTTCGCATGTAAATTACTTATAAGATAAAAATAGTCATTAAGAACACTTTCTAAAAAATACAAAATTTAAAGAATTTTAAATGCATACAAAAGCATTTTTAAAAATGTTCTAAGTTGAGATTTTAAAGCAATCTCGGGAAGTAACAAACCAGTTTAAAAAATAATGATGTCAAAATGATTGTGATAGTCCTTGTTCTAACATATGTTATAACCTTATGTTGGTGTACTTAACCCAGAGAGGGTGGAGGAACAAAAAAGTTTCAAAATGGGAGTTTTCTGTTATGAAAGGGCTTAGAAAAATAAAATTTGGCATGTTAATTACTTAATAAGATATAAAGATTTTTAAGAACATTTCCTAAAAAATGAAAAATTTAAAAGGGGTGAAAATGCACACAAAAGCATTATAAAAAAACATTTTAAATGAGGATTTCTATGCAAACTGAGGAAGAACCAAACCAATTTAAAAAAATAATGGTGACAGCTTTTGCTCTTATTTTATGTCAGTCACTACCACTTCAGGGTTGCAAAAGCAAAAAAGAACCTGAATTGCTGTTTTTTGTTATGGAATGATGTAGAAACATAAAATTTGGCATGGTAATTCCTTATAAGATATAAATTCTCTCAAACATTTCCTAAAAAATTCAAATTTAAAAGTAGGGAAAATGTGGAAAATCATTAAAAAAAAAAAAAGAAAAAAAAGGGAAGGGGGGTTTGAAATTGCTATTTCTACATAATTTCAGGAAATGCCAAACTGATTTAAAATATAATGATAAGCTGTTGCAAGATAGGCTATGTTTTATATCAATGCCACTATCCCAAACAGAGACTAAGAGAAAAAAAAAAAATTCTAAAAAAGTGATTTTTATGTTATTGAAGGGAGTTGATTCATGAAATTTGGCATGGTAGTTACTTATTAGATATAAATAATATCTGATAACATTTCTTTAACAAAAAAATTAAAAGGATGAAAATGCATGAAAAGCGTTCTAAAAATGTTCCAAATGCCGATATGTGAGTAATATCAGAAAATAACTTGAAATTTTACATGGTAATTATAAGAAGTAAAATGCTCTCCAAGAACAGTTTTGGAAAAAATTCGAAATTTAAAAAAATATGGGGAAAAATACATGGAAAGCATTCAAAAAATGACTATATTTTAAACCAGTGCTACTACCACATAGGATTGGCAGAAACAACAAACTTTCTGAAAAAGTCTTTGAAAAATTTTTTTAATTGTTTTTCTGTGGAATAATAGGAAGTACCTAATAAATATCAAAATTAATGGTGGCCGTCCCTGCTTCAGCATAGGCATTTTATGCTGGTGCCACTAGCTCTAGAGAGATTGCAGATGTTAGACATGAAGCTTGGAATTCCACAGGATGGTTAATTTTAAGATAAACTTCAAATGAATATTGAAATAAACACATTCATAAAAATGCTTAGAAACTTATGGGATTTGTTTTTTCAATGAAACAAAGATATTATGTTAGTTAAAGTTTTTACCAGCAGGTGGCGCTAAAATTGATAGTATTGTTTTTTATGGTAGGATACAGCCCAGTAGCAGAAAGTTATGGTTGTGTCTGCGACAGCAATGCGGCAGGATGAAAATTGTCTGCGGCAGGGCATGTTATAATTTTCTTATGTACATTATAAATATAGTTCTTACTGTAAATAAACTAAAAAAAAAAAACGATTCTCTTTCTTTCCTCGATGTCTTAGTTACTAAACACCCTGATCGGTTCTCTACCTCTATTTATAGAAAACCTTTTGCTGTAACTCTTCCTCCACATGCTTTTTCTAACCATCCTCCACAGCATAAAGTGGCTTCCTTTTATACTTTTGTTTACAGAGCACTTCGGATTTGTTCTGCTCTAAATAATGAAATTAGTTACCTCAAATCTCTTACCCTCGCTCGTGGTTATAATCCCTCTTTGATTGACAAAGCTCTGTATAAATTTAATAAACTTAAACGTCTTCTTACTGATTCTAATAATTCGTCTAATATTAACACTATAGTTCTACCTTTTTATTCCCCCCTTTGTTTCAAAATTGCTAAAATCCTTTCTCGTTTCAATTTCAAAGTTATCTTCAAACCTATGAATAAAATTAAATTCTCATCTTTGGAAGATCCTATTCCTGTTGAGAACCGGTGGGGTGTTTATTTTATTCCTTGTTCTTGCAATTTGGGTTATATTGGTCAGACCAGAAGAGCGTTGAAGAAAAGATTGGATGAACATCAGAGATATATTAAAAATCAGGAATTATCTAGGTCTTCGATTGCTTCTCACTGTTGGTCTTCCAGTCATTATTTCAATTTTTCCATGGCCAGAATTATTTCTAATCCTGCCTCTCCTTCTCATTTAGATATTCACGAAGCTTATTTTATTTGTAAAAATTCTAATACTCTTGTCAATGATCTCTCATCATCCCCCTCCCTGTCTCCTGCATGGAAATTACTTTTGCAGTTTTTTTTTTTTACTATTCTATTATTTTTATTTATTATATTTTATTTTATTTTATATTTATTTTTTTATTTCATTTTCCCACTGTTTTCTTTCTCTTTTATTAGTTTATCATCATTTTTCTCTTCCACCTGGGATCTTTTAGCCAGCACCTCCTGTGGCACTCTTTGTAAACTCCTCCTTCTTTCTTTAACTTTATCTTTACTTTTCTCTTCCTCCTTGGCTCTGTCAGGCAGCGCCACCTGTCGCACTCTTTGTAATCTCCTCCCTCTTTCTTTCACCTTTATTTCCACTCTGTCCCTTGTGACACGTGTTTGGATTAGCTGATGACGAGCAGTATTTTTTAAGCTCGAAACGCGTCCTGTTTAATTTTCTTTTTTATGGTGATTTTACAAAGTTTTTTTTTTTTTAGTTTATTTATAAATTTATCGCCAGTGATTTCGGTGTTTCTCAGTATAGTTCTTACTGATTAATATTATAAAAAGACAACTATATTCCAATTATAATATAACCTGAATAAGTAAATAGTAAAATTAATATCTTTTGAAGAATTAGATTAATAATGAATACATAAAGTGGTTCTTTAAGTTTGAAGTTAAGGCTAAATCTATTTAAAATTAAATTGATATATAGTGTGATTCTATTGAAAACAATGTTTAGTTTCTTACCTTGCCTAAGTATTCAAATCTATAGAAGAAATAAATACAATTATATTAAAGAAAAAAAATCATTTATATTGTCACAAGTGAAATAGTGATAAAATGAAGAAAACAATTCCAATTCCATTGAACAGTAGATGCTATACGGCTTTCTTAAATCCTAACATTTATTTATTTGTTTAATCACAATAAAAAATGTTAAAATAAAATATGTTATAATAAAATGTTGAAATGTGCTAAATCTTTTTTTCAAAAAAAGTTAACAAAAACCAGTTAAAATATCAAAATTTTAAAATTTATTCAATAAGGCTGCTTTGAAAATTTAAAGTCACTATTTCTTTACCATAAAGTGCATATGTTATAGTTTTATAGCAGTGATACCTTGAAATACCAAGTAAATAAAATGAAATAGAAAATTCTGAATGATAATTTTTATAAATACACTGGATATTTATCTAAAATTTTGTCAAAATTTGCAGTGCTAATTTATGATCAAATAACGAATTTTGGTGGGAAAAAAAAATCTTGGAACAGGAAAATCAGTTTTTGAGAAAGAAAGAGAATAAAAAGTTTGTAGCAGCAAAAACAAGAATTTTGTAGTAAAAAAAATACTTTTTTTGCGCTTTTTTAATGAAAATTCATTTTTTTCGTGATTGTTTGATGAAATATGCAGCTTTTTTGCGATTTTTCGACGAAATTTATTTTCCTCGAGATTTTTTGACGAAATGTCTTTTTTTCGAAAACTTTTGTCAAAATCTGCCGTTTTTCAAGATATTTTGATGAAATCTGTCGTTTTTTTACGATCTTTTGTTGAAATTTGCCATTTTTTTGCGATTTTTTGATGAAATCTATCGTTTTTTTCGCGATCTTTTGATGAAACTTACCATTTTTTCACGATTTTTTAAACGAAATTGTTTTTTTTTTATGACTTATTGATGAAATCTCTCGTTTTTTCGCGATATTTTGACGAAATCTGTCTTTTTTCGTGATCTTTTGACGAAATCTGTCCTTTTTTCGCGATCTTCTGACAAAAGATTCCGTTTATTTCAAGATTCTTTTGACGAAAGAGTCCATTTTTGACGAAATTAGTCTTTTTTTTTTTTTAACGAATTTTATAATTTCTTCGCGATTTTTTTCACGAAATTGCCTTTTTTCGAGATTTTTTTGTCAAAATCTGCCGTTTTTCTGCAATATTTGGATGAAATCTATCTTTTTTACGATCTTTTGTTGAAATCTTCCGTTATTTGCGATTTTTTGATGAAATCTATCGTTTTTTCGCGATATTTTGATAAAACTTACCGTTTTTTTCACGATCTTTTGATAAAACTTGCCGTTTTTTCGCGATTTTTTAAAAGAAATTTCTTGTTTTTCCTGACTTATTGATGAAATCAGTCTTTTTTTCGCGATCTTTTGACGAAATCTGCCTTTTTTTCGCGATCTTTTAACAAAAGATTCCATTTCTTTTCAAGATTTTTTGACAACAAATACCATTTTTTGCGCCATTTTTTGACGAAATCAGCCGGTTTTTACGATTTTTTAACGAAATTTACTATTTTTGTGATTATTTGACAAAATCTGCCATTTTTTCGCGATCTTTTGTTGGAACCTGCAGTTTTTCGCGATCTTTCGATGAAATCTGTCATTTTTTCTTGCGATCTTCGGATAAAATTTGCCGGTTTTTTCGTGTCCTGTCCACTTTTTTTTTTTCCCCCAAATAATTACATATTTTTTTCTTTTCCAAGTTGGCAAATTCATCTGCAAGCACAAAAATAAATCTGCGACGCACGTCGCGCGTCTCGCACTTTCTGCTACCGGGCATATACATTTAGACTTATGGCTGTTTGTTCTAATGTTACATATGTAAATAAATTATCAATGCTTTAAAATATTTTTTCATGAACAGTATTTCAGTACATTATCTATGGATAAAAAATGCTTCAAAAATATCACATTTAAAGTAAATTTTTATTATTGTTTTATGTGTTTCTCGAACTTGGAAAAATACCAAGCCCCTGTGTGTTTTAATTTTCCAGCTCTCCTCATCCTTTCCAAAAAACAAGATAAGTTGTAGTTAACAATGTGATATGTTTGACAAAGTTGTTATTGGGGTAGACAAAGGTTGTCTTAGGCAAGCATTATTTCACTGAATGGCTGTTTTTAAACTTACATTTGTAAATATGTTGTCTTAATATGAGCTTTTATGTTCTGTTGTAGGTATTAAATTAATTCATGTATATCACAATGCAAATATTAATGCTAGGAATAATCTCTATGGATCAAATTGATGATCTTTTGTATTTGTCATGCAATGTACAAAGCCACTTTTAATTTCTGAGCATCTTGTTCATATGTATTTATGTACATTTTAAATGTTTGTTTAATATATATCATTGTATAGTAGAATTAGATATTTGGAAAACAGACTATGACAAAGCAAAAATTCATAACAATTTATTTTATTTTACAGATTTTATGATTTATGTGGTATACGATTTAATACTTTCCTCTATTTTTATCAGGTATTTCTTTATTCTTGACACAATCCTCTAGCTTTTAACATTATTAAAGTCAGTAAAAAGGTCTAAAACATGCTTAAACAATTGTCTTTACCAATGGACTTGTTAATAAATGACATAATTATTTCTTATAGCCTATTATCATATTTTGATCCTATTTTACTGTATACATTTTGATGCTTGTCAAATGGAACTAGATTTGCATATAAATAAACTCTTTTACATATAAGTAATGATGTTTCTGAATTATCACTTCATTAAATCTATACCAGTTTCTTTTTCTCTAAAAGTGAGTGTTTTTTTCTTAATGAAATATTTTCTTCTTAAAATTTGATTTTTTTTTGTCATTTAGTTTACCAATATTTGTTGTAATCTTTATAACACCTTAATATTGTAAAATATAGCTAACTATTTATAATATGAAAATTCTCTAAATTTATATAAGCATTAAAAATAAACATGATATCCTTTCTTATCATGGACCATTGCAAATTCCTTCCATATCTTTTAGTTTCAAAAGCAAAGTTCCAATTTGAAAAATTAATAAAATTTAAATAGTTTTGCATTTTTTATGTCCTATAAGTCATATTTAGCAAACCTTTCTCTGTGTCCTAATAAGCGAAATAGTTAAAATTCCATTTTTGCAGGTCTAAAAATTATCAGTTTAAACTTTGATTTAAAATAAATTTCAGTACCTTTCTAATGCTGAAAAACATTGAAAATTCATGAATTTCAATGTATCATAACTCATTATATTTTGATCAAACAGAAATAGAAGCTTTACTGTTTTGCATCTTAACTTATAGAACCAAAAGAGTACACAAAGATTTAACTTTCATAACTTTTTTTAAAAACAAGAATGTAATTGTATTATTATATCTCTGACTTCGAGTAATAACCAGGTAAGGCACATTTTTAATATTTTGAGTAATTAACATTTAAAGTTTTCAAAAATGTCTTTTTATCATTACTTTTATAAAATAGATTAGAACTTAATAATTTTCACTACATTCAATTAAGATATAAAAACCTCTTTTTTTGCCAAAATAGTTATATAAAAATGGTTTTTATTAATTGAGAACCAATTAAAAATATAACTTTTATCTGGTTATTACCGTTTTATATTTATTTTTAATAAATGTAAATAAAATTAATATATATTTACATTTTAAACATTAATTTCACAACAATTAAATACATTGTCAATTTTTTACTTTTTTTATGTTATTATATTTTTATGTTATTTTTATAATTATAGACGATTTAAAGAAATAAATAGAAATCTTATTTGGTTATTACCGTTACTTTGTGCACTTACCTGATTATTACTGTTTTTTCAATTTCCAAATGAAAATTTACAGTCGCCCTATGAGGGAAGTATTCGATTTCACTTTTCAGTACTATGGAAGATGAAAGTACTCTTTTAAAGCTATATTTTCCCGAATTATCTCAATTTTTTCAAAAATGTGCCTTACCTGGTTATTACTGGAAGCCACAGATATGATCGGAACAATACATCTAAAACTAACAACCTAGAAATTAACTATTGATCAATGATAAGAAGTCCCCTGTATTTAAATTTTAAATTGAATAGTTTACAGAAAAATTAAATGCATATATCAAATGCTCTTGTGTAGCATTTTTCATTTAATGAATTATTATTAAATTTTAATTAAATTAGAATTTAATAATAAAATTGCTTACAATGTGCTGAATTACTTTGGGAATGTAGTCATATTCATTTAGTCATACAATATCTTGCTTTTCAGTATCATAAAAGTATTTTGCTATTTTGTAAAACAGATATCCTTTTAACTTTGTAGTAGAGAAAAATTGTCAAGTCTGAGTCAGCTCTTATCATGGAAAATGGAAGTTACTATCTAATTTTAGCTTTTGCTATTTATAATTTCAATATTTGCTATCATTTTATTTTGCTTCTCAGCAATGTTATTTCATTTTATGTGTGCAATGGGAATTTATTTATTTTTAATAAAGTCTTTTCTACAGAAAGTTGTTTAAGTCAGATGCCTGAATTATTGTATTAGGTTTCTAAATATATTCTGTATATAGTCTTTTATTGTGTTACAACTGGTAGTGAGATTTCTATTCCTTATATGTAGTACTAGCAAGTTTTTTGATGATGTAAAATATTCTTTCTTGATGCCATAGAGTGGCAACTAAGATGCTTTTTTTAATCATATTAGAAGGAGCTAGAATAATTTTCTTTTTGATAATGTTGTAAATTTATGCATTGACATCTTTCATGTTTAGAACATTTGCTGATGTCAACAATGGGAAAGTGCAAAATCTCACAAATGTAAATTTAAAATATTTGGGTTTTTTCTGTTCTGCAAATTTTTATACAATTACTGAACTTATCTTTTATGACTTGCCCCCCCCCCCCCTATAAAGGCCCAGGATTCTATGTAGGAAAATAGTTTTTACACACACACACATAAGTATATTCAAAGAAATATATTAGAGCTATACCTTTCATTATTTAAGGGGTTTTTTTATGCTTAAAAAAGTTTAACTTAAAAAACACAATAACACAATAGTATTTAAGGTTTTATAATTCTGAGTATATATAAATGGGATATTCTGTCATTAGTCAAAGAATCTTTTTCATATCAAGGTACGAAATTATTTTAGACTCCTTTTTTGTGCTTTTTGGTTATTTTAGTTATATAAAAGGAAGAAACATATAAAAATAGATATTCATGAGTTATTCAACTCAAATTTTGCAGATCTGCTTGGTTGTTATTTTAGAATAGCATGATAAAGTATTACAATATATTAATCCATTCGCAAAGGAATTTTAAGTTCTAGGAAATATGTTATATAAAAAGAAAAAACCTATGAATTTTTACAATTTGAATTTCAAGTAATGATTTTTTTAAATGGCATAAAAACTTCTGAAGATGCATATATTATGTAACATATTCCCATATTTACTAAATGAATAAACTATTTCCAGAAATCTATGATTGATATCTTTTATTTTGAGGGAACCTATCAAGCTGAATTTAGTGAAAGGTGGTCGTTAAAATTTGATGCCAATAGACAGATATTATTTATTTTTATATTTATAAATTATTGCCATATGTTTAAACTGAAATGTTTAACTATGAATTTAATTAGTAAAGTGATGGCATTATGGAATTTCTCACCATTTCTTTATTAGATATCAATGAAATGAAAGCATTCATTTCCCACTACTATTTTAGAAATTTAATTCAGTTTTTAAGTTTTCTATCCTCACAATCACATATTTTTAATTAATGACTATAATTTTCAGTTTTTTATAGCTTTTAAAAATGTAAAAAATGCTTGTTTGAATTTCATTTAAGCTTTAAGATATCTCATTATTTGTTTTTGCTTTTCTTAATGGAGGTAACACCACTTCAATGCCCTGGGATTTAAGGCAATTTTGGTTTTAAAAAAATGAATCTTATATATGAAAAATTTTAGTGTAAAGCAAGGTTAACTAACAAAATGTTTAAAAATATTCAGAATTCAAGTTTTCCAACAAAAACTACATGCAGAATAATTGTGAAAGGTTCTGCCAAAACAGATGATTTGTTCAGATTGGACCATCAATTATCTGCAACGAGTCTTCGTTTTTAAAATCCATATCTGTTTTATCTTTTAATATTATCACATATATTTAGTAAAAATTGACAAAAATAAACCTTGAATGCTCAAAGATTGTCAATGAGACAGTTACATCAATGGTGGCTGGTGACCAAAATAAGAAACATGGCTGTGATTGAGTCCCAAATATAATTTTAAAACAAATTCCTTCAATTTAGATTTTTTAAACTAATAGCTGTAATTTAAATACATGTATTATTGAAATAGAATGTTAAGTATACAATGTATATTATGTATTTGTAAAACCTATTTTGTGATTTTTTTTTTTTTTTTTTTAAGAGTATTTAAGTAACAAAACTGATTATGTATTTATTCTTATTTTTAATAAATGTTGCAAAATGAAAATACCTAAAAATAATCAACAAATTAATGCACTTGTACAACAAACCTACTTAACTAATTATTTCATATTTAACCCTTCAGTACATCTTTTTTTTTTTTTTTTTTTTTTTTTTTTTTTATGAAAAAAAAATTAAATTTATATATTGGTTTTATAATGTGAAAAATAATAAAAAAATAAATTTAAATTTCAGCCAAAATTTGATATTTTATCGCATTTACCCAATGAACAAAATCAGGGTTTTAAAATATTATATTGCTATACTTTGCATTTTAATGAGCCTAAATTAATTAATTTTATTTGGTTAATAGTCTGATTTAATATTTTTAAGTATTTAGTAAAAATAATGAAAGTAAATCTTACCTGAACAGCTTAATTGCTATTCCCTTTGTTTCCGAAGAACAAATTTTAATTTTTTGTCAAATGCAGCCATCTTACATTGACAAAATAATTGTTATTTCATTATTTGGACTGTTCTTGATCAGAGATAGACATAATATTGACCAAATTCATGGCACATAATAGTGTTTTTAAGTATGTGTCAAATGTGGCACAAAAGTGCAGTGAAAGGTTTATAGAAAATCTTCATCTCAATATATGAAAATCATTAAAATTGTACAATTTGGAAAAATGTGTTCAATATAAAGAAAAGTGAGTGGAAAAGAAAATAAAATTTGCTAAGATTAATTTATAATGATTTTCTAGTTATGAAGGAACACAAAAATGTGATATTAAAAAATAGATCAAATTAAAATCTTTAAATGAATATGCTTTTTACAAGTCCAAGTACCAATCCAAGTGTCATAGATATGTTCTTACAGCTGGAAGTTTTCAATTGTTTGCTTTGTATTGAAAGCTTGAAGAATTAATTACAAATTTATTTGTTGTTGTTGACGTGTGCCAGAAGGGTAGGAGGGCTGCTGGAGCTTCCTTTGAACTGCACCCAGGGGGTTGGAAGACAGACTTCTGCAGCAGATGATGTTTGACAAAGCCTCAATAGATGGCAACACCAAACATCGCCACCTCCTCAATTTTGATATGTCTCTGAAGGGAATGGGAAATGGGCTTCTCCCATGGTAACTGCTACTACCGACCACAGGACTTTCAGAACCCCTTTATTTAATGAGCGTGTGCACTGCATGCACTCGGCGGGTCTTTGGCATTGAACCTTTCAGTCTGGAGTTTGACGCCATGACCACTCGGCTACCACAGCCCTACAAATTCATTAAATGCGTTTTAGTTATCAGCATTCACCTACATTTAAAAACAGTGCAAAACACAACCTTTCTTGTGCATTTTAATAATTAACTTGAAGACATTAAAGCAAATTTTACAAACATGTCCAGCTTTTCACACAAAAATGCAAGAATAAAATAAGTAAACTTTAAGAATAATAGCATGTTTTCTGCCATTTCTATCTACAGTGAGGCCAAATTGAACTTTACAGACCCCATTGATGCATAACAATTTGTTCCTCTCTCCTTCCCTTGGTGAATTTGTTCACTTGTTATCTGAATTACAGACAGCGAGAACATTTTTCTATCTTTGTTTTAAAAAAAATAGATGTATAATTCTGCAAATCCTTATTCTCTATTAGTAGACTCATTTAAAGTATTATGCTTGAACAGTTTAAAATTATGATCTTAAATTTCATTTGTATTAGAACTACTTTAATTTTTGGCTTATGTTTATTTTAAGGAGGTTTACAAAGAAGGCCTATCCTCCCCTGATGGACAACTTCTTGTTACCATGTTTTACATCTGAGCCCTTCATATTTGAAAAATGGTGGCTTCATAGCTGATGAGCGAAAGCATTTAAAAGGAGAACGATGCAATGGGCAAAATAACTCTTCCTAGACTTAGCTTAAAAAATAAAACAAAAAAGTTTTTTAGCATAAAATCTAGTCATATATGTAGTCTTTTGAAAAGCTTGGATCTTTAGTGGAACATATTGATTCAAAATGAAAAGAGAAATTGAATTACAATGGAATATTTACATTTTTTTTTTTTTACATTAAAAAAATGTAAAAAAAAAATTAAAGTTGAGTGATTAAAATTGGTAGAACTGGAATACATGTTGATTTTAAAATGCAGTTCTGAGGGGGAAAAAAAAAAAAATTGCTGTTTAGTTACTGGGAACTCTTTTCTTGCAATTCCAAAATTGCCATTTCACTTTTTATATTGATTTTATTTCTAAGTAATAAAATAATTTGTGTGTCTAAAGAGTACTTTAAATGAAAAGTATTTTCTTTGAAATTTTGAACTGATCAAAATAGTGTTATCCTTTGAAGGTTGTCAAAAATAAGATCATTGAAATGATCTTATCATTATATACTGGATTAAAATAAATACAGAATCTGGACAGTTCAGATGACAGAATTTCATTGTCAAAATCTGCAGTATTGAAATAAAACTACCAAAATCATATTTTTAGGGTGGATCTGAATGAAATGACTTATAATAGATTTTTTTATGCATTAAGTTAAAAAAAAAAAAATGCAACTACAAACTTATATTGAGTATATAAATGGTTATTAAAATAATTACATTATTTTATTTTTTATTATTATTTACATTCTTTTAAAAGAATTTGCTAAATCTAAATTCTGGATTAATAATATAACTGCTTATGATGGCTATTCAACATGTACTGTGCATTTTATCAGAGTATTGCAACAAAAAGGTATTATTTTTTTTTTTTTTTTTTCAAATTACTCCAGTACTAAGGCATTTTTGTTCCAAGTATAATATGATGCATTAAATTTATAAATGGCTATATCTTTATATATAAAAATCTTCTGTGCGTGTGTATGTCACTGAACTCCTCCTAAACAACTGGACCAATTTTAATGAAAATTTGTGTGTGTGTTCCAGTGGATTCGAGAATGGTTTAGATTCACATTTCATCGAAATTCATTCAGTACTTTTTTAGTAATTAGGCAAAAACTAAGAGTTAGTAAATTTTCGTTAATTTAAAGTGTTGCATAAGTTCGATGAATAGAGTGCGGACGGAATGTCCGAGCGGTCTAAGGCGCCAGATTTAAACTCTACTTCTTGAAGAAAGAGATCGCGTGTTCGAACCCCACTCCTGACTAACGTGTAGGCTTCACAATAATATTTCCTGTATTATAATTTTGATTAACTGACTTCATAAAATCATTAACTTTTAAATAAAAAGAGAAAAATAAACTTTTCTATCCAAATTGAACCGACTTAAAAAAATACTGAAGATTAAAAAATAATTTCCTTGCATTATTGTAATAAATTTTGTGTGTGTGTTCCAGTGGATTCGAGAATGGTTTAGATTCACATTTCATCGAAATTGATTCAGTAATTTTTTAGTAACTAGGCAAAAACTAAGAGTTAGTAAATTTTCGTTAATTTAAAGTGTTGCATAAGTTCGATGAATAGAGTGCAGACGGAATGTCCGAACGGTCTAAGGCGCCAGATTTAAGCTCAGCTTCTTGAAGAAAGAGATCGCGTGTTCGAACCCCACTCCTGACAAACGTGTATGCTTTGCAATAATATTTCCTGTATTATAGTTTTGATTAACTGACTTCAGAAAATCGTTAACTTTTAACTAAAAAGAGAGAAATAAACTTTTCTATCAAAAATTGAACCGACTTCAAAAAATACTGAAGAGTGAAAAATAATTTCCTTACAAAATTATAATAAGAAAGTAAATTAAGAGTACTGTATTTATCGTGCGTATTATTATATTTACGTACATTTATTTGATTTTCTGGAATCGGTGCCAAGAAGGACAACGTCTATCGGTGACAGGACAACGTCTGTCGGGTCCGCTAGTAATATATAAAATCCTGATTTGAATTGTCCATTTATCTTAAAATGACAATTATTTTATTTGAGTTATCATTGCGGTGTCATGATGGATTTTTTATTTGTTCTTATTAATGTTTTCTATACATTTTCTTAACCTTTTAAGTGTCCTTTCTTTTTTCATAGGAACTTGTTTTTGATTTTTTAATTATCATGTGAAACATTTTCTGTAGCAATAGTAACATTAAAAAAAAAATTGAAGTCTAGACATTTGATTAAGTTTAAAACTAGAAGAACAACAAAAACTAGAAGAACTCACAAAATTATTTAACTTTAATGGCTTGATTTCAATATCTTGCTATATCTTATTATTAAGTTTTATTTTGAAATAAATAATAATAATTAATTTCTCATGTTATTTTTTGACATAAATTTGTAAATCTGCTATGTTTGTGAATTCACTTTATACATGAGAGATTTATTGAAAAGTTCCATGTTAAATGAAATTTCTCAAAATTATGATGTCTATGAGAAAACTCTGCCCTCCTTTCCCATTTTCGTAAAGTTGTCTATTTATTATGAAGAAAGTAAAAAGAATTGTTCTTTTGCAGAGGTAGCTCAAATAAATCAACATCTTAATGTGTTAAATTATCATTTAGTAAATTTATTCTATTCTTATTTTGAAATGTATTTTTATACTGTGAACATCTGAGAAATGCTATGTTCTGAAGAAAATTAATACTATTTAAGGCTGCTCCCAGATCTAAACTCCTTATTTTCTGAAATATTTGTAAAATCATTCTTATTGGTACAGCTATAAAACTTGCTGCAGGAAAATACACAATGCATCCCCCCCCCCCTTTTACAAGAATTCTTGATATTTGAAATGTGTGTTAAAATATTAGAGATGTATTTCTTTTATTTCAAATGTTTTAAATTTTATATAATTTATAAATGCCTGATAATTAAAGTTTTAATTACTTTAACTTCACAGAAATCAGAAACCATGTTGATTGTAGAGAAAGTCAATTTAGTGAGATTAAAAAAAATAAAATAAAATAAAAATAAAAATAAAATAAAGGACGTTTGCTATTGTAATAAAATTTTTAAATATTTATCCAATAAATAAATACATAAAACTTGTCCAAATTGGAATGCAGATAAAGCAGAAAATTGTCTAATTTGGAGTAATTTAATGGTCTGAGAAAATAGGAAACTTATTGTTAATTTATTACCATATGTTGAATATAATTTTTGGATGAAAAAGTATGAATCATTACTTATATATATATTTTTTTAAATCGAAATAGATTTTTAGAAGCTGCAATCTGTATTGTAATTACTAAAAATGAACTGAACAGTGGGAGTTCCAAACTTTAAAACTGTACATCTAAACTACGTGATCTAATGGCTTCCTGTTTGGGGTTCGAAGGTAATATTTACTGAAGAATCCAAATATGATACCAGAATCATATATCAGTATTAAAAAACTTAGTTTGATATAATTTCTAGATACCATCCTAAGTAAATTTCAAGTATAGCATTAATTAGTAGACATTATTGCTACTTGATTGGCCACATTTTTATACAATGATTGCAGAGAATCTGGGGATTCTCTAGCTCTCTTTTTTTATTTAAATCCTTATCTGTACATACACCTTTATGTGTGAAAAGTAAAATTTTTTCCCTGAAGAAATGAAAAACTGATTTATTGTGCAATTCCATTAATTGATTCTAAAATATCTATTTTAAATTTCCTGAAACTGTGAGATCTATGTAACCAAATTTTGTCAGTAGTAGTGTTTAGAATAAATGTCAGTCTCCAAACTATATCTACTGTTCGAAACACAAATTATAATTGTAGCATTATGTGATATATTAAAAAATGAAAGCGTAATTAATGCTTCATAATTTCTTATAGTGCAGTTTCAATATATTTATAATGGGTAAATTCATAACAAAATTTTTATTTGATTTACTTTTTGCATTTCTATAAAATATTCTTGGTTTTGGAGAAAATTTGGGATTAAAATTCTAAAAATACCAAAAGTTTTATAAATATTTTCACAAACCTTAATTAAATCATACTTCATCCTTTCAAAGTCTTTGCCTGAAGGCAATCAAAGATGTATAAAAAGATTTTTTTTTTATTTATTTCAGATAATTTGTAAAAGAAATATATATGCAGTATGAAGTGAATCAATAAATTTAACCTTTTAAAAACATTATTTGAAATCTGAAATTTCAATCTCTCATCTAGCTTAGTAGTTGTGCTTTTGTGTAACTTTCTTATTCTCTAAAAATGTTACAGTAAGTTTTCTATTCCTGTTTCAATGAATTTAAATAACATAATGGTTACTACAATAATTTGCTCTTTTAACTAAAAGAATATTACTGTGAAATTGCATAAGTATTTATGAAACTTTTTAAGAACACAGAGTTAAGGGATTTTGATCAGTTGAACTGGAAGATTGGAGGCTAAAATATTGTTTAACATTTTAGAAGATAGCATGGTATCTTCAAAAAAAGATAAGAGCAAAATAAAATGTAAAAGCAAAATGATAAAGGGAGGGGGGGGGGGGTTATGTTAGAAACAATTATAATAATATTTCCTTAAGTTTTTTAAAGTAAAATGATGCATGTTTTTATTTTTTTATTTTATGAATATGATTCCTTAAGTTAGTGTATCAAACAATGTATTTAAAACCATTTTTACACTCTTTGAAGTCAGCTAAAACTAACTTATCAATTGCAATAATGAGACCTTGATTGACAGTCAGAATACAATGGAATATTTATTTTAAATAAGATTGTTATGTTTGCAGTTTATAACATCTTTGAATGAAAAATGTATCAATCATTCTTTATTTAGAAGGTGAACAAATACAAAACTACTAATAAAAGGATGCAGAATGTTTATTACACAATTATGAGTAAAAATTAATGTAGCTTCATGGTATATTTGAGCACATAATTTTACAGGCTATTTAAAAATACTTGAACTGTAATGTTTCAATCTGGAAAATGAAGAAATATTGACAAGAAAGAACTTTTCTAAGAGTGTAATATAATACAAGTACTAATGATTATTAAAAAGTAAGATAAGAAAAGTAGAATAACAAAGCAAGAAAATGAAATAGTTATAATCAGTATTAATTATTTGATAAATATAAAATGTTATAAAATAGTCAGTATAATATATATTACACACATGCTCATTAAAAAATTGGACTTTTTCTGAGTTCAAAACTTGTTCATCTTTTAAAATGTAAATTTACACAGAGAAGTTGAATGAATTTTAAATAATGTTTGATTAATGTTAAAGATTAATGTATATATGTCACTGTGTCATTCAAATACGGCTGCATATAAAAAACCTTTTGATTAAGCAAATGACCTTTAGTGTTTTTAAATAAAATTTAATATAAAGAACAGAGAAGATTTTGTCTTTGCATAAAAAGGGACCTTGACTTTTTTATGCACATCTCAATATTTTATATGGATAATGACTGTGTATCTTGAGGTGCACATAAATGGTCAGCTGGCCGCTTTAACACTTGGGTTCAATATGATTAAATTATTGTAAAGACAAACTATGTAAGATCTTAATATAATAGCTATTGGAATGTCATAAATATATATATGTCTATATTTATATCTTGGAAGTCAGATAGATGTGAAATAGATGACACTGAATATTGAGTGTTTCTTATAAATTCACACAAAATTCGCATTTATGCAAAATAGCAAAGAATACAAATCAGACGAAATCTATGCATGAAGTGTTATATGATCATATATAAAGGCGTGCCCATTAGTGGAGAGTTCATTAAATAACATGTTTTCTGAGAATGGAGTCAAAGGAGGAGTGTCTGCATACATGTGTGTACAAGTTTTATGATGGTAATATTAATCATGGAAACAAGCTCATTTTTTTGGCAAAAATATCCCCAAATGAACTAAATGCAAAATTCTACAATGTCACCAAAAAGAACTCATAGCCAAAAGAAAACACAAGTTGGGTAGGAAGGATAAAAAAAAAAAAAACCTCACCAAGCCAAATTACAGTCGATGAAAGGGCTATTTGACAAAATCATTCAAATATTGATCCCTTCCTCAGCTGCCAAATTCATTTTTCCATGCAGTTACCTACATATGACTATTGTCAAGAAGCTTAACATCAGATGTAAGAAATGGGTCACATCAAAACAAACGAAAAACAAATGGTCGCTGCCAAAATGAAGTAGGGTTGCTTGCAAAAACTTTTGTGATCGAGGATTCATCTTGGATGACTAGTCATATTTCAAGCTCACTCACTCTTCTTTTAATGATAATGGTAGCTATTACCTATCTGACATCTTCACAACACAACCTGTCATCAAATTCATTAGTAAAGTAAAATTCACGGACAAGATCCTCTTTTGAATTGCGATAAGTCCAAAAAGCTTGAGTCATCTGCTCATCCGAAAGTCTGGGCTCAGTGTCAAAAACCAATAGCATTTCAACAAGTGCATTTGACATCATTTTATTCCCTCATTCATAGCTATTACAATGGCTGTGATTACATTTTCTGAATACACTTAATCAGCAGTTATTGCAAAATCATTCTTAGTTACCAGCAACACATACCTTTCATAGAAAATTCCAATGATCTAACGTTCTCAAAATTCAACCAATCTTGTGATTCTGTGTATACTAAAGGCTGGAAAGCAGATAACATCCAGAAACTGATCACTTGAAACATGTACTGTCTCAAAATCATAGGCCTAAACTTTGTACAATGTCTAATAAGTACCACAAAAAAGTAAAATTAATAATGTTCAACAAAACTGTTTAATTAAAGCTTCATGACAGTTTTACAGAGTAATGTGATTATTAAAGATACCTTACAGCAGCAGTGTCCATTTGTGTTCTTTGTCTCATTTTTTCATAGATTTCTAGACTAGAAATGTTTGTACAGATTTCTAGAAAGCAGTTCTTAGTAAAAAAATAAAATAAGTCTTTGAGTAGTAAAAGCTAATGAAGTGGCTAATAACATTTAGTATTGTTTCTTA
The DNA here is from genome assembly GCA_964019185.1 of Maratus speculifer. Taxonomy (NCBI): domain Eukaryota; kingdom Metazoa; phylum Arthropoda; class Arachnida; order Araneae; family Salticidae; genus Maratus; species Maratus speculifer. The sequence goes on from OZ025292.1 coordinate 459,020,255, forward strand.
AATGTGAGCTTTTATTCTTTTGTTGAAAATTGCAAACATTATATTGTAGACTCCCTCAAATCTGCATTTCTAAAATCCACACACAATTTACAAATGTAAACAATGAAATATACAGTTCAGGTGTAGGGACAAAATTTGACTTTTTAATTTTTATATCAGTTCCATATGTTTTTGTAATTTTTGTTAATATTACTGAATTTATGTTTTCTCATAAAGGAAGAATAAATTTATTTCTGAAAAAAGTCAAGATGTTGCTGATATCACTGGTAATCACATTTTTTTACCAGATATATTTATGTATTAATAAAGCTTTTTTGATTATTAAGTCTGTCTAAACTTGAAATAAAATTTCCTTATTTTATGATTTTGATGTGAATTAGTATCTTTATGAGACAAGTTTCCTTGAATAATTTAGAAAAAATACATTTCATCTCTCTAATGAATTTATTTAACTATACATTATTGATTATTAACTTAATGTTTGCTTTCAATATTTTAATCATTTTAAAAATTAGGTAAATTTTTATTATTTTAGTTTATTACTTAATTATTTTAATGTTTTATTATATTATAAGCATTCTTTATAGTTTCGATTTCTGTTTAAAAAATGTAAACAAATCAATGACCAGAAATCTGCAAAATTCTAAAATCTGCACAACTTGTAGTCCCAAGCTGTGTGGATTTGAAAGAGCCTATTGTAGTAGATTCCTATATATTTAAAGCCAGGTAACTTGAAATCACTAAAAGTGTTTACTTTGTGTAAAAAAGTACTTTAGAAATTCTCCTCTTTGTTATTTTAAAGCAGTCGCTAGTATTGAAATAAAAATTTTCATATAAATTATATATTATTTTCCATTGTCAACATGAAATCTACTGGTCCATAATCTGTTTATAAATATGCTGGTTATGTTTATGATAACAGAATTATTATAAAAGAAAAAAAAAAAGAGTACAATTTAGAACATTTTTAGTTACTCATTAGAACTGAATTTTTAATGTAAGGATAAAAAGTAAGAAAGTAAAAAAGATAAATTATGTTGTGGGGGCTTTTTTGAGGGAGGGGAACTAATGGTATCAACTTATATATATATGGTATCTATGCAAGTAACACAGTTTTGTAATTGTTAATATAAAAATAAAACTCTTTGTTTAGAATACGTTCTTCATTTTAAAAAGTAAATCATATATATTAAAACAGTAGACTATTTCTTTAAGAGCAACTCAAATTCGTCTTTACGCACGTGTGAAGTTTAACTTATTAGCCGTTCCAGTCAGAGGAGAGTCGATGTAAGTCTGGTTAGCTCAGTGGTTAAAGGCACGCGTTTATGGCTCTGATCTCTTTTACATTCATATTCATGATCAACTTGGACCCAGAATTTCCCCTGAAACCCGGGTTGAAAGCAGAATCGGTATTCTTCATCAACCTGACTGAACCGGTTTGAGGGGAAAATCCAAGGTCAGGTCGGCTAACCTAACCTTGCTGTCCAGCTAGGTTCAGGTTCAATTTCTCGAGATTTCTCAACGGAGTATGCATAGTTTACGAAAAACAAGCAAGGGGAGAGAAAATTTTATCGAGATAAATGCTATTTTACAATGGCGGTATTTGCATATTTAATATATGTGCTGTCAAAATGTAGAAAATATACTATCAAATAAAGCAGAAGGACATTATGTAAAGGTATGTAATCTCATATATCTGTATTACCTTCAATATTTTTTTTTTATTTATTTATATTTACATATAAATACTCTATATATTTTATGTTGAACTGTTTGTTTACATAAATATGTGTGGTCGCGAAAAAGTATTTGCTTTAAAAATAGCCAACATTACTTAGACAGACTATTAATAAATTGTTATTAAAGTAACAACTGTCGCATCTGTCTAAAGTTTGTTTATAGTAATTTACTTTTTGCAGTTTTAGTGTTAAAAAAAAAGAAAAGAAAGAAAAAAAGTGAAAGAAAAAATCGAATGTATTTTAACAGTATCAAAATAAATGTACTTACATAAGGACTAACTAAAATGTGAGATACCTTTCTGATTTGCATTTTTGTTTAACTAGAGAAATATTAAGATTATCTTTAAATATCCATACATTCTCTGTAGATTTTTTATCCGTACTTATAGTAAGTTTGAAAATTAAATTTTGGTTTTATTGTACGAAAGATTTATTGTTTATGTACAAACTTAGATAAATGTATATAAGATCTATAAATTAGATTTTTTTACTTAAAATTTAAACAATTCAGTTGGATTTTATTGGTTTATTGAAGACTTTTAGAAGTTCTGCTCTTTTTAAAATTATGAATGGTAATTACATGAAATACCTGCTATCATTAACACTATAGCATTGTTGTTATTATTGTTTGTATCCGAAGTTTTGTGAAATTTCAAGTTTTTAATTTAAATACATCTATTTTTCAACTGCATTTTAATTTTAAAATTATATATAAAATATTGCATTAGAAATACTATTTTATACGAAAATAATAATAGTAATAATAAATCCTTTTGGCTATACTTAAAACACGAGCCTCACAATTTTTAAATAAAATTGAATTACCTCCTGAAATTGTGAGATTTCTTTTAGAATCATTTATAATTTTTGCTCCTTAATTAGCTTAAAAACAATAAATTACTAAAAAGTTGAAATACAATGATAAAAAAAAAAACTTTATTTTTTTAAAATAAAACCATACCAAAAATAATTTTATCAGCTCTTTCAGTAATGCTGACTATTTTAAGGCAAATAAATTGTTGGCGACTATGAGTATTTATGAAAGCAAACAATTCAACATATAACGTTGGGAATGTATGTGTAAATATAAATAAACTAGTTAAAAACAGATAACATATATGTATATATATGAGATTACATACATTCTTCTATTTTTGGTAGCATTTTAAATTTAATTTTTATTTCTATATCTTATACAGCATCTTGAGTACTTTAATTAACACATGACACATACACAAAAATAAATAAAAGAATAATAATAATAAAGAGGGAATGGGTAGGATGGTGCTAATGGGGACTCATTCTTCTCCACAAATTCACAAACAAAAGACAACTATTTTATTTATTATATAATGTAAAATTATGTGAAATTATTAATAATGAATTCAAACTGTTTTGATAGATTGCTATCATTACTTTACCAATCTAGTCTAGAAATTTTTCATTAATCAATCATAATATTTATATATATATACAGTAGACTCCCTCAAATCCGCACATATTTTACGGATGTAAACAATGAAACATTCAGATCAGATGTAGGTGCAAAATTTGACTTTTTTAGTTTTATATCAATTCCATATATTTTTTGAATTTGTAATTTTTGTTAAGGTTATCGAATTTGTTTTTTCATGAAGAAAGAATAATTTATTTCTGAAAAAATCAAGATATTGCTGATATCACACTGGTAATCAGAATCTTATCAAATATATTTATGTATTAATCAAGCTTTTTTAGTTATTAAGTCTGGCTAAACCTAACAATATAAAAAAGCTTAATTCTGGTTCATCTACTATTTTTTTTTCTTTTGATATCACATAGAATAAACTCTAGAACAGTTTGTTACATAAAAAACAAAAATTTTAAATTCTTATATGAAAAGTGACAGAGTGCTGGTATTGGAAGGAAAAAACAATTTATTTTTAATATTTTAATTTTTTCTAAATTTTCACTATTTTACCTAACTTTTTAATGCAATTATTCAATTCTTTTAATATTTTACTCAATTACTTTAATATGTTATTCTTTGTAAGCACTTTTATAATGTCTAGCAGTTAACTATATTCAAATTACTGTTTAAAAAATGTAAACAAAACAATGATCAGAAATCTGCAAAATTCTAAAATCTGCATGACTTCAGATTTAATGCTGCACAGATTTGAGGGAATTTATTTTATATGTGCAGTATATATCTATTAAAATAAGTTGTATTTAAATATATGGTGACATCTTTTTTAAAGCATAAAATTGAAAATGAATAGCATGCATTTCAGACCAAAATTTGATTTAGCCTCTCTCCCACATGTGTTACAAAAACCTGATGGACTGGGTTATTTTTTAATTCAAAGAGTACATCATTATATATATCTTGTGCTGTAATGTCTTTATTATTGATTGAACAGCATATCTATATTCCATGCTCTCACTATATGTTTATGCTGTTATTAATATGCTCAATTTGTAAGTTATTTTCTCTAGTTGTCTGTTTCATTTCGACACATGGAATTTCTTTCTTTTCTTTTTGTTTAATTGCATTTTACTGCAGATAATTTTAGTTCAGAAAAAAAAGTTAAGCATCCTTTGATTCAGAATATTTTTTCCCAATAAATAAATAAATAAATTTTGATTACTTAGTAAATATTTATTGATGTTTTTAAGTCTTCTAATAGTAATTCAGTTTACTTCACATTAAATTTTGCTTACAGACAGAATAAATGCAACTCTAGAAATATTTGTAGTTACATTATATGATATACATGTAGATTTTTATGAGTACTGTTTCAAACATATGCCTGGAAGCTTTGGGGGTATTTATTTGGTTCTTATAAGAATGCTTAATGCATTTCAAGAGAAATGGTACCTGTAATTAAATATTTAAAAAAAAGTATCTATGTTAGCCTTGTAAATAAAAATGCAATTAAGTCTGAATGCTACATGCATTCTCCTTTACTGTATTTTGTGTGATTATAGTTCATGCTCATGTCCTTATATTTTTATAATGATGATTCAACAGTTGATATATGTGCAGTAGTTTTGACAGTGAGTTCAAGTTACACTTGTTTATATATTTATGAGGGGAAGAATCTGATACTGTCATTATTAATTTTAGCTTCTGATTCCCATTTCTCATGTGGGCTATTTGTATAGTGTGCAAGGGTCCAGTGCTTTATTAGTATTATTTTATTTATCATCAGCAACTTCTCCACCCTTTTATTTAGAAAGAAATGTTATTGTTTTTTATTAATTATCTCTTTTCTTAATTTCAGATTTGTTATGTATTGCAATTGTTATTAAAACATGTTGAAATTGGCTTATGTCTTTTCATTGTGTTTGCACAGAAAATTTAACATTTTAAATTTAATATATTAATCTTTTTGGTATATGATGTGGCATTGTAAAAATTTTTGCATTTTAATACAGTACAGAACCATTTATCCGGAATGGTTGGGGTCAGATGTATTCCGGATAACTGGTTTTTCCGGTTAACTGGTTGGGCATTAAAGCAGCATCCATTTGATAAGTTTTGTGAAACATATGTAGTTGTGGTATTACTTCTAATTTTAAATTGATTATTAGATTACTTGGACCAAGAATCTGATGCAAGTAAGTCATTGTTAGAGTTTGAAAGAAGATAATTTATGGGAACTCCTTGAACAAAAATTCAGTTTTTTGGCATAAAAATGAAAACATCTATAATATTATAATAATTTATTAATCTATAACATGATTATATGTTTCTATTTCAAATACTAGATGCTATTATCAAACTATACAATTGTTTCAAGCAATGTATATGTCCAACTGATTGTGTAGGACACTTTTTTTTTCTAAAAAGATTCTAACATCAGTCTATTAGAAATATCATTCCGGATAACTGGTTTCCGGATAAATGGTTCCATACTGTAATTTGCTTTACATTTAAGTATCACATTAATTTCAATTTTTATCTGTATTACACAATAAAAGCTGTCTTCATTTTCGTTTTCATCAATGTACTTGCAGAATTCAAAGTAAATATTGCTATTTATTGAAATATGCAAATGCACTTGTATTTGAATGTGATTTTCTTGATCAGAAATTAAAATCAATCATGTCATCAGGCACATTAGTATATTTATTTATTCAGTTAGCAGGGCCTTCAGACTTTGCTCATACTAATGACTAGGATCCTATTTTTGTGAATAGTTTCTCGTATCTGTGAAAAATCAAATCATAATTTTGTAAATCTTAATGTTACGTCTGGGTTTTTGTTTATTTATTTTAAATTTTTACAGATTCCTGTTTTCAGATATTTTTTAAAAATTACAAATTTTATCCTCAACAGATTCCTGATTAGGTAACATATCCTGCCTTAAAAAATAAATAACACAGCTTGTAGCCACTTTTAAATCAAAAGTCTCTGTTAGTAGAAAGTTTTTCATTTGAAGATGCTTGAAACAAATTGATAAGATCTACCCCCCTCCCTTCCCATTCCATAATATATATCAAAGGTTTAAATTTTTAATAAAATAAAATACATTTTTCTTTTCTTTTATTAATTGATTTTAGATTTGTCATATTTTTTAATTAAATTTAATTGTGAGTCTTAGTTTTTGAAAGAACAAATACTGTGTAAAGTTTCTACTTATTAAAGATATTTTTTGCTTTTTCTTCATTTTATAAATAGCAATAAAGAATTGCACATAGACTTATAAATTTATTTAGAAAAATTTTAAAGATTTTATGACCATCTCATGGTGAATATTTTTTGTATGCAAATTAATTCCTCTCACACTACTACTTTCAGTTGCACATAGATAGTGTTTCAAAACACATAAAGATAGCAATATGTTCAAAACACAAGAAAAACATTTGGCTGCATTTGTTAACAAATTTTTCTTTGATAAGTTTTTTCTCAAATATTCTAATTACCTGGATTTTAAGCAGGGTTCGTTGATTTAAATCGGCTTGATTTTAATCATGATTTAAATCACGATTTAAATCAACTGATTTTTTTAAAAAAATCATTGATTTAAATCAGTTTTTCTTTTAAGTTATTTTTTAATAAATTTCAGAGGAAACAAACATAATAATGTGCTTTAATATAATTTAGTTTTATATACCATATATAATCAAACAACTTTCAGAAAGATAAAGCTTAAGCTTAGAGTAAAAAAGTAAAATAAATGTAAAGTTTAGGGAAAAAATGCTTTCAAATTTCATTTGAATCAAATTATAAAATAATCTTGCAACGGTAAAGAAATCTAAACAGAAATATACTAAATGTTTGAATATTTACTCATTAGTATTTAGAAAAACTTTTGCAAGTTGAGGTAAAATAAAATTGTATGACTTTATGTGCTGTACTTTAGTGAAGCCTGCTATATAAGGATTTGAGCAAAATCTGAATCAGCAATTGATTTATTTATTTAATTTAATATAATTGATCTCAGCCCTTTAGAATGGTGGAAGGTATTTTTGTTACAGTTATCGAAAACGCTCATACTAAAAAGAGAATTAATGATCAACTAGCTTTTTACTGCAATAGATTTATCTGCTTCAATCGAACAAATGTTTTTTGCCTTTGGTTTGATACTTTCAGAAATTAGAAATCAACAGATAAAACTGTTAAACCGCTGCCATCGAAATGCTCAAGGCCAGAGGACACAAACTGTGAGGTATTCACTAATTGACTTACTTCTCAATTATGTTGGAATTCACACTAGAAAATTTTGAATAACAATTTACTTTTATTTTATTTGTGGAATATCAATCATCGTATAAAACACTGAACATACTGATTAACTTATGATTAATTACTTCTTAAACTTAAACATACACATGAGAATTTGGAATCCCCCAATAAAAAAATATCCAGATGCAGCAACACTGTAGCATTCCTTCTCTAGCTGAATTTTTATTTAGGGTTTCCAAGTTCTTATTAGTGAGTTTAAATAAGTTTGTTTAAGTGAGTTTGTTTTATAAGATGATAAATATTCCACAAGAAAAATAAAATTGCTATTCAAAATTTTCTTGTGTAAATTCCAACACTACTGAGAAGTCAGTCGATTAGTGATGACATCTCAGTTTGTGTCCTCTGGCCTTAAGTATTTTGATGGCAGCAATTGAACTCATTTTTCTCAGTCAACACTTAAAAAAAAAGTTTAAAACTTAGTTAAAAACTTCCAATTATCTGATTTGTAGTTTTTCATGCATTTTGTGTAATCAAGATTTTTTTCATAGCCTAAAATTTTACCTTGAAATAATATGAATCATTTATGTAAATTGTGTAATATTAGTAATAGATAATACTTATAATATGCATGTCTATGTATGTAAACTTTATATTATTTAAATTAAACAAAAAGTCATAAAATAATAATAATGTGTGGCAATTTTTAAAAAAATCAAAAAAATCTGATTTAAATCAAAAAAATCCGATTTAAATCAAAAAAATCAGATTGTTTTGATTTTTATTAAAAAAATCAAAAAAATCACGAACCCTGATTTTAAGGTATGACTTGACAGTATAACCTAACAGCTTACATAGTTCATCTAAAGCTAAACCTATGAAAATAAAGCAGCATTTGAAATTGCCTCTGTTTTGAGAGTGTCGAGTATAAATCAAAGTTTCCATTGACTGTCTTTTTGTAAATCTCTGTTTTACTAAAAAGACTTTAAGGGGACTCTTCATTCACTTCAAAACACCCATTCCATACTGCTAAACAAACAGGAAGGTTGTTTTTTAATCCCTCGTTTAAATTTGAATATTTAAACTACTTTTTTGGAAAGTATAGCTGAGCTCAATCTTAATATGACTATTTTTTACTTTTTTAATTTGGGTTGCAGATTTTGCTTCTTTTTTTAAAACCAGTTTTGAAATTTAAAGTACCTTTATTAAAAAAATCTCCAACTGATATTGAAAAAATCATATTAAAAATTGACCTCAACTGTCCTGTGTAAAATAAATTGTTTAAAAATATTCAAATTTAAATAAGAAATCCAAAAACAACCTCCCTATTGGTTTAACATTATGGAATAGGAGTAATGAGTTCATTCAAATTGAATTGTAGGAATGTGTATTCAAAATCATATAAATTAGGATTTTTTTAATTCAATAATTTATGTTTCAACATTTTTTGAGATAAAGGGACATGAAAGATATGCAAGAAGAAAATAATGAAAAAATAATTAATGTAACTTTTATGAGTATTTTGATGTATATTGTAGAAAACCCTCGGAGATACACAGGATAAAAGCCATGCAAATATATCCAAGAGATTTCTTGATGCTTATCAAGACAGTTTAAAAGTCTGTCTATAAATATTTCTTACATTCTAAATTAAATGGTAGATTAAACTGCAGTATGGAACCATTTATCTGGTTAACTGGAAAACCAGTTATCAATCCTACATTCTAAAGGATGTTTTACACAAACTACAGTAAATTATTTCACATACTGATTATAACTATAATGGAGGTTTAAAATGTTTTCATCTACAGTAGACTCCTTCAAATCCACACAGCTTGGGACCAGAGGTTGTGCAGATTTTAGAAATTTGCTGATTTCTGATCATTGCTTTGTTTACATTTAAAAAAAAAGTAATTTGGGTGTAATTAATAATGCAATTCAAACTGCTATGAAAACTTACAATATAATAAAATATTAAAATGAGTAATAAAGTAAAATAATAAAAAATTAGATAATTTTTAAAATGATTAAAATGTTAAAAGCAAAGGTCAAGTTAATAATGTACAGTCGGCCCCGCATAAACGAATATTGATGGTTCCAGAAAAAATATTCGATTAAGCGGGGTATTTGATTAAACGGGGAGGCATATAAATGTAATATTTAATGTGTAATAACTGTAATATATAATGTGTAATTATTAAATATAGTAGATTTAATTACCAGAGTAAGAAAATCGTCAAAAACTTTAATAGAATAGTACAAACTGAAATAAAATAAAATGACAAGTAAATACGCAATAGTTCAATGACAGTAAACACATGCATTTTGTATACATTACGTTTAATGCAGATCGTGTGAACTGGATCCAAATTTTGTTATTAGAATTTAATTTACGTAATTTATACAGGTTTTAAAAAGTAGATGAAAGTGATTTATGTGAAATTCTAGAGTAAAAAATGGACGAGATTTTTTTTTTAATGTATCCCAATTGCCATCTTGAGCCTCTAAGTGACAATATATTATTATTAAAGGGCTACTTCGATCTCGCGAAAGGATTTGCTGATATCTCTATCGCATTTCAATATTTTTAAATGATCGTTTTAGCAAATAGATAGCTGAGATCGATCTGAACAAAGTCCGTCGTCGTTTTTAACATTCGATTTCTATTGCTGATATTTTTTAATAAGGATGATTTCAGTTTCGGAACCGGTTTTGAAAATGAAAATGTCTCCATTAACAATAACTGTAAAAAAATCAAAAAAGTACAAAAAAGTCCTTTGACAAACGAAAGTAAACAAAATATAAAATTGATCGAAATTACTGTCCAATTTATTTCACCATTTTTGAAATTAATTGGAAATAACAAGAATGATGATATGCGAAAATGAACGAAATGAAAATGAACATGGATATACACCTGCCAGGCTGTGTAACAACCGAAATTGACAAAAAGTGTGGAGGAAATTCCAATTGAAACATGTTTTTCACGCCCATTTTTCAAATTGTCTCACTCATTTGTTATTCGATTAAGCGAGGACATTTCGTGAAAAGTATTCGATTAAGCGGGGTAAAATAACATCAGCCCAATGGGATTAAATTCGGTTCCGGAGGATTTTATTCGAATAAGCGGGGTATTCGATTATCCGTTACCCGATTAAGTGCGGAGGACTGTATGATTAAATATTCATTATAAAGATGAACTGTATTTTTCCTAAATTATTCAATGAAACTTGCCTCATAAAGGTACAATACTAATTCACATCAAAATCATAAAATAAGGGGGTCTTATTTCAGATTTAGTCAGACTTAAATAACCAAAAAAGCTTGATTAATACAGAAATATATTTAGTAAGAAGATTATGATTACTAATGATATAAGCATATCTAGAATTTTTTCAAAAATATATTTTTTTTTATTTTTTCATGAAAAAATATGAATTCAGTAATATTAACAAAAATTACAAATTAAAATAATACACGTGGAATTAATATGAAACTAAAAAAAGTCAAATTTTATCCCTATATTTGAATTGAATATTTCATTGTTTACATCTGTAAATTATGTGCGGATTTTAGGGTTGCAGGTTTGAGGGAGTCTACTGTATTTCAATAATTTATGAAGAAATTTAAGAAAAAACGATATATAATAGATACTTGAAATAATTTTATTCATTGTTTCAAAATTTGTAGTTAAATAAAATAGCATTCTTTCATTTTATGAACAGTTATAATGTAGATAGATATTTAACAGCTTAAAATTAAGCTTGAAATATGATATCAGAAAGAATGAAAAACTAAAATTTCTCTTTTCAGTTTTAAATATAGTAACATCACAATTATACAAGATCACATCATATAGTATTTTCTACTTGTAAACAAAAAGTCAACATATCTTTGAAAGCATTTAAATGAAATGCTTTAGATTCCAGTTTTGTTTCCCAGATTTTTCTGAATAGTTGATATGTGTGAAAAATTATTCATATAAAATATAAATTGGTATACGTTTCATAGGCTCATAAAATATATTTAAACAATCACACATACACATTCAATGTTTTATACAATGAGTACTGTATTATGGTGCTAACATGGTGTATTACATTACATATTATAAAAATATAATTCTTAATTTTTTTTAATACATAAATATGTAAATATTCTTCTCACACAAGTTCCAGAGATGAGTAGCGATTCTTAAAGTTACTCATATTTTTCAAGCTATCATTTGCTATTTTTAAGAGTCATTTTATATACAAGGGCGTATCCAGAGAGGGTGATGGCATCCTAAACCAGGAAAAACTCCACAGCATACTTTTGGTTTTGTAGAAATGTACATTAATATTTAAAAAGTGTTTCAGTAAGAAAACTGTAAAAGATGTGGCTCCCATCCTCTTAGAAATTGAAGACTGTTTATATGAAAAGCTGAACTTGAATTTTCATCACAAGAAAGTTGAGACAGCAATTCAGTTTTACACAATATATACTTTATACTGATTTTGTTGACAACAAGCATGAGCTTCCTGAAGTATCCTGATACGAGGTCCCATTGGAATTCCCATTTTTTGCAGTCTTTCTTCAGTGAGGTAAGGAAGCTCTTTTATACCAATCTTTTCATTTTCAAAGTTTGTAGCATATTTCTGAAAAGAATTAAAAGATATAAATTATTTTTGTTCTATTAAATGTAAAATTTCAATGAAATTCAAATAGTTGATAAATATACCTAGCAAAATTAGGAATAAATGCAAAATATAAATGGGGGCCTTTCTCTTACTCTATTTTTCCTGCTGGTGCAGAGAAAAGTTTAAAGAACTTTATTTATTTTTATAAACTTATGACAAATCTGCAATCCATGTGATATAAAAAATGCATTTCATTAGGTCCCTAGAACACATAATCACATTCTACTGATGTAAACCTTTTATATTTCCTGTCGGACGTTCCTCTCAGTCCACACAACTTTGAAGAATGTCCGTGGTAGGTATAGCTGCCACCACCGATATTACTAGGTGATATCGGTCACCCACTGTGAGGTTTGTGTAAATGAAGACTTACGCTGTCAAGGAACTGAATTATCAGTTTATTAAGAATATACGTACACACTAAATACACTATTTACAATTATATACAATTACAACTCGGATACAGGTGACCCGGTTCAACATTAAATTAGATACAGTAAAGATTGGCTGTGTACTATTCCAATTACACTTTCCACCTCACACTCAATACACGTTAAATTCACTTTATCGGAGCTCAACCTTGAGTCTCCTAACACAAGTATACTAGGCCTGCACTTCTTAGCCCAGAGCATTAAACACCAGGACGTCTGTGTCCTTTGCTCACCAGAAAAAGCACTGCCTTACGCTCTACAACACAGAGCACACTTTACCAGAACCTCTGGCATACACCTTCTAGGTACGAGACCCAGGAACGGAATGACTTCTCTGAGACAAACATGCCCTTCTCAACTCACTGGGTCACACGAATGTCAACCCCCTCTGGAGCTTCCTCATTGGGCACCTTCCCCCACCCTTTCTTGCCTAGTGACATGTTGCTAATCTGCTCATCATCCGCATACTTCACTGACAGATGGACATGCCTCTGAGCAATCTTCTCTTTCTCTTGTTCACCACCTGCAAAGGATTAGCTGGCAATTCCCCTTTCCACGAAGAAGGAATGTCACCTTGGAAATTCTGTACACAACCATACAATACGAAATATTGAAATAGAGACATAGTAGAAATTCCATTCTTTAGCCGAGGTGGCATCAGAACCTGACATTTCCTATAACAAATTCAAAGTTAGAGAGCTGATTTCTTCAATCCATCCATATTTATTTTTAATTTTCATGTGCAGAATGACTGTGAAAACTAGCTTCAAAGGCTGGGTTATTTTATTAAGGATTATTTAATTAAAAATTATCTTCTTAAATAGGAGGGTCACTTGGCAATATTTTGCTGTGTATATAAAAGAAAAAACTTGAATTTGCAATTTTTTAAAACAAATTTACCTCATAGCCTAGTCTTTTCAAAAATTGTCTGATTAATGGTGGTTCATCACCAAAGAACCTAAAAAAAGGACAGATTAATTAATGGATGTATATTTTTAATTACATAACTTCAAATTATTAATAAACATAATAAAATTAAAATATATATACATAAAATAAAATAAAATAAATAGAAATTCTCATTCAACTTGTGATGAAAATTTCAAAACAATAAAGACTTATATAAAGATATGAAAATAAATAGATCCCATATGTTGGTATATTAATCCTTTTGGGTCTTGTGTACTACAGGCCTAGGACCGCTGAGTCACTCTTAAAAAAGAGAGAAAAGAGACTAAATCGCAAGAAAAAGAGACTAAAAGAGACCAAAATTTAAAAAAAGAGACTAAAAGGAGACCAAATAAAAAACATTTTTTTCTCTTCACTTAAATGTTTTTGGTATACAGACAAGCACTATAAGATTTAACACAATGACAATATGCGGAATACATTTTCAATGTATTTCAGGCGGTTTTGAAATAATTGCAAATATTGTTGATTGGTTGCAGAAAAATATCTCAAATCGATACAATTCATCATGAAAGAAAATCAGAAATTCACCAAATGACCACGGGGTCAAAAACATGAAATTCCAGGAAATATAGTGAAATTCATCAAATTGCCTCAAAAAACAAATCACAAAATTTGTCGCATGATCTCGGAAAAAAATTTTCGAAATTAGACAAATGTTCTTAGGATAAAAAAATCACGAAAATTATCAGATGCCTTGAAAAAAAATCACGATATTAGTCAAATGGATCTTGTGTTAAACATTGTAAAATTCATCAAATGGGTCTTGAAGAGAGGGATGAATCACAAAATTCATTAAATGATTGCGAAATTCCAAGAGCGATCATACAAATAATTGCAGAGGTGGCAAGTGCCAATAAAAGTTATCAGTAACCAGAGGGGGGGGAGGCAAATTTTTAAAAGTAAATTCTTTTTTTCTGCAATCTCATGGCGAAATTGGCGCGTTTTTCACGATCTCTTGGGGAATTTTGCGACTTTTCGCGATGCTTGGACGAAATTTGAGGGCTTTTAGCGATCTTTTGAAGAAATTTGAGCGTTTTTTAATGAAATGAGCACGTTTAAAGCGTTTTTTTGACGAAATGTGAGCGTTTTTCGCGATCTTTTGACGAATTGTGCTTTTTTTTCGCGATGTTTGGACGAAATTTGCGGCTTTTCGTGATCTTTTGACGAAATGTGCGCGTTTTTTGCGATGTTTAGACGAAATTTGCGGGCTTTTCGCGATCTTTTGACGAAATGTGCGCGTTTTAAGCTTTTTTGACGAAATATGTGCGTTTTTCGCGATCTTGTGACTAAATGTGCGCATTTTTCGCGATCTTTTGACGAAATGTGCGCGTTTTTAGCGATTTTTTGACGAAATATGTGCGTTTTTCGCGATTTTTGACGAAATTGGCGCGTTTTTCGCGATCGCTTGGAGAGATGTGAGACTTTTCGCGATGTTTGGACGAAATCTGTGGGCTTTTCGCGATCTTTTGATGAAATTTTCGTGTTTTTTTACGAAATATGCGCGTTTTAACTGATTTTTTGACGAAATATGTGCGTTTTTAGCGATTTTTTGACGAAATGTGCGCATTTTTCGCGATGTTTTAACTAAATTCTCGCTTTTACGCGAATCTTTGACAAAATTAAGCTTTTTTACGCAAGCCATGGATAAAATTCGCGTTTTTACGTTATATTTGGAGTAATTTCGCGCGTTTCGGCTATCTTTTGGCTAAATTTGTGCTTTTTACACGATCTTTTGACGAAATTTTGTGTTTTCCGGGATCCTACATCGAATTTTGCGTTTTTTCGAAGTTTGCGATTTTTTTTATCCGCAATTTTTATCCGATGTCCGTAACGCCGTAACTTTTGTTGCGTATCCGTAATAATTACGGACAAATCGTAATACTTAGCACCTCTGTAATTGCTAATTTTGTCGAAGGTCACGGAAATAAATAGTGAAATTTATCAACTAGTAGCCAGAAAAATAACGAATTTCGTAGAATAAAGCCATAAAAAAAATCAAGGATGCCTGTCAAGGGGTTATATTAATATGTGCGAAAATCAGTTACAGTATAAAACAGTGAAATTTGTCAAATTATCTCAGGAAAAGAATGGCGAAATTTATCAAATGGCGTTGGTGAAAAAAGTAAAATCAGGGGTTGTACTGGTGCCAAGTAATATTTCACACAAACTTTTTTGGATATTTTAGGACACATTTAACAGGCATACTACATTTCCTTCCACGACCATTTGACGAAATTAACGATCCCCCCCCCCCCTTCCCGCTACCAATTGCCGCACATTAATATGAAAATTGTGATTTTTTCCACACTATTTCTTACGGAAGTACACGATTTTTCTTCCACGATTGTTCGCTGACATTTGCATTTTTTTTCAGTAAAATTTGTGATTTTTTTTTTTTTTTCAAAATTCGCAATTTTTTTGCCGTTGTTTGCAGAAATTTACTATTTCTCTGTGTTTATTTAACAAAATTCGTGATTTTTTTTCGTGCGATCATTTGCAAAATCGCACAGAAAAAAACCCGATTGCAAAAAAAATCACGAATTTTGAAAAATGATCGATTGTCAAAATTCGCGATTTTTTTGTTCGATCATGGAAAAGATGAATTTCGGCAAACAAACGCGAAAGAATTTTGAATTTCGCCAATCGATCGCCAAAAAAATTGCAAATTTTGGCAAATGATCGCGGAATGATGAATATGACGAATTTTGTCATATAAACTCAGAAAAAAGCAAATTTCTAAAATAATGGTCCAAAAAATTATCATTTACTGTAGTTTGGTAAACGATCGCAGAAAAAAATCACAAATTTTGACTACCGATCGCGTAAAGAAATCGAAATTTTTTCGGCAATCCTTTCACGAAATTTGCATTTCTCTACAATTATTTTTTCCGCGCAAAATCGTACAATCGTATTGTTCGTTAGTATAACCGAAACCGTACACTTCGAACAAAATCCGTACATTGTACTTTTCTGTGCATTGTACTACTGGCTATACCGTATAAGTTGGCATCTATGAATATCCTTTTCGATTATACGATCATTTGACGAAAGCGGTCTTATTTCAGGATCGTTTAACGTAAATCTCGAGTTTTTTTTTTTTTTTTTTTTTTTTTTTTTTTCCGCAATCGTATGGCGGAAATCACAAGTTTATTTCGGGATTGTTTGGAAATAACGATTTTATTTCGGGATCATCTGGTGAAAATCTCGGCTTGATTTCATGATTAATGAAAATCGTCTATTTTCCGGTGATCAATTAAATCGAATCGCAGTTCTGCCAGTGATCATTTTATAAAAATTGCAGATTCTTAAAAATTAAAAAACGTGAAATTCTGTCGTTTGTCAAAAAAGTGATCCCTGTATACGTAACGACCGAAATAAGAATTGTGAGATTCCTTCCTGCAATCCTCTGACGAATTTCTCAATTGTTTTTCACACGATCGACTGACAAATTTTGCAATGATTTTGCCACTGATTGACGGATTATACGCTTTTTTTTTCTCGCGAAAATGACAAAATCGTGATATTCTTTCCGCGACCGAATGACGAAGCTTGATTTTTACCCCTCGAATGATTATTGAATTTCGCGTTTTTATCTAGCCACAGATTGACCAAATTCACTTTCTTTTCAGTGTCTGACAGAAAAGTTTTGCGATTCTTGCCCGCGAACGATATACTACGTACGAAACAATTTTTCCACGACAGAGTGACGAAATTTAGAATTTTTTCCCCTGCAAAAGAGTGACAAATTTGGCCATGCAGCAGAATTTTTTTCTGCAGTCTGCAACACATATAAAAACTTAAACAATCTTCAGACCAATCCCTCGCATTACATTATTTGCACTCAAACCTTCAAGTATTTGTGATAGACATAAAAGAAAAATATACTTTAAAAAAGGTTGCCTTTGTTCTCAGAATTTTTAACGCATCATACATTGTCTTAAAGAGGGGGGGGGGGGCTCCTCTTTGACAAAATTTGCTGGTTTTTTTCATAATCTTTTGACGAAATTTGCATTTTTTTCACGATCTATTGACGAAAACTGCCGTTTTCTTGCTATCTTCTTGAAGAAATTTGCCGTTTTTCGCGATCTCTTGAAGAAATGTGCAGTTTTTTCGTAATTTTTTAACGAAAATTGCCATTTTTTCGCAATTTTTTGAAGACGTTTGCCTTTTTTGCTAACTTTAGGCAGAAATGTTACATTTTCCCGTTATATTTTTTGATAAAATTTGCCGTTTTTTCGCGATTTTTCGGAGAAATTCGCTATTGTTTCGTGATTATTTTATGAAACTGCCGTTTTTTCGCATTCTTTTGAAGAAATTTATTTTTTTTCACGATCTTTTGAAGAAATTTGCTATTTTTTTCGTGCTTCTTTGTCGAAAACTCACGTTTTTTTCGTTATCTTTTGAAGAAATTCGCCATTTTTTCCGGGTTTTTTTTAACGAAATTTGCCGTTTTTCGCAATTTATTGAGAAAATTTGCCGTTTTTTCGTGATCTTTTGAAGAAATTTGCCGGTTTTTTTTGCGGTGTTTTGAAGAAACTTGGCGGTTTTTTACGATGTTTTGAATGATTTATTTTTTTTTTGAAGAAATTTGTCGTTTTTTCGCGATCTTTTGACGTAATTCGCGTGTTTTTCGCGATCTATGACGAAATAGATTTCTTTTCGAAGACTGTCGAAATTCGCGATACATTTTATGTCCGAATTTTTGGATTTCGGAAATTTTTAACACTTGAAAAATAGCCTGTGGACCTTCCCAAGAGTCTGCGACGTGCGTCGCAGCGTTGCGCCGATTCTGCTCCCGGGAAATTTGGTATACTCACTTTGGTAGTTTCACTATAGTTCCACGCAATTTCATGGTTTCATCCTAAGACAGATTAACATAATCCATGATTTTCCGCCAGTTTCTGACTGAAAAATTTTGCGATTTTTACCCGCGAACAGTTAACAAATTTCGAGATTTTCCTGCGATAAATTGACAAGTTTTCCGATATTTCCTCACGACAAATTGTTGAATTTCGCGATGTTTTTCCCGCTATCAAATGAGGAAAGTTACGATCTTTTTCCTGCGATCGATCGATGGGTAAGGAACATTAAAAAAAAAAAAAAAAAAAAGAAAAAAAAGTGAAAAAGGAGACTAAATCTGAAATATATAGACTAAAAGAGACAAATGCAAAAAAAATAGCGAGAAAAGCGAGTTTAGCGACTCGCTCCGAGGCCTGTCAATGTTAAAATTTGAAGATCATTTTTTTTTTTTTTTGGGGGGGGGGGGGGGATTGTCACCACTGGTCATATGTTTATCATTTGGTACAAAATCTAAATATCGAGAAAATCTGCTGAAATAATTTTGTGCAATCAATCTTTTCTCAATAGTAAGTAGCAAAATGTTATGAGTTGTTTTTATTTACAGTAATACTTGATTATAATCCTTTTCCTTACAAATACATTTGTGTAATAGAGATCAATTAGCAATGCAGTTTTGTTTGTTTATATTTTAAAGAAATTAAACAAAAATTCACATTATTAAAGACAGCACAAGTTAAATAAAAAAAGTATGACATTATGGAAATTTGGATATGTTTATAAAATGATACACTTGTTTACCGTTTATGATAAAATTACTGCAAAAATAGACATAAAGTGGTGTTTGGTTTAAAGTACAAATAACTTTTGCTTCTTTTAGTTTTTGAAATACTTTTTCACCTTCAAAATTTCAAACCTTTATTACTTTAATTAAAAACATTCTCAACGTTATTTATATCTGTAACGAAAAAATAAGAGTTGAAAATAAAAGGGGGGGGGGGAGGTATAAAGTAACATTAGAAATTCCAGAAAATTTTTTTAAGTAAAATTTTTATATAACAGAGATAAATGACAATAAAAATTTAAATACTGAGATGCTTAATGTTTTTAATATGAAAAGATTATAAAAATCAAAAGTAAGCATATTTCGAAAAAGATATTTTGAGGCAATTTTCGTTAGCTTAAATACAAACGATTCCCTAATAAATTATTTTACTCGTGGGATTGGGAACAATTTTCTTACACACGGGATTGCGAATAATTTTCTGTTTGTCCTTAATTTAACCTGCATTTTCATTAAAAATGAAAAATTTTGTTTATTTTTTTAGAAATTGTCGTAAATAAAAATAACTGGGCAGAATTACATCAGATACTATCTTGATATTTAGATTTCGTTTGAGGATGCTTTATTAATTTTTTAATATTTCTAATTCCATGTTTAAAGTTGATTTTGACGCCGCATGTAGCTTTTATAGCTTACTGCCGATTCTTATTCAAAACAAAACTATTCAAATGCGCATGAATACATGAACATCTAGCAGCAAATAATTCAAAATAATTTTTGTTTGAAAACTTAAAAAAAAAAAAATCATAAGTCGAAAGTATAATGAATATGTATAATTAAAAAATATTTTCCTATTTTAAAAAAAGGATTCAAAATATTTTTTCCACAAAATGCAAAAATATCCAATGTAAGAAACGTAATATTTTCTTCTTTACAAAAAATAAAGGCAATATAAATAGAAATTTGATTTAGTATACATTTATTGAATGTTTTAAAGCACATGATAAACTTTTTTTGAAGTTCAAAAAACATTTATTGCTTCGATTTGAGTGTTTTAACTGTGACTCTAACTACATAAAACTTGTCACACCGGGCTTGTCTGCTAACCCATTGAATAACATGTAATCCGCGAGCTAAAATAGTCCAATTTTCCAAGACCAATATATAACAAACAAGAGTTTTCCTAGAAACTAGGCAAGTCTTATTTACTCTATCTTAAAGAGATTCCTATTAAACAGTCGAACCTCTATATAACGAAACTCCATACATCGAATTTCTCCATATAACAAATTTTTAGTAAGAACAGTCCCCTTTTCGCATGATTACATTAAAAACAGACTCTATATAGCGAAATATCTATCTCCATATAACGAATTTTTACATAAATTGATCTTAATTTATTCATTTTTAAAAAAGCTTCGAAATCATATGAAATCAATTTTCCATCACTTATTTTTGATTTATCGTTCAGTGGAGAGGTTTTTTTTTTTTATAAATATTACTTCTCTTCTTGTTCTTTAAATCTAACAAGTTCATCCCACCTCCCACACACCTTTCAACATCCTTCTCAAAACACAGTCAATTGAATTGTTACACATATAAGAGAGGAATCAATGAGAGCACATAAGAGAGACCTTCAAATGGAGAAAAATATCAACTACAATTTTTCATTCCTTGCTAAAATTTGAGAATTTTTTTTTTGAGAGCGTAACAATTGTAATTTTAAAATCAAAACAACAAAAAATTACAGATTTCTTCCTCTGAAATTTATGTAAGTCTTCCTTATTTGATTTTCATTAAGCTTTCAAAATAAATGTCTTTTCTCTTTTTTGAAACTGCTTAAATAAGTAAGAAATAAAATGTTAGGTTAATATATACTTTTAAACATTTCAAATTCTTAATTAAAAAGATCAAAAATAATATTTGTTCAAAATTTACACATTAAATACTATTTTTAACATCATACTCTATACATCGAATTTCTCTATATAACGAATTTTTTACTGGAACGATGGATTTCGTTATATAGAGGCTCGACTGTATATAAGTTTTAATAAAATCGCCCAGGCCGTTTTCTAGATTTCATTATTAGGAACAAACCTCATCGATTTCAGTTTAAAAAAGGGTATCGAGATCTAAAAATATATGGCACATAGAAATGTAAAAATTATAAGATAGGATTAGACTGGGAATATAAGACTATATTAAAAAAATTGGACCATTCTGACCAATATTGGCTGAGTTATTAGATGACGGCTTTTCAGGTTTCTTTTGATGTTGAGTTAGCTGTATATATGAGTTCCGCATCTCCCTTACGAGGATACCTTATGACGATGGTAGGCTTAAAGCTGCCGCTTTCCATGATATATATTTACAATTTGTTTATATACAAATATCCTCAATTTTTTGCTTTCTTTAGGTTTATGCTGAGTGCAAGGATGCAACTTTAATGAAAAAATATTGCTTTATTAATTTTAGTCAACTACAAAGAACTGGACATTCCCCACCACAAATCGCAGGATCCAAGATTAAGCAATTAAAACACAACAGTTAAAAGAAAAAAAAAATAGATTGAAACGTCAATATTATTTTGTATTTTACTGAGATTGAATAAATATTCTCATTTCCATTTTAAAAAATTTTGGGGAAAATAGCGTTTACACAAGTCTATAACCCTTAATTCTCAAATTTTAATTGTTATAAACACAAGCAGTTAAAATATTTTTTGCTGTGCACGTTCGTTTGTAGTTACATATAATATGTATTTGTAAAATAAACACAAAGAAATGAAGACAAAATAATTCACAGCTCCAATTTTATTAAAATATATTCACAAAAATGAAAAGTTTTGTTTTTTTTAACTGAAAAAATAATCTAAAGATATTTACAAAAGTCAATAAAATCTATTTTTACAACAACAGCTCCATAACGAAACTATACACAAACCAATTTATACATTGATTCAAGACAATGTACAACAATAAGAGCCTAAACCCTAATTCAGCCATACTCAAACTTTTTTATTTGCAGGCCGCAAAAACATAGGTTTGCAATGTTAGGCAGGCTGCAAAGAAAATGATAATTTCAATAGTACAACAACATATGCAGTATAACAAAGTATGAACTTCTAGGTAGATTTCTATGACAAATATTGTAGAAATGTACAGGAAAGATTATTGTTAGGAAATAGTGATGCAACAAATTTTTGTTACCAATTTTTTTCCACCATAAACATCAAACATTAAAATTAGATATATAATAAATATAACATTAATAATCTAATAATGCAGATTTTTCACATTCTAAAGAAAATAATTTTAGGTTGTGTGTACAAATATACACACGTCTTTGACACAAATAAGATTACAAAGACAAGTAAAAAAAACTTTTTTTTTAATAACAAAAATAGTATTTAAGATATTTTAATGTAATTTTTAACTAATTATAAATAACAGGACAGGATTTTTTTTCTCCATAAAAATACATAAATCAGCAGAGATGATTACTACTTTTTATGCTCATCTTAATTTAATAAATATAAGTTAATGATACTTGTCTAGGGCTGCATATAAAAGGTTCAATATGGCTGCTCCTTTTAACTAGCACAAAAAAATCTCTAAACAAAATTATCAATAACACTGCTGGTCTGATAATAATAAAAATGATAATTTTATCCTAAGCAGTACACATACAAATTAAGGTAAATTGCAAAAATTTAAATCTGTTTTATGTTTTGCATTGATTTTGAATTTTAATTCATGAGTGAAGGCCGTAGGGGAAATAAAAAAGACAGTTTAAATTTAAAAAAAAGAAATAAAAACCTTCAAGATAAAGATAGGACAGCATGATCTTGACATTTTAAGTACATATATATTAACAATTCGTAAAAGTATTGTTCATTTATAAAAGTACAAAGTGTGTGGAATTCAAATAGCATTTGATATTAAGTTCACACTGAGATATTAAAATTGGATCCAACTTTCAGTTCAGAATGAAACTTATCTGGAGAACATAATATCGTCCAGAAGTATGTAAGCAATTATAATATGCACAACAGCTAGCAGTTCTAATCTATTACAGGTCACAATCCTTCCCTCCTTTATAGATATAAAACTATTATTCCTCTATGAGCATTTTATAAAAATTGCCATCACACAAAAGAAATACATAATCAAAAAACAATAATAGGGTATTTTAATCAAAACATATTTATAACCCATCACGTAGAAAAATATAATGATTATGTTGATGGGCATTGTCCACACTAACAACTTTTTCCGATCAACCTAAAATGATATTGACACTAATAAAGAATCCAATTTAGATTTTCTCAACAGTTAATTTCATTTATAAAAACACCCCATTTTAACAACCACAAAGTGGCTGGGTTTAATAGCATCTTAGGCACACTTTACATTGGATTGAATACTGAAAGATTAACTTCAGGTTCCAAGCTGTGCAGATTTGAGGGAGTTTACTGTAATCTTTCGACACTGATTGATACTACTGGTTTATTCTGTCAATCAAAAAAAACATCGCAAAACCATAAGACGATTAAATAACAATGGATGATTGTGAATATCACATTTAATGACTTTAAACATGATGCACATGTTTCATCGTCATCAAGTGGTTTTTAATTGTATTTGTATTTTTATACAACTTTTACCAATTTATTCGTTCTTTCGTTATTTAAAATAAAAATTATGTTAACATGAATAACTTAGTTATTAGTTTGGCAATTTTTATATTTTGGCGAAAATAATCAACAGGATAATCAAGTGGTACTGTCTATTTATTGTTGTGAAACACCCAATGGAGCTTCATCTGCTTCCATTAAGCATAATTTCAAAACGATTCTAACAGAAAAACTCAAACAATCCATTGGATTACATATAGACAAAAATAAATTCACTCTTTAATAAAATAAAAATGAACCAGCATAAGAGTATAGATATATTCTATTTACAACAGCAATATACATCTCAATAAATTAATAAATGCATTTTCATTCATCGAAACAAAAACCAGTGTTCCCGGCACCAGACATCCACTCTGGTCACTACCGATGGACCAGCATCTGGTAGGAAGTGAAACAAAAAATGGTCACGCCATGTGTTATCAAACATGACATATCCCCCTTTTTATACAGACATTTTAACACTATACACAAATAAATTATATATAAGCCAGTTCTTAGAAAGTTCTGAATGCATTGGCTGTAAATGCACTGATTGCTGCCTTTCTTTTTCCTCTACAGGTGATTCTTACAAGGAAGGTCTCCATACGGGCATACCCCGAAAAAATTACAGAATGTTCTTCTCGTGTGGATATATATGTTTATGAAAAAAATTTCGTACGGAAGCTCCATTCAGTAACCGTAAAAAAAAAAAAAAAATGAAAATTTCGTTATTTGGCAATTTATTGCCAGTTGGCAATGGAATGTAATTTCAAAAAAAAAATATTTTACATCAAATACACTTCAAGAAAAAAAAGTTTCATGTTGAACCTGTTTTGATAAGTTTATTTTAAATAACTTTAGTTTTGTAAGTTTTAGTTTGTTTTAAGTATAGTTTTGTTATATCGATATTTATATGTATTTATATTCAAATTTAATAATCAAAATTTGAGATTTAAAACGAAATTCATAAATTAAATTTAATTAAATTTGTTTCAAGCTCAAAGTCCAATTGAGAATTGTCGATAAGATTTTGTTGCTATGGAAAGATATGATGTTTATATTTTAATATGCTTAAATGTATGAAGATAATTTTTATCAATGTGATTTTTTTTTAGCTATGAAAACATTTTTCCCAGCGATTAATTAAATGACTACTTCAATGAGAAATATATATATATATATATATATATATATATATATACATATGTAATACAATATGTATATAGATGTATATAATATATTAAAGTCTCTCATTGTTTATGTTTAAATTTATTAAATACCATTTATACGCATTCTAAATATCCAACAGTTTTGAGTTTCATTATAATCATTTTCTTTTGGCGAGGAAAACGACTGCTCGCCAAATCAAGTGACTCATCAGTCTTTTCATGCCAAATATTCGAATTTTTTTTTTTTTTTTTTTTTTTTTTTTTACATATTTTCTACTGTGTTTCTGCCGCTAATTTTGACTGATCCTTTATTACATACATAAGTACTTTAATTAGTATTTTTTTCATAAAATTCTGGGTATGCCCAGTATGGAGATTTTCCTTGTTAGAAAAAACATTTTTCCCCATTTAAGACGCCACTCAAGTCACTGAAAAACACCTGGATGATAATGTTAAGTCTATGAGGGACGTTCTTTTCAAACAGATTGTTCTAATTTTAATATTTTGACCTTTCTTTTTGCATAGCATAGCTGAGGACGATCTATTGCCGGCCTAGTTTACTTTTTTTGATTTTGGTTATATTCTTTTTATATTAGGATAGTTTCAGTTTCAGAAATGTTCTAACTGGTTCCAAAAGTAATTTTTTTTTCCAAATCTGAAACTAAAATCTAAAAACTAGCCCAGTTGTGGATTGTCCCTATATCAGCTATCCCTAAAAAAAAAATCATTCCAAAGTATTAAAATTTGTGTAGGATATTTGAAAACACTGCCCCCATAGACTTAACATTATCATCCAGGTCTTTTTCAGTGACTTGTGTAGGCTTTCAAGGATTCAAAATTTTCTGACACTTCTAAATGGACTCAGCGAAGGATCTGGAATAAACAGAATTTTTCATTTCTTGATAATTGAATCGCAAGCCATTGCATGTTTTTTGACAATGTTTTCCAGTCTATTGCCAATCCGTTTAAAATGTCAAATCGAACAGAATTTTATGAGTAACCCTTTGTCTTTATTGAAAAACAATCTGATTTCTCACTTACAGCATGTTTCACTCATGTAATGGCAAAAATGACCATCGATGCACCAGAAAAAGGCCCTGTTCAATTCGAGCCTTAAGTACACAAACGAAAACAATAAAAAAAGTAAAATGTCATCATGACATTAATTTCAATTATTAAAAGGTATAAATTAACACTTTAAATCTGTAAAAAGTTTATTTTTACTGCTTACATGTTTCAACTCAGCTGAGTCATTGTTCAAAACAAATAAAATTGTTATTTTAAAATTTCATAGTCTATGGTGGATGCTAGCTAAAAGGTGTTAGTTTATACCTTTTAGGAATCAAAATCAATGTCGGCGCTAATCAGCTATAAAATGCTATCATGATTCAAAGATAAAAAAGCTCCATCTCGTTCTGAACATTTAAAAAATACATTTTTGTTTGTAGTACTGAAATACAGTACCATATTGCAGTACCGAAAGTACCATGACATCATTTTACTTAACCCTTTACTGCATGGTATGTGCCATATATGGCACATACCTAAAAACACTATAAATCTCATTCTGTGCCATGAAGTTGGTCAGTATGATCCCAATAACAGTCTAAAGAATGGAATAACATTAATTTTGTCCATGTCAGGTGGCTGCATTCGACAAAACATTGGAATTTGTTCGTTGGAAACAAGAAATTCAATCAAGCTATAAAGGAAAAATTTACTTTCGTTATTTTTACCGAGTGCTTTAAAAATATTAATACAAAGGAAATTGCAGTGCATTAAGCAGATAAAATTAATTTTAACCCATTTAATTACAAAATATAGCAATACAATACTTAAAAGTCTTAATTGCATACACCTCCAAAAATGTCAAAATTTAGCTGAGGATTTTTTTTTTTTTCATTATTAGACCAATATATAGATTTCAAATAAGTTTTTTCATAAAAATAGAAAAAATCGTGCAGTAAAAGGTTAAAACAAGATGGAAACCAGTTTTTTTTTTTTTTTTTTTTTTTTTTTTATACAAAACAAGTGATTTACAATGTCATTTTCAGTATATTAAAATAATAGCAAGAGAGCAATATAAGCAGTCTATTTGTCTATAACAACAGGTAAATGCTTCTTTATAGTTAAAAAAGAAAAAAAAATGCATAAATGTTTGAAATTTTGCTTTGTGAGTATAAAAAGGCCGCATTTTAAATCAAACCTATAACTTGTCCAGAAAACACATGTGAAAAATTTCTCTAGGCTCAGATGTCAAATATGCATCACATTTGCACAACTTCAACAAAATGGCAATTTTATGCCTTAAATGGTGACTTGACTGTTGTATATTTATAAATAATTTATTTTTCTTTTCTTTTCTTTTTTAAAAAGATATAAATAGTTTTGTTCTATAATTATTAACGAAACTTTTTTATTTACTATTACTACCTTTTTAAAATAATAAAAAAAATTTTAAAATATACAATGCAACTTGTACCTAATAACGAAGTTTTTGCCGAATTAGCGGCAGAAAAAAAATCGTGCCAATGTGGTGTGTATATGACATCTGTGCCTTTCTCTATCCTAGGCACCTATATCAGAAAAGTACCTAAAGTACCATTATACTTGGAACTGGATGGAAACCAGTTGTTCTTTTTTTTTATATATATACAAAACAAGTCCTTTGCAATGTCATTGAGTACTTTAAAATAGAAGGGAGGGCAACAACATCAAGATTCGATGCCTGTGTCAAGTCCTAAAATCTGTTTGGTCAGCTCGTAGGTAGAGAAGGAGACAGCTACCATGGGAATGGCACGCAGGTAGTTGATGCTCATGCCACGATAGAGGCCCTTGCTGATGCCGTCCTCACGGAACGTCAAGACAAGCGTCGTCACAAGACCTTTGCTGCAATAAAAGAATAAACGTCAGTAACAATGGTGGAAACAAGACACTGTAATAAAATAATGTACTAATCCATGCAAGGGACAGTGTTGTTGTTAAACAAACTTTAAACTTTCGAAAACAAAACTAAAACTATTAGGTTTATTCATTTTTAAGATCAATGAAAACTAACCTTTTTCTAGGGGGAAAATGGGACAACTCTCTTTTCTATACACTGCTTAAATAATTTTTACACTTCCAATCACTTGCTCAAAACAAAAACTAGTTGGATGTGCCAATCACAAAACTTTCTTCTATCTCATACATGCATTTTAATATTAAAAAAAGAAGTTACCGTATTTTCCGGGAATAACGCCGCACCGAGTATAACGCCGCACTTGGTTAAAAATAAAAAAAACTAGTTTAACGCCACACCGGGTATAAGGCCGCACCAGGTGTAACGCCGCTCCGGGTATATTCCCACAATCAGAGCAATGAAATAAAATTATTAACTGATATAAAGTAAAACATTTTGATCTTAAATAAATAACATATTTTTTTTGTTAAACAGTTATTTCAATGAAACCAGAACCTCATCCATTCGCTGTGCCGCGATTTCCGTTAACTTTTGCTAAATTGATAACATTCAGCTTAAATTTTTCAGGGTAACTGCGGCACTTACAACTCACATCTGAAGACATATTTAAGATAAAACTTACCGCAAAATACCATTAATCTTTCCTCCAAACGTGACGAAAAATCATAAAATAATTAGAGAGGCGTGTTTACACGGGATTTTTCTGCGATCGTTTCACAAAATTTGCAGGGATGAATCATGATAAATTGAATGAATCGTGAATCTTTGGATGAATCATGAATTTTGATACTTGAAGCAATACTTGAAAAAATTTGCGTTTTAAATTATGTCGAAAAAACGGAGAAAAAAGAAGAAATTTGTAAAAAAAAACAAACAAAAAAGCATAAAATTAATTAAAAAATCTCGAAAAAACGCACATTTCTAAAGATTCAGGATTTATTCATTTCATCATGATTCATCCCTTTCTCAACCGTTCTTTTAACATAATTTGTACTTTTTGAGAGATTTTTTGACGTAATTCGCGTTTTTATTGCAATCTTTCGTCAAAATGTGGGTTTTTTGGTGATACTTCGGCGAAATTCATGATTTTTTTGCGATCCTTCAAAGAAATTATTGTTATTTTTCAGCGATTGTTTTGGAAGGGAGGGCGCTTTTTCGGAATTTTTTGAAAATTTAAAATTTTTTATAAAGTGGGGAGGGGGCGGATTAACGGGATTTTACGGTATATCAGTAAATTAAAATCAATTTTAAGCATCAGATTCTTTAACCTTAAAAATATAATTCCACGTGCATGTATATAATTACAGCGAAAGCAACGAAAGTTTAGATTTGCCAATCTGTTTTCAAAAATTTTAAATTAATTAGTCCTATTTACAAGCCGCATCTAGTTATTGGCCGCACTTTTGTTTACAAAACAAAAAAATCTAGTTTAACGCCGCGGCGTTATTCCCGGAAATTACGGTACTCATTTTAAGGCTTTAATAATTTTAATTCAATACCCTACCAACTTTGATTTTCATCTTAAATTTCTGCTTCAATCAATTAATCGGAGTAAAAACTAATTTCCGTCTCTGCACGAGCCAATGGACAATAGAATGATAGGCAGATTTTTTTTCAAATTCAGGGAGGACCTACTTGCCTTACCAAAAAATAATCATATACAAAATGTTTAGTTCAGTTCTAGAACTACTTTATACACTTTTATGTGGTGCAATATTGAAAATGGCATAAAATTCGGTATTGCAGTGCCCCCTTCCAGCAATTCAGATTTTTTTCAGATTTACGATTTTTTTCAGATTTAGGGCGATCCAAATAGCCATAGCCATACACTTACGCAAAAAATTTCTTTCAATTCAATGCATAACTTCATGTACTTTTGGTCGGTGCAATATTGAAAATGGCACAAAAATCGCGATTGCAGCACCCCCTTCTGACGGATTTTTTTCAAATTCAGGGAGGACCAACTAGCTATAGTCATACAGATACACAAAAAATTTGGTTCAATTCGATACATAACTTCATATACTTTTGGTCGGTATAATATTGAAAATGGCACATAAATCATGATTGCAATGCCCCCTTCTGACGGATTTTTTTTATAGATTTGTAACAACAAATCCAGTTCATTGCTTTAGTCCATATTTCAAACCAGAAAACTGTCATCTTGTGTGTTATGTGTATTTTTGAAGTTAAGAATTTTTTGCTTTTTTCAGTAATGTTTCTTTTTTTGCACAGCTATTTTTTTTTTTTTTTTTTTTTTTTTTTTCAATATTCCATCATTTCCTTTGAGCTGTCTGACCTCTAGACGATAATTTGGATACTGGTTTAATATTTTCAGCCGTTTTCTTCTTTAGATATTTCAGATTTTTTTTTCTTTTAATTCAGTTGCCAAAAGTGGATTAGATTTTACTATCTCAAATCTTTTTCTTTCAATTTTTTGCTTTTTTAATCAAAACATGCAGTATTTTCTGGTCATTTGTTCCTTTCTTAGAGGCAATTATAAATCTGAAAAATATTTTTACTAAGAACACCCATAAAAACCACAGAAAATTATATTTCAATGTGATAACAATGTTTTTATTTAAGCTAGTGAATAAATTTTTAAAACTGGCAAACTACAATAATCACAAACCATCCTATTGATTTTATGCTTGACAAGTAGGTAAATAACCTGCTCACTGCCTGATTTATTTGCTTTTTTAGAGCAGTGAGTGTATATTTTTACCCATATTATGTACTTAAAATAAATAAATAAATAAAATTCAATAAATAAATGTAATAAAAAAATACAATAAAACATAATTATTATAATATAATATAATAGATTTTTTACTTTAAGAGAAATTTTTTATATTTTGATAAACAGAACAAACAAGAATATTTTTTAACTTTTAATATAATAATTATTGTGTTACAATTACATGAAATCTGATAAATATTAATATTTTGTGAGAATTAGAAACAGTAGTCATTGCCCTGCCTTACATGTGACAAGGGAATGACAAAAATTAAGGTTAACTTGTATATTTTCATAACTATATACAGGAAAATAAATTGCACTTAAAAAAAGCTTAAAAAATTTAATACAAATAAGGTTTAATCACTGATTTAGTTTTGATTACAAAATTTAAGTAAATGAGAAAGACAGGGTAATGACAGTCAATACAAATATTTCTCAAAATATAACAGGAAAAACCATTAAGTTTAACTTGTCCTGACTTGATACTGCAAAAAAGAACAATTCAAGATATCTTCTCTGATGATGTTCACAGATGAAATCCTGAGGTAATAAAATGTTGCCACAACTGAGAGTCATTACTTTCATTTTATGACAGGGGAATGACAACAAAACCAAAGGACATTTTTTATTATTTTTTTAGAAAAATGCAAAAAATGAAAGCTTTATTTTTTCAAAATTTAGTATTCAATGATATTCTTTAATAATTTAATGAACAAAAAAATCGAAAATATATTTGGATAGTCAACGTTTTGGAACTATTTTTGTGTTAAGGTGGTGACAGGGACACACAGGAGAATGACATTTTTATAACATAAAAGATTATTTAAATGGCTTATATTTAATAAAAGCATGTTTTATCCTGTTATACATAACATGTAATTAAAGTATAGCATTTTACTTCATTTTTATACAAGTTTATTCATTATTTTTGCTGCAGAGACAAAAATATCCCCGTTTAGAGAAAATGGCCCATTTATTTCACCATCATACTAGTATATCTTTATTGAGTTATTTGTTTTACAGGAATTTAACCTTGCAGCTTTTCAAACTTTCAGGTTTGGAGATTAATGATATCATTTCCATTGCAAATTTTATTTTTAACTCTGCAAATTTATAATTCATCTTTAAAATTTAATACATCTGTTTTTAAGGAGTACTGTGTTTATTTAAGGAGTTCTAAATATTTCTTGGAATTTTTTTTCTTTTCTAAGAAGTTTTCAAGGGGCCTGTATGAATGTTGTATAAAGGACAATCACATAATAATCTCAAAAGAAATGCTTCTTACTAGGGTTTGTAAATAACATGATATTTTTGAAAATAATCAAAAAATATCCAATAATTTGACACACATCACAATATTTTTGATACATTGTTTGATATTTTCAAAATAGTCAACTTACTGTTGATAATAAATATTTCAAGCATAATAAAAATTATAAACTAAAACATATTGCAGTTAATATAAAAAAGCACATTTTTCTTTTCCTTTTTTTAACATAAAACAATACTGAAGGATCAACTAATTGAAAATAGAAAGAATTTTCTTTATACCCTTACATAAAGCTTAATTTTAAAAAAACGCAGCTTCAGGACTTAGTAGCAATTTTCAAGAAATTATAAATTTATAAAATAATTTTTACAAAATATTTAATTGAAAGTTTTTAACATGAATATAAGCTTATCTCTTTTTTATTCTCTAACATGCTATAAACAGAACTAAATCAAAGACCAGAATTTTCAGATTCTTTTTTAATGAAACTGTATATAACTGAGCAGCTAAATTAGTTTAGATACTCATTTAGATTATCAATTTAGATTATCTTTCAGTGTCTGTTCTGAATTAATTATGGTCGACAGTGAAAAGTAAAAATTTCAAACAAAGTTTAGAAAAGATATTTGTTTTCTCTTTTGGGTAAAAAAAAAGTCACTAACAGAGAAAATTTTCTTTATCTACAGAACAATACAGTCAATAAATGTTGGAAATTTGATTGATGCTGGGAAATATTAAAAATAACTTGCATTGTGGTACTTTGAAAATATCAAAAATCATGATATTTTGAAAATAAATGTCACATTTCTAGATATTTTGAAATTTATTATCAAATAATATAAAAATAACAAAAATTTTGACATTTTGAAAGTAAATAACATATATATATCATGATATCAGACTTGCCAAGTTCTGAAAGCTAAAAACCAAGAATTTTATTTCAGAAATCAGAAGATATTTTTGTCAATGAAAACTTATTCATTTTTAGTTTAACATCTTTAATGAAAGTTTAAATTTCAACAGAACTTTGTTATTACTGAAGATTAAAAAGAAATATGTCACTCTTACACAAATAAGGAAACAATGTAACATATTTTTGACTAAATATTATAAAAAGAAGGATGTTTTGTTATTTGTAAACTTATATAAAACTAGAGTAAAGATCATAAATAAGTCTTAATCAAGACAAATTATTAATAATTCAATGCATGTCCATAGTAACAGTAACAAATCTTAAAGATTCATCATTTATGAATCTGAATCTAGTTTATCCCATAAAATACTACTGATCAATCATACTAAAACTCAATTACATCTATCTACTAGCGTTTTCATTACTGAATCACAGCTCATTTGATTGTAAAACTAGTCGTTGGGGGTCACCATAATACTTACCCATCATTAATATGCACATGAAAATAAAACATATGAAAACTATTTATACAATGCATTGCAATTCCAAAACAAAATTTTAATATTATTAATATGCATAGTAATGCTCTATTAAAGAACTACTGATGTACCAATTTCGACAAATTATATGAAACGGCAAACTACTCAAGTAGTACTGAATAGCGTAAAATATATACCTCTGAATTGAAATTTGAATGAAATACAGGGTCATGAAAAATCGAAGAATGCGGAAAACAGGATTACAAATATCTCGCCAACTAATTATCTGATCGACTTCGTTCTTTATGCAAAATTTATGTCATTTTATTGCCTTTTACGTCCATTTCTTAAAATAAAAAATTTCAAAAATTTTTATATACCTTTCATCAGAACGAATTTTTTGAGAGTCTGAAAAAAATAGTTCCAGTAATCGAGGTTACTAATATTAAATAGGCTTTGTCCCATCTTTACATACTAAGTACAGTAGAACCCCGCTAATTCGGACCCCGATAATCCGGATCTCTGGATAATTCGGATCAGTTTGGTCATTTTTTTTTTCAAGTTTGAGAAGCGATTGGCTAATTTCCATAACATTAACTTGTTTCATTGTCGTATTCTAAATAAAAAAACTTTTTCTGACATGTTTTCAGAATAATTAAGCAAAGTAAACATTATTACTGTCCGCAAATATTCAATAAGTTTAACATAAAAGTGATTTTCTGTTAGTATGTTATATTTTATTTCATTTTTTTTTTTTTTTTTTTTTCTAATTCTTTGGATAATCCGAATTTTCGATAATCCAGATTGGGTCTGGTCCCAATTAATCCGAATTATCAGGTTTTTACTGTACATACAAAATTTCAAATCTCTATCTCAATTTGTTTGGGAGATAGAGTGTTTACAGACACACAGACTGACAGACAGACAGACAAACGGCAAATTTCTTTTTCTAAAAATATTTTTTTCGGAATCTCCACTATCTGAAACGTGTAAATCCGTCAAAATTTTTTTTTCACTCTTCAAAGCGATTGCAAGACTTACCCTGTATACTACGTATGATGGGTAAGTAATAACAGAATACTTTAAAAATGTGAAAAATCAGAAGAAACATCTGAAAATCAGGAGTCTCCTGCTAAACTTGGCAAGTCTGAATATTAAGATATATATCAAGGAGCCCTGCATCTTACCCATATCGATGTGTCTCAGGTCGCATCATACTCAGCTGCATTTTTCTTCTCGCTACGTCCATAGGATATCTGCAAAGGGGGAAAAAAATGTGTCAGTGAAAACACAACATGGACAAAAAAGCAGGTTAGGAAAACAATATTAATTAGGTTTATTTTAAAAGCTTGCAAACCAAGAACTCATGAAAACAAGAAAAAATTAGATGGGCTTTTCTCAGACTTTTGCTTCTAGATCATGCATGTTAGCTTAGTTTTTTTTCTTTTTTTAAATTATGTATTTTATAAACAATGTGCAAATCAACTTTGATTTCCATCTTAAATTTTTGCTTCATTTTAATAACTGGTTTCAATGAGAGTTCATCTTGCTCTTATTGTTCAATAAAATCGATATATTTTGTTATTCTGTCTTCATCAGCTGTTTGTGAATTGCTGAATCATTTGGATGTGAAGCAACCTTTGTTATACAAACAGACAATACATAACACAATGACGAAAAATCACATAAAAATTAGTTGGATGTGCCAATCCCAAAACTTTCTTCTATCTCATACGTACATTTTAATATTTTAAAAAAAAATAGTTATTCATTTTAATGCTTTAATAATTTTAATTCAATACCATACAAACTTTGATTTTCATCTTAAATTTCTGCTTCAAACAATTAATTGGAGTAAAAACGAATTTCCTTCTCTACACGAGTCAATAGACAATAGAATGATAGGCAGTTTTTTTTTTTTTTTTTTTTTTTTTTTTTTAAATTTAGGGAGGACTTACTTGTCTTACCAAAAAATAATCACATACAAAAAATTTAGTTCAGTTCTAGTACTAACTTCATACACTTTTAAGTGATGCAATATTGAAAATAGCATAAAATTCGCTATTGCAGCGCTCCCTTCCGGCAGATTTTTTTTTTTCAGATTCAGGGCGATCCAACTATCCATAGCCATACACTTACACAAAAAATTTTGTTCAATTCGATGCATAACTTCATGTACTTTTGGTTGGTTTGTTATGTCATGTTGTATTTAACTTGTAAGTTTATTAAATTTTATTTAACATGACATACCTGTGTTTTTATCATCCCCAAGTCAAATTTAATGTTTTGAAAAGTACGGACAGCACCATTGCTTCAATCATCGTTCTAAAGTAAATAGAGTGATCCTATCAAGCTAGTTCTACTGTGAAGCTGATCACTGTGAATCGCTGTTCATGGCCTTGCCATGGTCGATGTTTGACGTCATAGTTGATGATCCAATGGCGCTTGACGTACATAGTTCTTTTGGTATTTTCAGAGGTTTTTCTCTTTAGATAATGGCAACTTGGACATTGCAGAAGATATGTAAATATTCTAAGCAGACGTGTATATAATGAATAAGTACAGCTTTGTTCTTCGCCTGTTTTTCGTTATGATTGTTTGAAGCACTATTGTCTGTTTGAGAGCAGCTGGACTGTTTATGCCTGGTCATGATTGCATGTAATTAGTTAAGTATGATGCTGCTAAAATTTCAAACTTAAATTATTTATGTTTTTAACATTTTGTTTTTTGGCATAGTTTGCTGAAATTTTGCTGTACATCATGTTTCTTCATTAAAGTTTGTTGTTGTTGAAATTTATGCCTTTTTAATAAGTCTTCCACATTTACATTTCCAATGCATCTAAATTCCACTGTGCAATTATATTGAATCTACATCATGGTACAATATTAAAAATGGCACAAAAATTGCGACTGCAGCGCCCCCTTCCGATGGATGTTTTTCAAATTCAGGGCAATCCAACTAGCCATAGTCATACACATAAAATTTAGTTTAATTCGATGCATAACTTCATATACTTTTGGTCAGTACAATATTGAAAATGGCACAAAAAACACAATTGCAGCGCCCCCTTCTGGCGGAATATTTCAAAACTGAAGGAGGACCTGCTTGCCACAGCCAAAAACATTCACAAAAAATTTGGTTCAATTCTATGCATAACTTCATACATTTTTTGATGGTAGAACGGTGACATACAGACACACAGACACAGGGACAGACAGATATTTTGTAAAAACGTTTTTTGAAATCTCTGACCCCCTAAAACGTGTAAATCCATCAAAAACCGGAAGTCGAAAAAATTGACTTTTTTTGTCCTTTGAAAATGCACGCGAGTGCATCCAAAAGGTATAAATAAATACAGTAGATTACCTCAAATCCGCACAGCTTGGGACCAGAGGTTTTGCAATTTTTAAAAGGTAATTTGAATGTAAATAATAGTGCAATCGAAACTATAATGAATGCTTACAATATAATAAAATATTTAAAAAAAATAATAAACATTTAGGTAATTTAAAATCAAAGTCAAGTTAATAATCAATAATGTATGATTAAATATTCATTATAACGATGAGATACCATTTTCCTAAATTATACAATAAAACTTGTCTCATAAAGGTATATTGCTGATTCACATCAACATCATAAAGCAAAGAAGTTTTATTTCAGGTTTAGCCAGACTTAATAACCAAAAAAGCTTGATTAATACATAACTATCTTGGGTAAGAAGATTGTGATTACCAATAATATCAGCAAAATCTTGAATTTTTTCAGAACTAAATTTTATTCTTCCTTCATGAAAAAAAAAAAACACGAATTCAGTAATACTAACAAAATTTACAAATTAAAATATATATGGAATTGATATAAAACTAAAAAAGCCAAATTTTGCCCCTACATGAAAACTGAATGTTTCATTGTTTACATCTGTAAATTATGTGCAGATTTGAGGGACTATACTGTAAATAATATCAATTTTACAATGCCTTTTAAGTAATTATGTTTACATTTTGAGATTTACATTGAGCAATCTATTTTTCCTTCCAAGGATAATACATAAGTGCACAAGAAAATAAAGAGGAGAAAGTATCCTGATAAAAAAAACTAGCGTACGAGACAGTCTGTGCCACTGCTCCAGCAAGTCCACCACAAAGCAGCTTGGCGGGAACGGTCAGTACGATGCCACCGCTGCTTCCCGAATGTTTTTTGCCGCAGATGTTGGGCATGTACTCCAGGCTTATGTACTTCAGCTTCTCGAACACATAGAAGGACAGACCTGGACAGAGGAGAAGAGAAAATTAATTATATAACATTACATAATTAAATTAAATCATGAATCTGACAATTTTACAAAATGTGTTTCTTTTACATAAATATAATTTGTTGCTAAAAAACAGGGTTGACAAAAAAAGCTGTTTTTCACCCCCCCCCCCCAAAAAAAAAAAAAAAAAATCTGATTTTTTTTTTGGTTTAACCCTCTAGATTCCAAACCACCCAAGATATTTTGGGACATTTTAACTTGTATATTCTAATTAACACCAAAAAATTAAAATAGCAATATTGGCTTTAATTCATAACCAGTGTTCTCACTGACATTTAACCAATTTGGCTAATTAAAAATAAAAAACATTCACCAAATGAAAAAAGTATTAGCAAAATAGATTCACCGTGTAGCACTAAAAAAAATTATCTTTAATCCCATAATGTACCCCCTTTTTCTCAATATGTTCTTTAAAATAACTCAAGTTTTTATAATTGTGACAACAATTGTTATTAATTTAATTTCAACTATTTGCTACAAAATATTAAAAATTTGTATATATGCATATGTATGAAAAACGAAAAGGAAAGAAAGAAAAAGATAAAATTGAATACTAGTAATTTGGCGAGTCTTGTTTAGTTGCCAAACGAAGATTTTAGTCGCAATTTGGCGCAATGATGAGTGACAACGAGAACCCTGTTCATAACAGACATTCCAGATTTAAATTAGCCACTGAAACTTTCTGGTGTAAAATCAGAATTTTTGAACGACATAATTTCTAGAACGTGTTCTAACATGGGATTTAAAGGGTTGAACTAGTTTTTTTTGTTTTTGTTTGTTTGTTTAACCCTTTAAGTGGCCTAACTGTGTTTTTTCATCACTTAATATTTTAATTCAAAAGTTGATTCAACACAATATTGACATTAATTTTTTAAATTGCACAAAAAAAAAAAAGATATCATAACGATTTGATATAATGTTATCAAATACAAATCTTCACACCCATATTTTTTACAATTATTTTATGAATCATTAAACATGAATGAAAAAAATGTGCAGGACACTTTAAGGATTAAACCAGGGTTTTTAGAAACAAACTTTCTCATTACATATGCATTCATATTTATTGATTAAAATATACATTGTTGGATTATAAGTGGTGTAACTTTATTTTGAAATAATTTAAATTAAATAATTAATGGGAGTTTATGTAAAAAACTGAAAAAAAAAATCACATTTCAATTCAAACAGTATTAGCAAACAGTCTTATGTTCAAAGAATAAATTGCTCTACACAGTGAAACATTGATACTCTGAAAATCTTTGTAAACAATCTTTTGATTACTAATTAAAAAAAAAATATGGATGTAGTTTTTTTAAAATACTAATAAGTAAAATTCCAATATTTAATATATTTCTGCTTAGATTTCCTTACTGTTGCAAGGTTATTTTGAAAGCATTTTCTTCTAAACTTTACATTGTACAGTTAGTGTGATGTAGAATCACATATAGTATTCTTAAATTTTACATTTTTCTAAATTACAGTTAAAACTAATCTTTAATTAAATAGCTATTTTATCTTAACGTTTTATTTCGATTCCACAATAACTCTCCGTTCAAAAGAAAAAGAAAGAAAAACATCTAGCATTTGCCTTATTACTGAAAAACGGCTGTCAGATAAAGAGAATTCATTAAGATGAGTATTTCACCCTTGCTGGAAACAAATAAAAAAAGAATAAATATCGACTGTATTTGTGGTTAGTGAAATTTCATTTTCCTCTCTGTGTAATTTTAAGTCTAACTTATTCGTTTCATAATAGTCTTTGAATGTACATGCTATTTGTTATGTCTTTTGAGAACATTTTCCCAAAATATGCTCCTAACGTACGAATTGGCAGTTAGATTCCTTTTTGACGTATTTTTTAGGACTGCTGTTTTCTGGTTGCCCTGCTATTAAATTCAAAATCCTTTATTGTTTAAGTGTAACAGACAATTTTGCGTAGATGAGATCAGTCATTTTTCATATGCTTATTGTCGCCAATTGTGTGATGCCAATGTGTGAATTTTTCAGTGAGGAATTAATTGCCTCCCTCTCGCTTCACGAGGCAGTCATGTGAAGACTGTTTTCTTGATAATGCGTTCAGGCACCATCCCTAGCTTTTCTGTATGAAACCTTTAAAATTTATAAGTTTACTGCAAATAAATAATTTTCTTAAAGAGCATTTATTTTCTTAAGCGATCATAGCCTATAACTAGCGAATGCATTTTAAAAAGAACCTGGTCAACATACTTAAAAATACAGATCTATAGTATAGTCAGTATATCGGTTATATGGTCAGCCGTGTGGTCCTGAAAAATATGACCTTATATGCGGTGTAAGGAGGAATTTTACTTTAGGCAATAAAATATTATTAATAAGTTAGTTAAATTAGTAAAATAACATACAAATAAGCTATGAAGATATAATTAACAATAAAAAAGTCAAACAAAAATTGCTTTTCATTTAAATTTTCAAATTGATGAGTGTACTCGTAGTAGTAAAGCAATCTTTTTTGCAGGTTTGTTTTTATCGTAATTGCTAAAACTACTTTTTCTTATTCAGGCTTTTAAATTTAAAATGTTCCTCTGTGCATTTGGGATTAGTAAAAAAATTCTGAGAATATTTAGTGCTTTAAAAGCTTCTTCTTGTGTTATTGCTTCAGCCTCACTGTCATTATTATAGCTTCCATCAGTGTTTATATTTAAAATATCTGAAACGATTTCCAATACAGAAGCTTCACCATGGCCTTTACCCATATCACGTTAGCTGCAAATATCTAGAAGAGTAACTGGAATATGCACAAAGAATATTTTAACATGACTTCTTCTTCGTCCAATAAGCAATCTTTTTTTGAAGAGTACAGCAAAAAGCATAACTATTGCCACTTGCGGGTAAAGCCCATTAGTAACAACCTTATTGTTAACAACTGCTTATGTCAATTCGTCTTGAACTGATCAAACAGAATTCCATAATTTTTTCGCAAATTCAAAAAAGGGTACATTACCATTATCGTTGTCTTCAAACAATAATTCTTCACATTCGATAAACCAAGGATGCCTAAAACAATCTTCTATTGTCTTTATTAATACCATATTCCAACTTATAGCAACAGTTGAGAAGAAATTCTTAGATCTTTGAAAACTCTTATCGACATGAAAAAGTGTCGAGTATAGACACGCATCTATTATGCAATATTATCTCGATCTCTAAGGCTCCACTTAAAAACGAAAAGGTCACCAACCTATTCTACAGCTATAAAAATGCTAAAGGGTCTTTCTTTACCATACGGAAGTTCGTACTTGCGGCTTTAAACACAAGCACGGAAAATTCAACTATTGGGAAATTGACTGGCTAGAAGGAAAGTGTTTATCCTTCAGTATGTTTATCCACTTCTTTCTGAAGCTATTTAAAAATGAAAACTACCGCGTGACCAATACAAAGAAGCCGACAATTGAAGATAGTTGAATGATACGCCTATTCCGCACTTTACTCTCTAAGAAGGGAAGAAAAAAACATAAAATTATAAGATATTTACCAATAAAATGAGGACACAAAGGTGACCATGTGTCCAAAAGAAGTCGAAACTGACCATATAGGCGGTGTATTTTAACACATAATGCCTATTCTGTTAGTATGGATTTACGAAAAATGACCTTATAAGCGG
The DNA here is from genome assembly GCA_964019185.1 of Maratus speculifer. Lineage (NCBI taxonomy): Eukaryota > Metazoa > Arthropoda > Arachnida > Araneae > Salticidae > Maratus > Maratus speculifer. Next base: position 459,061,501 of record OZ025292.1, read on the forward strand.
GGTGACTTTATAAGCGGGTGACCATATATCAGGTATTGACTGCATTTTACTTTTTGATAAAGATTGAGCTTTATCTTTCTAAAAGCTGTTTGATTATCTGTTTTATGCAAAGCTAAATTACATTAAAGTACATTAATATGTTTGCTTACATCTTAAATTTATTGAAAAATCTATATTATAAAGGCCAAACGTATCTGTGCGTAACGCATACATCATTTTGTGAATGGCAACACTTTATAATTTGAAATGAAATTTAAGTTTTGCATTTTTTCTTTTTCAAATTTTTAAACTACTAAATACCGCACATTTTCAATTTTTATACCATCGTATGGGAAAAAAAATTTACTTTTTAATGCGATTTGTTTGAAAGCTGTATCTTTATTTGTTTTTGAGTTATTTTTTTCATAGTTTTTTATATCGTTTTTGAATTGTGGCAACACACATACTCCATTTTTATTAAAATGAAAATGAAAAAAGCCGAAAAAAGCAAATTAATGTATCTTCTTGCTGCCATTTTTGTTTAAAGAGAAAAAAAATCGTTTTAGTTCATTTTTATTTATTACTTAAGGGATTTTTAGTTTATTAAAAACTTTCTTCAAACTCGATACAACACTTTCTCTTTTCACTTTGATGTCACAGGAATATTGTATATTGTATTTATTGCATGCAGGTTATTTCAGAAATTTTCATTTACACTTAAAAGAATATAAATAAATTAGTATCTGTTTATAGCTAATAGCAATCGAGATTTCAAGTTTTGAATTAAAATGATTATGAAATGATCAAATTAAAATACCATTTTTTAAAATGTGAACACGAATAAGAGCTGTGCATATGTTAATTTTGAAGTGATAAAAATAATGTCGGATTTAAATTTCATGGGGCAAAAAATTCTATGATTGAGTCAAAGTGGAGTACATTTTGCTATTTTACATTTTGGAATACCGTGCATAAGAGCCGTAATTGATAACTTAATAATATTACAAGGTCTTTATTATATTTTATTGTTTACATATCGATTAAAGTTAATTTTAATAATATCTACAACTGAGTTTTATATAAATAGTATTTTGTTAACTTTAGTTTAAATATCATTTGTTTAAGAGTTAGACTTATGAGTATAAGGTGTATTTTTTATTGTTACTAATTAAGTAGATTTATTATAAATCAATGAAGCAGTTCCTTTTTAAACATTTTCTTTCCTCGAAATTCGACGGGTTCTACCTTGTAATTATAAAGAAAAATTGATTTTAATCAACGATTTTTTTAAAAAGATCAATTGATTTATATCGTGATTCAAATCATGATTAAAATCAAGTTGATTTAAATCAATGAACCCTGATTTTCATCAGCATAAATTTTAAAGGGTTAGGATAAATGAACGACAAAATCAACGAAGTCTGTTGCTAAAAAATTTTACTCAAACTCTGTTTTACTCAACTGGGTATTGATAAAGCAACATATGTTATATCACAGCCACAGTCATAGAAACAGGAGTTATTGTAAAAGCAGGTGTCTAATTTAGAAGTACAGTAAAACCCCGATAATTCGGATTAATTGGGACCAGATCCAATCCGGATTATCCAGAGAATTAGATAAAAATGAAATAAAATAAAACAAACATACAGAAAATGACTTTTATGTTAAACGTATTGAATATTTACAGACAATAAAAATCTTTACTTTGTTTAATTCTTCCGAAAAGATTTCAGAAAAGTTTTTTTTTAATTCAGAATACGACGATGAAACAAGTTAATGTTATGGAAATTAGCCAATCGCTTCTCAAACTTGAAAAAAATGGCCAAATCTATCTGGATTATCCGGAGATCTGGATTAACGGGGTCCGGATTAGCAGGGTTCTACTGTACAAATTTCATTAAATATTCTTTATCATTCATTTTTCCTTTATCACGCATTATGATAAATATTCTGTCATAATATAATAAAATAAATATGATAAATATTATGATAAATATTTATGATAAATAATATATGAATAATATGATAAATAGATTCCTTATCATTTATTATTTTTCCTTTGATAATTGTAGTCATGGGCTACCAAACTCCAAATACAAAGATACAAAATCCACTTATAAGACACTTTTAAATTAACTCACTAAAGAAGAAAAAAAAAAAAACTATCATTAACAGATTTAGGATGAATTTAAGTAGTTCTTGAATTTATTCAACTCTACAATTATACAGCATTTTATATCAGAAGAGGTGTTAGTTACTTTAATTGTTAAATCCTTTATTTGTTTTAATGTATCAAAGAAATTTTTTTTTTAATTGAAAGCTATCCCTTTGTATCATCTTGTTGCAAATTTGCAATATACTCTAAAAGTCGATGTTATTTCGACAACAAACTTCAAAAGACGATTTAGTTGATTGTTGTTATTTTATTACACTGCTATTGACATAATTATTTCATTTCACAACATACGGACAGCGATACATCCCCCCCTTCCCCCCACACGCATACCAAAGTTTGATTTATCTACTTGATCAGCAACACATGATTGTTGTTTAATTAAACTTTAAGATAATGAAGTAAAGAAAGTCTGCAGATGTCTCAAGCATATTGTTTACAAAGGTACATTTATATTATCTCTTTAAAGACCATTTTCAAGCTAGGAAATTTGTAATATGTATAAGGTTAACAAAAAACGCACTATTTCTTTGAAAAAATCCATGTAATGTTTTTTTTCTTTAAATATCGAAAGAGCAAGATATAAAAAATTTCTAATGGTTATTTAAGTTGTATTTCTATTGGAAGAGCAAAATTATTGTAAAAAGAAAACATTAGTCTGTTTTTTCATTATTTAATGGCTATATGTGAAATTAAGGATTGCCCGCTTCCTATCTAAAATTAATACCAAGTCCAAAGTTAGCAAAAAAAAAAAAAAAAAAAGAAAAAAAAGAAAAGAAGGGTTATATAGAAACAAGAATTCAACAGAAGACGCATAGAGGGCCTACTCACCATATTTTACCAAAATAAGAGAGTCTAGACGAAATTGGACAGATAAAAGAAAGCCATGATTGTAAAGGCTTAGTTACCATTGTTTGTGAGAAATGTGGTGTGGGATTTTGCTACAACAAAACTAACATTTGTTTCAACATTTTTCATGCAAATTAATAGTTTAAGCATTTTTAGTTTTTGCACACCATTTGGCAAGATGATACAAGTATGCAACAAATAATTTTTTTTTTAACGTTTAAAATGATGCATTTTAATATAAATGTAAAATTTTTTCAAATCAGAGTTGTAGAGCTACAGAGGAGAAAGAGATAGCTGTACCCAAACAGGTGTTCCAATGGCCTATTTTATGATAAAATTGTTCTATTGAGGAACTGTAACTAACACTGTGTAGAGAGTTGAAGTAGAAGAAAGAAAAAACTCACCTGCGTAAGGGATCATGCCAATGATGGTGGGGGACAATCCTTTGTAGAGAGCTCGGACGCCTCCTTCCTGTGAAATAAAAAATAAAATTAATCATAATTGGAGAGACAGAAAGCCTATCAGAATGAAGGATCACTCAATACCTTTACAAGGCATTTTAAAACCAAATTTACATCATAAGTGAAAACTTTTCAAGTTTAAAGTTTTTTTTTTTTTTTTTTTTTTTTTTTTTTTTTTTTTTTTTTGGGGGGGGGGGGGGGGGGATTTTGGATGCCATATGGTGTTCGAAAAATAAGAGATAATGAAAACATACTAAGAAATGAAAGCATACTAATGATATATATATAGCTATCAATTTTTATTGATTGTTTTTACATATTTCTACCTCCAGGGTATCCAGCGAAAAAGACCTTGATTTCAAAATTAAATTTCTCAAAAAAGATTGATAGAATTATGCGGTAAACGGTTTGTTTATTAGGTAGCTGTAAAAATGTTATACCAGGGTTGTCACTCTAATCTTGAAAAAAAATTCCCTGTGTTTTCCCTGTACTGCAACGCGTTTATTCTATGTTGAGAGCGCAAAAATATATGTATGTATGTAGGCTAATTAGACATCTTATAATTTACCGTTATCCAATTAATGGAACAAATATAATACAATATGTGATATGAGCAAATGAAAAAACCTTTTAAAGTTGTTACACTTATTATTGAATCCCACATTTTACATTAATACTAATAAAAACAGTAAAACGATACTCAAACATTCTGCTAAAAAATACTCTGAAATATTTGAAAATGAATGTTAAAATATCTAAAAACTTTGTATCTAATAATTTAAAGAACATAAAATTTTAAAGAATCTTGCCTAAAAGTCAATTATCTTGAACATAATATCACAAAAATTGCAGAAATAAAAAAGAAAAGAAAAGAGGAAAAGCTACTTACTTTATGCATTCAGATTAATATTTAAATTAAAATACATGACACATAAAATATAGGATAATTTTGATACACAACACAGGTTTATTTTTTATCCTAAAAAATATAAGATAATATGCGGCTTTCAAAATGAAAGCCGAAAAAAATAATTTATGTTTGGATACAATAGGGAAAAAAATTTCCCTGTGTTTTCCAGATTTTTTAGGATTTTTTAAAAATTCACTGGATTTTCCCTGTTTTGGGAGGGGATTTTAAAATCCCCTGTGTTTTCCTGATTTTCCAGGTAGCATGGCAACCCTGTATACAGAAATTTGACATTTTTCTTTTTAGACTGCTACCAGAGAATGAGTTTTTCAGTGTACAGAGCCATACTTTAACAATTTTCAAACTAAATTTTTAGAATTTCAAAAGTTAAGTTCCAAAAATCGTAAAAATATGGCACAGTACGCAGAAAAACTCGTTCTATGCAATCAAACTAAAACAAGAGCCAAGCATTCTTAGCAATCGGAACACAATCTTTTCAAAATAGTCACTGTTCAAAACTTCTTTCTAACATTTTTAAAGCTTAGTTAATAATCAAACTGTTTACTGCTTAATTCTATTGATCTTTGTTTTTAAGAAATTTAATTTTGAAATCTAGGTCTTATTTGCTAGACACCCTGTATATACAGAGTGCATAGGAAAGCCCTTTTAACCTGAAAATACTTATGAACAGAGAGAGTGATTAAAAGTTTAGTTTAAAATTTTAACGTCAATACATTTCGATAACATTACACAAAAATAAATTTTAAAATAAAAACACTAGCACATTTGGATTAAAATTATCTTCTGCAATCTGTTATCAGATTATGCTGTTTGTATTAAGCGAGTGCCAACTAGAGATGAGACGGGCTCAGCTTGAGCCTGAAAGCTCGATGCGGGCTCAGGCTCTATTTTCATTTTAGTCTTCGGGCCCAAGCGGGCTCAGGCTCATTCTTTCTGAAAATTATTTATTCGAATGTAGAAAAGTTTGAAAGAACTTCCCCCCCTTTGAGAGTACTTATTGTTTTTCACATCATTTTAATGCCGTTATGTCAAAACAAAAGTTGAAGAGAAATCGTGTTTTTATATTTTAATAGTTGATTGCTGTTTCAAAAGAAAATTTGTGATGATCGGAGATTTATGTCTGCTGCATTTCCTGCGATAATCTATTACTGATATGGCGCCAATAAAAACAAGCACAAACAATAAGTTAGCTTCTGGTTGGAATTTCGTTTGTAACAGAGGATATTTTTTTTCAACTCAGTCGTTTATTTATTTATTTAGTTAGTTATATAAAACTTAGAGAATGATTTCTTGGTTTCTTTTTATGTAGACCAAAAGCTTGATAATTGCAAATTATTTAATTGTGCGAGTTATAATTGTTCAATTTATGAAAATAGCATAGTGATTAATCTTTTTCTTTTTCACCATGAACTCTACTTATGCTGAGGATTACCCTTCGTAAGTGAACATATTTTCCATGTTATACCGATAGAAAACAATCGATCAGTGTTTCTTCTTTTCCTGTAATAGCATCAGGCCTTTAACGTAACTTTCAGCGTTTTAATTTGCATAGATTTTCATATTCATGTCATTTACGGTGAATTATTATGAGAAATGAATTGGTTATATTTAAAGATGTAACATTTTATAGGAAATTGAAAACCTTTTCCGATTCTTCAGCATACAAATAGTAATTTCTGCAAACTTCATACATTTATTCATTACACTCTTTTAATGTATCCACCAAATTTTCTCATTAAAGGACAAAAAATATGGGAATCCTTTTAATTTTGAAGTACATTTTTATTATATACTAAACTGCTCTTTTGATAAGATTGAATTTAAATTTTTATTTAACAGTAATTTTTATGTAAGAAATTTTTAAAAGCGAGACATCACATTTGAAACAATTTTTAATAGTCGTGGAATTTTTCTTTTTTTTTCCCCTTGTATCGGGCTCGGATGGGCTTGGGCTCTGATGACAAAAAATATTTCGGGCTTGGACGGACTCAGATTTAAAATCATCGGGCTCCAAAAAACGAGCCCAAACTCATCTCTATGCGCCAACACCTTTTAAATTAAAATTTTAAATGCAAATAAAATTACAGTTTTACAGACATTTCAGTACACTGTAATGTCACAAATTGCAACTCTGCACTGTTATATTTCTGAAATATGTGAATATGCAGAACAGAATCACCGTGTATCAATTTCAGAAATTTTTGGATATACAAAAGACGATTTATTTTATCTGTGTGAGCCAAATATCATTTTGTACTAATTAATTGATGCTCTATAACTTTCTAAATGGAAATTTTGCTCTATCTCTTTTTGTTAATAAGTTTTTTAACTCAAATAGATTATGTACAATTTTTATAGACTGCCCATTAAAATATATCAAAAAGCACATTTATATCAAAAAATAAATAATGTTTTGAAATAAAGCTTGAAATTCATAGAAGCTAAACTTTGGTATTAACCATTACAATGGTTTAAGTAGATAATTGATTATATATATCTGTTAAATTTTATAGATATGTTTCCATCTCTGCCAGATAACTGTATGGTATGAAATATACATTTTTAAGACACTCTGTATATTGTTTTAAATGAATGAAAGTATGTTAGTCGTTCCAGTTGGCAAAATTCAATTTGAATTTAAAAACCATTCTGTGGCTTTCGCTAGGTTGGAAGCCTTTAAAATTTTGCAGAGATTTTTTTTTCTTAATGAGGGCAAAGAAATGAAAACAGATTTCACAACACTATAGGCTATTGCAGAGGTAATACAGGCACTAAGTTAAATATCTGGGCAAAATTACTTGGTATACAAGTAAAAATACAAAATGTACTCCATATGAGTATTGCTGAGAATAAGGGTCCAAAACTAGACAAGGGAATATTAGGGGGGAACAGAAATTTTAGGGGAAAAACTTTTTTTTTTTTTTTTTTTTTTTTTTTTTTAGTTTAACTTATTTTTTAATTTTTCCAAACTGGAAAAATTAAAATTTCATTTTTAAAATAATCTATTCAAAATTTTGTAATAGCAGTAACATTACTAAAAAAAAAAACATTTTTTCCAAATTTTCCCAAAAAAATCTGGGGAAAAAAGGTTTTTTTGCCACTTTAATTTTTTCAGAAAATTTACATTTCTAGGTAAGACTAACCAAAAAAAATGGAAGAAAAAAAATGTTAAAAGTACATTTATCAAAAAAACCTGGACTTTTTCAATTTAAACCAACTTCCTCTTTTTTTTTTTTTTTTTACAATTTTTCTTATTACATATATACACATATTTATTGAAAAAAATAGACATTGTTGGAAATATAAATAGTAGAAAAGTGAAAAAATTCCAATTTTAATTTAATCAGTGTTAGTAACAATCTTATTTTCAAAGAATAAACATTCTACACAGTGAAGCATTATCTTGGAAATCTTTATAGCCAATCTTTTTATTACTAATAACAAATAATTGATGTAGTTTGATGAATATAATATTCTTTTCCGTAGTTATTCAAAAATAAATTTCAAATACTTCTTATGGTTTTGGTTTTTTGAGTGACAATTAGAAGTTAACATTTTTTATCATTAGATTCAGCAGATAAATAGAAAAGAAAAAAAGATTGATGTTATTTAAGTACTATAATAGCACCTAATTTTCTCTTGTTTATCTTTAAAAATTAAAATCGAAGTATAAAGTCCAAGACTCCAATCCAGATTATTGTGTTTTAATAATTTCTTTAAATAATCTGCTTTTTTTTTTTTTTTTTTTTTTTTTTTTTTAAGAAAATATTTTATACTAAATATTGAATTTATTTTATTGAAATATTTTGTACTAAATATTTTTAATCTATTTTATCTTTGATAAATTCACATATTATGAACTTTTTAGGTGCATTTGTAATTATGTAAATACATATGATATAGTCATCCATATGTCCACATATAACAGAGCAAAAACTACCCAATTGAATCATTTGAAACTTAAAATACATAAATGTTGCATAATTTTGCCTAGCCATTTCAAATTTTATTAAAATTGGATGCATAGTTCAATGACAAGGACAATCAAAAGTATTCAGTTACATGACAGCCAATTGGAAAAAATAATTTCAAGTGCATTTTCATGGTATTACACTCTTTTGAATAGAATAAAATTGAAAGGCATCTATGAAGTGATTGTTACAATATACATTCTGTTTAATCTGACATGCAAAGAAAAGGATATTTATTATTAATTTACAGAGCTACACAAAAGTATTCTATTACATAATGGTATAGGGGAAAACATTGTTTGGGGCACGTTTTAATTGTATTAAACTATTTAACATTTTATGAAATTGATATATGTTGCTGAGATTTACTACAAGTTAATTCCTGTATAAATAGAAAGCAGAGAAAAAAAAGAAAATGACATTAAATTTCTACTAGAAAACCTTTTTTCTTCTTCTTCTTCTTCTTCTTTCCAAATTAGTTGGTTCAAGCCATGATTAAAACCAATTGGTTTAATCCATGCCAACCCTGAATTTGAATTCAGATAATTTGAAACAAGAATGTAGAATAAAAATAAACTTTTCATAAATAGGTTTAATACTAGAATGACCAAAAAAGATCATTTTGATCACTACCATATGAATATATTTTGATATTTTGTTACAAAATAAGTATAAAATATACAAAGAAAAAAAACTTTAAATAAAAATTAAACTCTTAAATTAAAATTCTGGTGTGAAATATTTTGATAAAACTTTGCTTAAATTTCTGGCCTTTCTAATGTTAATTTGAGTTTAATGAATCTGGTTTTTAGCAAATTTTCTTTTGTTGCTGTAAATGTTGTTCAAATTCTCATATACTTAAACTATATATATATATATCCATAACAGCCAGTGCCCAATTCTGGCCAAATTTGGTTACATTTGACGAAATATGTCAAACTTGTTCTAAGCTACCGCACTGTGTATGATCACCTAAAATGTATGAATTTATGGAAAATTTTTGCAAATCCAATACTTTTTTCTAGTAAAAATTGAAGAAAGTGAACATACATAAAAAAGGTAGTGAATTACAGATCACTAAAAACCAGAGGAAATGACATTGTTAAGCTAGGATTATTGTGATGAAATGAGTGTATACTCACAGTCTTAAAAATGCAGGATAAGGTGTCCACAATCCCTGTGTACATGTGTTCTCCGGTCACCTGAAAAGCCAGGCGAGCTCGAACGACATCCAGGGGGTAGGTCATGATCACAGCTGTGATGCCTGCACAAATACAAGAGAGAGACTTTTATCAATCACAAAATAAACTGGAATTTTTAATGATGTTTTAAAATAAATATCAAAGATATGAAAATGTTGAAAATACTTAACCACAATAGTTTGAAAATAAAATTCACATAAACACTCTATAGACATTAATTATTATTGAACACTTTCAAATTTTAGACATTTTATTGAAAGATCTACTCATTGGATTTTTCTGAAAATTCAGGATTATGAAAAATATATTAAATTTTATACTTATCAATGGCGATTGGAACAACAGGGTAACAAAAAAAATCAAAGAAAAATATCTGGGATCACTCCATAAATTAAAATGTATGAAATGACCTTTAGCTGTAGCATACAAACATATAGTTATTGTACAATAAGTGCATTCATTTGTAGGGATGCACCGGATATCCTGCTTTCTCAGCACTCAAACCAATATTCATTCCGGCTGAATATTTTAATATCTGGTTGCCGGATAGTGAAACTTTTTTTATTCTGTTTTTAACATTTAAAAAAAAAAAAAAAAAAATTATTTGCTTCTCATCAACCTTATTTTATTAAAAAGCAATCTTAACAAAAATAAATACTCATATATTTTTACAATTATGAAATTATAATGCTTATATGTAAATGAAGCTATCTTTAAAATATGTCAATATTTTGTCCTAACCTATAACAGCAATTGTAAAACCAAAACTGTAAAATATGTTGTAGAACAGTACTACAACTTCAAATTTTTATCTCTCTTAATTGTTCTTAAATTTCACTGTTTAATTAAAAAATCGTCTGCTTTTTATCCCAGTGCTTTTCCCTCTGCGTAGGGATAATATGTGTTTTTCCCTCTGTGCAGGGATATTATTGTTCTTTTATGTTTACTTTATGTTGAGTCTGTGAATCTCGACGATATGTGCATTGTGTTCCCTCAGCGGATTTTATTTGTGAAATGTGTTATTAAATTGTGTGAAAAGTGATTATACAGTCTACTGCTTTCTTCAAATATATCGAAACAACATTTTGGTCGCAATCGAGTTCGGAGTATTGCGAAATTCAAGTTAAAAAGTTAATAGAATAATTCGTGAGTGAAATTCATTCTAAAGTAAAATGAGCTAATTGGAATTGTGCCAAATAGAATAACACAAGGAAAAAAAAATGGATAAGAAAATATTGACTGATAAAAAAGTTTTGAAATCTTCAATTACAAGAGTGAAAAATAAATTCTTCAAAACTGATTTGAGTGTGTGTGACCTAGAACAAATTCAGTTATTTAAAAAAGAAATTGAAAAATTAGACGAAGAGTTAAAGAATTGATTTAAATCGATTTTTTATGCATGTGAAGAAAAAGACATTGATTTATTTATAGAAGAGAAGGATGAACAACAAGACATCTTAGATGAATTAACTGTAAAAATTAAACGTGAAATTAATGCTAGAAAAATAAATACGGACAATCCAAAAAAGGAGGTGAGTGAAATGAAATTGCCTAAACTTTCTTTACCATCTTTCAGTGGAAATATTCATGAATGGTTAAGTTTCAAGGATTTGTTTACAGCAAGTATACACGAAAATGCTAATTTATCGCCTGCTCAGAAACTGCAATATTTAAAATTATCGTGTCATGGAGACGCGTTAAAAATTATAAAATCAATACCTATTGAAGATTCGAAATACAATGTAGCATGGCAATTATTAACGGAACGGTTTTCAAATAAAAGAGAATTAATATATTCTCATATAAGAAGATTATTAAATTTTCCATTCGTGCAAGGCGATTCACCAGCAGCAATACTTAATTTAGTGGATATGACGAATGAATGTATTCGATCTTTCGAAATCTTGGATCAGAAGGTAAGTGGCTTTTCAGAAACTTTGTTGATTTATTTACTTTTGCAAAAACTTGACTCTAATATTAAACTGTGGTGGGAACGGCAGTTAAAAAATGATGAACTTCCAACGTTAGATCAATTAATAAATTTTCTGAAAGATTATGCCCGTTCATTACAATCTGCTAAAGGAAATAGTATTTATAAGAAAAACAGTTATCCTAAATTAACTGCGATGACTGCTTCTGTTAATACTGAGTGTAAATATTGTTCTTCACCAAGTCATAAAATACCTAAATGTAGTGAGTTTCTAAAATTATCTGTTCGTGAAAGAGTGCAATTTGTAAAAAATAAAAATCTTTGTTTTTGCATGTTTATCTGCTGACCATAAATTAACCAATTGTCAGTCAAAAAGAGTTTGTTCAAAATGTAATTTGAAGAGTCATAATAGCTTATTACACTATGAAAGACGAGAAACTAACTATCCAGATATAAAAAACCAAGTAACGCCTCAGTCCTCGTATCATACTAGTGAGACTGCTCTTGAAACATCTAATAATACAAATTTGTCCATAAATTCATGTCTTGGGGAAATAAATTCAAAATCATTTGGCATACTTGCAACTGCGCTAATTAATGTGAAAGATAATTATGGAGGCAATAAATTATTGAGATGTATAATAGATGTCGGAAGTACTAACAACTTTATAAGTGAGCGTGCAATACAATTATTAGGTATAAAAAGAAATTCTGCTAATTTACAGATTAAATGCTTGGGAATGGGATACTCCGAAGAGACACGTGGCGTTGTAAGATTGGAATTTTCTCTACATTTTAATAAACAAAACACACGATTAGGTACATTTTATATTTTGAAAAAGATAACGAGTAATCAGCCAGTTGTATCATATGATATTAATGCATTCAGTCATTTAAAGAACATAACACTAGCTGACCCTAAGTGGAATGAACCGGGACCAATAGACGTATTATTTGGTGTGTCATTATCATTATCTATAATTAGAGGAGAAAAAATATTTGGGAAACCAGGACTTCCTTTTGCAGTAAATTCAGATTATGGGTGGTTAATAACAGGAGATAGTGATACATTTTCAGAAAATAAACCAAATATTATAGTTAATTTTGCAAATGTTGAAACAGATTATGTAAAAAGATTCTGGGAGTTAGAAAACATCCCCTCAAAAGAAATATACACAAATGAAGAAAAATATTGTGAGGAAATTTTTGATACAACTCATTCACGCGATACTAATGGAAGATATATTGTGCGTTTGCCATTTAAAAAGCAATGTAAAGAATTAGGGGAATCAAAATCGTTAGCTATGAAAAGATTTCTAAATTTAGAAAAACGATTTAATAGAGAGCCCGATTTGTATGAAAATTATTGCATATTTATGAATGAATATCTTGAAATGGGACACATGGAGAAAATACCAAAGAGTGAAATTCAAAAACCTGTTAATGAAATTTATTATCTGCCACATCATCCAGTAATCAAGGAATCTAGTACAACAACCCGTCTTAGAGTTGTGTTTGACGGTAGCGCAAAAACTACAAATAATGTTTCTCTTAATGAAAATTTAATTGTAGGTCCTAGGGTTCAACAAGAGTTATTTTTTATTTTGTTAAGATTCCGTACACACGCTATAGCTATTAATGCTGACATTGCAAAAATGTTTCGTCAAATTAAAATATTTCCTGAAGATCAAAATTTTCAAAGAATTCTCTGGAAGGATAAATTTTCCGATGATATAAGTGATTATCGTCTTACTACAGTTACATACGGACTAACGTCTAGCCCATACTTAACTACTAAAGTTCTACAGAAATTAGCGTTGGATGAAAAATTAAATTTTCCATTAGCGTCAAATGTTGTATTACGTGATTTTTACGTAGACTTACTTACAGGTGCATCATCTCCCGAAGAAGCTATAAAATTAATATCAGAGTTACAAGAATTAATGAAAAGAGGCGGATTTGAGTTACGCAAGTGGGCCTCGAATGACATTAGTGTACTAAAAAACATTCCTGAAAATTTAATTCAGTCTAAATCAGATTTATCAATTGAAAACGATAACTCAATAAAGGTGTTAGGATTAAAATGGGACTCAAATCTCGATGTCTTTAAAATTAGTGTCACCATAGAACCAACATTAAAAGAAGTCACAAAGAGATCCATATTGTCAGATATAGCAAAATTTTTCGATCCACTTGGTTGGATCTCCCCCTTTATAATTTCAGCAAAAATTCTACTTCAGGAATTATGGCGAAGTAATCTGGCATGGGACGATCCAGTTCCACTTCTAATTAAAAATAAGTGGATAAAAATTCGGGAAGAACTCACATGTTTAACATCAATTACTGTGCCGCGTTTAGCAATTATTCCTTCAGCTAACACATTTGAAATTCATTCATTTAGTGACGCTTCCTTAGTGGCATATGGTGCAGTTGTTTACTTAAGATCCTTATCAAATGATTCGGCTGTATCAGTTAGAATATTAGCAGCAAAAACAAGAGTTGCACCTTTAAAAACAATAACTTTACCTAAATTAGAATTGAGTGCCACCCTGCTGTCAGCCCGTTTGGTAAAAACTGTTTTAGATTCATTGTGTTTGAACATCGCTAAAATTAATTGTTGGACGGATTCAACAATAGTTCTTTCTTGGCTATCAACTGAATCAAGAAGATGGCAAACTTTTGTTGCGAATCGTGTTTCTGAAATACAGCAACTTGTTCCTTCTGAGTGCTGGCATCATATAAAAAGAAAGGAGAATCCAGCAGATTGTGCATCAAGAGGTCTATCACCCTCAGAATTATCTGTGGTGCATGATCTGTGGTGGAATGGCCCCAGTTGGCTCAGTGATCCATCTTTCACTTCTCCAAAATCACAATTAGGGAGTGTTTTCTGTGACGAAACTTTATTAGAACAAAGGAAAAATTATTTTTGTGCTACAGCCCAATTAAGTGTGGAAATGCCTATTCTTTCAAATATATCATCATTTACTAAGCTAAAACGTGTTATTGCTTGGTGTTTGAGATTTCTTACGAATTCTCGTTTACCTGTTTCAAAAAGAAACTTCGGCTTTCTTACACATACAGAAATTCAGAGTGCCTTAAAGGTGATAATTAAACAAGTGCAAGAGTCATCATTTCCTGATGACATTAAATGTATGACTTCTGGTAAGTGTTTACCTCGCAATAGCAAACTGATTAATCTTTCTCCATTCCTTGATAAAGAAGGAATACTCAGAGTTGGAGGACGTCTTCGTCATTCAAATCTCACACAAGAACAAATCCATCCAATATTGTTACCAAAAAATCATCCAGTGACAGTGTTGATTATCAGATATTTTCACTTATCTCATTTTCATGCTGCCCCTCAGCTATTATTGTGTGTTGTCAGACAGAAATTTTGGATTTTAAGTGGACGAAGTGCTGTAAGAAAGTTCGTAAGGAATTGTGTAATCTGTGCTCGTGCTTCTGCTTCTACAGCTAAACAAATCATGGCTGATTTACCTACAACTAGAGTGCAACCTACCCGTCCGTTCCTTATTACAGGAATTGACTATGCAGGACCTATATTGTGTAAATTTAAAAAAGGTAGAGGTTCAAAATCTTTTAAGTGTTATATTTCATTATTTATATGTTTTTCTACTCATGCAATTCACATTGAATTAGTGACTGACTTATCTACTCAGGCTTTTTTAGCTTGTCTGAAGCGATTTATATCCAGACGAGGAAAACCAAAAGAAATTGTAAGTGATTGTGCCAAAAATTTTGTCGGTGCGAGCAAGGAGTTGAAAGAATTGTATAAATTTGCGGCTTCTTCTCAGCATAATGAAGAAGTGACAAAATACTTAAGTTCGGAAGAAATAAATTGGCATTTCAACCCACCCTCAGCCCCTCACTTTGGAGGACTTTGGGAGGCTGGTATTAAATCGATGAAATTTCATTTAAAAAGAACCGTTGGCAATTCAGTTTTGACATTTGAAGAACTTTCAACTCTTTCAGGCCTAGAAGTGACTTTCTTCAAAAATATTATAGGAAATATAGGAATTTTTTTGAAGAAAATATAGGAATTTATAGGAAAATTTATTTATACGTAATAACACCAACACATGTTTTAATACATTAACGTAGAACATTTAAAGTTCATTCCAGACTATTTCAGAAGTTTTTAACACACTTCAGGATTAAAATACAGGTTTCAGGAGTTAAACACCCCCCCCCCCCAATATTCAACATTTTCTGAATAATCATCACCAGGGCCGTAGCAAGGTGTTTTGAGGCCCCCCCCCTCCCCCCCACTTTCAACTGAATTTTAAAAAAATATTTGTATGGAAGTTTCCAATGAGTTTCAAATTATATTAATGTAATAAACAAATTTAATAAAAATCATAAGTATTTTAAATCATTATTAACATTATTATAACATTCATAACTCTGCACAAATACGAAATAAATATGCATTGCTTCAAGAACCCGTGGAAAAATGTGCGCGACACTGTGATGGGTGTTTTAAGGACACCTGCAGACTCAGCAATGCCACGGACGCGCTATTGCGCTTAAATTATGCAAAAAATCGGTCATGGGGCACAAAAAATAGCTCTTTCCTGTGGGACGCGTAATTTCGTCAAAATTTCGTCGCAAAATAAAAGCGATTTCATCCAAAGATCGCGAGAATAAACGCAAATATTATCAAAGCATCGCGAAAAAACGGCAAATTTCGTCAGAAAATCCCTCAAAAGCAGATTTCATCAAAAACTTGCGAAAAAAAGGGCAAATTTTGTTAAAAAGATAACCCAAAAACGGCAAATTTCATCAAAAAATCTTGAAAAAAAGACAGATAACGTCAAAAATTCGCGAAAAAACGACAAATTTTGTCAAAAAATCTCGAAAATAAAGACAGATTTCGTCAAAAGATCGCGAAGAAAACGAAAATTTCGTCAAAGGCACAAGGGAAAAAAAGAAAGATATTGCTGGAAGTGGATTTTTCTGTTTTTTTATTATTATTATTACTTTGTAAGTGATGGAAATAATTTACACATACACATGCATGTTAACATAATTAATTAGCACTACAATAGCAGAAAAAATATATTTATGTAATACGTTGCATTTTGCAGACTATTTTTGAAATTATTATTAGCGTTGCAGACATTTGAAGATAGTTCTGCCACCGAGCTTAAAGATAAATTAACAATGTTAAAATAAAATTTGTCTAAAACAATTTTAAAAATTACTTATTTTACTTAGCACATAATGCTAAGATTTTATTATAAAGTATAGAAAATAAATAAATTATATAAACACATAATTTTAACAGTTCGCTACTTAAGAGGCTACTTCAGTTACGCGAAAAGACCCATTCTCTAATGCATGGAAGAATGGAATGGAATACTATGAAAGAAATTTATATCTCAGTTGCATTTCAATATTTTTAAATGATTTTTTTTTCACTGGATAGCTGAGATCAATCTGTATGCAGATTTTTTTTTCACCTTTTTTTTATTTTGTTTGCAAAGTTTTTTTTAAGAGGATGCTTTAATTTTCAAAACCGGTTTTAAAAATGAAAGTGACCTCATTAAAATTATCTGTAAACAAAATTGAAAAAGCAAAAAACAGCCCGTATACAGATCGATCTCAGCTATCCTCAAAGAGCACCGATTAACCAAATTCATTGCATAACCAAGTATTGAATGACAAAGAATTTACAGAAACTGACTTATAAAAATTTTACAAGTTTCTTTTAAATATTAATTTTTTTTTTAAAGTAACAATTTATATACATTTTTCCCCCTTTTAAAATGTGAAATGCTAGTAACTACAGGTTTCAAGACAATTATAAACTCTAGTTCATGCCGACTTTTTTTTAAAAATAAGTAAACAAAAATATTTTTAAAATAAGAACTTAAATGATAAAGTGAAAGCAAAATTATTATTTGGAAAAGAGGCAAAAGATTTCGAATTGTGCGTAAAGACATAGGCCCCGCAACACTTTAACAGGCTCGAGGACTGTGCCATTTCTTGTCAGTTTCAGAGCCCATTAAGAATTAGAAGTAGAGGAAGCCCGACATCACAGAGGGGGGGGAGGGGTCCCTATTATCCTATCAGTTGTTTTTTCATTTACTAAATCCATTTTTCTTTATGTTCAAATTATTCGAAATTTTACCATGCAAATTTCGATTAAATAACGTTTTTACTATTAAAATAAAACTGACTATCTACATATTATACACATTAAAAAATATTTTATTAAATACATAATTATACGTAACCAATTAATTTTGTAAAAGACATATGGAATTACAGTTGAGAATATTTGAACTTCAAAATATTTCTTATGTTTTACAAATTGCAGCATAGTAAGAAAAAATATTTCATAATAAAAAAACTATATATGTTTTACTCTGATTGAATTTATTGAATTGAAAATTAGCTTTGAAAAGTAAATTTGCGGGGGCCCTTTGTATTTTAGTTGGTAAGAATGGGCTTTATGGGCCTGTGAGATTATTTAGCATCACGGAAAAAAAGAAAGAAAGAACGAAAGAGCATAGAAAAATTTAAAATAGCACAATTTCTATTGTGACAGGAATTTAGAACTCTAGATTTTCAAGGAAATTAGAGTATAAATTAAATGAGAATTTACTTATTACTTGTTAACAAACGAAATAGTAGTTTAACATATGAATGCAATGGAATCGGAAGTTGACGCAGGGATTTTTTCTTGGATCCCATTTTGTGAAAAATAAAGTTATTTTTATGAAATATATTGTATTTTGTAATGAAATTTGAATTCCAGTTATTGAAATTCGCATCAAACATTTATTAATAATAACTTATTTAAGTCTATATGCTAAATTTCTCATTTCAGATGAACTTGTTTCTTTTGCAAAACACATATTTTAAAACCTAACAGTATAAAATTAATTAGAGTATATTTTTATGGAATAGAATTTTGTGAATGGTGTGATTTACTAAAAAGAATTTTGTGAAGGAGCCCTAATAAAACGCTTAAATGAAAAACATGTAAATGAGAAATGTGTGTTATTAAAATGTGCTCTATCTATACATATATTTTTCCAAGCTGTGCAAAATTTTCTAATACTTAAAATTTTTAATAACTGCTATATAAATTACATAAAGTAATAAATATGACTTACCAGATTAGTATAGGAGTAGATCTTTTTTCCTCCAGATATACACTTAATTTTATAAATACTATACTATGCGTATTACTAAAATAAATCAGAAAAAAAACATACGAAAATCCACATCTGAAGTGCCGTGTTGTCTACAAACATGTACTTGTATGCATTAGCGGGTTGCTAAAGTACTTGAATAGGCCAGTACTCCCTTCAAGTTCAAGGAATCCAGTTACTACTAAGTAACTAAGCTGTTAACTTTTAAGGGGATTCTCTAGATGTTATTTGTGTCACCCACGTCGTGAAATCGGTGTGAAAAATGACCTATCTTCTAAGAACATAATATTCCGGTATTTCAAAAGAAAACACCCTTTTGTCGCTAGCAGCTTTATACAAGAACCCGGCTTTCTTCAGAGTCGATCCGATGACCGGTACTCTTTCCTTATCTTTCTTAGTTCCATGCAAAAACCCATGGTCAAAAAGCGAGGGGGAAAAACGAGTAAAAAAATAAGGATTTTCAGTTTCTTGGTTTCTGCGTTTTTGAAATCTAAACAAGGTTTTTGATAAAAAACAGGGCCCCGATAACGCTACGGGGGGCCCCGGAACAAACATCATTCTGGACACCCCCCCCCCCCCTCTATCTATCTATAATTTTTTTTTCTTTTTTCTTTTCTTTTAAATAATGTAAAAGTGGCAAACACTAAAAATAAAAATCATATTGCACACATGCATAAATTTTGTACTCACATCTATACAAGATATTCCAAAAAATTGGTCACAACTTTATTTAAAAATATTAATTTGATAATTATAGAAAAAATGATAGATTGATTGAGATAAGTATTTCTTTGCAAATTTTTACTTTGCTTACCTACGTACATTACAAGATGTCTAAAAAAGAAGGCTCAAAATTGGACATAACAGTTTTAACTTATCACATTACGAGGAAACATGAATAAAAAATTTCTTTTAAAAGCTATAGGATACTATGTTGTTGTAATCAGGGCCTGGCTAAGTCACGGGCATGCAGGACAACTGCATCGGACGTGGGGCCCCCTCAATCGGGGGCCCTCAAGGGCAAATATAATTTTTTTGTTAAGGCTAATAAAAAATGACAAAAATTCCTTCTTTCTTTCTTTCTTTATTTTTAGCTTTATTGGGGCTCTTTTCTCATCTCTCCTCTGTTTTGGAACCCCATGCCCCTTCCCCCCCTCCCCTGGATCTAACAGTTACATCACAGTTGTATTTACATTTTAATGGCTCACATTTAGTCTTATATTTCTATAACAGAAGAAAAAAATGTATTCGATAATTTCTTAAAGTTATCTTTTTTGTGCTATTCTGCATACAACTGCGAATAGACAACTAGTATAAAGGTTAGTTTTAGACACTTTAGCATAATTCAAGAAAAAATCCAAAAGTTAGAAAGCCCCCCCCCCCCCCACAATCTAAGTCGGTCCCTGGTTGTAATAAAATTTTAATAATTTGTTTTCTAATGATATAGTTTGTTTTCTGCATATATGGAGGGAACACTGGAAGCAGAGAGGAAAAGGAGAACAACATTCCCTTCCTAAATGTTTGAAAACGTATGAATTTCGGTCACTTTTGGCACATTTTAAGCATTTGGCACCCTTTAATGAAAATCCTCATTATTGGGGGGGGGGGGGGGAGAGGTTTAAAAAGATGCACCTGGGGAAATTGCCTGGCAGGCCCCTGAATAAGAAAAGGAGAATTTGAAAAAATAAAAACATTAAAAGAAGTGTTTTCTTACATTTTCAAAACAAATAAACTTCGGTAAAAAAGTCGATAGAATCGATTAGGGGGCCCCCTGACTTCGTCGCCCCCCCCCCAAATGGGGGGTATGGAGGGCGGTCGCTACGGCCCTGATCATCACTTGCAGAATTTGCATTAAAAAAATTAATAATAATAATTCAAATAAAGGTAATGATTTTTTTGTAATAAATTTATATGAAAGGAGTTTCAATAGCAAGAAAAACCCAAAGATCTTAAAAAAACCCTGAAATTTACAGCAAATTTTATGAAAAGTTACAGCAGAGAAGAGGGAGTGGGGGGGGGGAAGAGGGAAATCCTTCCCTACATTAATTATACATTTTCCAATGGCATACCCAGTTTTTTTTTTTTTGTTGTTGTTGTTTACTGTAATGCTTTGATGAAATTTGCATTTTCCCTTCAATACTTAGGGGAAAATTCTACCCTTCTTGTGATCTCTTAACATAAAAAGTTTTTTTTTTAATTCTTTTTAAAATATTTTTTTTCGCGATTTTTGGACAAAAATCGTTTGTTTCCGAGATCTATTGACGAAAATCATGTTTTTTACGCGATCTTTTGGCGAAAATCGCGTTTTTCTCGCGATCTTTTGAACAAAATTGTAGTTTTTTCACGATTTTTCGATGAAACTTGCGTTTTTCTCGCAATCTTTAGACAAAAATCGCGCTTTTTTCGCGATCTTTTGATGAAAATAGTATTTATTCGCGATCTTTGACGAAAATCACGTTAATATTTCGCGATCTCTTGACGAAAATCGCGTTTTTCTCGCGATCTTTTTATAAAAAATTTATTTTTTCGCGATCTTTTGAATAAAATTGCGTTTTTTTTCACTTTTTGATGAAACTTTCGTTTTTCTCGCGATCTTTTGATGAAAATAGTATTTATTCGCGATCTTCAGACGAAAATCGCACGTTTTTCTCGCGATCTTTGGACGAGAATTGCGTTTTTTTCGCGATCTTTGGATGAGGATCGTGTTTTTCTCGCGATCTTTGGACGAGAATCGCGTTTTTCTCGCGATCTTTTGACGAAAATCGCATTTTACTCGCGATCTTTTTATAAAAATCACATTTTTCTCGCGATCTTCTGATGAAAATCGCGTTTTTTTTCTTATGAAAATAGCATTTATTTGCGATCTTTAGACGAAAATAGCATTTTTTTCGAGACTTTTCGACTAAAATAGTAATTTTTCACGCGATCTTTCGACGAAATTCCCGTTTTTCCGCGATGTTTTGACGATATAAAAAAAAAAAAATCGGAGAAGCGGAAAATGATAACAAAAAGGAAAATCGCGGATCCGCGGAAAAATCTCATGCCTGGGTGGAGGGATGAAAAATATAGGAAAAAATAGGAAATATAGGAAAAATAGGAATTTTTTTCAAATTTATAGGAATTATAGGAAATATAGGAACGCTGCGAGGCCTGCTCTTTTAGCTCAAATCGAAGCATGTTTAAATTCTAGACCCCTTTGTCCTTTAAGTTCTGATCCTAATGATTTACAGACCTTAACCCCTGGTCATTTTTTAATTGGTGCTCCTCTTACTTCAGTACCAGAAGTAGATATTTCAGAGGTACCTGCATCAAGATTGACCAGGTGGCAATTAGTGCAGAAAATACAACAACACTTTTAAAAAAGATGGAGCAATGAGTACCTTTCGACCCTACAACAGAGAGTAAAATGGTTTAAAGAAGAGTTTAATATTAAAATAGGTGATTTAGTTATAATAAAAAATGAAGGCCTCTCCCCTTTACAGTGGAAATTAGCTAGAGCGATCGAAACTCACCCTGGATCTGATAAAAAGGTTCGTGTAGTTACCCTGAAAACTGAAAATAGTGAATTAAAAAGGCCAATAACTAAATTGTGCAAATTACCTTTAGAGTAAATTTTTGAAACCCTTTCGGCTTTCAAGGCCGGGAGTATGTTTAATTAAAAAATCGTCTGCTTTTTATCCCAGTGCTTTTCCCTCTGCGTAGGGATAATATGTGTTTTTCCCTCTGCGCAGGGATATTATTGTTCTTTTATGTTTACTTTATGTTGAGTCTGTGAATCTCGACGATATGTGCATTGTGTTCCCTCAGCGGATTTTATTTGTGAAATGTGTTATTAAATTGTGTGAAAAGTGATTATACAGTCTACTGCTTTCTTCAAATATATCGACACAACATTCACTAATGAAGTAACTTTACACCTCTCAAAAGTTTTATTGTAATTTTCACCAGTCAAAATTTAACTCAATGTTCAATTATTCTGTCATAACTGTAATTGTAAAACCAAAACTAGAATATCAACTTTGTTTTGCTTTCAGTTTTTTTTAAATTGCAGTAATGAAGTAGTTGATTTTTATAGTTGTTTTCAAGTGTTTTGTTAATAACTTTATTAATTTGAGTTATGAATATCAACAAAAAAGGAAGATATATAAAAATCCAATCTGAAAGTTTTATAAAGTTGGTGTTAATACATCAAAAATTCTGAATCAAAAATGTATACAATGTATCTTGTAAGTACTTAAGAATTGAGGATTAAAAACCATGTAGAAAAATAAAATCTAAAGAGTTCTTTTTGAATATTCAAAGTGTGTTTGTTAAGAAAATGAAGAATAAAATGGTGCTGATATTAAAGAAGCCATTCAAATTTTGTTGGAACATCGATTGCACAAGTGAAGCAGTCAGCAATAGAAAAAAATTGTGGTAAAAACAAAAGAAAAAAAATCATTAAATATACAAATTGCATTTTTTTAAAGACGTATTTTAGTAAAAATTTTCCAAAGTAATTGAATTATGCCTTGTTATAAGTCACCCAGTCAAAATTGCATATGACCTTTTAAATAAAGTTCATTCTGAGACCTGCTCTACAATGCAAAAAGAGCTTAATAGGAAAACTAACTCTCACTCAGAGTCAACAGGGTAACAAACATAACTGTCTCATTTTTATTAATTATGTGTCAACAGAGTAAAAAAAAAAAAAAAAAAAAATCTGTTAGTGAATTGATACAATGCATTGAAAAAAAACATCAAAACACTATCTAAATCTGATAGAGACTAAAGAAAAGGTAGAAAAAAAAATATGCATACATAAAGTTAGAAGTTAAAATGAAAAGGCAAAATAGTACTAAAGGGGGTAGCGGGTTAAGGGGGGTCTGGCGGCCCCCACCGAATCTGGTAAAATCGTTCCAAAAATCTTGAAGAGGGTCGACAAACAAGCAGTATAAGCTTTTTACCGACATTACAACCCCAAACGAAAACACTGTAATGGCGAAAAATATGATTTTTTGGGATTTTTATTTTTTTCAACCAGTTTAATTTATTTTTAAATGGTTTAAACGCAATTAAAAATTTGTTTTGGATGTGTGAAAGTCCCCTGAATTTTTTCAGATTTTTTGGTCAAGTAAAAACATATGAATTTTAGGTTTAAATGCGAAAAAATCGTGAAAAACGCGTCATTTTCAAGATTCAACCCTCTAATTTTTAGGGTTGTTTTCATTTTTCCGAGGGGTGCTGTATAGTATAGATAGCGGCAATTATCCTCTTTCGAATGCAGGCAACTGGACTCAATTTGGTCAATTTTGGTGAGCGGGGCGATTTTTTGAAAAAAAACTCGAATTTTCAACTTTCGGTAAATTACGGCGCGTACTTGGTATAATGCGTCTTTGCTATAAAAAAATACATCTCTATAGGGGTTTTTGAGGTCGCTGATCACGAATTTGATGTCAAAATATTTTTTTGACAACAAATTCACCCATAAGTTTTATTAACACAGATTTGATAATGTAAAAAATATCAATGAATCACAGCATTTAAACAATTTTAATATCGTGTTCAATTAATATAATCAATGAAACTAAATTTTCTGGTATAAATCATATTTTATTCAAGCTTACGTAATAGTCACACAGTAATATAAAATAGCATAATACTTTTTTACAGAGCTAAGTTAACAATTTTACAGTTTTAATCCTCGTCACTATCTTCTTCAATAACAGGTTCAATGCTTTGAACAGAGAAATGATATGTGAGAATCTGTGCTGGACGAATAATTCGCGACAAATATCTCGCATGCCCTAAGAAGTAAATGATAGTGGCCACATGTGCACAACAACCGACAGTTCTGAGGCCATTCGCACAATCGCATACGTATTCTTCTATACCACTTCTTCCAATAGCTTTAGGAACGTATCTTACGTAACACCTGTACTTTTTCCGACTTATATGCCTCGATTGAACTTCGCATTTCAAAACTGATTTATCTTCCAACAAGTAATGCATATTAAGAACTGGTGATATTATGACGACGCCACAGCGCTATGGCGCGTGCGCAGTAGCATGACTTCGGGTTGGGCCTAATGCCTCGAGTCGTGGGCCTAGTAGTGTAGTCTTTTACCAGATGGCGGTTCAGTCAACTCATTTGAATTTCAAATTACCATTATCAATGCAGTTAAAATTCATATTATGTTATCGGTAATTATTATATTTTAGACTAAATAAAATAACGATGAAAATTCAACGATACATAATTTTTTTAAATTAATGTTAATATTATTAATAATATTATTAATACTATTAATATTACTATTAATATTATTAATTAACTTTTTCTGGAATAAAAACAAAAAAACAGTTAATTGAGAGAAATTTAAAAAATCTTTCATTAATATTTTTACATTATCAAACCTGTGTTAATAAATATTTATGGGTGAATTTGTTGTCAAAAAAATTTTTTAACATCAAATTCGTGATCAGCGACCTCAAAAACCCCTATAGAGATGTATTTTTTATAGCAAAGACGCATTATACCAAGTACGCGCCGTAATTTACCGAAAGTTGAAAATTCGAGTTTTTTTTCAAAAAATCGCCCCGCTCACCGAAATTGACAAAATTGAGTCCAGTTGCCTGCATTCGAAAGAGGACAATTGCCGCTATCTATACTATACAGCACCCCTCGGGAAAATGAAAACAACCCTAAAAATTAGAGGGTTGAATCTTGGAAATGACGCGTTTTTCACGATTTTTTCGCATTTAAACCTAAAATTCACATGTTTTTACTTGACCAAAAAATCTGAAAAAATTCAGGGGACTTCCACACATCCAAAACAAATTTTTAATTGCGTTTAAACCTTTAAAAAAAATTAAACTGGTTGAAAAAAATAAAAATCACAAAAAATCATATTTTTCGCCATTACTGTGTTTTCGTTTGGGGTTGTAATGTCGGTAAAAAGCTTATACTGCTTGTTTTTCGACCCTCTTCAAGATTTTTGGAACGATTTTACCAGATTCGGTGGGGGCCGCCAGACCCCGCTTAACCCGCTACCCCCTTTCAATATTCAATTATTACTATGTATTTGTTTTTAAGTAACTTTGACTTAATAAATGAATTAAAATCTATTCATACTTGCATATAATATAAAACTACAATAATTTAATTTAGTTTTTAACAAACATAAAATTAAAATATTATTAAAATTGAAAATAAGAAATTATTTGGCCAGATATAGCGGATATTCGGTAAAATTTTGTACCGGATATCCGTTATCTGGTATCCGGCAAAAATCCACATCCGGTGCATCTCTATTCATTTGTGTGAGAATAGCACAAACATTCGTGGAGATATATTGTTTTAAACAGCTTGCATTATTTATTTATGCATGTATGTTTTTTGATTAAGTCAAATAGGGTTTTAAGCCAAATTAAACACCAGTTTCAGAAAAGTTAACAAAATGTAATACATATAATACAGTGCCGTTGGAATGTATATATAGTCAACTTTTCATTAAATGTCAGCAATTGTGTGAAATATTTTTATCCATGCACGATAACAAAGGTTTCATTTTCATGATTTAATAATCAATTCTATGAAGCAGCCAGTCAAATATTATAAAAATTTAGAAAGATATTGGTGATAAAGTGAGCTGATTTGTAGGTTTACTCTAAAAGTTAAATAAAGGATTAAATAAGGGATTTTTCATAAATTATCATTTTTTATTAACTGTCTTTCATAAAAAGAGTTAGTATTTAATGGATGTCAACGATTAGATTTAGAAGAAATGCTTCATTTTTTATATTTCTTTTTTCTTTCTTGAAATAAACTCATTTTAGTGGTTTTTTTTTTTTTTTTTTTTTTTTTTTTTTTTTTGCAAAAATAACTAATGCAACAATAAACTAGTTGTTGGAACCACTGTAATACTTATCCATCATGGATATGCATACTATAATAGGAAAATAAAGAACATGTAAACTATTTATAAAATGCATCGTAATTCCAATATAAAATCTAAACATATATTTAAATATCTATAATGCATAGTAATGCTCTATTACAGAATTGAGGGTACTGCTTGATTATCCTATCAAACCATTTCAACAAATAATATAAATTGCCAAACTTTTTTGTAAATTATACGAATTGCACTACATTATTTCTACAACATTTTACCACATTTTCTATAACTGGTTATAAATTTGGTTGAAAACTCTGCATGATACAAACAAAAACCATGCAAGAATTTTAGTAACTCTTTAAAAAAATTGCTGTATCTCCATGAATATGTGATATTCTTACACTAATGATATATTGTACACTATCTACATATTTGTATGCTACAACAATAGATCATTTTGTGAATTTTAAATTAAAGGATGATCTCAAATATTACTTGGTTTGATTTTCTGTTAGCCTCTGATCAAATTGCCATTAATAAATATGAAATCAAAGATAATCGTGAAGTTGCAGAAAAATAAAACAAGTATATCTTTAAATCTTTGTCAGAATGACTAAAATTGAAAGTGTCTGGTGTTTAATGGCTATATAGTGTGCTTCATAAAATATATTCATAGATAAATGTCCCCAAGCTCTGTTGGCATATTAAGGAAATCAGCCTTTTTTCATTTAAGCCAAAATTGTACAAAACTGTTACTTTTTATTAAACAAACATACTTAACAATACTTGGAAAAAAAATCATTGTTTAAACCCAAGAAAGGATATTAGAATTTTTCTTCAGATCCTTCTACAGTTAATGTTGAGTTCTGTAACAAATATGTTCAAACTAAATAACTTTAAAAATAAAATTAAAACAATATGATACTTAAAATATCTAAAAACTTAGATTCGATTGGAATGAAGTATAGATAAATCTTATACCTTTGTAAAGGTTTGTATTTTTCATGTACCTTTGTATAAACTTATAAAACTAATAGAAAATCTGTACTACAAATATTTGAAGCTTGTAAAGCTTAAAAATGACTGTTTGAATGGCACCTCACAGGCCTCGATCAAGAAGGAGGCTCTTGATCAACAATCAAGTGTCAAACTTTAATTCCGATACAGCCCCTAAAATAGACTTCTTTTTAAATAATTTCTAGGAAACTTATTGTATGAATTGCATGAAAATTTGTTTCTAGGCTAATTGAAAGGTGTAGAACTCATTTATACACTGTCAGAATTAGATACTACTATTGAAAAAAAAAAAAAAAAAAAAGAAAAAAAAAGAAAAACAAAGTTTGGGTTCATTTTTAAATATATATATGCTTCCCCCCCCCCCCCCCTGAATAGAATGTTTAAAAAAAAAAATCATTTTTTAAATTTATATATATATATTTTAATTTAAATCAAATTTTCCTAATTTTTTTGCCCCAGCATTAAAAATTCTGAACAGATACCAAGAGTTTTATGTTTCCAGAACAATTACACTTATAATTACTAACAAAATTCATGTGTTTACACTTTAATTAATACAATTTAATTATTAGTTGGTATAGTTGCAGAAATTCTAAAAATTGCAAGTTAGTAGTTTCATTAGTTAGTAGAATACAATAAGGTTAAACACATTGGTATTTTGTATGCGAGGCTATATAAAATAGTAGTATTTACATTTATTAAAATGATCAGTAACTGCATTTAATATTAAATTGTTAACACTACCTTAAAATTAATAATTAAACAATGAACTCTCTAACTAGGGACATATTATATGCTTATATGGTTTAGTTACTAAAATGATAATTAATAATGTAGTATACATTTTAGAAAGAAAAGGATGTTAATTCCAAAAAAGCTCATTATTTCATAAAGAAATGTATTAGTAACCAATAAGAAAAAAAAAAAAGCATTACATTTTTAATATAATAAATAAAAAATCATTAATCTTTAATCATTTTTAAACTGAAAAATGAAATAACTTGTTTTAATAATATCTTGTTCCCCCCCCCCCCCCCCCCCTTAGGAAATAAAAGTGTATTATTTTTGTAAGGCCTTTGATGTATGTATTTTAAAATACTGCAATATGGAGAATTTTTTTTTTTTCTTTTTTACAAAAAAATCTCTGGCTACAATTTCCGGTAAATTTCAATTTCCCCCCCCCCCCCAAGATGCTTTTAAAAGGGGCAAGACAACGCCCCTTTAAAAAATGGCCAAGAAGAATCAATAATTCATTATAGAATTAATAAACACTGCAAGTAAGTCATTTCATTAGTTGTATTAAAGTAAATAAAACAAGTTAGTTTTGCACAAATAACAACAAATGTGATTGATAGATTGTTTTGCATGTGTACTACGAAAAATTACTGTTAATCACCTAAATCTTAAATTACAGAATATACATAGTACATGCTTATGCTAGCTAACCAAAGAAATTATGAAAATGTATTACTAACATTCGTACACACATACAGAATAAATATATAATCAGCCAATTATACCTCAAATCCTCAAAACATTAAACAACAGCACTATTATTTCTTAGTAGGGACATCTCACATCATGTTTATAGATATAAGTTGTTTTTGTCTTAAGGTTTTTGTTTGTTTTTTTCTCTTATGCATTCTCTTACAACAGTTGTTGAACAAATGTTATTCTTCCATTCTTCTTTAGCTCTAATATTTGGCGCAAGTTTATTATTGCAAAAGTAGAAGAAAAAAATAAGATTATAGTTATTTATACTATTATTTTAACACAATCAACTGAATGGTAAATTTATCATACAAGTTGAATATTTCTAACTGAACGAAAAAGTTGCCTGGGCCGGGAATCGAACCCAGATACTTGACTTACAAGGCCAATGCTTTATCGTTGTTACGTCTCAACTGATTTACATGACGCTTACACATTATTCCATCACATCTATTTACTAAAACATATCTACTTCCTAATAATTTTATAATTTTTCCTTTTACCCATTTCTCCCCCTTTCCAAAATTTTTAACGAAAACTAATTCCTGAAGCTTAAATTTGTGCAGGGGTTGCTGTATTTTAGGTTTTGATGGTAATACCAAATGAAGGGCTGTTCGAATTGGCCTTCCAAACATTAATTCAGCAGGAGTTTTACCAGTCACCGAATGAGGAGTTGAATGATTTTCTAACAAAAGTCGTGCAATTGATAATGATATGTCATTTTTATCCAGTTTCCTAAGGCAATTTTTCACAGTTTGCACGTATCTTTCCGCCTGTCCGTTCGACGACGGATGATATGGTGGAATAGGTGTATGCAGAATTATACACCTATTCCATTGAAAAATATTCCATTATTTTTAAGAAATTCCTCAAATTCCTCACTTGTGAACGCGGATCCATTATCACTGACTAATTCTAAAGGTAATCCAAATGTCGCAAAAATTCTTCTTAATACTCTAATAGTATTTCTACTATCGGTCCTGGGCACTACTTCTACTTCTAACCATTTTGTATAAGAATCAACGACTATTAAAAAAAATTTCCCTTCAAACGGACCTGCATAATCTATGTGAATCCTTTCCCAGGGTAATTCAGACTTCCATTCTAAGGGTTTCATTTTTGGATTATCCCTCGCGCACATTTGGCATCTACTACATGAATTTACCATTTGTTCAATTTCCTTATCCATGTTTGGCCACCAAACCACCCCTCTAGCTTTAGCTTTCATGCTAGACATACCCTGATGAACAGAATGCAACAATTTCAATATATATTCTCTACCTTCCTCTGGCACAATTACTCTATGCCCCCATAATAAACAATTTTCTAAACAGGAAATTTCATCCCTTCTACGAAAATAAGGTTGATATTCTTCTGCTTTAACCTTTCGAGGCCATCCATGTAGTACCCACTCTAAAATTTGTTTAGTTACAGGATTTTCAGTTGTCCACTTTGCAATCGTTTTAGAAGTAACAGGCCAATCATTATTATTTGAAACAAACATTATTTCAGCAGGATTACTAACTATATTTACAGTTTCTGGGAGAGGTAATCTACTTAATGCGTCCGCATTTTTATTATTTTTACCTTCGCGATACTCAATTGTATAATCATATCCTGCTAACATAAGCGACCATCTCAGCATTCTAGGTGACAATGTATCAGGTACCTTTTTAACAGGATCAAACAATCTAATTAAAGGTTTGTGATCTGTTATAATTTTAAACTGTTTACCAGCTAAATATTGGTGAAATTTAGTAACACCAAATATTACAGATAAAGCTTCTTTATCTATCATTGCATAATTTCTTTCAGTTTTATTTAAAGTTCTAGAAGCATAAGCTATGGGTTTCCCCTCTTTTGTTAATCGTTCCAATTCCAAATCAGTAGCTCTTCTCAAAGCAAACGGAACAGGTCGAGACTTAAGAAAAACTGGTTTTGCATCCTTTTTCAAATTTATTGAAACGGGAGGACCTTTTATTGTACCGATCCCGTCAGCAAAAACATTTGGAAAATTTCTAATTAAATCATCTTTCGAAATACTTTTAATCATATTTACATTAGGCCAAAATAATTTTGATGCTTTTAACCAAGTTTTTCCAATTAGACTCGGACCTTGCTCTTTAATAACTAATATTTTTAAATCAGGTATACAATATTCATCAACAAAAACATCTACTTTTAACTCACCTAATACAGTTAAAAAATCTTTAGTATAAGTTTGTAACTTAACTTTAGATTTAATTAAAGGTAGCTTACCTGAGAACAATTTTTCTGCCACATTTTTATTTACTATAGTATGTGCCGCCCCAGTGTCAATTTCAAATTTAACATTCACACCATTTATTTTTACATTTTTTTTGCCATGTTACACTATTGGAGTTGTTGTCCACACAATTAAAACAATATTCCTCTTGAACAGTTTTAATTTTACTGTTTTTGTTCTGTTTATCATTTTTCATCATAAATTTTCGATTCCTACAACAAATTCTTAGGTGGCCAAATTTATGGCACAGATGGCACTCTGCATTCTTGAAAGGGCACATTTTAGGATTGTGGTGTTTCGCACATCTGAAACATGATTTCTCTGACGCGAATTTTTCTTCTTTGGGCTTAAATGGGTGAGAGAACTTTTCTGGTTTCGGTTTCTCCCCTCTAGCGCGCACTTGGTTGACAGCTGTACTTTCACCTACATGTAGTGATTTCACACCGGCTTCAGCCGATTCAAACGATTCTGCGATCTCCACCGCAGTCTGGAAATTTAATTCTTTAGAATCCAACAGCTTTTGTTGTATCTTTTCATCTTGTATTCCGAACACAAGCTGGTCACGCAGGCGGTCATTTAAGGTGTTTCCGAAATTACAGAATTCAGACAATCTTCTAAGTTCTCTTACAAACTCAGCTATGCTTTCCCCTGGCTTTCTAAGACGTTTCTGAAATTTGAATCTCTCCACAATTTCACTTGGACAAGGAGAAAAATGTTCTTTAGCTTTTTTTTAAAATATCTTCATATTTTATCTCCTTTAACGTCTTCGGGACAATAATGTCTCTTAAAATCGTAAATGTTGTCGTACCAACAGATCTAAGCAAAATATTCTTTTTCATTTCTTAATTCTTTATATTATTCGCACAGAAATAAAAATCCATTTTCTCAACATAAATAGTCCAAGAAACCTTTGAGTCATATTCTTCTAGCCGACCCAGTAAAATAATTTCTTTTTCAACAGCCATTTCTTTTCCCGGCGTTTACTTTTTTTTTTCACAATATTTTTCTTAACAAAATAATATGGGTAAATAATCCCATCTTAACTAATAATAACACATTGCTCAGTGGTGCACAAAACAGGAATTTTAATATACATTAGTACATATTAAAATAAAATAAAATTTTCAACGTTTCGCGCCGTCTTCTGCGGGCGTCTTCAGGAAAATATGAAATGGAAGGACTACGTTTGCATCTTGTTCGAGAGATATTTCTACTAAATTAAAAATTAAATGAATTAAAATTTAAAAATGTTGCCAATTACACGTGAGTAAAAATTAAAATATTGCAAGGAAATAAAAATTTTAAGGTTTTATGATGTTATGCCATATTTTTGGTATATTGTAGGATAAATTATCATTACATGGTTTATTTTCACGTGCTATGATTTCGATGGATTCTATTATTTTACCTTGAACTGGGTTATTGCATGGAACTATGATTTTGGCTTCCTCAAAATTAATATGGCAACCCTTGTTCGCCAAATAGAAGCGAGCAAGGGCAGTATTCTGTTTATATTGTTCTATATCTCTACGATGTTCTTTGATTCTAGTTAAAAGTTTCCGCGTTGTCATGCCGATGTAGACTTTTTTAAGATTATTAGATAAAGTGATGGGGATTTCATAAATACCAGATTTTTGATCTATTGGAATTTTGTCTATTTTATCTGTAACGAGGTCAGTGAGATAAGGAGGAGGAATGGCGACAAGTTTTATGTTATATTTTTGTGCGATCTTTTTTACTTTTTCAAATATGTAAGGGATATAATGAAATTTTCTGTAAACTATAAGTTTATTCTGTCGTTGGCCAGATGTGGGAGGAGTATTGTACTGTTGAACTATTTTATTTATAAATTTTGCTGGAAAACCATGGTCAAAAGCTATTTTCTGTATAAAATCAATTTCTTTATTTAATGTGACATCTGAACAAATCATAAAAGCTCTTTTAATAAATGACCTGAAAGCAGATTTTTGTATTCGAAAGGCATGTTGGCTGAAAATGGGATAACTGTATTTTCTTTTATTGGTTTTCTATAAACTGAAAATTTTAAACTTGAATTGCATCTATTAATTTGAACATCTAAAAATGAAAGGGTGGCGTTTTCTTCGACTTCAAGGGTGAAATTAATACTATTTGCTATTATTTATTATCCGTTATGTTGATGATGTTTTCATCTTATGGAACCACAGTTTAGCTGATTTATATGTTTTTCTACAAGATGTCAATAAATTAAGCAATAGTATTAATTTCACCCTTGAAGTCGAAGAAAACGCCACCCTTTCATTTTTAGATGTTCAAATTAATAGATGCAATTCAAGTTTAAAATTTTCAGTTTATAGAAAACCAATAAAAGAAAATACAGTTATCCCATTTTCAGCCAACATGCCTTTCGAATACAAAATATCTGCTTTCAGGTCATTTATTAAAAGAGCTTTTATGATTTGTTCAGATGTCACATTAAATAAAGAAATTGATTTTATACAGAAAATAGCTTTTGACCATGGTTTTCCAGCAAAATTTATAAATAAAATAGTTCAACAGTACAATACTCCTCCCACATCTGGCCAACGACAGAATAAACTTATAGTTTACAGAAAATTTCATTATATCCCTTACATATTTGAAAAAGTAAAAAAGATCGCACAAAAATATAACATAAAACTTGTCGCCATTCCTCCTCCTTATCTCACTGACCTCGTTACAGATAAAATAGACAAAATTCCAATAGATCAAAAATCTGGTATTTATGAAATCCCCATCACTTTATCTAATAATCTTAAAAAAGTCTACATCGGCATGACAACGCGGAAACTTTTAACTAGAATTAAAGAACATCGTAGAGATATAGAACAATATAAACAGAATACTGCCCTTGCTCGCTTCTATTTGGCGAACAAGGGTTGCCATATTAATTTTGAGGAAGCCAAAATCATAGTTCCATGCAATAACCCAGTTCAAGGTAAAATAATAGAATCCATCGAAATCATAGCACGTGAAAATAAACCATGTAATGATAATTTATCCTACAATATACCAAAAATATGGCATAACATCATAAAACCTTAAAATTTTTATTTCCTTGCAATATTTTAATTTTTACTCACGTGTAATTGGCAACATTTTTAAATTTTAATTCATTTAATTTTTAATTTAGTAGAAATATCTCTCGAACAAGATGCAAACGTAGTCCTTCCATTTCATATTTTCCTGAAGACGCCCGCAGAAGACGGCGCGAAACGTTGAAAATTTTATTTTATTTTAATATGTACTAATGTATATTAAAATTCCTGTTTTGTGCACCACTGAGCAATGTGTTATTATTAGTTAAAGTTTATGGTGCAACTGTCCTATATATATTTAATCCCATCTTAGTCGCCACTTTATAATATCGTGTGGGTTCGAATTACTTGTACTGTAATTCCACCAGGGAAACAACCTTTATAGTTCCATCATTTATTTACACTATCATACAATAGCCGCTCACGCAGCATCCGAAAAAAAAAAAACATTCTTCCATCTCCGATCTTATTTGGCCAACATGCATTGCCTCACAAAACAGATTACGGTATCGTTGCGCCATCTACATTTAGGAAGTGCTACTATTCGAAGATATCACAATTATGGAGCCACAGTAAACTCAAATGCAGAAAACGATAATTATCCTCTTCCTAGGATGGAAGAATTATTCTCTAAACTAGCTGACCCGCCCGGCGTTGCCCGGGTCCGTATTAACTATATTAAACAAACTTGAAATTTGTATGATTTTATCATTAACTCGAAACATGCAGAAATGCATTGTCTGAAATACGTGGCCACTGACTGTGCGAAAAATCGGTTTAAAAAACAACTAATGTTAAGCTCTAAAAATACTAAAAATGAGCGATGAGAAACGCGGGAGGGAATATGTATCCAACGACTGCGTGATTTTCGTGTTAAAGAGTTGATATTTACCAAAAATCACTATTAAGACACGTAACTAATTATTTTTTTTCACATAAAAATCCCAAGTGAAATATTTTGAATTTCAAACTAATTATATCACTCTTAAATCCGACTATACCATGAATGAAATCGATACTCGCTGGTAGCTAAAGGTTGGTATATAGTGTTATAATTTCAGAGTCATTTAACAAAAGTAAGTGTTATTTTTAATCAAATCTTGCGTAATGTTCACTCTGTGGATAAATTCCTAACCGTAAACTTTTGTACCGTAACCATAACCTGCATGTAACCTAACTTCGACTTAACAGTACCTTACCGTAAATTAAATATAACATAAATGTAACCTAGCCTTCACTTTATTGTAACATATCCTTATTCTAACCATAACATAAATGCAATTTAACTTTAACCTAACTTTAATTTAACTGTGACCTAACTGTAACCTAACGGGAAATTAAATATAATCAAAGACTTACCGTAAGGTAATTGCAACCTAAATTTTGCCAAACCACATGTTGGTTTCATGTCCATGGAAATTATTTTGTCTTGTTCGGATCTGGTTATGATTAATTAGAACATTTTCGTCGGATTCAGATTTCGTTCGGTTCAGATTTTAGGTATTTTTTGATATTGAGTTTTAATGTTCGGGTCGTATTCATGCCCATGGAAATTATTTTGCCTTGCTCGGATACACTTATTGTTCTTTGGAATATTTTTGTCGGGAACAGATTTGGTTCAGTCCAGATTTCGGCTTTTTCTTCAAATGGAATTTTTGGGTTCGGGGTTTCTTGCGTGTTCACGGAAATTATGCTGCCTTGTTTGAATAAGAACATGCTTCACTGGAATATTTTTTTTTTCAAGTTCAGATTTGGTTCAGTTCAGATTTCGTGATTTTTTCAATGAAATTTTTTAGGTTCAGATTCGGTTTTGTCTTATTCAGATCCGATTACGATTCTTTGGAATATTTTTTATCAGATTCCGATTTGGTTCGATTCAAATTTCAGGTATTTTTTCAAATATAATTTTTAGGTTCGGATCTCGTTCATGAAAATGGAAATTATTTTGTCATATTCGAATCCAGTTATGATTCCTTCGAATATTTTGGTCGAATTTAGATGTGATTTGGGTCAAATTTCAAATTTTTTCAAATCGAATTTTTTAGGTTCGAGTCGGGTTTATGTCCATAGAAATTATTTCGTCTTGCTTGGATTGGGTTATAGTTCTTTAGAATATTTTTGTCGGGTCCAGATTTGGTTCAATTCAGATTTCGGGATTTTCTTCAAATATAACTGATGGGTTCGGGTCTTCTTGCATGTTCACGGAAATTATTCTGTCTTGTTCGAATAAGGACATGCTTCACTGGAATATTTTTGCCAAGTTCAGATTTCATTCAGTTCGCGATTTTTTCAAAGAAATTTTTTGGGTTCGGATTGTGTTCATGTCCATGGAAATATTTTGTCTTGTTTGGATCCGGTTGCGTTTCTTTGAAATAGTTTTGTCAGATTCAGATTTGGTTCGATTCAAATTTCAGGCATTTTTTCGAATGGAAGTTTTAGGTTCGTATCGGGTTCATGTCCACGGAAATTATTTTGTCTTACTCGAATCCGGTTATGGTCCTTTCGAATACTTTGGTCAGATTTAGATGGGGTTTGGGTCAAAGTTCAGGATTTTTCAAACGGAGTTTTTTAGGTTTGATTCGGGTTTATGACCACGGAAAGTATTTTGTCTTGCTGGAATCGGGTTATAGTTCTCTGGAATATTTTTATCGGTTTCAGATTTCGTTCGAGTCATATTTCGAGTTTTTTTTTAAAGAAAATATTTAGGTTCGGGTCAGGTTTCATGCCCACGAAAATTATTTTTCCTTGTTTGGATCGGGTTATGCTTCACTTGAACATGTTTGCGGGATTCATGTTTGGTTCGGGTCAGTTATCAAATCCGTAGTTTTTTCCAAACAGGATTTTTAGGTTAGGGTCGGGTTTATACTCACGGAAATTTTGTGTATCACGGGTCGGAGGGTGGTCTGGTTTTTTTTTTTTTTCTGGTTGGGATTGGGTTATGTTTAAATTAGTCTAAACATTGAGGTTATAATCAGTTTTGCTATTATTCTTTTTATGGCTATTTCTGATTGACAATTTACTTTGCTATTTGATAATTTATTATGGTGAATGAATCTTTTGCGGATACAAACAATTGTACGCCAAACAGCTATTTTATTTTTGATTTAAAAACAAATTAAAGCCATATTATAATTTTAAATTGAATAGAACACATTTAAATTTTATCAATGATTAAAAAAATAAACTCATAGAAAAGTGTTGTGTATTTTTTTTACTGCAACACAGCTAATGACTCATACATTCTAATGTTCGAAATGCCAAAAATATGCGTACAACCATACAGTAAAAAGAAATTAATAGAATGACCGTATAATGTCTTGGGGTGACGGAAAAAATGTAACTCTAATATCCGCTACATTAAGTCCAAATAAGTACCAACAAAACCATGTGCTTTGAAACTCCGATCAATTCAAACTGGTTTAAACCAGTATTTCTTTGTTTTTGTTTTATATCTTTTAAACTGTTATTGAATATATGACTAAAATTTCGTTTAAAAAATAACGTTTTGTGCCATTATTGCCTGTAATACACGATCAGAATGCATGAAAGATACAAATAGATCAATCATAGGCAAGAATTATTTGATTATTTTTATCATATACCTTTGAAATATCAATATAGAAGCATCATTTAAGATTTTGCTTGAAAAATCAACATTCTTTCGTTAATGTCTTAAAATCGTCTGCACTCTGAAATCTAGATTTTAGATTAATATTATCATTTAAGTGTTCATGCATGATTTTAAAAGAATCTTTTCATCACTATATTTTTTTATATTGACATAGAATTATTAATATGCTGTTAAATCATAAACATTTTTCATCTACGTTATAAAGTATTAAAAATTTCTGAAAAAAAAGAGAAAACTTTTAGTAATACAATTTTTTACTTCAAATCATATGTTTTCAATATTTTATTTAATTTTATTTTGACATTTAATTATTTTTAATTTTCCAATTTCAATTATTTTAAAGGCAAACATTTATTTTAATAAATAATATAATAGAAAAAACCATTAAAAAAATTACTATTTCTTCGTAAAATATGCTTCAGCTGTAATTCATTTCTTCCAATCCGTCTTATTAATACAAAATTCCTTCCTTTTACTTTTGTTTGAGACATTAAAATTTCAGCGATAAATGGTTTCATATTGCAAACCTTTTTTTTTTTTCGGTTTACTTCGCCACCACCTATCTTTTTCTTCCATGGCGTACAGCAGCTGTGATGAAAAAAAAAATCCTCATTTAAACCGACAGTTTGCCAGTCTATGAATTTTAAAGGTCAGTCCAAGCTTTTTTAATTATTTCTGCGAAACTTTTATGCAACCAACCAACCATAAGAGAATGAAAGTGAAAAAAGCGAAAAAAAAAGCGATTTTTTATGAGAGTGAGGTTTGGAATTTAAATTAATTACTCAGTTAATAAATAGAATTTTGAAATTCTGAGTATCAGGTGCATCAGGAGAGATATTGGGCTACTCTCAGAAAAATTTTGAGCTCCGTACGTACCGTAGTTTTCGCTAACTATCGCAGACACACACACACACACACACACAGAGCGATTTGTTATTTTATTAATAACTAGCTGACCCGCCCGGCGTTGCCCGGGTCCGTATTAACAATACTAAACGAACTTGAAATTTGTATGATTTTATCATTAACTGGAAGCATGCAGAAATGCATTGTCTGAAATACGTCGCAGCTGACTTTGTGAAAAATCGGTTTTAAAAACAACTAATATTAAGCTCTAAAATTACTTAAAATGAGCAATGAGAAACACGGGAGGGAACATGTATCCAACGATTGCGTTAGTTTCGTGTTAAAGTGTTGATATTTACCCGTAAAAATCACTATTAAATCACGTAACTAATTTTTTTTTTTCGCATAGAAATCCCAAGTGAAATTTTTTGAATCTCAAACTAATTATATCACTCTTAAATCCGACTATACCGTGAATGAAATCGATACGCGATGATAAAAGATTGGTATATAGTATTATAATTTCAGAGCCATTTAACAAAAGTATATATTTTTAATCAAAGCATGCGTAATCTTGACTCTGTGGGCAAATTCCTAACCGTAATGTTTTGTACCATAACCATAATCTGTCTGTAACCTAACTGCGACTTAACATTACACTACCGTAACTTAAATGTAACATAAATGTAACCTAGCCGTCACTTTGAAATATCAATATAGAAGCAAAGCATCATTTAAGATTTTGCTTGAAAAGTTAACATTCTTTCGTTAATGTCTTAAAATCGTCTGCACTCTGAAATCTAGATTTTAGACTAATATTTGTTATTTAAGTTTTCGCGCATGATTTTAAAAGAATGTTTTCATAAATATATTTTATATATTGACATAGAGTTATTAATATGTTGTTAAATTAAAAACATTTTTTTCATCTATATTATAAAGTATTAAAAA
The DNA here is from genome assembly GCA_964019185.1 of Maratus speculifer. NCBI lineage: Eukaryota > Metazoa > Arthropoda > Arachnida > Araneae > Salticidae > Maratus > Maratus speculifer. The sequence goes on from OZ025292.1 coordinate 459,101,316, forward strand.
GTTCTGTAAAAAAAGAAAACTTTTAGTAATACAATTTTTAGTTCAAATCAAATGTTTTCAATATTTTATTTAATTTTATTTTGACATTTAATTATTTCGAATTTATCAATTTCAATTATTTTAAAAGCAAACATTTTTTAAATATAAATAATATAATAGAAAAAAGACCATTTTAAAAAATTACTATTTCTTCGTAAAATACGCTTCAGCTGTAATTCATTTCTTTCAATTCGTCTTATTAATACAAAATCCCTTCCACATGCTTTTGTTTGGGACATTAAAATTTGAGCGATAAATGGTTTAATATTACAACCCTTTTTTCGGTTTACTTCACCATCACCTATCTTTTTCCTCCATGGTTTACAACCGCTGTGATAAAAAATGATCATTTAAACTGACAGTTTGTGAGTCTATGAATTTTAAAGGTCTGTTCCAGCTTTTTTAATTATTTATGCGAAAATTTTATGCAACCAACCAACCATAACTAAATGAAAGGAAAAAAAAGAAGAAAAAAGGCGATTTTTTATGAGAGTGATCTTTGGAATTTAATTAATTACTCAGTTAATAAATAGAATTTCGAAATTCTGAAGCTCAGGTGCATCAGGAGAGATATTGGGCTACTCTCATAAAAATTTTGAGCTTCGTACGTCCCATAGATTTTGCTAGCCATCGCAGACACACACACACACACACACACACACACACACACACACACACACACACACACACACACACACACGCAGACAGAGCGATTTGTTATTTTATTAGTATAGATTGTCAGGTGGAAAATTCTTTACTGTTTTTGATTTAAAAGATGCTTATTTACAACAACCTGTAGATAAGGAAAGTAGTAAAATTTTAACTATTAATACTCATAAAGGATTATTTAATGTTTTAAGATTAGCTTTTGGCGTAAAGTGTGCTCCTGGAATGTTCCAGAGAAAAATAGAGAATATATTAAAAAAATATGAGTATGTTGGTGTATTTTTAGATGATGTAATCATAAGTGCTAGGAATGAATCAGAACATTCTGAAAGAGTTGAAAGTGTTCTGAAATGCTTTTCTGAGCATGGTATAAGATTAAATAAGGAAAAGTTAAAATTTATGGTTTCAGAAGTTTGCTATTTAGGACATAAAATTTCTCAGGAAGGAATTAGACCTATTCCAGAAAAAGTTAATGCTATTTTGAATGCACCTATTCCAAATAATGTGTCACAGTTGCGTTCATTTTTAGGCTTAATTTCTTATTATAGAAACTTCCTACCTAATATTTCAGATGTCTTAGAACCTTTACATGAGATTATTAGATAATAATGTTAAGTGGACATGGTCAGAAAAGCATGATAATCGTTTAAGCTAACTGGGAGATAGCTAGTGGGAATTTCTCGCTCAGATAACCTTGTTGGTCATAACATCTGGTCTGTCATTTAGACAGCTCAACAGAATAGAATGCAGGGAAAGGAAATCCATAGAACAATGGGTACACTATTATTTTTAACACAATCAAACTGATTGGTAAATTTATCATACAAATTGAAAATTTCCAACTAAGCAAATAAAAAACTGCCTGTGCAAGTATCTGGGTTTGATTCCTGGCCTGGGCAATTTTTTTTTGCTCAGTTGGAAATGTTCTTATTAGTTTTGGCTATTTGTACTTTGCAGAAATTTATTATACTTGTCATGCTTATTTTATATAAAAGAATGGATAACTTGATTACTTAAAGAAAATTATGACATTATAAATTATATTAAATTGAAATATAATTTTCAAATGTTTTTTATGCCTGTACAAACTTACTGTACAATGATTTACAATTCTCAGAAATTAAACTTAGAAACAATTTTTTTTTTCCAATTTTTTCATAATGCAAAATACTTGTAGAAACCTTTTTTAATTATCTTTGATTTTAATTCCTTTATGTCATTTTAAACATCTAAGAAAATATTTTAATCAATAATTTAATCAAAAAAAAAATAAGTTAATTAAAATCCTGATTCAAATGCACATTTAAATCGACCAATTTAAATTACTGACACCCTACCCCTAAACAAATTTTATATACATCATTTAAAAGTAGACTTTATTTCTAATTGTTTAATACCAGTAATTTTCTTTTGCACTAATTTTCTGCAGAATTAGTAAGGGGTGTTTACTTTTTTCCCCCACTACTGTACATATTTGTAATCATAAAGAATATAGAATGATTTATCAGGCTTATAGCTAATGCCTTAAATTTAGTTTATCCATTTATAATGAAATTTTTTTAAATGCTTTGTTGTCATTGTCTGAGCGAAGCGAAGTCTTTATACTCAGAGATACGTAACGATATTAAAAGTCAAAAAAATTCTTTCGTCAAGCAAATCTCAAAAAGTACTTGTCGGATTTTGATTCTGTTTGTACCAATAGGTACCTATGAAGGTAATCTGGTGAATGCACTACATACGAAAAATTAGTTCCAAATAGTTTAAAAATTATATTAAAAAAACTGATAAAAAAGCACAATTTATTTGCATACGTCACAGAAATTTGGTGCGCGTGATTTTCACCAGCTGGATATTTTCATAGATAACCGAATCAGTACATGGAGTAAATAGATTTTTTGATCGCTAAAAGAATGTTTTATATATTTGCGTGTGAAAATTAGAAACAATTACGTTTTTAAATAAAAAAGTTTCTTTTATGACATCATTTTCCCTTTATATTTATTTTTATTGCATGTTTTCTTTTAACTTATATTTTGTTTGTGTGTGGAAGTCAATTTTGGTCACTAATTTTTCGGCACGGATACCACAAGCGCATCAGATTTGGCGCAATTTTTTTCAAAGCCCATTTGGCAAAAACTCCGTTTTCAAATAACGCTTACATACACATTTTTAAATAATTTTCTATTTTCAAAAAGAACTTACAGTAAATAAAATAATGATAATAATTAATAACTATAAAAAGAAATATTTTATATAATTAAAAAAAGGAAAAAAAAGTAAATAAACATTTTATGAGTAAATAAACAAAAAGCCGGGTTACCATCTGAGGTAAAATAATGCCATTTTGACGCCAATTATGTACCCTGGTGCATATGTGACATTTTTTCCCATTTTTCATCCATTTCCTGTTGGCATACAACTTTGAAATTTGGAATGTGTATGCATACCTGGGAGCAATACTGGAATTAGACATTGATTTTTTTTTAATTCGATCCAAAAAGGGGCAACGGGGGCTATTTTTTAAAGATTTATACTGCATAAAGGAGCCACTTACCTATTTTTATATACAAGAAGTAGTAAGTGGTATGTAAAAACAATTATAGTATACATAAATAAAATACTTGAGATAATATACTAGAGATATAAGCACCGGGTTTGGCGAGATATTTTATGCCAATTAGGCGAAAACATCGTTTTGATTACCAGATACATATAGCATGCTATAATAACACGTTATTTATTTATTTCAAAATGAAAAAAAGGAATAAACGAAACATTTTCTGGTATAAAAAAAAAAAGAAATAACAATCAATAAATGATAATATTTTTAGAACAAACAATTTATTATAACATTTATATGATAACCAGCATGCTAGGCAACTGAACGCCATTTTGGCACCAATTAGGTACCTCGGTGTGTATAGGGCATATATGTGCCGCATGAACGTTTACCAAGTGTGTTTTCATAGTCGCTTATATCTTTTTGCAACATAGCGCACCTTCCGAAGCCAAAACTACACACACAAAAAAAAAATCAATATTTGCAGTACTCTTTTTTTATGTAATGCACATTTTGTAATCAGTAGGCTCGATAATCAGACCTCGTTTTTTTGCTTTCAAAGATGATATTTCATACGACGTCTTTTTTGGATTCGTCGTTTTTCCCTATTTGATAGTATGCGTCTATTCGTTTTGTAATTTATTTTGTAAATTTGTTCTTTATTAACAGCGACATTTCGATTACCTATTTAAATAAAAATTCTTCTAAATACAAAGAATTTTGTTAAAATAAATAAATAAATGAAATGAGGACATCTATTGCTCAAAGCACAACTTTTTTCTCATTGAGTTAATAAAAATCAGTAAAAACATAATTTTTATAATAATAAAAAGGTGACTTATGTAATAACAGAGTCATATATTATGTACGTTATGGATTAAGTATGAATATTTCTCCACCATTTATAAATAATAATAATAAAATAAAATGCGGACATACCAAAGTCTATATTTGACTGAAAACAACAACCATTTTCTAAATGCTTTAAAAAGATGGCCAATGAAAAGTGATACTTCAAAAGTATTATGAAATTAGTTAAAAACCATTTATTTTAAACTAAATGAATAAAAGATTTATATTTTTAATGAAATAAATGGGATTTGAAAAGTTATTGGAAATTTATCACCATAGATGTATCAATATTACAATCAGTACTTTGTATGCAAAATGGAACAATACTTTTTGAACCCGAAAAATGGCCGTCGCTTTTTTTAAGGTTAAAAAGGAGGTTACGAAATATTCCTATACAGAGATGCCAAGCCCCCGCTTATTGCACAGCAGAATTTTCTTATAGGAAAAGTTTTTTTTTAAATTCGCAGAATGTCCCTATTTAATAAAAGATTTTCTGTATTAAAATACCGGTATCCAAAATGCCGATGACTTGGCAGCTCTGCCTATAACATTTTAATTAATCACGGTACTTTTTTTAATCGGATTCAAATTTAGTGAAGACAACGTTTTTTGGCCAAAAGCAGCTTTTTTCCACATGTGTAACTACGATACAATTCCTTGATGCTGAAATAAAATGTTTCGACTTATGCTATTATTGCTTCCTCTTATTTATTTATTTGAATTTTAAATAAGATGACTCAAAATCGTGTTTTTTAAATGTACGGAAAAAATGCATTTCGAGAGAGGGCGAAAAGAACAATATTTGGCGATTTATTACCTGCGTTTGGCTAAGTTTCTTACTACCTTGTATTTAATACTCTTCACAATACTTCGCTGTTATATGGACTTAGGCGCTTTTATAAAAAGTTTGACGTAGTTCGGGCTTAAGAAAGTGAGTATTTTACTGAATAATACAAATAAATGAAAAATGAATACTAAGAAATACTAATAAAAGAAAAATGATGCGTTATATTGATCTATGTATATTTAAAAATGCATCTGCTAGCACTATTTAGATAATTTATGTGTATATAATAGGAGATAAATAGCTTTTGATTCTGTATTTCTATGCTTTAAAGCATTAACGTTTGTGTGTTTTTCGTTATCATTGGGAGTACCTAGCCGATTTAAAAAATAATGTGGGCAAAAAATGTTGGTAACTATCTTTGCTGCAAAATATACTATATTTTGCGTACGAACAATAATCACCATCAATGCACGAGCAAAAAAAGTTCTAAAATTGAGAATTCTTTGATGTCAATATGACTAACAATTTAAAATCTTTTTTTTTTTTTTTTTTTTTTTTTTTTTTTTTTTTTTTTGGGTGGCAACTTTTAGGATATAATATTCTCGTTATGAACGATTTCTAAAACATTCGACAATTTAATTTCACAAATTAAACATTTTTTTTTTCTAGAAAAAGTTTTAAACCCAATTTATTGAGAATATTGCAATTTCTAGGATACTGTTGGGGTCAGAAACTATAACTTTGGCATCACAGTAACTTATAAGATGTAAGTGCTCGTTTAGGACAAATTTTTAAAAAAGGATTCCTTAACTCTTATTGACAATCTCATTGCATCCGTGGAAAACAGATATTCAACATTATAAACTATTCGGACGGATTTCACACCATATAAAATACACTCCATTCTCTTCAAACATAATAGTTTATGTTATTTATAGTTTCTCAAATCGGTGCGAAGCTTCATGTTTGCTCATGACATCATTTCAAAGAATTATATTTCCAATATAGGAAAATTTTCTGTATTACTTTTAACATTTTGCATATTTCCAATTTTATATCCATGCATGGTTTGCTTTTCTTTTATAAAAATAGTATATGCAACTTATATATAAGATTTTGTAATTCTATGATTCAATATGCTTATTTTCATCATGTTTTATCACAATGAATGACCAATTAAAGTTAACATCTCATTTTCTTTACTTGTCGCAAGCTATTAAATGTTTATTCTCAGCAATATCGCTCAGACTAATCCCTCTGAGGGAAGTCCTAGTTGTAAACATATATTTGTATATTTTTTTAAGATTTTAGCCTATCAGAAAGCAAGTGCAACGTTCTTTACAAAGTTCCATCTTTACATGCCAGAGTCAAACTGAGGTCAATAAATTAATATAAAAACTGAAAATCACATAAAATTCTTACACGGTTACAGTGCCCACATACAAGGGGGCTGTGCATATATAACTTTATCATTTTAAGAGGGAGATGGGGGGCTGGTATAAGATATCACTAAGGGGAGGAGAGGTTTGTCTTTTGTTACAGATATTATTTTTATCCAATCAAAATTTTTTATTTTTATTTGTAACATGGTATTTAGTTCAAAATAGTATGCTATCTTTTTTACTCTGTTAAATAATTTTAGAAAAATACAAAGTTATTATTAAAATCATTAAATTATTATAAAATTGTTTCATTCTGAAATATAGAATACCCCAACGTTTGACATTCCTATTCTTTTTCATATGTGTATGCATATATAATCACGGTCCAGAAACCACATGTGAAGTATATTTTAAATGAAACTTGAGTTTAAATAAAACCAAAAGAGAAAGGATGTCGCACTATGTAACAAAAAACTATAATAAAATTAGGGATGGGACGAATATTCGGCCACTATTCGGTATTTGGCCTATTCGGCCCTTTGGCCGAATATTTAGAGATATCTTGCTGAATATTGCTAAAATCTCGCCGAATAGTGAAAGATATCTTGCCAAATAAATTTCAGATGTAAAGAATTTCATTCTTTCAATTTTTTTTTCTCTAATCCAAATTGGCTACTTCATTTATGAAGTCATTCTCACTCTTACTTACAAAATATAGAGTTATTCAGATACTAAAAAATATACAGCCTTTTTGTATTTCCTATAAAAGTTAGTGATATTCTAGAAAATGCTGCCCAAGTTGGAGATTTAATTGTACAGGAAATGTGCTCATTAGAGAATGATATATTACTATTCAAGATATAAAAACACTGCCTTATTCTAAAACGCTCAAATATTTATTAATGTCTGCAAATTCCAAGCACATATAAAAAAGGCTCTTATGAAATTCATAACTTATTTTCTATAAAGTAAGAAATGAAAAAATTTATTCACTAGGTGTGTTAACAAAGATTCATTTTCATAATGTATCACCATTCCAAATACAAGGGTACATCTGAAAGCAGAACTGGTGTAAAACTCGATACACATTAGATGACACAACTTGCTTTATGAAGATGGTTTTATAAATATTTTAATATAAATTCTAAATACTCAACAAAATAATTTTTTCTTTCTATAGTTTTCACTTTTAAATAATTATTTGCATAATTACTGACTTAAATATGTAACATTATTATGTATATATTTTTAATTTAATCTTCCTTCATTCATGTTATCAATTTCTGTTCATCCTTTTAATGCTTGTTGAATAAGTGGAATATTGAAGTTGAATATTGTATGTGCTGATTCAAATGTCAAAGATTTTGTTAACATATGCATTCTACTTTAAGCATAATCTCTTGCTTTAACGTAATTTGTAATTTAAAGCTTGGCATCTGATTTCAGAACAGTCATTCTTACAAATTTGCTTATCACTAGGGACACTAACTCTAAATAATCAAATTTACTTCATTAAAGGTTATTTCAGAAAATATGTCCTTTGAGTTCTGAGAGAGAGAGAGATTAAGAATATTATTGATTTTGGATGCAAGAAGTATCAATTGATAGTAAAAGTGAAGTACATTCTTCATATTTTAATGGAAATATTTTCCCATCTTGATTTGCTGAAAATCAATTTGGTGTACATTAGAATAAAGGAAATATTGCAATTTCATAATTTTTTGTGTTAAAATAAGTTTTTCAAATTTAAAAATACATTTAAAAGCACATTTAAGAGTAATAATTATTTATGAGCTCATTTTTTTAAAATTATATATGATCAAAATTTATTTTCTTTATTGGGAAAAAAATTTTACTATTCGGCCGGCCGAATATTCAGTATTTGGCCTAAAATTTGGCCAAATATTCGGTATTCAGCTATTTGGCCAAATCACTATTCGTCCCATCCCTAAATAAAATACTTTTAAACAGCTATTTCTTTTAAGCGTTATTCGATATAAAGTAATAATTTATTGATTTTTCTTAATTTGAATCAAGACAGCATGCAAAAAAAGAAATGCAACCAATTTTGTAGATCACTCTTATGCAAAAGAAATAAATTCTAAAAATAAAAAACATTTTGATAACAATACCATGACGGCATGGGGATAAGGAGTCAAGGAATGATAATGTATGATATTAAAAGAGGGGGGGGGGTGAAAAATTAGGAAAAAGTTGATAACTTTATATTTGCACAGTCCCAAATAGTAAAAGTTTGTCAAGTTACAATTTCTGAACACTTTTGATTGCATCTCAAAAATAGTCATGAGACATTTAAAAAATACATTTTCAATGAAAAACCAGAAAAATTATGCTGGAGTACAGGTTATAAAGTATACAGCAAAATGGTTTGTAAGAAAGCATGAAACAAGATATATCAACAATGAGCCCATGAAGGATGAATAATACCTGCAGCCGATCCAGCAAAGAACTTGAGAAAGTGAGACTGACCGAAGTTGTTCTTCAACACCTGAAACAGAAGACACAAAATTTAAAACTAATCTTTATCACATTTGGGTCATAAACATATTTACACTATAGGGTCAAAGATGACTGGCCACTTTTGATTTTTGTTGTTTTCTTAATTATCTAAAAAAAAATACATGAGGAATTATCCTGAAAATCCAGGTGTGTAAACATAATAGTACAGGTCATATATCTCCGGGAAGATTTTTTCCTGGAACCCCATAGGAGATCATCAACAAATTAAAAAAAAACTAATATATTTTGGATAGCCCTCTCAGAACTAATGTAGCAAATATGTTCAAACTGTAGATTATGATTAAGTGGCTTATTGTGATAAACTTCATTTTTATGAGGATAGCATGTATACTCATAGAAATATTAAGGTTTTCATAAAAACAGTCCCAAATTTTACAATCTTTTTTTTTTTAATATGCAGAATTTTTAAATTAAAAAATGTTTTTTTAGAAAAACGAGCAAATAATATTGCACACAATACCCTGTAATCAGAATTAAAAAATAATTAAAAATTGTATAAATAATGAGTAGGTTTACTAAATAATTTTTCACTATGCATGCTTCAAAGCAATAAAAATCTATATTAATAACTTTTTTCCTAAAAATAACCCATGTAACCTAAAAAATATTACATGTAAAAACACTTCTAAAAATCAAAATGTTTGACAGCAAAGTATTTCTTTCATTATTAATAATTCTTTAAACACAACTGTGCAAAAGAGAAATACTTTATATAGCTGTAAATTATAGGATTTATACAAATAAAAAATTATAAATGTAATTTTGTGCCAAATTCTTCCCAAACTTTCCTAATTTCTTGCCATATATCTTGAGTAAATTATACAGTATTTCCTACTATTGATCCATACAAAAATAAAATTTAAAATTGTATACTTAGCTCTAAATTAATAAAGATCTAAAGCAAAAGAATATTAAATGCAAATTTTAACAGAAGTTAGATTCATTGTTGTAATTTTTGTGTGCTGTTTTTAGGAATTCATTCACCTGAAAAATCCTATTTATTTCATTGCTATGTTTGTTTCTCACAGAATTCATTCTCAGAAACTGTATAAGTTAAAGACTTGAAACTTTTCATACTTATAGCTGAATATCCCTAATTACAAAGTTTTTAAAGCTTTATTATTTTAATTAAATAAATTAATTTAATAATATTCGACCAGTTTCTCTTGGAATAGATTTCATCACCTTTATTTAATTTTACACAATTTTTGTAACCTTTTTTTTTTTTTTTTTTTTTTTTGTCATTTTAAAGGTAGAAAGTTGCAATAGTTACAAAATATTTTATTTATTTATTTTTTTTTAACTGAAAATTTTTTTAAATTGATATCTGATGAATTTGCTTATTTTTTTTAAAAAAGCTAAAATTAAAGCATGCAATAAATGTGTTTTTCATGTAACAAACATATGTTTTACAATTCCCTAAAAAACAGTCAGAGATCAAAGCAGGATTTATTTATTTATTTATTTATTTTTTTTTTTTTTAAGGTCCATTTTACAAAAAGTGAGTCATTTTTGTAGATTTATTTATATATTTGTGAAAAATACATTTTATAGCGAAATATGAAATCCAGCTACTTAAAGCTGAACCAAATATTAATTAATAACATTTTAAAGTCCTTTTGCTTTCTGGGGAACTTATTTACAATAATGCATTTTTTAAAAATCTAGAGCATAATCAAAATAATTAATGAAAATTATGTCTTGACTTTTATGCCTTTATGTTTAAAAATGAGTTAGTAAATGTGTCAAAGTTGTCAAAGTGAATAATAAACTTGAGAATCACTTTAAATAATAAAATTTGAATAAAAGGTCAAAATAATGATTAAAATAAACTGGTAAACATTAAAACAATGTATATATACAAGTAAAGAATAGCTTTATACATAAAGTAGAAGGGTTTTATCATTGCAAAAATAGGAGAGGGGGGATTATGATACTTGTACAAATTCTTAGACGTATACTAAAACATGCATTGAATTAGCATAATTTATTAATTTTTCTCTTTAAAGTGAATATTTTAAAGAAAAAATGCAATTTCCATCATTTATTTAATAAAAAAAGAATATATCTATAAATATTTACCTTTTAACTTTATTTAATAAAATTGTTTTTTTTTTTAGTTTTCCTTGTTTTTTACCCCTTATTTTCAAAAAGTCACAAACTGAGCCAAACTTAATATAATCAATTGAAAACGATACATTTTATCCACATCTTAATGGTTTAATTTAAGAACATTTAAAAATTGATGTACACCATTCCAACATGTAATATAACAAGAAAAAAATATTCAAAAATGAAGCTCTTTCTTCTGTTAGAATTTTGTATTACAATAGACTTCCTAAAATCCGCAAAACTTGGGACCAGAGGTTGTACAGATTTTAGAATGTTGCAGATTTCTGGTCACTGCATCGTTTACATTTTTTAAACAGTAATTTGAATGTAATTAACAATGCAACTGAAAAATATTATGAAGGCTTAGAATATTTTAAAAATGTAGATAATTTTCAAATGATTAAAATATTAAAAAGAAAGGTCAAGTTTCAGTCATTAATAATGTATGATTAAATAATCATTTTAAAGATTAAATGTATTTTTTTCTAAATTATTCAAAGAAACTCGCATCATAAAGGTACATTACTAATTCATATCAAAATACTAAAATAAGGAAGATTTATTTCAGGGTTACCCAGACTTAATAACTAAAAAAGCTTTATTAAAACATAAATATAGTTGGTAAAAAGATTGTGGTCACCAATGATATCAGCAATATCTTGAATTTTTTCAGAAATAAATTTATTCTTCCTTCATGAAAACACATGAAGTCAGTAACCTTAACAAAAATTACAAATTAAAATATACTTGGAATTGATATAAAGCTAAAAAAGTTAAATTTTGTCCCTCTATTTGTCCTGGATTTTTCATTGTTTACAAAGAAAATTAAGGGTGGATTTTAGGGAGTCTACTGTATTAGCTTTAAAAAAAAAAAAAAAAAAAAAAAAAAACTAAATGAACACTGCTTAAGTAATTTTATTATTGGAAATGGCACATAAAAACAGGACAAAAAGAAAATTTGACTTTAGTAACTTTTTTGATGAAATACTAGGGTGGGTTTTATTTAGAATACATTTTTTTTTTCTTTTAAGACAACACTACATATGCATAAATTTTAATAAATATTTTCCCTGCAGTTTTTTTTTTTCCTTTAAGTACTACACAGATAAATTAAAATAATGTTTACTTTATTAAAGAGAAAAGAATTAAATGTTGGGATAAAATGATTGAAATACGATATTTCAAATCTTTTATCCCAAAATTAATTTCTGATAGTCACTGAAATCCACTTTTACTTATGATATCTCATTTGCAGAATATCACCTAAAATTAGGGTCAAATTAATTCACCATGCCAGTACAGAAAATAGTTACTTAACTTAGTTTTAAACCTGTTCCAAAAATGAAAGTATCCTAACGGTAATATTAAAGCAGCAAGCAACAAGCAAAATTGAAAAAGTAAAAAACAACCTTTGTACATCGATATTTTTTACCCAATGCAAAATAAAAATAAATAAAAATATTGGTGTCAGGATCTGATAGCACCTATGCTAAAGAATGTAATGTCTACTCTTTCTCTATTTGAATATCTAGTATTGTATGGTTGTGTACAGAATTTCCAAGGTGACATTCCCTCTTCGTGGAAAGAGGAATTGCCAGCTAATCCTTTACAGGTGGTGTGTTAGAGAAAAGAGATAGCTGAGAGGCATGTCCATCTGTCAGTGAAGTATGCGGATGATGAACAGATTAGCAGCATGTCACTAAGAAAGAAAAGAATGGAGTATGTGTCCAATGAGGAGGCTCCAAAGGGGTTTATGTTGGGGAAAGCAGTGATTTGGAAAGGGCAAGTTTGCCTGAGATCAGTCATTCGGTACCTAGGTTTCGGACCTAGAGGTTGCGCTGTGTGGAAGAGCGTAAAGTGTGCGTTTTCTGGTGCGCAAAGGACACAGACGTCCTAGTGTTTAGTGCTCTGGGCTAAGAAGTGCAGGCCCAGTATACTTGTGTTGGGAGACTCAAGGTTGAGCTCCAAAAAAGTGAATTCAACTTGTATTGAGGGTGAGGTGGAAAGTGTAATTGGAATAGTACACAACCAATCTTTACGGTATCTAATTTAATGTTGAACCGGATCACCTATATCCGAGTAGTAGTTGTATATATTTGTAAATAGCGTATTTTGTGTGTACATATATTCTTAATAAACTGATAATTCGGTTACTAGCATAAGTCTTCCTTTACACCAATCTCACAGTGGGTGACCGATATCACCTAGTAATATCGGTGGTGGCAGCTATATCTACCACGGACATTCTTCAAAGTTGTGTGGACTGAGGGGAACGTCCGACAATTGGGTACTACTCTCTTATCCCGTGGACCAAAATACTATTGCCAAACTACAAGATTAGATGCCAAAAATGGATGATCATGAATGTAAATTCAATGACATTAAATACAGTATATGTGTTTAAAACGTCATTAAGTGATTTTTATTTCAACTTTTTATTTGTATTAATATTCTATTAATTATCAGTTTTGTTTTGTTTTATTATTATTTAAAATAAAAATTACATCAGTATGTATAATTTGGCTATTAGTTTGGCGATTTGTATAATTTGGCAAAATCAGTTGACGGGATAACAGAGTAGTACCAAATACTGAAATACAAACTAAATAAATAAAAAAAAAATCTTTTATAGAATTGAGCAGGGGGTTTCCTCTTTACTTAGAGAAAATTATTTAAATGTATGAAATTTTAAACAGGATATTTAAAAAGCATTAAACAATTATTATTATTTTGCATCAGATAGCTGAGTTTTATCTCTAATAAGGCCATTTTGTACTTTTTTGATTTTGATAGCAAATTTTTTAATTTCCATGTCTTTCACTTTTGAAAAAAAAAGTCCCAAAAGTGAAAGACATCAAAATTATAGAATTGTCTTGGACAAATATTAAGAAAGATATAAAAAAATGTATGTTCAATGAGCAACACTGATACGAAAGAGACAATATGTACCATCTTGTAGAACTCGAAGGATGCGAATTGGAAGGCCCCGTAAGGAAAGATCCGGACCATCTGGGCACCATTGCCTTTGTACAGGCCCAGGAAGCTCTCTTTCTGGACAATGCCCTTGAGTCCAGAAAACACACCTGTAAAAAGACACCATTCACTTAATCACGATAAAGGTACAAGGTATATAAAATATTTTATTACTAAAGGATACTTTTCTAGGGGAAGCAGAGCCATAACAGCTTGGGAGAAAATATAAAAACAAAAGATACGAATGTTATATTCTAATAAGTTAAAAGGAAAAAGCATCATTCCATGAACAGAACAATTTACTGCAGTCATTTTAGTAATATAACACTAAAAAATATTCAAATGTAAAATTAACATGATTGTCAATAAAACCTATCTAAGGGTCCATTTAGATGAAAATTTCCTAAAAAATGATAATGAATGGCTACTAGTTTGGCGATTTGTGTAATTTGGCAAAATTTGTCGACAGGATAACCAAGTAGTACTATTTTTTTTAATTAACACCTAACCCCCCCCCCCCCTCCAATGTCTAAATACATAATATGATAATTGTAATTCCCTGAACATTTAATATTTTAAATATCGTCTATCTAAATTAAAATACTCATCTTATGATGGTGACAATAATTAATTTAAACAACGAAATTTAATTACAGGGTTCATACATTTTCCAAGAAAAAATCCCGTGATGTATTTTCCAGGATGTACATATTTTTCATATTAACAATTTGATAATACATATGATAATAAAGCATGCAAACAAGTAACAATTGCCCCCAATTTCCCAGAATAGACTCATTTTGGCAGGTTTTCCCAGGTTTGGGAAATTTTTTGTATTATCCCCTGATTTTTACAACCTAAAATTCATCCCCTGATTTTCCCAGGAATCCCATATTAATCTGATGAGTATGAACCCTGAATTATTAATATCTTAAAAGTTAAATTTATCTGCAAATATTTATTTTGTTTCACATGCTTTTAGTATTAATTACAATTTATTATGGAAAACCACAAAAACAATGTTCTAATATTTTTTCCCATCACAGGAACAGAGGGTGTCTAATTTATTTCTGTTATTGACAGTTAAACTTAGGTTCACATTGTAAAATGAGAATGGTTAAGTATTGTTGAGTGTTTAATATAATATTGAAAAACACCTCAACTAGCATATAAAAATTATGCATATTAATTCTTCAAGAAATTCATTAAGTGTGTTTATTAATTAAATTACCATTTTGAACCTTTGAAGAATATTCAAGTGATCTACATTTGCCTGGACTGGATCAGGGGCGTAGGAAAGGGGGGGGCTCAGGGGGCTCAAGCCCCCCCATTGGATTTTATCAGAAGCTTAATTAGGCAAAAAAATTTCATTTAATAAACGCATTCAAATTATTTCGTGATAATGAAAATTTTAAATATTTCAAATTCTGTTGCTTAAACTTATGTAAAATAATAAATATGCTTAAGCTCATCTATAATCTGAAATTTCTAATAGGTTTAAATTTGTATTGTTAATTTGTTAAAATTCACAAAAATAATAAATTTGAAACATTCTAGGAAGTTTGAACAAGCTAATCTGCAATATTCAATAGAGATCAATTTCATTAAGTTTGAGTATGTTAAAGAAGGAGGAAAGGGGGGGGGGGCTAAAAGCATATTATAGTAGAATAATAGAACTGTTAGAAGCAACATTTGTAATAGGAAAAAAAATAGATAAAGCTTTATTTTTATATACTCCTCTGGGAACGGCAGTGCTTCAAACTCCCGGAGAAATGTAGTAAATTTCCTTCAGGATTTGCAATCCTTTTTTAACAATATTGCCGCGCTCGAAGAACACGTGTCCAGCAAGAGGGGGAAATTTTAGTGGCACGTCATTGGTCGAATTAAAACTTATTGCTAGCAGTGGATTGCGTCATTCCCCTGATATTTTGTGAATAGAACAGAATTTCTTCGGAGAAGATTGTTTCAAAATCATTTTGATTTTGCGTTATCCTTGCGTGTTATGATTTGTTAAGGTTTAGTTGAATTTTATCGCCCTAGGCAGCAGTTTATGTGAACGTTATATACGATACATAACAAAAATAAAATTGCACTATGAATTCTCGTAAAAGACCGAAAAAAACATTGTTGAGTTTTTCTCTTCTAAAGTTCCAAAAAGAACGGAAGATTCTGAAGTCATAGAAGAAAAACGTGAAGAATCAAGTTCTGCAGTTAAAAATGAAAAAACTGAAGAATTCAAAATATGATTGACCGTTTTGAAAATCATAAGAATATAGTTACTAGCTTATACACAATACTGCCAAAATACATAGAAAAATCTTCAGTAGAAAATATCATGCAATGTGCTGAATTTTATTTTTCTGATATAAAAAGTTTTCCGAATATTTTACAAGCTGAAATTGAAATGTGGTTCGAAAAATGGTTGTCGTTAGACAAAGAAGAAAGGCCAAGCACTGCGATAGAGTCATTATCAAAATGTAATGCGAATGTTTACCCCAACATCCAAAAATTGTTAAAAGTATTATCAACGCTTCCAGTATCAACAGCCACTCCAGAAAGAACATTTTCCACATTGAGACAGTTAAAAACTTACCTTAGGAACAGTATGTCAAATTCTCGGCTTTCTGGACTTGCACTGATGAACATTCATCAAGAAATAAAACTAAATGCTGAATCCATTTTGAACACAATGGCTTCGAACCGCACTTACCTTGTATTATGACGACAAAATTTGTAAGTATATATATATTTATTTTTCTAAGCACTGTATTTTATCGAAGAAACGCCGCATTCGTCATAATCACTATACTCGTCAAAACTGACACCCCCCCCCCCCCACCCTCAATAACCTTTAACTATTGTAATCGCTTAACTCATATGAATGCTTCTTTTGTGGACAGCGTTGCATTGATCTGACTTCAATTAACGTTTTCTGAATAATGTAGAGGAAGAGATGTCTTATAATTTGAGTTATCTATAACTATTTTTAAAATATTTAAATCAAATTTTAAATATTTTAATGTAATTTTTAGACGTCAGTTGGTATTCAAACTATTCCAGGAAAGGTGAAATATTTGTCATCACGTGGCTGGAATCGCATTTAACTCAATAAATAACTTATTCAGGGGTGATTGTGGTCCGGGTATTCCCTGGAATTCCGGGTTTTTCGATCGATCTTCCAGGTTTATAATATCGTTACTTTTAGTGGAAAATTCAGATATATAAAAAGTTCGCGAATTTCGAAAAAAAGCGCTGAAAAACGTAAATTGCTCAAAAATTAATAAAAAAAACAAATTTCTCTAAAGAATCGCGTAGTAAAAACGCAAGTTTGTAAAAAAAAATCGTGAAAAAAAATAAATTTCATCAAAAAATCACGAAAAAGCGGCTAATTTCGTCTTATAAGCGCGAAAAAACAGCCATTTTTTTAGAAGATTACGAGAAAACGGCTAATTTGTGTAATAAAATGAGAAAAAAAAATCAATTTTGTCAAGAAAGCGTGAAAAAACGGCAAATTTCGCGAAAAGATCGAGAAAAAACGACTAATTTCTTCGAATATTGCAAAAAACGACCGATTTCGTCAAAAGATCGAGAAAAAACTACCGATTTCGTAAAAAGATCGAGTAAAAGCAGAAGCAAACGTCACATTTGAAAAAAAATAAAACAAACTTTCAAACTAGTAAACGCCGCTTTAAGTAATGTGCATACACATATTTTTAATTGTGAATAAATATTTTTATTATTCTACATAATTACTAATTGAGACGTTTTATCCTTTATAGATTTTCTCAGTTTTGTAGTTATTTTGTGCGTATTGAGTTAGAAATTATTTGAGCCCCCCCCATAATTTTTAAATTGCTACGCCACTGGACTGGATAACATGTAATTAACACTGTTAAGCTTTTCTACTAAGCTAAATGTTCTACTTCATCAAAACCTGATTTATCTTCCCTAAACTCTAGTCCATCAGGGTTAAGCTAACAAGAATTAATTCAAAGCAAGCTCATCAGCCTATTAAAAGTATTATCATAGCACATTACAAAGTAGGAGATCTACAAGTTAATAGATTGACACTAACACACAACAAAATAAGTGCATTCTGTAAAAAAAAAAAAAAAAAAAAAAAAAAAAAAATGTACAAAAAAAAACTTTTGTATAATTTTAATAGAATTCCCAATATAAATACAGAACAGTCATTATATAAACTTTACTTTTAAATACACAGAGCCTAGTTGTTTTGTACCGACTGGTATTATAAACAACAAGCTAATGCACAAAGCACATATACCAAGCTTGCAGGAAACAAAATATAAATTAACAGGCATAAAACAAAAAGTTCATTGGTACTACTTAGTCATCCCGTCAAGCAATGTCGCCAAATTATATGAATCACCAATCTATTTGCCAAAATATATAGAAATAGTTTTTATTTTAAACAACAAAAGAACAAATAAATTTATAAAAATACAAATTAAACATCAAATTAAAAATCGATGGTGTAAGAAGTATGTGTAACTTTTTTATTTTGTTTACTGAATGTGACATTTCAAATCAGCCAATTTTGGCATTTAACCTTACATTTTCGCTATACAGTTGAACCTCGAAAATCCGGACCTCCAAATTCCGGAAATCTCTAAAATCCGGACATTTTTCCGATTTCAGTTTTATTAATTTTTAATAAGATATAGCTGTAATTTTCATCAACTGCAGTTAAATTCTGATAACTATACTAAAAAAATATATATATATAGATGTATTCTGGTTAATATTGTAATGACTTGCCGTTAATTAAAGACTTTATTATTACAAAAATTTAAAAGTTAAAAAGCGTTCAACAAAATTTACAGTAATGAATCATGAAGAAATGAACGAATCGTTGAATTAATCATGAATTTTGATATTTGAAAAAATTTGCGTTAAAAAAAAAAAAAAAAAAAAAAAAAAAAAAAAAAACAAATTCTGCAGAAAAAACGGAGAAATTTGTAAAAAAAGAAAGCCAAGACAAGTATGAAATCAATTAAAAAATCTTGAAAAAACGCACATTTCATCAAAGATTCATGATTCATTCATTTCATAATGATTCGTCTCACTCTCAATCGCCTTTGAGAATCGGGAGGGAGGGCGCTTTCTCGGTATTTTTTGAAAATTTCAAATTCTTTATAAAGTGGGGAGGGGGCGTTTGATCGGGAAGAGTGGATTAACGGGATTTTACGGTATTATATAGCCATAAAAAAGATTTTTTAATATATCTCCAAAATCCGGAAAAATCGAAAATCCGGAATCGCCGCGGTCCCGACGGTTCTGGATTTTCGAGGTTCAACTGTAGTTTTTTTCGGTCGACAGGATAATCAAGAAGTACCATTTATTTTAACACTGTCTTGCGTCTATCTTAGCTTCCAAACTAATATTAACAGCAAGTGGTGTTTAACAGAAAAATAAGAAAAAAAAAACTGAAATAAAGATGCATGAATTGAATACTTACCTAAATGCTTGTAATGATGATTGTGAGCTTGGAGCAGAATTTTGATTCGGTCTAGTGGGGCCACGGTGGTCTTGGCACACATTCCAGCAACACCTTACCAATAAATAATACACAGTCAGTGTGATCTCAGAATTTAATCAATACACAGTTAATAAACAGAAACAACTGGAAATTTTAACTTCAAACTACTGAAGCTATCTAGCTATTCTCACATGTTAATAGTATAAATTTCCCAAATGGATGAAAAAAGTCTGGACCAGAATTCCAACCAGGGATGTATTGGCTGAAGCTGCCAATGTTCTTCTAACTGAGCAATCCCAGACACGAACACTGGAGGACTTATTTCACCCAAATAACCTTAGCGACCACATAATCAGCTCAATAAATTGAAGAACAATATATGGAAAACGTTGCATACAAATTCACATTAGATTAATTTATCACATGATTTTTCAATTGGTAAATCAATTATAAAAGTGTAAATTTTCCAAATGGGTGAAAAAAGTCTGGACCAGGATTCAAACCACAGATGCATACTAGGAAAATTTACACCGTTATAATTGATTTACCAATTGAATAGTCGTGTTTAAAATTAATCTAATGCTGTCACATGATCAACTGAATTCAATGGTTTTCACAGCAATTTCATCATATATGTGAGAAGGATTTTTTTTTTTTTTTTTCATCATATGATTAAATCCTTGAAGCATAGAACCCTGTTTTTCAATTTTTACAAAAATTTATAGCAGGCAAATTTTACGCATTCAATTATATAGAAGAGCCCAATTTTAATTTTTCCCTTTTTTTATTTATTTATTTTCTTGTACTATTTTGGTGTTATTGGCAAAATTAATTACATATTTGATAAAATCGTTTTTCATTTCAAAGATGTAGCTTGTGAATAAAAATATTTAAAAGAAAAGCCAAACGATTTTTAACATTATATTCATAAGTCTTTATGTAGAATTAAGATAAATAATATATTTTAACAAGGCATGTAAACATTATAATTTTTGAAATGAATAGAGACATCTTTTATACATTTATTATTTTATTAAATTCTCAATCGAGCAAAGAACCTTAAATGCCAGTGGGTTCTGACTTATGCATAGCAATTGCCCCGGGTCGCCCATGACAGTAAAATCAGGATTTGCATCATGCTTAAAATAAGCAGAAAATGACTGAAATTCATACATTTTCAAACAGTTACTGCTTCCAATACTCCCTACACCCATGCAAAAAACTAACTATATCATTAGAAATCTAATGATTCAAATTTTATTATAATAGCTCAATATTCTATTGTTTTCAAAAGAAATTCTTTATTAATGTTTCCTCTTAACATGACAAGTTAAAATCATTAAATAGGACCGATTTTGAGTCTTTCTATTATAGACATGTTATAATGTACATAAATAATCAAAGTAAAAGTTTACAGAGAAATACTTGAGTTAACGAATCATCATTTTTCTCTACTATTACCAAACTAGCATATTTTACAGTCAAAGTTCTATAATCTGCACAAGTTTGGGACAGAGGTTGTGCAGATTATGGAATATCGTGGATTATAGAGTATTATGGATTATACGTCATTTGATTATTCCTAGACAGCATTCTAATTCTTAAATCAATATAATATGAAATATAGTAATTAATTTCATGTGCTATCTCAAAAAATTTATTTTTAAAGTACAGTTTGATAATAAAATAAAATAAAACTTATATTTAAAAAAAAAAAATAGATATCTTTTTTCCACTTTTTCATAATTTGTTTAAAAAATCATTTTTGGTTCACGAATTTGTAAATTTTTCTTAACTGTTTACATTTGTAAAGTAACGCAAATTATAGAAAATTACAGATTATGGTGCGCGGGTTATCGATCCTTGACTGTATTAAAGGTGTTGCCACCTTTTTGGAATATCCTGTATACAGATGTCAGCAGTACAAAGTACAAAATTTATGCATACATACAATATATATGAAGCTTAGTACTAGTCACTTCCACATCATTCATAAAAAAAAAAATTCTATGATAAATAGGAACCCCCACCCCCCCTAGTCTGGCTTTGGTGAACCTATTAGTAATCTGACAGCAGTTATGATAGAATCAGCTGTTTGTTTACAAAGGAAGAACTGTTCACTGCCTAAGTAAGTACTATTAAAATAAACGAAACTTAACAAACAAAATTAAAAACAATGAAAACATTGAGATGAAAATAAGAGATGATACCTTAAAAGCAATAACATAGTTTTGTTTCTTTTCAATCTTCATCCAAAAGAAAAACAAAAACACTCAGCAGTTACATAGAAAAATATTACAACAGTGGAATCAAAACAATTCATATTGGCACTTTGTTCCTCAGTACATAAATTTTGGATATGATTTGAATAGACTCTTGTTGTTTCAAGGATGTTGATAAATATCGTGTCATTCATACAAATTTATTTTTTGTTGAATCGGAATAGAGTTTTAAAAAATTCATCGGCGTTTGAAGGATTGAAATGAAAAAGACAATGGTGAATGACATTTTAACAATTATTTGTGCTCAAAAACTTACCTCCTACCAGAAAAGACTTGGAAATACTGCTGAAATTAGTAATCTGACAGATGTTATGATAAAATCAGCTGTTTGTTTACAAGGAAAACTGTCGAAGTAATAACAGAATAATTAATAACTAATAAACAAATTTTAAGAACGACCAGTGGTGACCATCTCCCCCCCCCCCCCCCCCAAAAAAAAAAAAAAATATCTCCACACTTTAACATTGATCCCTCTCCCCTCCTAAACAAAATATGAATTGTAATATATATATATATTCTACTTATAATCTATTGCATCTTCAAAAGATAGCGAGTTCAGCATAACAGAATGAATTCTTATTGCCCTTATCTAGAATTAAAAAAAAAGAAAATACAGGAACATTTTCTGGAAATTAAATGTTGAAAAAATTTAAAAGTGATATGAAAAAATCAAGAATATTTTTAATACTAAAAAAGGGGGAAATATTAAGAATTTAAAAATCCCCCCCAAAAAATGTACTTTTTCTCAAATTCCCCCCCCCCCCCCCCAAAACTAAATTGTATGATGCATTTTGCGTCACCAAACCCCTCTCTGGGCACCCCTGAGAACGACAAAACTATTGAAAGAAAATAAGAGATGATACTTCAGATGTAATAACACAAACCTGTTGTTTCTTTTCAATCTTCATCCAAAAGAAAAACAAAAACCACTCGGCAGTACATAGGAAAATATAAAAACAACAGGATCAAAACAATTCATATTGACAGTTTGTTCCACAGTACATAAATTTCAGAAACGATTTGAAAAGAATGCTGTTTTTTCAAGGATGTTGGCAAAAATCGTTTGGCAAACAAAAAATTTTGTTTGTTGATGAATCCAAATAGTTTTTAAAAAAATCATCAGCGTTTGAAAAATGAAATGAAAAAGATGACATTTTAGCAATTATTTTTTCTCCTAAATTAAAACTTACCTCCTGCCAGAAAAGATTTGGAAAAAGAGCTAAAATTAATGGCTAAAAAAGAATTCGATTTTTTTTTTTTTTTTTTTTTATCTTGGTCATTTTCAATGTAGGTTATCGGAAGGCAGTAAATAAGACTTTTTTTATATTTATTATTTTCACACTTTTATTAAATTCTCAATCGAGTAAAGACCTTCGAATGCTGGTGAGCACATTAGTAATTTGACAGCTGTTATGATAGAATCAGCTGTTTGTTTACAAAGGAAGTTCTGCTCATTACCGAAGTAATTTAACAAAATAATAAAGAACTAATAAAAGAATTTAAGAACGGTGAAAACATTGTAATGAAAATAAGAGATGGTATTTCAGAAGTAGTAACACGGTCCTGTTGTTTATTTTCAATTTTCATCCAAAAGAAAAACAATGATACTCAGCAATACATAGGAAAATATTACCAAGATGGAATCAAAATAATTCATATTGAATAATAATAATACAGCTTGTTCCTCAGCATATAAATTTCGGAAACAATTTGAACAGAATGTTGTTGTTTCAAGGATTTTGACAAACATCGTTTAGCAAACAACAAATTTTATTTGTTGTTGAATCGAAATAGAGTTTTAAAAAATTCATTAGGCGTTTGAAAGATGAAAATGATATTTTAGCAATTATTTGTTCTTTAAAAAGAAAAGAAATAAAACTTACCTACTGCCAGAAAAGTCTAGGAAAAACTGCAAAAATTAGAAATCTGACAGCTCGTACGAAAGGATCAGCTGTTTGTTTACAAAGGAAGAACTGTTCACTGCCGAAGTAATAACAAAATAATCAAGAACTAATAATCGAATTTAAGAACTACAAATACATTGAAATGAAAATACGAAATGATACCTCTGAAGCAATAACATAGTCTTGTTTCTTTTCAATCTTCATCCAAAAGAAAAACAAAGACACTCAGCAGTACATAGGAAAATATATTACCAGAATGGAATCAAAACAATCTATATTGACAGCTTGTTCCAATAAATTCGGAAACAATTTGAATAGATTGTTATTTCAAGGATTTTGACAAAAATCGTTTGGCAAACAAATTTTGTTTGTTGATGAATCGAAATAGAGTTTTAAAAAAAATTCATCGGCGTTTGAAAGATGAAATTAAAAAGATGACATTTTAGCAATTATTTGTTCTAAAAAAAAAAAAAAAAAAAAACCTTACCTTTTGCCAGAAAAGACTTGGAAAAAGGGCTGAAATTAGTGTCTAAAAAGGAATTAGATTTTTTTTTTTTTTTTTATTAGTCTTGGTCATTTTCGATGTAGATTATCGGAGAGCAGTAAATATCAGGGCTTGAATTTCAGGGCGGGATGGCGGGATTCGTGTCCAACATTTTAAAATCCCGCCAATAAAAATAAAGTTGGCGGGAGGCTCCCGTCCAAAAAAATTTTCATTTTGGAAACTACGATCAACTCCCATGATCGTTTTGCGAATTATGATATTTTCTTGCGATTGATTGACACATTTTGACGATTTTTTAACGCGAAAGATCGTTAAAATTCACGATTTTTTCTGCGACCGATCGACAAATTTCCCAAATTTTTTCCTGTGATCTATTGACACGTTTCGTACTATTTTCTGCAGCAAAAAAGATTTAGTTTCGAATTCAAGGGTGATTCTTGTCCGAAATATCCGATAATTTGAAATTGGGTTATCAGTTCCGCATAGTTGCCAACTTGTACGGTTTTACTCTGAAAAAACAATCGCGGAGAAATTCAAATTTCGTGAAAGGATCTCTGACACAGCACACATTTCATCAACGTTTTTTTCAACGAGCTTTGTCAAGTGATCGCTGAAAAATGCGAATTTCCTGTACGGATCGTGGAAAAAACGGCAATTTCACTAAATGTTTCAGATAAAACATGATTTTATCTGAAGACAGTGGAAAAACGTCGATTTCGTCTAAAGATTGCGGATATAAAGCCGATTTCGATAAAAGATCGCGAAAAAAACCCGCCGTTTTCGATAAAAGATAGCTTAAAAATATTTTGTCTAAATAGCATTGAAAAAAAAACGGCGATTTCATCAAAAGATCCCGAAATAAATGCCGATTTTGTGAAAAGATCGCGGGGATAAAACGTCATTTTCGAGAAAAGATTGCGTAAAAATGCTAATTTTCTCTAAAGATCGTCGAAAAAAAATGCCAATTTCATTTTAAAAAAAAAAGGAAAACCGCCGATTTTGTCAAAATATCGCGGAGAAACCGCCGATTTCAACAAAAGATAGCAATAAATCGCCGATTTTACTAAATATCGCATATAAATGGCTGATTTCGTCTGAAGATCGCAGGAAAACGCCGCTTTCATCTGAAGACCATGGATAACCTCCCCTCCTCGCGGGGGATAGGGGAACTCGCAAAATTAATGAATGCGAATATTGTCACAGTATCACGAAAAAAAAAAAAAAAAAAAAAAGGCAAATTTCGACAGAGTGTCGTAAAATAGACTTGTGAATTTCATTAAAAAAAAGTCGCAAAGAACATGAATTGTGTCAAAGGGTTGAACAACAAACGTGAATTTAATCAAAAAGCCACTAAAAAATGTTAATTTTATCAACGAAGTGTGAAAAAGAGATGAATTTCATCAAAAGGTTGCGGAATAAATTTGAATATAGTCAAAGGGCCGCTAAAACACAAATTTCGTCAAGAAATAAAAAGAAAAAAAATAACTTTTGTCTGAGGGTTGCGGAAAATGCAGCCGTCTCCTTAGAAAACAGCACTCATACAAACATGTATGTTTATTATTATATGTATAGATTTAATCGGAAATAATATTAAACTAACTTTTGTAAAATTGGATGTAACCCGAACCCAACTTGCGGGAATCTACATTCAATCTAAAATCGAGCAGAACCAAAAACAGAGGTTACTAGACCTGTAACACAAATACTTAGTTCCGGCAGGGAATTTACCCCCTGTAAAGAATAGGCTGTATAAAATATTGACCTCTTTTTTAAAAAACATTTTACATGATTATTCTCAGTTAAAAATTGCTTCAGTAGTATTGTCATGTCTGAATTCTTATAATTCTTTAAATGGTACATAAAATAATAATGCGTTTTAAAGATTTTTTTCTCCCTCCCAAACTTATAAACTCCCCTCCATTTATAAATGTTGGGAGGGAGACTCCCCTCCTCGGAAAAATCTAATTTCAAGCCCTGAAATATACTTTTTATATATATATTTATTATTTTCACACTTTTATTAAATTCATCATCGAGTAAAGTCCTTTGAATGTTGGTGTGCATATTAGTAATCTGACAGCTGTTATGATAGAATCAGCTGTTTGTTTACAAAGGAAGAAGTGCTCATTGCCGAAGTAATAACAGAATAATCAAGAACTAATAAACGAATTAAAGAACGACGAAAATATTGAAATGGAAATAAGACATGATATCTCTAACACAGTCATATTGTTTATTTTCGATCTTCATCCAAAAGAAAAACAGACATTCAGCAGTTACATAGAAAAATATTACCAAGATGGAATCAAAATAATTCATATTGACAGCTTGTTTCACAGTATATAAATTTCAGAAACGATTTGAAAAGTATGTTTTTTTTTTTTTTTTTTTTTCAAGGATGTTTACAAACATTGTGTCATTCAACAAATTTATTTGTTGTTGAATGGAAATCGAATTTTTAAAAAATCCAACGGCTTTTGAAAAATGAAATGAAAACGATGATATTTTAGCAATTATTTATTCTCCAAAAGAAAGAAAAACTTACCTCCTGCCAGAAAAGACTTGGAAAAAGTGCTGAAATTAGTATCTAAAAAGGAATTCGATTTTTTTTCGGTCTTGGTCATTTTCGATGTAGGTTATCAGAAGGCAGTAGATAGATAGATCCACATTCACCACGATGAACTTGGCAGGCAGACGACACGTAAAGCAAAAATCAGATTCATTAGTCTAACGGTAAAAACCAGTTCTTAATAATTTGAGAGTATCCGTAGGACATTGCAACTGACGAGAGACAACATAGCTTTAGCCTTGCCATTCCATTCCATCCTCAGAATGAATTACTAAACATTACGTCAGCATTACCTCACTCCTCGAAGCCATGTTTTTAGGTTTGCCACCGAACTATTTATTTCATCGCCAAATTTGGCTGACAACAAAAGCGATAAGTCGCGCCATCCTAATGTCTCGGTTGTATTGGAACAGATTGTACTTATGGATTTAATTTTAATTATCAATGTCTATGTCAGCTTATACGATGGTGGGGATTTTGTATTCCTTGAAAGAATTTATTTTTGCATTTTGATGAATCATTTTATAATGAATGGGTGTTTTGTTTATAGAAAAGACTGTGACCAGGATATTTCTGGCTCCGATGGGGGGGGGGGGGGGGGGGGCATTGTAGAATTCCAGGCGGGAAATTGCCCATTTTGGTCATTGGAAACACAAAATCTCAAATTTTCCAGGGGGGGGGAGACTTTTCAATGCTCCGAGAAGGAATGTACCCCCTACACGGCCACCTCCTGAACAATTGAATTCCTGAATCTTGAATTCAACACTGTCAGGAAGGATTCCTGACCAGGGTCTGGGACCAGGGTGTGCGAAGTGAAAACTACGCCCGGGGCAAAGTTTCAGTTTAGCGCCCCCTCCCCGAACTTTTTCTTGTGACAGCCCAAAAATGACGTTGGTAGTATAAATTTGGCGCCCCTTAAATTTTCGCACTTGGAACGACCGCCCCCTTTCGTATTGCGCTGTCTGTAACTCCCGGGGGGGGGGGGGGCATATTCAGGGCCTAACTATCGCACGGGCACGAAATTTCTGAGGGACACAAAATTTATCATACATTTATATAAATTTACATTTCAAAACTAATAATTGTAAAAAAAAAAAAAAAAAAATTGCGATATTTGAGATATTAATAGGATGAAATGACAAAAATATATCCCATTATATGGTTTAAAATGCATTTCAATAAATTATAATAAGAATTTTTAAAATTTTATTCCTGGAACTGTTTTTTAATTTTTCGGAAAATTTAATTTTTTTGAATACACACTTAAGGGACTAATTAAAAAAAGTAATAAAATGAAAAATAAATAAACTTATTATCAGTAAATTAACTAATCTAAGGGAGCACGAAAAATATAAAGTGCACTGGGCACAAAAACTTGTTAATCGGGCCCTGGGCATTTTAGAGTTCCAGTGGGAAAATTACACTTTTTGACTATTGAAAACAGAAAATCTCACATTTTCCGGGGGGGGGAGACATTTTATTCATTGCTCCGGGTGGAGATGTCCCCTGCAGGCCACGACCGAATTCAACACTATCGGTGACAAACATTACAAAATTGAATATCGTTAGTGAGACGCATTTATTAACCTTGTTCGGCACATACTTAATCTTAATTCCAAGCTTGCAAGCGAGGCCAATAATATTTTAATAAAAGTTTTCTTTTACATTGAAAGCTTAAGGGTCCTGTCCCTGCCCGCGAAGACACTCGTCAGCTAATGCTAATCCTATGGAGAGGCACTTTTCTAATAACTCTTTCGTAATTTAACATTTTTAAGTATTTTTGTTTGTAATGGATAGCTGAGGTCCCTCTCAAGATCGGTCCTTGATTACTTTTTCGATTTTGGTTAAAGTTTTTTATAAAGTTATTTTCACTTTCTGAACCGGTTCTGAAAATGAAAGTAACTTTATAAAAAATATGCCACTGCTCCTCCCCCCTTTGATTCCCCGGAATCATGAAATCTTGGGCACCCCCCCCCCCTCATGCTGAGTTTACAGGTCCGTGCGAATCAGCGGGCAAAGGGAACAGTAGCGGTTGCTCCGATCCGAGCACGGAATTTGAGGTTTTGGGGTTAAAACCCCTCCCAGAGCTAAGAAAGGTCGCTATAATTGCCGCTTGTATGAATCAAAACCAAACTTAATATTTAAATATGTTGGCGTATTTCGGTATCTGCCGCTTTGTTGAATCAGATTTTATATAACAAAGTGATTCAATTAAAGGGCAAATATTCTGCTTAAAATTGTGAAAGTGCATATTCCATGGATTAGTTAAGTAAAAATTGGTTATTTGAACTACAATACATCACTTTTTTGTGACGTATTACGCTAAAAAAATTATTATATCCTTCCACAGTGATGCTGTTTGAGTTTAAATATTATACACATACAGTGAATATTTTAATTAGTACCGATTTTATTAACCGGCAAACAGCTTTATAAGAAAATCACTCCCCCCCCCCCCCCCAGAACCGAATTCTGGCTGCGCCACTGAGTGCAATTAGATACATTTTGTACCACATGTATTTTCCAGGTCCCGTTTGCCAAAATATTATAAGTGCAATATTCTTTCATATTATTTAGTTGTTAAAATTAAACTTTTCTAAGTTCCAAACTAAACGCCAAACATAGATTAAATAGAATTTATTTGTGTTTTTACATTTTTCAATTTTGTGATACTGTCACAAGGAGAAATGGTACTAGTGGTGGTTAGGGGGTCCCCCATGAGAGTAATTAGGATTTCCACTAACAATTGCCAAATGATTATTTATTAACATTTTTCTTGTAGCGTGGCAAGTTAAAACAGTTAATTATGTCCAAATTGCGATATTTTCTTTTAGCCAACTTATAACCAGGGATGTAGTCGTAAAAATAACAGAGCCTATACCCTAGAGTATAGATTCTATAGCTTTCTTGAGAAACAAAGGGTATATGGTGTTCCTTTTAAAAATCCAGAAGGTATACAGTGTATACCCGCGTATATCCTCCACTACATCCCTGCTTATAACGTACGTAGATAAGCAAAGAAACATTTGCAAAGAGGTACTTCGGTCAACTAATAAATCATTTTTTTTCTACAATTATCCTGCTAGAATTTTTTTTTAACGAATGACTACCTTTTTGTGATACCCTGTATATAGATGTGAACTGCCACCGAGTACAAAATTTATACATAGATACAATTCGTATGAAGTTGAGTACTAGTCACGTCCACATTATTCACAAAAAAAAATTCTATAGATAGTCAGAAGGGAGTCCCCTAGAATGATGCTTGCCCTACCCCCCCAGCCCATAGCCTTTGTCGGGCCCTGGGTGCTAAGGGGGGGGGGGGCAAATTGAGACTTCGCCCCGGGCGCATTTTTCTCTTCGCACGGCGCTGCTAAGTAGGTTAATACTCGCCAAAGAATGCCAAGAATAGAGAGCTGCTCAGCTGCAGGTCACGTGATTGTTGGGTTCCGTTTTTTACGTAAACAGAAACCTTCTTACGTATAGGAGGTAAGTAAACAGAATCGCTGCGGGACGCAAACAAACATTTGACGGATATCCGAAAAAGACGTCAAACCGAATACACACGGAATTATTTGCTAGATCGTACTGCAGAAAATACATTTATTTTCTCATGATGAAACATAACAAAAAATATTCATATTGAAAGCATAAGTTTCGTTTTCGGTCCATAATCTCAATTTCTGCAAAAATTCGGCAGGGCCGAACATCTCCCCCCCGTGGGTGCGCCCCTGGTCACCCTGTAAGTGAAACGGAGCCGGATCTGAGAGAGCGAGAGAGAAGAAGGTTCTCGACCTCGGTTACACTTGACCCGAAAAAAGCCGACCCACTTTCCGTAAGTGCTTTCGTCGGCATGTCAAGGTTTCTCGAGCATTTTGTTGTTCTGCTTCCTTTCCACTCTGAAGAGACGCTCAGTAGGTCTCTCGTGCGGTCAGATAACTGTGGACACAGGGGCGTATTTAGGGGGTGGGCTGATGGGGCTGAAGCCCCTCCCCCTGAAATTCGTAAAACACGTAAAATGTAATTATTAAACTGTATCGTAGTAATAATAATATACATACTAAAACGAAAAGGTGAGAACTTACATTATAATTAATTATTTTGCTTATAAGTCTTCTAAGCAAAATAATTATTTATAAGTTCTTACTTTTTCATTGTAACCAGTGGCGTATTCAGGGGGTGGGCTGATAGGGTCGCAACCTAAATTTAATTACGAAAGTTTAAAAAAATCTAATGGAATTTAAAAGGAAGTAGAAAAATATTCCATTTCAGGCAGGTTTTCTTTTAAAAAAGCGTTTTTCCGCAGAGACCACAAGATAATCATTTCAGCAAGTTTCCGATATACACAGGCTCTCTTTACACGCCATAAATTTATACGACGAAAGTCTGTTTAAAATGAAAATCCAGTCCAATGCGATTCCATTCCATCTTAGCAGGTTCGATTGCATAGTTCAGTCGGCTCTCGTTAATTCGAACTCGTCGGGACTACAAGAAATGTTCGAATTATCCGAAGTTCGAATTATGGAAAGTATGAAATAAAAGCAGGGTTAATATGGTAGTATTCCAAAGGAATTAATGTTATAATGTTTTTTAAATTTATTTTGTCTGTTATCATTAGAATATGACTTAATATTAAATTAGGATGTATAAATGCATAAATTAATTAAAAGATTAGAAACAAGTACAATGGAAAAAAATTTGAAGCGTCACTGATGGACAGGCGGGGGCATAGCCGGATTAAGAAGGGGGCCAAGGGGGCTGCAGCCCCGGGCCTCAATCACTCAGGGGCCCTCAGCAGAGGCTTAAGTTGTACCAAAGTTTTGTTTAAAACAATTACAGGGGTGTAAGAGCTGCGCGAAATCGCCGTTATTTTGCAACTTAACTTGAATTGCCAGTTGACGTCATTGCTGTCTGTATCTCCGAAAATTTCCAGGTTTAACAAAAGTGGCGATGAAAACGAAACGAAAAGGGTCGCGTAAAAAAGCGTGAATTTCGTCAAAAAAAGAACGAATTTAATCAAGATCGTGGAAAAGCGCAATTTCCTTCAAAAGGCCGTGGAAAAGCGTTAATTTCGTCAAAAGGTCGCGGAAAAAGCACGAATTTTGTAAAAAGGTCACAAAAATAGCACGAAATTTGTCGAACGGTCGCGGAAAAATTGCGAAATTCGTCAAAAGATGGCCCAAAAAAACGCGATTTTGGCAAAGAATCATAAAAAAACGCGAATTTCATCAAAGGGAGAAAAGGTAAAACGCGATTTTCTTTAAAAGATTGCAGAAAAAGAGCAAATATAATCAAGAGTTCGCGGAAAAAGAGCACAATTTGTCAAATCATCGGGCGAATTTCGACAGAGGATAGCGGAAAAACGCGAATTTCGTCAAAGGGTCGTGAAAAAAACGCAATTTTTGCGAAAGAATAGAGAAAAAAATACCGTGAATTTTGTCAAAGTGTGGTAGTAAAAGAGAGAATTTCTTGAAAAGTTCTCGGGAAAAAGCACAAATTTTGTCAAAGGATCGCGAAAAAACGTGAATTTTGACAAAGAACCTCGGAAAATTGCGAATTTCTTCAAAGGTTCGCCAAAAAAAACGTAAACTTTGAGAAAGAATGGCGAAAAAACGTAAATTTTCTCAAAGAGCGGCAGAAAAGTGAGAATTTTTTGAAAAGTTCGTGGGAAAAAGGCGCAAAATTAGTCAAAAGATCGTGGAAAAAGAGCGAATTTTGACAAAGAACCGCTTAAAAACGCGAATTTCGTCAAAGGATTGCCAAAAAAATGCGAATTTTGAGAAAGAGCCGCGAAAAGAAAGCGCGAATTTTGTTAAAAGATGGCGGAAAAAGCACAAATTTTATAAAAAAAAATTGCGAGAAAAGTGCAAATTTAGTCAAAAGAGCCAAAAGTGTCGCCGCCGAAAATAAGCGAATTTTGACAAAGAACCGAGAAAAAGCGCAAATTTCGTCAAAAAATTTCCGATAAAACGCGAATTTTGACAGAAATCCGCAAAAAACAAGAATTTCGTCAATTGATGACAGAAAAAGCGCGAATTTCTTGAAAACATCGCGGGAAAAGCACAAATGTCAAAAGATCGCGGAAAAGAGCGAAGTTTGTCAAAGAGACGCTGAAAAAGTGTAAATTTCTACAGAGGATCGCTTGAAAAAAAAAACGCGAATTTCATCAAAGAATCCCTGAAAAAACATGAATTTTGGCAGAGAATCGCTGAAAAACGCGAATTTCGTCAAAGAGTGGCAGGAAAAACGCAAATTTCGGAAAAACATCACAGGAAAAGCGCAAATTTTGTCAAAAGGTCGCGAAAAAAGGCGAATTTAAAAACACCATTAAAGATAACAAAGAAAAAAAATTGATTAACATCATATCATATATATTATAAAGCAGAAGTTCTGAAACTTCCAAACGAGTGTTTTCATAAACTACCCAATGGATTTTTTTGCCGATTGTATCATTCGATATGAAATATTTTTCCGAAGGTTTATGATTCAAATTTACAGGGATAACTCTGATTTTTCGTAGTAAATTTCGTATTTTTCAGTTATTTTTGACAAAAGGGTTGCCAGTAGCTGTTTTTGGCGAAAATTATAATTGCTAAAAGAATTAAATTGGCTATATCTATTAGAAATATTACAAATATCTCGCAAATAATAGCAGAAAATAACTACTGATAATAATAATAAAGAAAGACCGCTTAAATGAGGCGTAATATTATAAAAATATATTTATCTTGAAAATGAAAAAAATATTTGTAATCCTTCTATAGTAAAAAAAAACTAACCTTAAAAGGAATGACTCCTGGAATGATGCTGATGTGGAAGATTTCCGGAACTAACGAATCCGGGTTGTCCACTCCTTCCATGAGTCGAATAGACCAATCAGGAAAGGGCTCCGTCTATGCATCGCCGTATGGGTTACCATAAAGAGAGGAAAGGTTACCATCGCCAACAATCGCCAAGTTTGTCGCCAACTTGGCGATATATCGCCAAATTTGGCGACTAAAATTAGTCGTCAAAAGTGGCGCAAACTTGGCGATAACTGTAATATTTCGCCAAATTTTTAATTTCTTTACAACACCAGTCGTTTGATGCATATTTGAGAGGTTTGCAACTACTTATTCATATAATGGATGTCTTCTGTGTTATCCCCCATTCTGCTCCCCAAGGGGGACACATTTTTAATTTCTTTACAACACTACTCGTTTTACACAAGATTTGAAAGGTCTGCAACTGCTTATTCATATTATGGATGTCTTGTGTGTCACCCCCAAACTCTGCTCTCTCCAGGGGGGTCACATTTTTAATTTCTTTACAACACCAGTCGTGTGACACATCATTTGAAAGGTTTTCAACTGCTTATTCATACCATGGGGTATTGGCGAGCGCAGCAAGCAGGGGTAACTAATAATTTGGAATCGCGAAGCGATTACGCGGGGGGTTGGCGAGCATAGCGAGCAGGGGGGCGGGGGCCCCCTAGTGCTTAAAAAATAAATTAACGCGAAATATAACAATTGGTTCAACTTTTGGGGACTTATCCCTGGCGTTAGAATAAAAA
Source organism: Maratus speculifer (assembly GCA_964019185.1). Taxonomy (NCBI): domain Eukaryota; kingdom Metazoa; phylum Arthropoda; class Arachnida; order Araneae; family Salticidae; genus Maratus; species Maratus speculifer. The sequence continues at coordinate 459,135,540 of OZ025292.1, forward strand.
CATGAATTTCAGAAACTGATTAAATGAATTTTGAATGATAGTTATTTCCCTTTTTATTATTTTATTTCTCTTTTTTATCGAATTTCCGTATAACTTACAGCAAAAAAAAGGCAGATCTGATTGTAAAAGACACTGTAAGTTGTGAGTTACTATTCGTTTCTATACCATTTTCATCTAGCTTTTGTCGCCAAAGAATGTGTTTTTAAGCCGAAAATGCACTACTGAGTTAATGCCTGACTTAGGTTCTTAATGGTCGCAATAATGTTGTTTTTTTTTTTATTAAGTGAAGATAATTTTTAGAGTATATTTTAATATTCAATCGTAATTTATACAGATATGAGTATAACTCTTTCATTTCTTTTTGCAAATGTTTTTATTGTTAATTTAATTTTTCTTGCGCCATTTCGTCAATTTCCCTTACAGGAAAAATTTCAGTTTTAAAATTTAATAAAAAGAATATTGCCCAGTTAAACTGATGGCATTGAGCTCACAGGCTACGCATACTAATTGTTCATTACAGCCTTGTATTTTCGTTAATTCCGTTCGAAAAAAAATTAAGAAGGGGAAACAGCTCTCCCCTTTCTCCTTTTTTATACTTAATCATTGAACCTCCTAAACTATCAAGTACATGCTTTATCATATTAAAAAATCTATATCCAAAATTCAGAGCAAATCGGATAATTCTTAATAAAAACCCATCTAGCATTTATATAATTTAAGAGGAGTTATTCCCCTCTTTTATACTTAACCATTAAACTTCCAAAACTATTCAGAGATTTGAACGAAATCTGACAATTCTGATTGAAAAATCCATTTATACAAGTTAAGGGGAGGGGCATTAGAACCCCCGTTTCCCCTGTTTATACTTATTCAATAAACACCTAATAACAGCCACGGACTCGCCTCATCAGAATGATCCTATATCTAAATTTTGAACGAAAACTGTTAATTCTGCATGAAAATCCCGTTTATATCAATTAAGGGGAGGGGCATGAGCCCCCGTTCCCCCTGTTTATACTTATTCAATGAACACCTAATAACAGCCACGGTATCGCCTCATTAGAATGATCCTATATCTAAATTTTGAACGAAAACTGTTAATTCTGCATGAAAATCCCGTTTATATCAATTAAGCGGGGGGGGGGGCATGAGCCCCCCGTTCCCCCTGTTTATACTTATTCAATGAACACCTAATAACAGTCACGGAATCACCTCATCAGAATGATCCTATATCTAAATTTTGAACGAAAGTTAATTCTGCATGAAAATCCCGTTTATATCAATTAAGGGGGGGGGCATGAGCCCCCCCGTTCCCCCTGTTTATACTTATTCAATGAACACCTAATAACAGTCACGGACTCGCCTCATCAGAATGATCCTATATCTAAATTTTAAATGAAAACTGTTAATTCTGCATGAAAATCTCATTTATATCAATTAAGGGGAGGGGCATGAACCCCCCGTTCCCCCTCTTATACGTATCGAATGAACTCCAAAAACTAATCAGGGAAGCGCCTTATCAGGATGTACCTATATACAAAATTTCAAGTGGATCCGATATTTTTATCATGAGTTATCGCGTTACGCACGAACATACGAACATACGAACGTACATACAGAACGGACGGGCACATAAGCTCTCAGGCTATGATAGCCTGTGAGCTAATAATAAAAAGAATATTGCCCAGTTAAGCTGATGGCATTGAGCTCACAGGCTACGCATACTTATTGTTCATTACAGCCTTGTATTTTCGTTAATTCCGTTCGAAAAAAAATTAAGAAGGGGAAACAGCTCTCCCCTTTCTCCTTTTTTATACTTAATCATTGAACCTCCTAAACTATCAAGTACATGCTTTATCATATTAAAAAATCTATATCCAAAATTCAGAGCAAATCGGATAATTCTTAATAAAAACCCACCTAGCATTTATATAATTTAAGAGGAGTTATTCCCCTCTTTTATACTTAACCATTAAACTTCCAAAACTATTCAGAGATTTGAACGAAATCTGACAATTCTGATTGAAAAATCCATTTATACAAGTTAAGGGGAGGGGCATTAGAACCCCCGTTTCCCCTGTTTATACTTATTCAATAAACACCTAATAACAGCCACGGACTCGCCTCATCAGAATGATCCTATATCTAAATTTTGAACGAAAACTGTTAATTCTGCATGAAAATCCCGTTTATATCAATTAAGGGGAGGGGCATGAGCCCCCGTTCCCCCTGTTTATACTTATTCAATGAACACCTAATAACAGCCACGGTATCGCCTCATTAGAATGATCCTAATATCTAAATTTTGAACGAAAACTGTTAATTCTGCATGAAAATCCCGTTTATATCAATTAAGGGGGGGGGGCTTGAGCCCCCCGTTCCCCCTGTTTATACTTATTCAATGAACACCTAATAACAGTCACGGAATCACCTCATCAGAATGATCCTATATCTAAATTTTGAACGAAAACTGTTAATTCTGCATGAAAATCCCGTTTATATCAATTAAGGGGGGGGGGGGGGGCATGAGCCCCCCGTTCCCCCTGTTTATACTTATTCAATGAACACCTAATAACAGTCACGAAATCACCTCATCAGAATGATCCTATATCTAAATTTTGAACGAAAACTGTTAATTCTGCATGAAAATCCCGTTTATATCAATTAAGGGGGGGGGCATGAGCCCCCCCCCGTTCCCCCTCTTATACATATCGAATGAACTCCAAAAACTAATCAGGGAAGCGCCTTATCAGGATATACCTATATACAAAATTTCAAGTGGATCCGATATTTTTATCATGAGTTATCGCGTTACGCACGAACATACGAACATACGAACGTACATACAGAACGGACGGGCACATAAGCTCTCAGGCTATGATAGCCTGTGAGCTAAAAACTGAAGAAGGAAAGATTACCCCATCGATTAAAAATCTACCGCCAAATTCCAAGATTAAATGTCAATAATGGATGATCGTAAATGTCACATTCACTTGACATTAAGCATAATATAAATATTAATTATGTCATCAAGTGATTTTTAAATTGACATTTTATTTCTACTTTTATATGTGCTCTGCTAATTTGTTTTTCGTTATTTAAATGAAAAAATATGTTAATCTATATAATCTGGCTAATAGTTTGGCGATTTGTATAATTTGGCGAAATTAGTCGACGATATAACCAAGTAGTACTGAAGGAAAAATTTTGCAATTCAAAGGAAATTTATGCAATTATGCGTTATTACTATAGACAAATTCAACATTTTGAAATACAAAATTCCTGCTGAATAAAATTTCCAAGTTTTTTTTAATTGACTATTTCCTCTTCAATATTTCTTCAATCAATATTTCGCTATTCTCTTTCGCGCAGCCTAAAAAAAGTTTTTTAAATATTTTATTACACTGCTCAAAACAATTAAAGGATATTTGAAGTTTTATATAAAATAAAGATATAAACGAAATTTTTTTTGCCGAAAATAGAAGAAGAGAATCACAAATGCAAATTTTTCTGGTTTTCAAACTGTGGAGTATGCAAAATTTGAGTTCGACGTCAAAAACGTCGTTTCAGCGGCAGCGAATGAAATTTGACTTTCAACTGGATAAAAGAGAATGAAGTCAAGGATGATCGGTATTCAGTGATTGCTTTGTTTCGATGAGTACGATGTCTCAGCGAAGTCATTTGACAGATTCAGAAGCTTGGAGAATTGTTGGTAGGTTAGAAGGGGGCCAAACTCAAGCCGAAGTAGCGCAAGCCGTTGCAGTGTTACAAAGTGTCATTTTCAGGATCTGGAACCGTTTTTTGGAGAGTGGATGTGCAGGCCGAAGACCAGGGCAAGGTCGTAGACGGGCAACAACGCCCAATGAAGATCGGTATTTAGCGTTAACAGTTCGGAGACACCGAAACATGAACGCTACTCTTCTCCAACAACACCTTCGCTCGGCTACAGGCACCACGATTTCAACTCAGACTGTCCGAAACCGGCTCCATGCTGTAGATCTGTATGCTCGCCGACCGATGGTATGTGTTAGATTAACATCAAGGCATCGTCGCGACCGCAGGGAATGGGCAACCGAGCATGTCAACTGGAGGAGAAATGAATGGAGCAATATTCTGTTTTCTGACGAGTCCCGTTTTTCTGTGCATCCGGATAATAGGCGTATTTTCATCTGGAGGGACCGTGGCAGTAGGAATAATCCTGCGTTCGTGCACGAAAGTGTCAGATTGGGCGGTGGAGGAGTGTTGGTGTATGGTGGCATCTGCATTGACGGGCGCACTGACCTCTACATCATTCGAGATGGAGCTCTCACTGGTCGCCGATATAGGGATGAAATCCTCAGACCTATTGTAATCCCTTACGCTGCAGCAATCAGAGATAACTTCATTTTAATGGACGATAACTGCAGGCCACATCGTGCAAACCTGGTGGAGGATTTCCTTTTCGAGGAAGGAATCGTTCGAATGGAATGGCCAGCGTGTTCTCCAGACATGAATCCAATCGAGCACGTTTGGGACGCTCTAGGAAGACGAGTTTCTGGCCGCCAAGAACCCCCACAAACTCTCCAAGAACTGGAAAGAGCTCTTCTGGAAGAGTGGGGCAGAATACCCCAACTCGTCATTAATAGCCTCATTGAGTCCATGCCTCAAAGGTGTTCAACGTTGCTGGCCGCCCGTGGAAATCATACCCCTTACTGAAAATGATTTTCTTTGAAGAAAACACCTTTTCTTATTCTTTTTTTCTCATATGCACAAATTGTGTTTTTTTCCTTTTGTACACAAATGCGCAATAAAATGCATTTTTCTCTGCCAAACATGTGTAATTTATTCTCATATAACCTACTATGTCTGTCGACCATGTATCAATAAGCTAAAAAGTTTCCCAGATACAAAATCCACCTAAAACTGCAATATCCTTTAATTGTTTTGAGCAGTGTAGATAAAACGTAAATAACATTTTTCTATTTTTTTAAAAATATTTTTTAAATCTAATTCTTCCATTATGTGTCTTACAGGACAAAATAGCAGAATTACTTTTAAAAATGGTTTTATCTGTTAATTATATGTTATTTGTTTATTTGGGTGTTTGAATTTACTTTTGTCTTTAAACAATGCGATTTTATACCAAAAAGGCATAAGCCGGAGCGATGTTCGCAATTAGTACTAAATTCTCTCACTCTCTTTTAAATGTGTGAGAGCATTTTTAGGATATTTTTTTTATGTTTAATTGTAAATATATAAATAACAGTTATAGCAAAAAAAAAAAAAAATAAATAAATAAATAAATAAATGCGTATAATGTTTAAATTTTAGAATGTCTTCCTCATCCAAACTGTAAAATAATTTAATTGCAACTTTTTAAAGTTTTGGCGCAGATGTTATAGACGCACCACATTCGCACGATTGCAACAAAATGGCAATTTTATGCCTCACATAGTAAACCGACTATGGTTGTTTATTTATCAATAAACTATTTATTAATTTTCATTTTGTTTTTTAAAATAATATAAAACATTTTGTTCTATAGCTATTAATTAAACTTATTTATTTATTATTTTTTATTCAAATAATACAAAATAATTTAAAAATATTTATGAAATTGGTAATTAAAAACCAAGTTCTCCAAATTGGCGACAGAAAAAAAATTGCGCCAATGTGGTGCATACATGACATCTGTGTCAAAGTTTTTTCACTATACATAAGTAGGGAAAATGCAGTATAAATACCGATTAAAGTTTTTTTCCAAATATGGAAATTTTGTCACAGATTTGGTCATATACTCATCGAGGTATCTCACTGGCGCCAAAATGGCATTATTTGCCTTATATGGTAACCCAGCTATAGTTGTTTATCTGATGATAAGTTGTTTATTTACTTTCATTTTCTTTTTTAAAATGATATTTGTTGTTTTGTTCTACAGTTACTTTTTTATTTATTGTTAATTGCTGTTTAAAATGATAGAAAATAATAAAATATATATGTTGCGGCCAATACCCGGAGCCTGGCCAATTCTAGAACTGGCCGGCCAATACCCGAACTGGCCAAGCTTCCCGGCCAAAACCCGAAATACATGAAATGAATAGCGTATTTCGGGTTTTGGCCGGCCAATTCGCGAACTGGCCGGGAAGCCTTGGCCAACATCCGAACTATGATGCATAGGTACCAATTTTTTTGTAATTAAGATAATGTAACATTAAAATGTACAGTAAAAAATATTCCCATTGATTATATTGAAGCGAAATATTTTTGTGTACCTAACTAAATTAACCAAAAATAGTACACAATTCCCTTTCAATATCGAAATTAATTGATAAACCAAACACGATGACAGTTACAAGTTAACTGGAAAGTTTACTCGAGTTAGATCACGGACAGGCTGACGGCTAGACTATTGAATTCATAGACAGTAGACACTTTCAACTATGTTAGAAAGGATTAAGCCGAGTACTTATATCTATTTCGCGAATTGGCCAATCGCATCTGGCCAGTTCGCGAATTGGCCAAATGCATCTGGCCAGTTCGCGAATTGGCTGGCCAGTTCTAGAATTGGCCAGTCATTTTTTAATGTTGCTGGCCAATTCGGGAATTGGCCGGCCAGTTCTAAAATTGGCCAATTTCGGGTATTGGCTGCAACATATATAAATTTCTTTGGTATTCTAAAACGAGGATTTTGCCACACTGCAGTTGCAAGAAAATCGTGCTAAATCTATTGCGTATATGATGTCTGTGTAGGAATCTTTTGTGAAATATGAAAAGTGTAAATTGGCTACTACTTGATTATCACGTCAACCAATTTCGCCAAATCGTTCGCCAAATTATACAAATTTACATAATTTTATCTTAAATAACTAAAGAGAAAATGCTTAAATACGAAAGAGCAAATAATTTTGTTTTCATTTTTCAGGAGGAATTTTTGCAATAATAAAGTAATTGTTGTAGTGAGAATTTTAATGTGTGTGTGTTTTTTTTTTTTTTTTTTTTTTTTTTATCGTTGGCAACTTGCTGTAAGGAAAAATGTTTTTTTTTTTTTTTTTTTTTTTTTTTTTTCCTGCCATTGTTTTGTAAGAGCTGGTTTTCTCAAAGCATAATTTGAGAAAATGTGCCATGTTAAGATGGTATTCAAATTTTCGAACCCTTCCCAATTACCACCCCTTTGGGCCGATTTTGCTCATTTGCAATCCCCACTGAGATATTAACCATCTCAATGTACTTGACGAGTTTGAAGATGGTTCTTGCATAATTGTGCCTTTTATCGCGCGGACAAAATTTAATATATATATATAAACTTTTTAGGTGGGAATAGCTTTGGGGTTCTGGCTTCACATAATGAAAAGTTGTGAAGAAATTTTTCAGAAATTGTACCATGGTAACGACTGTAATAATTAATATTTCTTCAGATAAGGGAAAATTTTAAATCCTGTTGCCATAATGGTCTCATTTTGATTCCAAATGTGCACTGTTAGGAATAAACTAAAATAGTTACTTCTAAACAGTTGGCTTTTGTGCAACGTTTAAGATAATTTAATATCACAATGGTGTCTGAATCGTTTTCAGCAGTGAGCAAGGTGCTGCTGGAGGTCCAAATTATTTAAAATACACATTTAAATTCATCAGTTCGTTTCAATCATGGTTGATTTTGAAATATTGACCAGCGCAGCGGGCATAGCCTGCTAGTATATTATAAAGCAGAAGTTCTGAAACTTCCAAACGAGTGTTTTCAAAAACTACCCGATGGATTTTTTTGCCTATTGTATCATTCGATACAGGGCCGTAGCCAGGTGGGGGCCAGGTCGGGCAATGCCCGACCTGGGAGAATATTTGCCCGACCTAGCACAACTGACTGGCAACTTGATCGACAACTGACTGGTGCATTTAATTTCTAAACTTTTTTTAATAACTTTTTTAGAATAGACAGTAATTTAAACAGACACTCATCTCTAGAACTTCTCAATTCAGACAGTTACGAAAAATTCATTCGTTAAAAACATTTTTTTTTTCATTTTATTTCAGGAGCTGTAGAAAATTTCCCGTTTTGTTGCTTTGTAGAAATTTACCGTACCGCCTCTCCAAAGAGTCAAACTGCGGATTTCAGAGAATAAAAGGGTTTAGAAATTATCCTCTTTTTCTTAAACTGATCCTAATGTCCATGAAAATCGCTTTCTTGTAAATCTGTCATACAGAAAATTTATTAAAATCAGGCAAGGAGAAAAGCAAAGGCTTGGAGTTTCTGTTGCAATTGGCTACCTATTTTGGTTTGACATAACAGGTTCTACAAAACAGGCAACTATCATCTGTTACAATAAGATGGTTTTGTCATTGTTAACCTCAGTATGTTGCTGTTGAGGGCTTTTTAACAACTTTGGAAAATGTTTTTTGCCCTTTTTATTTGACACTGTTGCAAATTATAAAACCTTGTAACATCATTATCATACAGAATTGCAATATCTAGATAAGGTGAGAAAGGGGAAATTAATGTACGGTTATGAAGCGGAAATGTAAATTGAAAAACTATCAAAAGTACCAAACGAAAATTAAAATTTTCAGGTAATGAAATATTCATTTTTATTTTTACATTTTCTTTATTCATAGTTACAGTTTACAAACAATATTTTTTTACGGTTGTTTATAAATATTTTTGTTCACTTGACTTTTCGAAATTTTTAATGCATTCGCGGACTTATTTTTAAATGCAAAGGCATGACGTTCGCAGGCAATATTATCAATATTATTGAAGTAGTTTAGATTCGAAGAACATTCTTCATTTTTTTACAAATGCATTGAAACTTGATCTCAGATTACCTTTCTTAGTTTCAAAAATTCATAACACTTAGCTTCTTATTTACTTTGTATTTTTTCCTGCAATATCCTTTGTATTTATACAAGCGGGGGGGGGGGGGGGCGTTATTTGTTATCGTGGGGTCAGAATAAAAATAATTGCAATTTTATGGCTTTATGAACATAAAAATATTTTCGTGATTGTGTTAGAGAATAGAGAATTAAAATAGATACCATTAAAAAATATTTGCTAACAAACTTCGTATCGGAAGTCCCGCAATATTTATACCGAATGCGACATTTTAAAGTGAAATGTACACTCTTTAAAGTATCTTATATTTTTTCCATATTTCAACAACAACAAAAAATAATGGCAAATTCAGAATTTTAAAAAGAATGGAATATTTTTGAAGTGAAAACTTCTTTAGCGGCGCTGAGCACTTTTTGTATGGGTAAAAACTTCCAAACTCGCGTCAGGGTCACGTGATGCTGATCGAAAAAGCGTAAGATCGAGGGGAAGGGAGAGGAACTAGTATCTCCCACTCTTTCTACCGTGCCTGGGAGTGCTGCTCCGTTTAGGCGGCACAGGGCGCTTGCGCGAATGTCCGTGTGTGTTTTTTTAAGTTATAATTGTATTTAAGTTTAACAACTTATACTGTTAATAGATGGAATAAAACGTTATGAAAGAAAAAGTATGACATTGTGCATTGATTATGCTGCAGTTTCCAACTACTTTTTTTTCATTTTTTTTATTGTATTTAAATAATAACAACATAAATTGATACCAAATGGAATAAAAAGTTAAGAAAGAAAAAACATGACATTGCACATCAATTATGCTGCACTTTCTAACCATTTTTTTCAATTCCTTAAATTTTCAATTGTATTTAAAGTTTAACAACTTACATTGTTATCAAATTGAATAAAAAGTTAAGAAAGAAAAGACATGACATTGCTCATCGATTATACTACACTTTTCAACCAATTTTTAAAATTATAATTGTATTTAAAGTTTAACAACATATACTGTTACCAGAAGGAATAAAATGTTAAGAAAGAAAAAATATGACATTGTGCATCAATTATGCTGCATTTTCCAACCACTTTTTTCAGTTTTTTTTAATTTTTGATTGTATTTAAATAGTAACAACATAAATTTATACCAAATGGTATAAAAAGTTAAGAAAGAAAAACATGACATTGCACATCGATTATGCTGCACTTTTAAACCTTTTTATATATATATATATATTTTTTTTTTTCAATTGTTTTTAAAGTTTAACAACTTATATTGTTATCAAATAGTATAAAATGATAAGAAAGAAAAGACATGATATTTTACATTGATTATGCAGTACTTTCCAACCAATTTTAAAAATTGTAATTGTACTTAAACCTTAACAACTTATACTGTTACCAGAGGGAATAAAATGTTAAGAAAGAAAAAGTATGACATCACGCATTGATTACATTGCACTTTCCAAACATTTTTCTCTCTTTTTTTTTTAAATTTTTGATTGTATTTAAATAGTAACAACATAAATTGATACCAAATGGAATAAAAAGTTAAGAAAGAAAAAACATGACATTGCACATCAATTATGCTACATTTCAAAACCATTTTTAAAAATTTTAATTGTATTTAAAGTTTAACAAAATATACTGTTACCAGATGGAATAAAAAGTTAAGAAAGAAAAATCATGATATTGTGCATCGATTATGCTGCACTTTCCAACCATTTTTTAAAAAATTGTATTTAAAGTTTAACAACTTATATTGTTTGATTACTATTCAATTTGTTGCAAGTTTCAGAAGATACGGTCGTCCAGCAGCAGGAGTAGCTATTTATAAAAGGTTGTTTGGTGTAATGGGCATATATTTCCACAATTCATATGAATGTGCATGTGAGGTACACCAGTATGTTTAGTAGTAATGTTTTTGATATCTGTGATATATGTGTTTGTTGTTGCCACTCTGAAAATGAAAAACTAATTGCATTGGTTGCCATTTATATTTCACCGGATAAGTCTTTAAGTGCAAATGAGAATTTTTGTATGAAAATTTATTTATTTGTTCTAAAGAGGCTTCTGCATTACTTCAAGATAGAATAGATTTGATGATTTGCCGATGATTTTGAGTAGGGATTTCAACATCAACTTTGTGGATGATGAAAATTTACAATTAATTTAATTTTTAAATAGAAAATTTGATTTAACAATGACCAACCATCGCAATCTTAGCACAGAGAGATAAAAAATTACAATTGATGCAGTCATTACAAGATATTTAAATAGAATTGAATCAAAATTGTTTGCTATATATTTTAGTTACCATAAACCTATAATATCAAATCTAGAATATAATGATAATAATGATGATGATGATGATGGAAGAATTGTTGAAATGGGGATGAAAATTCATAAGTTTTATGGGTATTTATTTCAAAAAATACCAACTGACGATATTTCATATTTCATGCATTTGTAAATTTATGTTTTAAGCAATAGATTGCAATTTTTGTATGTAAAATAATATGCATTATTTTTCATGTACAATAGTGCATTAAATGAAAATTGTAATATAATTTTTGTAGTAGTAGTTTATAATAATGAATAAAAAACACTTCATTTAAAAGTATTTTCTGCACAATAAAATATGTCCAGACGACTAAAAAAATACACACATAATTGTTCAAGTTTTCACTTCTGTCGGCACTCCCGGAGTGCTGTTTTTTTTTTAATATTTTATTACACTGTAATATATATATATATATATATATATATATATATATATGTAAAGTTATTAAATTTTTTCTAGAAGACTGGGATTCCTAAAATTTTTCACTTAACGGTCACAACAAAAATTCATGTAACCGATTCTCTTACATGAATTCTTGCTGTTATAGTTATAAAAAAGTTCTCGGAATCTCAGTTTCCATGAAAAAGTTTAATAATTTTAATTTTTTTTTTCAGTGCAGACATTTAATATTTAAAAGAAAATAGTTCTAATTGTCTCAAATCTTTGAAATTTTTATAAGTCATAAATACAATGATTTCAAAGCCTGTACATAAGATTCGTAGAAAACTATTGATATTTAACTGAAAAGAAGCTTGAAAAAATATTTTACAGGCACATTTCGTAAGAAATACTACTTATTACATTCTCCCTATGATGGAAAAATTTCGCAGATATACGCAGACCGTGGCCCCCAGAACTTAACACTCCCCCCCCCCCCAGCTGAAAATTTGATTTATGTATCTCCTATATATAACTTTTTTATACACACGATAACTTCATAATTCTATTCAAATCTTTTCCAAATGGAACAAAAGGGGTAGAGATGAAAGAAGGTCTTTTCAAAAACAGAAAAAATAATAATATCTTAATTATGATGCCTGTTGAATCCGTTTACTATTATTTTTAATTCTAGGATTGAAGCCGAAAGCTTATGTATAACAGATTTTTGATATCATTAAAAAATGGTTTGAAGGGGAGAAAAAAATAGTTTTAAAAAGAAAAAAATCCTAACTTCGTCAGTTCACAAGATATGAAATCAACATAATTTTATCAAAAATCTTATGATTATCAAAAACATTCATATTGGCAATTTTTTGTTAAGACCAACTTTTAGAGCAAAACAAGTAAGAAAAATTATGCGTCAAGCATAGATCAAGAAACACTTTCCAACATTTCCTGAAATCTTTAACAAAACTTCGTTATTTAGGGAAATAAGTTGTTACCGTCTATAGACAAAATATTTATTCCAATACTTTTGAATAGCCTTGTATTTGAACTGTAAGCTGACATAGATACTACATAATGGGAAAATTTAGTTTAGCAAGAAAAAGCCTAACAGGTTGAAATTTCTCTTTCAGCAATTTACACCTAATAGATGTAAACTAAACATACTTGAATACTTTTGTTCAGTCCTGCAGTTTACCTATTACCTTAATAACACGCGCACGCCAGTATTTAGCTATAATTTAATTCAAACTAAAATACACTTGAAACTACTGAAATCATATTTTCAAAAATTATCATTCATTCACGGTCATGTAGGGGGAACTGGGGTACATTGATACTTGGGGCACATTGATACACCCCCTGTACAGCACACAGGGTCATTACAGGAAGTTTCACAACAGCTCCAAAAGGTGATACTAGTGAAATTAACTACATACAGAAAGTTTTGATTCAATAGCTTGATGAAATGGCATGGGTGATTAATTGTTTTTGTAGGTCAAAAGTAAATTTGAGTTGTACAATTGAAATGGTATTATACAACTGTCCTAGTATTTTCAACCGAAAAGAATACCCTCCCTGGCAAGTAAAGCTACTCTTTATCAGATCCTCATTCTTTATTGTTAGATAAATTATGAAATGTTGGATTTGTGACTCATTTTATTCAAAATGGCTGTATGGGGCACATTGATACAGTCTTTGTCGGGGCACATTGATACAACCTAAATCCTTTTCTAGTTCATTTTTTCATTACCTTTTATTTATTTTTTTACCATGCTTCCCTTAATTCAACCATTTTTCGTCAAAAATTTCTACTATTAGTTTTTATTGAAGTGAAATAGCTCTAATTTCTTTATATTAGAACATTTTATAGTATTTTTGCAAACAATAGACGTACAAACTTACACAATATCTAGTGCTAGTATAATTAACAAAAGAAATGGACGGCAGCCTGGCAAATATCAAATTTATATCGATTCTCCAGAGAAAACAGTATTATCGACATGAGAAATGTTAAGTAAGAGAAACAAGCTGCAGAACAGTACAGGATAATTATATCATAAACATAATTTTTAATATAATTATCCTTTATTTTCTGTTTGTAAACCGATTTATAAACAGAAAACCTGGTAATTCTTTCACCTTTCCTAAGAAAGAAGATAATTTTGGGGTTAAAGTGCCAGATATGACAAAGTTACCGCAGTCAACAAACAGACAAGGAACAGCCAGAACATCAGGTCATTATACATTTCTTTTTGATTGCTTTAATATCGCTTAGAAATAAATTGTGTGCGATTTTAATGTCTATAAATATATATAAAATGGTTTGCTAACTATTTTTCTATAAAAAATATGCATTGGTGTTATTTTGTCTCCATTTTTCCCAGACGTGTCAAAGTGTATCAATCTGCCCCGGGGGTGGGGCACATTGATACAAATTACTTTTTTTGATTTTTTAAAAATTACATGCAAAAATAATATATAAAACAACGATTGTACATTTTTATAACACACTACACAGGTTTTTCTGACATCACATAGAAAAATAACTTGAAATTTTTGCTTTCTAGACACCAACATTTTTTTTTTTTTTTTTTGAAAAAAGCTGTATCAATGTCCTCCAGTTCCCCCTATCCATTTCTTTGTCTGGTCCTGTATATCCTTTTATCTATATTCTACAAACATTTATTAGTAAACTAATGCATAACTCTTTTAAAATCCACTATTAAGTAATTTATGCTTATACTGAGTAACTTTTACGAATACTTTTATGTAGTCCTGTGTATCAACTGTAGCATTTATACACACCATATAACATACATACATATAGTTAAAATTAAAAGCGCATTTCACAATTAAAAATTCATTTCCTGTCATCATTTCTAATAACAGTACTTTGGATAGAATATACTATTTGAAATCTTTTCTTTGTCCCTATAAATACTATGCACTTTGTATTATACATAAAATAACTTATATCAAACCTCAGTGACGTATATCAATTTCATTATACATGATATAGCTTAATATAATTAAAATATGTCGAAAACAATCCATTATATAATGGAATTCTTTGTGTAACCCTGTAAATGAATAACTGTTCTTTGCACCGCATATTCTATAGAATATGTGTTTTAGTGTACTTCGTAAATGCATATCAATTATTTTATGATTTTAAAGGAAATAACAACTTTAAAATTCATTTGAAATTATTTTTTTCCATTGATTGTAATGCAACGGAAAACTTTTGTCTTCATTTGAAATAGGGTTCGTTCAGGGGTAATCGTCAATAACTTCTAAAAAAATTCAGGGCAATCTCAGAATATTTATGAGAGATAGAGCGCAGACAGACGGATAGACCAACCGAAGTCATAAACACTTTTTAACTTTGTTCGAAAGTTTAAAAGTAGGGATAAAAAAAATTATCAGCTTTGTCAATTCACAAGGTATCAAAACCCGCATAAATTTATTATGAATCTTCTTAGTACTATTTACAACTTTTGGATTGACATATGTGTTTTATAGAACCACCTTTTACACACACACAAAAAAAAAAAAAAATAAAAAAAAAAAATAAATAAATAAAAAAAAATAAATAAATAAATAAATATAAATATAATAATAAAATAAGGGGAGGGGTAGAAGGAAAAAAATCACATCTCCGGTAATAAAAGCATCTCCGTTTTTAAGTCAATAAAAAAAGTATCACTGTTGTGGTGAAAATTTTTGACAATACTTAGAGGTGTTGTATATACAGTTGCATCATTCAACGTGCACGCACCGCAATGAAAAGCACGTCAGAATTTAAAATATAGCGTGTAGTTAGTTCATTTAATGAAACAGTCGCCACACGTTTTGAATTTATTGCATAAATATTATTATTATTATCTATAACTTTTGTGGTAACAAATTTCTGATACGACGAATTCTACTAGTACATGATATAAAAATATTCACAAGGGATAAAAAAAATTGGGTTTGAAGAAAAAAATACCGTATTAACACGATTCTGATAAAATCAACTCTTACAGAAAAATGAAATTAAGGTATCCGACCACGTTCGGAGCAATTTTTTCCATAAAAGCGATTAAATTACTTTTTAAACTTGTTTTTACTAAGATTATGACTAGAAAATGCGAAAAAAAGTAAAAAATATTTTATTCATTGATAAAATTTTGATAAATGAAGGAATTTATCGCAAAATTTAATGATATTTGACCCAAAACGCAAAACGCTCTAAAGGAAATTCTCCTGATTTATCATAATTTCCTATTTACACTTCATATTTATGATATTGGCGAAGGGAATGAACTAAAATCTAGGAGATGCTTTAAGTAAGGTACCCTGGGGTAATAACGCCACGTTAAGGTTCTACCAATTTTCACGGCTTAGTTTTAGATTGTATTTTTCAAACAAATATGGGATCTGATACGGGAATTCATTGACTATCTATATAAAATAAAATAATTTAACAGATATGTATTCATAAAATGTAATGGCGTTTTTTCTTGACCAATGCTATTTGGCGCTAATACCCACCTATATGGGTAATAACGCCATGCAAACAAAACTATAAAATAAGATGGAATAATGGCATGTAGATTGCCCAATTCTAAAAATACAACCTCTACAGCTCTAGAAATTGACAAATTGCAATCTAAGCTATTGAAAATGTACAATTTTTTTGTGACTCTGAAAGAAAAACAAAGCTGTGGTGATGGCGGGGGGAGGAGGCAAAAGAATATCAGATTCTAAGCTATGTTTTGCTTAAAAATGACCATTTAAATAGAATTATTAGAAACATTGCATGGATTACTTGAATCAGTATTTATATCCCCATGTATGCATTCTATGCGATAGAAAATATTGATTTTTTTGTGAAAGTGAAAGAAAAAGGAGTGAGGGGTAGCTTCAACAGAATATAACACCCTGTGTCTCTCTTTGCTTAAAAAGTCCCGCTTAAATATGATTATAAGAAACATTGCATGGTTTTAACCATTCATAATGTAATATTTTAATCATGTAAAGTTTTATAATAACTAGAGTTATGTGTAATAAATATTTTTGTTAAACCTTAACTGCTGTTAGCGGCTCACATACCACTGAGTTTTTGAAGTTTCAGAGTTTAACTTGCAATTTTTAGTTTAACTATAGATACCGGGAAATTTTTGTTTCATTTGGAGTCCTATTACTATATCTAGAGACTTTTGAATAGCTGAATTTTATTTATAGTAGTCCTGCATATAAGGTTCAATACAAAAATATTATTCTAAAAGTTAATTTAACATTTTATTCATCGATAGATTAAGCGGTCTGACAGACCGCTCACAGTAAGTTATGCGACAATTTTTGTCACAGCAGTTAAGGGTTAATACTAGTATAGTAATCTAGTAAATAGTTTTTAACCCATACCTCCACACTAATGCGGATTCTCCAAACCTACAGTTAAATTGTCGACGTTTTAAAGAGCATGCTTTAATAAATTTTTAATAAATTGAATAAAATTTTTGATTAAAAAATACTATCCCAAAGAGATCTCTTATTCAATTTTATACATAATTCATATGGTTATATATCATTATCTCTATATTAGCAACAAAATTAACCTTTAACTGCTGTTAGCAATCTGACTGAACACTGTACCCCCTCCCCCCCCCCAAAAAAAAAAAAATAGCGTTTAACTTGTATTTTCCAGTTTAACTATAGTTCTCGTAATATTGTTAGAAATATTTGAATAGATTAAATTTAATTAGAATTAATTCTGTACAAAAAGTTTAGCGCAGGAACAGTATTCTATGATTTTTAATCATGGATCGCATCTTAACCTTTAACTAATGTTACCGGTCTCGTAGACCACTATTTTTCTTTTAATTTTTTAGTTTAACTTGTAATTTTCAGTTTAACTGCAAACACTACCGAAATTTTGTTTCATTTGGAATTTTAGTACTATCATCAGAGACTAAATAGGTGAATATTAAGTATAATACTCTTGTATAAAAAGTTTAGTACAAAAACACAATCCTATGAGTTATTCCCGCCTTTTATTCATCTTTCAATTTTGTGGTCTCACAAACCGCATCACAATCATACGTTGCAATTTCTGTCACATCAGTTAAATGTTAAATTTATAAAGTTTTGAAAAACCGAACGCTGAGAAAGCGGACAGTTAAAATTTCGAACTCAATTGAACAATCCAGAGGAAATTTAATAGAAACCTGATTTTGAAGATGTTCGAATTTGAATCTCGAAAACATTTTGATATAGTTTTATTTACAAGAGTTAAAAATTATTTTTTACAGTAGTAAAAAAAAAAAAAAAAAATACATGTGGCACTCGGGGACTGCCGCGGTAAAGCTATTGCATAGCATTTTTTATCAACTTATGCAATTATAATTATTTATGCAGTTTTTTATTTATGCAGTTTTTTTGTCTTTGATATTAATTCAAGTTACACTTTTGAGCGTGATGACCTATAAATTTTTTTTTTCTTTTATTGAATAAATGAGAAGTTAATATCGTTTAAAATATTTTTATTATCTTACAATACATGTAGGTTAATCAGGAATTTTTATCATTGAAATTATACATTTATGGTAGCTGAAATAAAAAACATAAGTTTGAGACTTGATATTCTCAAAATATCTGAAAAATACCGCGTCAATGTCTGGCGAAGTATACGGAAGGATACCGTGCCGAAGTCTGCCAAACTGAAGCGACGTTAGCCGGAGTGTTAGGTTTTTTTTCTTGTTACGGAATTTCTAGATTCCTTCGCCGCGCTCAAAGCCCGCGATAAAAGCTATGCATTACCTTAATAAATTACCAAACACAATTTGGCCGCGCTACGAAAATTAGATCGCGAGTTATAAGCATTTTAAATTTTCCGAACCTCTTCCGCGGGGGTCTCCTGTCAACAAAAATTAACACTGTCTCATAATAAATTACCAAACAAAATTTGGCCGCACTACGAAAATTAGATTGCGAGTTATAGGCATTTTAAATTTTTCGACCCTCACCGTGGGGTGTTTCCTGTCACCAAAAGTAACACTGTCTCATAATAAATTACCAAACAAAATTTGGCCGCGCTACGAAAATTAGATCGCGAGTTATAAGCATTTTAAATTTTTCGACCCTCACCGTGGGGGGTATCCTGTCACCAAAAGTAACACTGTCTCATAATAAATTACCAAACAAAATTTGTCCGCGCTACGAAAATTAGATCACAAGCATTTTAACACAAGCAGATCACAAGCATTTTAACTTTTTCGACCCGCACCGTGGGGGGGGGGGGTCTCCTGTCACGAAAAATTAACACTGTTTCATAATAAATCATCAAACAAAATTTGGCCGCGCTACGAAAATTAGATCGCGAATTATTAACATTTTAACTTTTTCGACCCTCACCGTGGGAGGTCTCCTGTCACGAAAAATTAACACTGTTTCATAATTAATCACCAAACAAAATTTGGCTGCGCTACGAAAATTAGATCGCGAGTTAAAAGTATTTTAAATTTTTCGACCCTCACCGTGGGGGGTCTCCTGTCACGAAAAATTAACACTGTTTCATAATTAATCACCAAACAAAATTTGGCTGCGCTACGAAAATTAGATCGCGAGTTAAAAGTATTTTAAATTTTTCGACCCTCACCGTGGGGGGTCTCCTGTCACCAAAAATTAACACTGTCTCATAATAAATTACCAAACAAAATTTGGCCGCGCTACGAAAATTAGATCGCGAGTTATAAGCATTTCAAATTTTTCGATCCTCACCATTGGGTGGGTCTCCAATCACCAAAAGCTACATTATCCTACCTTGTTTTAACTTAAGACGATTCTTTTCTATACACATTCTATCAGGAATTTTTATTATTGAAACTATAGATTTATAGTAACCGAAATAAGAAATATAAGTTTGAGACTTGATATCCTCTAAATATCTGAAAAATGCCGCGTCAATGTCTGCCGAAGTTTACCGAAGGATACCTTGCCGAAGTCTGCCGAGCTGAAACGACGCACAGTGGAGTATTTGGAGGATTTAGCCGGCCAAAAATATTTTTCATTAAAAGTTTGGAGTAAAGTAAATTATTGATTAGTTTATCATCTTATTATCACATTTTAGGGATTTTCCTTGAAAAATACTTAAATCCACACACATATATATAAGATACAGGGTATATGGAAAACATAGTAATATGTAAAAAGGGCTTTGATGCAAGATATTTTTAGTGGGTACGTTACATTCTATCCATCAATACAAACATGTCTTTTCATATAGAGTAACTTAAAAATTGAAATTTGCAACATCATATTGTAATTTCTTTCAGAAATTCGAATATATACGGTAATTTTATCATTTTCATATCATTAGTATTTTGATGGTTTTAAATAGGTATCAAGTTATACTATATTTCAATAAAAAGCTGTTTAAAATTTACAAAGCTTTCCGTTTAAATATTTTTACATCTTACTTATCTATGAAAAAAAATAATGAAACTTTTTGTTTACGATTTTACAGAGTAAATCAAAAGCAATTAAATGAAATCCGACTTTTTTAGTACTCACACAATTTATTTTAATTAATGGATGCAAAATATTACAAAAATAAAACATAAATGACTATATATACAATGCAATATATACGAATATATATATATATATATATATATATATATATATACTATATAAATAACATATATATATATATATATATACTATATACACATAGGACTATAATACAAATCAGATGGCGAAATATCAAAATAATTCATCTTCGGAATAACTTTTGTTAGTAACAGGCTCCTGGTCACTCTGATAGACTGTATCTAAGTTGAAATTATCTGCTGGAAGAAGTAAAGCTAAGATTTCCTTTAAAAATGGTTAACTTCTTTTTTTTTTTATACCTCTCATACTAGATAATAAGGGATCCGAAGTCAGTAATAATCGATTTAAAACGTCCATATTGCACGATTCTCTGGAAAATTTTCTTGCAAAATGTGAGCGATATTGCCGAAAATGCTTGTTACGTGCTTCTGCAGCTTCTTCTGAGAGCTGCCCTATAGGAAGGAGTGCATTTTCAATAACTGTTGCACCATGTTTCAGAATTTTGTGGACTGTTGGTGTCATGGGGTGCCAGGGATACAAATTCACATATAATTTAGAAGTGTCTTTTGCGTACTCAGAAAATTTTGTGGTATCAATTTTATGTCCACTTGACAAACTTCTAGGATTACCTTAAAACGAAATATTAAATCAAAATTTATCCCCGTGATTTCTGCAGCAAGATGAGGATCAGCAAAAAACCTTCGGCTGGTATTACCATCATTGGTGTTTCCATATCCTGGTTTCGGTATGTCTACAATCAATCCCATTTTTTATTTAAATTCCTCCTGAATTTTTCTCTTTGTCTCATTCATTAGATCCCTTTCCTCCTTGGAATGAATACGCCATTTTTTGACGGGCAGTTTATACGTTAAATGCAAAATGCTCTCAAATATTCTGATACGTGCATGAAGTATGGACAGTCCAAATTTCAGTGATCCCTCTCTAATTTCGTTAATCATGTCCAAATTGTTAAAGTCTTTTGAGGTAGCTCCACAGATGAAGCAACGCATAGTGGGTGTTGTTTCAGATGCGGCATTGCAAACTTTTCCATCAACCATGGTTAATATTTTTTATATTATAACAAATTTTTTATAGAATATTGAAATTACCAATACAAATATGAAACATGCGCGATAGATATTTTTGTCTCTTTATCATATGTTATAAATAAATAAATTAAACATATTCATGTGAAATATAAACATATTTACCTGGACATTGACTATCCATAGTTAAACAGTAGATGTATTTAAGAAGCAGAATTTATAAAATGTAAACTAAAGCAGCACTTCATTTCTTAAGAAGACATTTATCTTTTTTAAGTTTAGAACATTAAAAAATAACATAAGAACTTCAGAAACAGATACAGACGATATTTAAAAAAAAAATATTTGTCAGATACGTAAATTGCAACTTTTTTATATCCGCAGACGACAATTTACCTATCGTAAAATACTTTTCAATTCGAAAGGGAAATTCAAAAATTGTCATTTACCGAAACATACAGTTGTGTGTTTGAAATAAATTCTTCTAAAATTGCACTTTGTAGCAGCTACATTTTTTAAAATTATTAACTATACATCTTTAACTTTGATTTACAGTGAAAAGAACCATCGGGATACATAACAAATGTTTTAATGAATATTGAAATTAACAACAAAATTTTCAAAACTATACGGCACATTTTTTGTCACTTTATTACATTTATTAAATTAACAAATATAAATATATTCATGTGAAATGAAAGCGTATATATATGGGCTTTGAGAATCCACAACTATATGGTATAAGCAAAAGGTTAGAGAAAAAAAAATCACAGTGAAACAAACAAGCACAACTGGAACTTTAAAATACAAATAATTAACGTGCTGCAAGTAACAAGTTTGAGGTACCCTGGTACCTATTTGCTGGCCCAACAGAAAAAAATATAACTGTATGGTGAATCCCCATCTAGTTAGCTTCATACTTAGCTATATTATTTTCTCTTTAGTTGCATTTCGAAAAATCGACTTTTGGCCGGCTAAAATGGAAAAATACTCCACTGTGCGACGTTAGCCGAGTGTTAGGTTTTTTCGTTACGGATGTGTTAGGATATTTCTCGTTACGGAATTTTTGGATTCGGTCGCCGCGCTCAAAGCTCAAAGCCCGCGATAAAAGCTATGCAACAGCTTAATAATATAATAAAAAATAAAATAGAGAGATTATTTTTAAGTATTGGGCACCCCCCCCTTAATCTTACCATTTCAACAATGATGATAAAGCTGTCCCATATTAATACATAAACCCCCTTCGGATATAGTTCGGCCACTGTTGGGAATCAACCGGGGAAATAACGCCAATCTCTGGCGTTATTACCCCGTTATAGTTATAGCGCAGTACATTTTAAATTACAAATTATCTCGAGAAGATATCCAAAATCTTCTACAACAATTTGAAAGTACATGAAATACACTACAAATTTATGTAATAAAAAAAGTATTTCTGGATAAAAAATATAGTCTTCAGATCAAAAACCTTATCTCGCAAATTTTAGATCAAGCGTTAATTTTAGTTGCTTGTAAAAACAATTAGACCTAAAAATGAAACAAATTAACTTGAAGCTGTTTTTTGCGATTTATATGACTCAAAACCCTTCTGCGCAGAGCACATGGGTGTCATTTACCTGATTATTTCATAATTATGCAAAATATAAGCACTTGGCGTTATTACCCCAGGGTACCTTATTTCAAAACTTATAGCGTATCGTACCTGTTTACATGCTAATTTTCATAAAATTCATCGATGTCATTCCACAAAAACATCCATAAAACAAAAAATATTTATTCTAAATTTAAATCTTTAGTTCATTCCCTTCACAATAGTGTAAATAACATATATTTCAAATTTCATGGTGATATTCTTATAACTTTTTGAGAAATCGTGTTTTGCGTTTGGAATTTTCACTGAAAGTTACATTTTTCAAAAAATGCAATTAAAGTGTCGATTTATGTTTTTCAAGAATTTACAGTAATGTGCATCTATAATAAACAAATTAGCCTCGAACCCCCCCAAAAATATTGTCCATGAAGCATATTATTTACATTTCTTATAATTATTAAAAAAACTACCAAAACCTCGAAATTTTTCCAAACACACGGCCTTTTAAACGGCACTTCCGGTTTGAGTGACAGCTGTTGAGTAGTTTAATAATCGCTATTACTCCGGATCTATTTATCGTACAATAAAAATAAACACAGTTTTGGAAAGGTAAAAATTTGGTCTTTATAAAAATAAAATAAAAAAAGTTTTGACAATTTTGGCCGAAAATTGCATTTTTAACGTGGTCGGATATTTTAAAGATTCGTCAAAAGCGGCCAAATAATATTGTTATGCTGTGTTTATCTCTATCTTGATTTAATTTTAGTTGGTGTAATTAGAACTTCGAAATCTGTCTGTGCTTGCAGTTAGAGTCGACTGGGATTTCTTTTCTAATATCCAAACTGTTTGAAAACGTTATCAGTTATAAACACATATCATAGTTTTGAAGCATGTATAAAAAAATCATGAAAAAATATTGATCTTTAGTTGGGATCTTGCCTGCTTAGTAAATAAATGACGTAATTATCAACGTAATTTTTTCTTTATATTAAATATTAAGTCATGTAAAATTCCATAAATACTGTAAAATCTGTAAATAGAGCCTGTCTATCACACAATTTTGTATTACATGAGAGCCCTTTTAAGGTCCCGTTGAAAGGAATACCATACAATAAATAATGAATTCAGGGGGTAATATGGGAGGAGAGTTCTCCCCTAAATATTAAAATGTCACTCCCGGAAGCTTTGTAATTTTGTGCTTATTAAAGTTGTGTAAATGCAATTCCCACCCTAAATGTTCAATACTGTACCACTCCTGGAGCATCATTAATCTTTTCAGGAAAAAAATCCCTAAATTCAACACTGCAGTTATACCTGATACAATGAAAACGTGTCTAAAACGGAAATTTTTATACCTTTTGCGATTTTATTTTTACAGATTTAACTGTGTGTTTCTTGGAATAATGAATTATTCGTTTATTTTTATTGAAACATAAAAATGCATGTGTGCAGATTTTTCAGCGGACGACATGAGAGGGGGGGAGGGGAGGTCCACAAGACTACAGGCTGGTGACGCAGATGTAGAAATCCTCAACAACATCTAACATTTTTATGGAAATGTATTATCTCAAACACATTTACAAAAATTAGTTTATTAATAAACAGCAAAATGAAAGAATATCACATGCTTTATGAAGAGCTATAAACTTATACTGAATACTTAATATATAATTTTAAAAGTCATAAAAATAAAAAATAGTAATTTTGCCCTTTCTGGAAAAACATTTGCCCGACCTGGAGGAATGGTCTAGCTACGGGCCTGATTCGATAGGAAATATTTTTCCGAAGGTTTGTGATTGAAATTTACAGGGATAACTCTGATTTTTCGTAGTAAATTTCGTATTTTTCGATTATTTTTGACAAAAGGGTTGCCAGTGGCTGTTTTTGGCGAAAATTATAATTGCTAAAAGAATTAAAATGGCTATATGTATTAGAAATATTACAAATATCTTTCAAATAATAGCAGAAAATAACTACTGATAGTATTAATAATAAGAAAGAAAGACCGCTTAAATGAGGCGTAATATTATAAAAATATATTTATCTTGAAAATGAAAAAAAAACATTTGTAATGCTTAAAAAATAAATTAAGCGAAATATAACAATTGGTTCAACTTTTGGCGACTTATCCCTGGCGTTAGAATAAAAACATGAATTTCAGAAATTGATTAAATGAATTTTGAATGATAGTTATTTCCCTTTTTATTATTTTCTTTCTCTTTTTATCGAATTTCCATATAATATAACTTACAGCAGAAAAAAGCAGATCTGATTGTAAAAGACACTGTAAGTTGTGAATTACTAATCGTTTCTATACCATTTTCATCTTGCTTTTGTCGCCAAAGAATGTGTTTTTAAGAGCCCACAATAGTCACAGGAAAAGTACACAAAAAGACCCGGATGACCATGTAAAGTCTATGGGAGCGTTCTTTTCTAATATCTCGTTCAAATTTTAATATTTTGACATGATTTTTTTTGCATAAAATAGTTCAGGACGATCCACAACCGGGCTAGTTTTTACTTTTATGATTTTGGTTTTAGATTTTTAAAAAAAAATTACTTTAATTTTCAAAACCGGTTTAAACCGGTTCTGAAACTGAAACTATCATAATATAAAAAGTATATAACCAAAATCGAAAAAGTAAAAACTAGCCCGGTTGTGGATCGTCCTCAACTATCCTATGCAAAAAAAATCATGTCAAAATATTAAAATTTGAACGAGATATTAGAAAAGAACGCTCCCATAGACTTTACATGGTCATCCGGGTCTTTTTGTGTACTTTTCCTGTGACTATTGTGGGCTCTTGAAAAATTACTCAAAAAGACCCGGATGACCATGTAAAGTCTATGGGAGCGTTCTTTTCTAATATCTCACTCAAATTTTAATATTTTTGCATGATTTTTTTGCACAAGATAGCTGAGGGCAATCCACAACCGGGCTAGTTTTTACTTTTTCGATTTTGATTATATATTTTTTATATTACGATAGTTTCTGTTTCAGAACCGATTTAAACCGGTTTCGAAAGTTAAAGTAATTTTTTAAAGAAAATCTGAAACAAAAATTGAAAAAGTAAAAACTAGCCCGGTTGTGGATTGCCCTCAGCTATCTTGTGCAAAAAAATCATGCAAAATTATTAAAATTTGAGCGAGATATTAGAAAAGAACGCTCCCATAGACTTTACATGGTCATCCGGGTCTTTTTGAGTAATTTTTCTGTGACTATTGTGGGCTCTTAAGCCGAAAATGCACTACTGACTTAATGCCTGACTTAGATTCGTAATGGTCGCAATAATGGTTTTTTTTTTTTCAAGTGAAGATAATTTTTAGAGTATATTTTAATATTCAATCGTAAATTATATAGATATGAGTATAACACTTTTTTATTTCTTTTTGCAAATGTTTTTATTGTTAATCTAGACACACGGCAGTGTGTCAGCCAAGTTCAAAAAGTAAAAATCAACACACCGGCCGTGGGTTATATTACCCGAACCATTTCGGGCCACTTTTGACCCCTCAATAACTTAAATTCTATTTGGCCTACACAATTGCAATTTTTTGTGTCGTGTAAGACCATCTTCTAATTTCCTAATCCTATAAATTTTTAAAAAAATCTTTTACCGTTCACGAGAAATTGACGTCTGAAAACCACTGTTTTTCCCACTGACTCACTGACTCACTCACTCACTCATAGAAATGTTTGACTACTTCCAGGTGACTTAGGAAATTGAAATTTGGTGTGGAGGTAGGTTATTGGATCTATAAATAGGAAAAAATCAGAAATCACCATTAATTAAACATTAATGGTTGTTAGAAGATAAATTATTGGATTACAATGGCGGTTTATGAGAATTTCACAAAATACCAGAAATAGTGCCAAGTTCGCGTCACTTTTGGCGAGTATCGGGACTAATCTCTGAAACTACCGAACCGATTTCAAAAGTAATGGTACCAAAATGATGGTATTCGCCCCGGTTCAAACGCAGACTATATCTTATGTCTGTGCCACTAATCAAAAGAGGGTTCAGAAGCAAAAAACACTCTAAAAATGGGATTTTTGTTTTAGTGAAGGGCCTAGAAGCAAAAAATTTGTCATGTTAATTATTTATAAGATATGAATGATCACTAATGACATTTGCTAAAAAATACCAAATTTAAAAGGGGTGGAAATTCGCGAAGAGCATTCTGAAAACGTTCTGAATAGCGATTTTAAAACAATCTCAGCAAACAACAAACCGATTTTAAAAGTAATGATATCAAAATGATGATGATAGTCCTTGCTCCAACATAGGCTATATCTTATGTCGATGCCACTAACCCAAAGGGGGTAAAAGAACAAAAACGTTCTAAAGATGCGATGTCTGTATGTTAAGGGACTAGATTTATAAAGTTTGGCATTTTAGAGTTCACGGGAATTTCGCGAAATATCAGAAATAGTGCCAAGTTGGCGTCTTTTTTGGCGAGTATCGGAGCTAATTTCTGAAACTATGAACCGATTCCAAAATTAATAGTACCAAAATGATGGTATTCACCCCGGTTCAAGTATATGCTATATTTTATGTATATACCATTAACCATAAGAGAGTGAAGAAGCAAAAAACATTCTAATAATGAGATTTTTGTTTTACTAATAAGCATAGAAGCACAAAATTCGGCATGTTACTTATTTATAAGATAAAAATGATCTCTAAGGGCATTTGCTAAAAAATAAAGAATTCAAAAAGGGTGAAAATGCACGAAAAGCATTCTAAAACTGTTCTAAATTGGGATTTTTAAGCAATCTCAGCAAACAACCATCTGATCTAATGATCTTAAAATGATGGTGACATTCCTTGCTCCAATATAGGCTATATCTTATGTCAATGCCACTAATCCAAAAGAATTAAAAGAGCAAAAAAAATTCTAAAAATGCGATGTCTGTATGTTAAGGGCTTAGAAACATCAAATTTGGCATGTTCATTACTTATAAGATATAAATGATCACTAAGAACATTTGTTAACAAATACAAAATTTAAAAGGGGTAAAAACGCGCGAAAAGCGTTCTATAAACGTTCTAAATAGCAATATCAGCAATATTGGAAAGTTAGCGAACCGATTAAAAAAAAAAAAAAAAAGAAAAAAAAAAGTCAAAATGATGGTGGCAGTCCTTACTCTAGCAACAGTATTGGATAAATTGCCAGATTACAATGGGAGTCTATGAGAATTTGGCGAAATACCAGAAATAGCGCCAAGTTAGTATCACTTTTGGCGGGTAATTTTTGTCGTCAATTTGGCGATATATCGCCAAGTTGGAGACAAACTGTTTTGGTCGTCGAGATAATCAAGTAGTACCCAATCACATAAAAGAAACATCCTTATTAGTGGAATTTAATGGAACATAAGCAATCCTAATGTTAAAAGTTTTAAATTTGATTCAAAGAAACAGTGAATAAACGCAGGAAAAAGCTGTAAGATTAATTAATATTAAATAAAACTAATTTAATATTAAGCCAATTTATTTCAAAAAGGAAACAAATACCGACTTATTTGACAAAAAATAATGATATCCTATCAAAAACATGAATGTGAAAAAATGCCAAGTTCGTTAAAGATTTCGCTAATAAAAGAAGTGATTTGACAAAAAATAATGATATCCTATCAAAAACATGAATGTGAAAGAATGCCAAGTTTGTAAAAGGTTTCGCTAATGAAAGAAGTGAGATCTAACTGCAAACCAAGTTCTTTCGAAGCTCCTTAAATCATAGCTTCTGTCATGCATAATATTCTTCAATTGCTTAAAATGAGTTGGTATGTTACTTGTTATTCAATAGAGCGACTTGGCAAGTTTTCAGCCCCTAACTTTAATGTTTGAGTAAGTACTTAATGTTTGAGTACCTAACTTTAATGTTTGAGTAAAATTTAATCTAGAATCTGATTGGGAAAGATCTAGTCATTCAAATGTTCGAATAACTACATTGAAGTTAAGGTATCGATAAATTAATTAAGTGATCAACTTTAAGTTCTGATCAATTAAATAGAGAAATTTGAATAACAGAAAACTTGTAAGTCGCTCTATTGAATAACAAGTAACATACCAACTCATTTTAAGCAATTGTAGAATATTATGCATGACAGGAGCTATGATTTAAGGAGCTTCGAAAGAACTTGGTTTGCAGTTAGATCTCACTTCGTTCATTAGCGAAACCTTTTACAAACTTGGCATTCTTTCACATTCATGTTTTTGATAGGATTTAATTTTTCTTGCGCCATTTCGTCAATTTCACTTACAGGAAAAATTTCAGTTTTAAAATTTAAAAACTGAAGAAGGAAAGATTACCCCATCGATTAAAAATCTATCTCCAAATTCCAAGATTAAATGTCAATAATGGATGATCGTAAATGTCACATTCACTTGACATTAAGCATAATATAAATATTAATTATGTCATCAAGTGATTTTTAATTCGACATTTTATTTCTACTGTTATATATGCTCTGCTAATTTGTTTTTCGTTATTTAAATGAAAATTTATGCTAATCTATATAATCTGGCTAATAGTTTGGCGATTTGTATAATTTGGCGAAATTGGTCGACGGTATAACCAAGTAGTAACTGAAGGAAAACTTTTGCAATTCAGAGTAAATTTATGTAATTAATGCGTTATTACTATAGATAAATTCAACATTTTGAAATAAAAAATTCCCGCTGAATAAAATTTACAAGTCTTTTTTAATTGACCATTTCCTCTTCAATATTTCTTCAATCAAACTTTCGCTATTCTCTTTCGCGCAGGCTAACAAAAATGTATTTTAAATATTTTATTAGATAAAACGTAAACAACATTTTTCTATTTTTTAAAAAAATATTTTTAAAATCTAATTCTTCCATTATGTGTCTTACAGGACAAAATAGCAGAATTACTTTTTAAAGTGGTTTTATCTGTTAATTGTATGTTATTTGTTTATTTGGGTGTTTGAATTTACTTTTGTCATCAAACAATGCGATTTTATACCAAGAAGGCATAAGCCGGAGCGATGTTCACAATTACTAAATTCTCTCACTCTCTTTTAAATGTGTGAGAGCATTTATAGGATTTTTTTTATGTTTAATTGTAAATATATAAATAGCAGTTATAGCAAAAAAAAAAAAAAAAAAAAAAAAAAAATGCGTATAATGTTTAATTTTTAGTATAAATGTCTTTCTCATCTAAACTGTAAAATAATTTAATTGCAACTTTTTAAAGTTTTGGCGCAGATGTTATAGACGCACCACATTCGCACGATTGCAACAAAATGGCGATTTTATGCCGACTATGGTTTTTCATTTACAAATAAACTATTTATTAACTTTCATTTTGTTTTTTAAAATAATATAAATCATTTTGTTCTATAGCTATTAATTAAACCTTTTTATTTATTATTTTTTTTCAAATAATATAAAATAATTAAAAGATATTTATGAAATTGGTAATTAAAAACCAAGTTCTCCAAATTGGCGCCAGAAAAAAAATGCGCCAATGTGGTGCATACATGACATCTGTGTCAAAGTTTTTTCACTATACATAAGTAGCGAAAATGCAGTATAAATACCGATTAAAGTTTTTTTCCAAATATGGAAATTTTATCACAGATTTGGTCATATACTTATCGAGGTATCTCACTGGCGCCAAAATTGCATTATTTGCCTCATATGGTAACCCAGCTATAGTTGTTTATCTGATGATAAGTTGTTTATTTACTTTCATTTTCTTTTTTGAAATGATATTTGTTGTTTTCTTCTACAGTTACAGTTACTTTTTTATTTATTGTTAATTGCTGTTTAAAATGATAGAAAATAATAAAATATATATCAATTTCTTTGGTATTCTAAAACGAGGATCTTGCCACATTATAGTTGCAAGAAACTCGCACTAAACCTATTGCGTATATGATGTCTGTGTAGGAATCTTTTGTGAAATATGAAAAGTGTAAATTGGCTACTATTTGATTATCACGTCAACCAATTTCGCCAAATTGTTCACCAAATTATACAAATTTACATATTTTTACCTTAAATAACTAAAGAGAAAATGCTTAAATACGAAAGGGAAAATAATTTTGTTTTCATTTTTCAGGAGAAAATTTTGCAATAATAAAGTAATTGTTGTAGTGAGAATTTTAATGTGTGTGTGTTTTTTTTATCGTTGGCAACTTGCTGTAACGAAAAATGTTTATTTTTTTCCTGCCATTGTTTTGTAAGAGCTGGTTTTGCCAAAGCCAGCTAAGTTAAGATGGTATTCAAATTTTTGAACCCTTCCCAATTACCACCCCTTTGGGCCGATTTTGCTCATTTGCAATCCCCACTGAGATATTAACCATCTCAATGTACTTGACGAGTTTGAAGATGATTCTTGCATAATTGTGCCTTTTATCGCGCGGACAAATTTTAATATATATATAAACTTTTTAGGTGGGAGTAGCTTTTATTATTATTATTAGATCTTTGAAAAGTAGGTGGTGCAGCAAAGAGCCGGAATAGCTTTGGGTTCCTGGCTTCACATAATGAAAAGTTGTGAAGAAATTTTTCAGAAGTTGTACCATCGTAACGACTGTAATAATTAATATTTCATCAGATAAGGGAAAATTTTAAATCCTGTTGCCATAATGGTCTCATTTCGCTTCTAAATGGGCACTGTTAGTAATAAACTAAAATTAGTTACTTCTAAATAGCTGGTTTTTGTGCAACGTTTAAGATAATTTAATATCACAATGGTGTCTGAATCGTTTTCAGCAATGAGCAAGGTGCTGCTGGAGGTCCAAATTATTTAAAATACAAATTTAAATTCACCAGTTTGTTTTATCCACGGTTGATTTTGAAATATTGACCAGCGCAGCGGGCATAGCCTGCTAGTTATATATATTCAAAATCTAAGATTTGTATTTTAGGATTAAAAAAAACAAAACAAAGGTGTGTGTGTGTATTTGAGGAGGGGGTGACATTCAGTATCGTGGTAGGAGGCTTAAGATTTCCAATAACGTAAGGGGGCCCAAAATTCCCAGTAGCCCCGGGCCCCAGAAGTGCTTAATCCGGCCCTGGGCGGGGGACTAAGAAAGTGGATATCACATGCATTGGATTATATGTATACTCGTTCGGAACAATTTTCACAAAAATCAAAGAAAGAAAGTTATTCAAAGGATCTGAAATCCATGAGAATCGAAAGAAAAATGAAAAATCGGAATTCTCGTTAGTTCGAATGAAACGAAGTCAAGAGAAAACAAGTTGGAAATTGCACGTAAAGCGTAGCAAATGAGGTGCGTTCGTCGATAACGAAGTTTTAAAATATTCAGATCTTGCTGATATAGTAGAGCGTACTTTGGATACAGTATAGTGGTCGAAATCTTTGTGTTCCTGTAAATATGCAGGGAGTAATTTTTATTATACTTAATTAACGTATATCTTATTCATAAAATGTGAAGTAATTTAATATAATTAAAACACCCCCCAAACAATGTTTCCCCGTATAACATTATTTAATGGAATACATTTGTGTGGCCCTGTAATTTAATAATAAATATTCTTTGCATCACAGATTGTACAAAATGTATTTTTTAGTACATATTTCATAGATTCATGTCAATTCTGTTATATTCAAATGAGTGTAAGGCACGCCACACACTAGGGATCAAAAATCGTGCAACATGACGCAGTGAAACCGGTTTTTTCTTTGTTATCAGGGTGAAATTGTCGCATGTCTCATGTTTTTTCGCTCAATGTCTCACAGGTGTGTGGCGAGCCTAACACCATTGAAATGCATTTGAAACTTTTTTCCCCATTGACCGTAATGTAACGGAATACTTTTGATTTTCCCTGTAATTGATCTATCCATACGATTTTCATAAAATTTGAAATGACTCGACAAAATTATGTAATAAATATACGTTTTAAATTTCAAACGATTAAAACGCATGTGAAACTTTTTTCCCCATTGACCGTAATGTAACGGAATCCTTTTGATTGTCCCTGTAAATGATCTATCCATCCGATTTTCATAAAATTTGAAATGACTCGACAAAATTATGTAATAATTATGTATTTTAAATTTCAAACGATTCGGTTGGGTAGTTTTTGCGTTGTTATATGCGGACGGATGGACGGACAGACGGACAGACAGACGGACAGACGGACGGACTGAGCGACAACAATAGGTGCTACGTATTTACATAATTACGAACGCACCTAAGAGCACGAAAGAGTTTTTTTTTTTTTTAATTATCATATTTAATTTTTAATGGATACTTTAAAGTAATTATTGAAGTCAATAATGGTTACCATAATTACTACTCCTTAAATATTTTCTTACTTAATAGCATCGATGTAAGATTCCCCCCCCCCCCCCCCATCCCATAAGCATCTATGCCCAGGGCCCACAAATATGTAAATCGACTGGACGCAGGGTTCTTTCTTTCTTTCTTCTTCTTTTTTTTTTTTTTTTTTCGTTAAAATGTCTAAGAGCCGACAGCACGAAAACCCAAGGTATCGAGCACAAGAAAAAAAAAACTTTATTTTATGGAAGAGTAGTAATAGGGAGATGAAAAAATACTTTAACTTTCGGAACCGGCTTTGAAATTGTAACGATCATAATATTAAAAAATATACAACCAAAATCAAAAAAGTAAAAATTAGCCCAGTTGTAGATCGTCCTCAAATATCTATGCAAAAAAAAAAAAAAAAAAAAAAACTTGAAATTTTTAAAATTTGAGCGAGGTATTTAAATAATAACGCCCTCTCTCATAGACTTAACATTATCATATCCGGGTCTTTTTGAGTAACTCTTAAATCTACCAGTCATGCACTGCTGCTATTCCTGTTAGGCTTATGTATCCCTTCACTTGGACAACCTTCAGACATGGACTATTAGATACCCCTATATCTTCCATAAAATAGAGATTCCCCCCCCCCCTTGTGCTCGATTCCTTAGGTTTTTGTGCTGTCGGCTCTTTGGCTAAAAGGAGAAATTTCACCTTTCATATGAATCAATTTTAATGAAGGAGAATAAAAAAATGTAGGGCGTGGTGAGTGCTCACATTTTCTCTCTCACTCTCTCTGTGACGCAAAAAGATAAATGAGTGCATGTTCACATTCATGGTACAGTAAAACCCCGATAATTCGGATTAATTGGGACCGGACACAATCCGGATTACCCGGAGAATTAGAAAAAAAATGAAATAAAATAAAACGTACTTACAGAAAATCACCTTTATGTTAAACTTATAGAATATTTACAGACAGTAAAAATCTTCACTTTGCTGAATTCTTCCGAAAAGATTTCAGAAAGAGTTTTTTTTTTTTTTTTTTTTCTTTTTTTTTTTTTTTTTTTGATTCAGAATACGACGATGAAACAAGTTAATATGGAAATAAGCCAATGGCTTCTAAAAAAAAAAAAAAAAAAAAAAAAAAAAAATTACCAAACTGATTCGGATTAACGGGGTCCGAATTAGCGGGGTTCTACTGTATTATGTTTCTCATTAAATTGTTTGTAATAATTTCATTTTAGGCTAAGAAAAGAATAGGAGGATGAATGAAAATTCGAGTGTAGAATGAGTGCAGTAACATCCTGTTAGTTTCTATATAAACAATTTATCTTTAGTTACAATTCAGTATCTCTGACAATTTAGTATGCAAAACTGTGAAAGGGCCTCAAAACTAAATTAAATTTTTGAATAGAATTTCATTTGGATTTTCAAAAACAGAAATTCATTGAGTGACCTTGGAATATTTTCCAGGGGAAGCTCGAAATGTTTTAATTGAGGGGCCTGAGCCCCTCAATTAACGGCCCTGACCACAAATATATAAATCGGCTCGACGCATGCTTCTTCTTTCTTTTTGTAAAAATGTAAAAAAAAAAAAAAAAAAAAAAAAAAAAAAATTCCACGATTTATGAGTGATGAATGTTAATGAAGAAGATATAAACGCAGCAGGTATAAATTTCGTTATGAGACATCTATCAGCCAGGAATGCGATGTTCGTTAAAAGTTTCTAATTTTATAAAGTTGAAAAATGGAATTAGCTCTGTCTGTCTGCCTTGGTTTTTATTTTAGACTGAAACCTCGGGGGTGTCCGACCCCCATAATGACCTTCTCGCTTTCACACGTGTTGAAAAATTGCGAAACATCGCTCAAAATAGCAAAGCATAAAAATTTAAACCTACCTTTTTAACTCTTTCTAACACAGTTGAAAATGATACTTTATTTTAATTGCAAACACTACAAATATAGTTTTATGAGACTATTTACAAGGTTCGACTATGTCAAAACCATTATTTAAAAAAAAAAAAAAAAAAAAAAAAAGATAATTTTGAAAATTAAATTAATCATGAGCTATGAAATACCATTAGTGAGAGTGAAGACAGAGTTGACTTATCGCATGTTTGCCTCAAAAGTGACACAACTCAAAAATTGGATTATTCCAATACTAGCGGCCCGCCCTCGCTTTGCTTCGGGTACTCCCGTGTCAATACTGACAACGCAAATTGTTACTACCACTTCATCCTATTAAATTCAACTACTAAAACCGTTACTCTCCTTTTAAGTAGTCGGGTAAAAAGTAGCCTGTATGTTAATCTAAGGTGCCAGATAACTCCATACAAAGTTTCATAAAAATCGATCCATCCGTTATGACGTTATAGATGGTGTAACTAACACGACTTTGTTTTATGAATATAGATTATAGCTGTCCTCCCAGGCTTTGTACGGATATTAAAAAAAAATTCAAGTTATAAATTTTTACACACATGCTCATACTCTCTTCTTTGTGGATGGAGTTATTAAAAAAGTGTAAACTTATAAAAGAAAATTCGGATATTAGTATTATTTTTTATTTATTTGTAATTCATACACTACATTTTTACTTATTTACTTTTTACATTTTTACCTATTTATTTTATTTTTACAACAATTACAGGATGTCTTTATACACAATAAATCTTGTAGGGTTCAGCCTGCGTTTGCAATGTATAAGCAGAAAAAATGAAATTATTTACGACATCACATTAAAAACCTCAAAAATAACAGTATTTCTCCACTATTTAATGGATGTTATTATACATATAAAACTTCCTCTTGAATCATTCTATCTATTAAAAAAAACCGCATCAAAATCCGTTGGGTAGTTTTAAAGATTTAAGCGAACATAGGGATATAGGGACAGAAAAAGCGACTTTGTTTTATACTATGTAGTGATTCGGTGGCTGGTGGGTCTGGACAACCCCCTCCTTATGTTGGGGGGTAGGGGAGACCAAGAGGGTAGGGGTATTGCCCTACCCTCTTGGAGGTCCAGAACACTATACTGTCCAATGGATTCATAGACGCCGTTTACGCGAAGTAACAGCCTTTTCACAGGAACCGTTTTCGAAAGTGAAAATATTCCACAAAAAATTAGAAAAGATAAAAAATGGCCTACGTTGACATTGACCTTACTATCCACTCAGGGGGAAAAAATGAAGGTCAATTGAAATATATTTCTTTTAATGTCTTCCATTGGATGAATCTAGCAAGCGAGGTTCTGACCTCTCAACTGGTAGACGGCAGGTGCTGAGTTCGAGCCCAATCACGGCCGTCGGCCTAACCGTTCGGAGTTTTCCGTGGTTTTCTTCTAACTTTGGATTTCCTTGTTTGAATACGGATTAGGTTCCCTTTGAAAGACCCCCCCCCCCCCCACGTAGGGCACCCCATCCCCTTAAGGGCGTGTAGATAATCGGCCGTCATACAGTGGCGCAGTCAAGGGGGTGGTTTTGGGGTTAAAACCCCTCCCAGAGCTCAGAAAGATCGCTATAATTGACACTTATATGAATCAAAACCAAACTTAATATTTAAATGTTTTGGCGCATTTCGGAATCCGCCGCTTAATTGAATCAGATTTCATTTAATAAAGTAATTTAATTAAATGGCGAAAATTCTACTTAAAATTATAAAAGTGCATATTACATGGATTAGTTAAGTAAAAATAGGTTATTTGAACTAAATCACTTTTCTGAGACGCATTATGCTAAAAAAAATGATGATTTCCTGCCACACAGTTGCTCTTTCAGTTTAAGTATTATGCAGTGAATAATCTAATTAGTACTGATTCTATTAATTTGGCGATTTAAATAACCGGCGATTACTTTTATCAGAAATTCACGCCCCCCCCCCCTAGAACCGAATTCTGGCCGCGCCACTGCCGTCATACAGTGGCGCAGCCAGAATTCGGCTCTGGGGGGGGGGATAGAGTTGCTTCAGGGGTGATTCTGGTAGAAATTTTTTTTGGAAATTGGCGGGGGGGGGGAAGGATTCCGCGAGTTACCCCCCCCCCCTTTAAGAGGGTTTATCCGCGATCTTCAGACAAAATGGGCGTTTTCCCGCGACCTTCAGACGAAATCAGCGATTTATTTGCGATATTTTATCAAAATCGGCGATTTATTGCGATCTTTCGTCAAAATCGGCGGTTTTCTGCCTTTTTTTAACGAAATCGGCTTTTTCCGAGACCTCTAGACGAAATCAGCGATTTATCTGCGATATTTTAGCAAAATCGTCGATTTATTGCAATCTTTTGTCGAAATCGGCAGTTTTTCCGCGATCTTTTGACGAAATCGGTGTTTTTCAGTGTGTTTTTTTTTATGAATTCGGCGTTTTTTTTCGACTATCTTTAGACAAAATTTGCAGTTTTACGCGATCTTTTCTTGAAAACGGCGTTTTATCCCCTCGGTCTTTCGACGAAATCGGCATTTTTTCCGTGATCTTTTGATGAAAGCGGCCTTTTTTTTCAATGATCTTTTGACAAAATATTTTAAAGCAATCTTATCGAAAACTGCGGTTTTCCCCCGATTTTTTAACGAAATCGTCATTATATCAGAAATTTTTAGACGAAATCGACGTTTTCCCTGCAGTCTTCAGACGAAATCAGCGTTTTATCTGCGATATTTGGTGAAATTGCCGTTTTCTCCGCGATCCGCACAGGAAAAATTTCTTCGCGTTTTTCGGCGATCTTTTGACAAAGTTCGTTGACAAAAACATTGAAGAAATTGTCGTTTTTTCACAAAATATTAACGAAATGTGTGCTTTTTTGGCGATCCTTTCATGAAATTTGCATTTTTCCGCGATTGTTTTATCCGCGCGTAAAACCGTACAAGTTGGCAACTGTGAGAATCGTCTTCTGAAAGATCTTATCAAAGAATGAAGAACATTTCTCAGTTACATAGCTTTTTAATGATGATATCTACTTGCCTGAATCTAGGAAAAAGAGTTATCGGGAAAAAGTGACAAACTACAAAAGCGGGAAAAAAATGACACGGAAAAAAAGTTACCGGAAAAAAGGGACAAGCTAAAAATGTTACCCGAAAAAAAGTGACAAGAAATTGATTTTGGGGATTTATTGACTAAGTATGAAGGGGGGGGGAGGGGGGGGGGGAGGGGGTCGGCTTTTAGTTTAAGTGAGTGTTTTTTTCATGCTGAATTTACTGCTTTGATTCAATTTTCGGATATACGTTCATACTGAAAAGATGCTTGCCTGATTAGTTTTGGGAATGGTCGATTATCCCCTCCCCTCCGCCCTAAATAAGATAAATGTTTTTTAAGCAGAATTATCCAACGTGTTATTTCAAGCAATTTTGGATATAGGTTCTTTCTGACGAGGCTTATATATAGTATTGTGGTGTCGCGCCCTGATTTTCTCTTTACTAAGTTGGTTTATTTGTTAAGTTCATCAATAGCTTATTTTTAATTCCTCAAGTTCTTTATTAGAACCATAGACCAATTATTAAAAAAAAATAAAACGACATTACAACTACATAGGAGCCTCACTCCAATATTACATTTCGCTTAGCACGTCTAAGCCATCTTACATCAATGTACTTTATTGTACATTACCAGCACATGTCTCTCTTCCAACTACTTTCCTTCCCTCTCGATGCGCAATAATCCCAGTGTCCCCCTCAGCTCATTGCCACTAGACCAGTGCAATTATTTTCTAGGCATATCCCTTGAGGTCAATAGAACCTGTTCTTAACAGCTTTTGAATGAAGATACTTTCAACTATGAATACTTTTTCAGAATAAGACTTCGCTATCTATCTTCTGCCACAATTAAAGTTGTCAGTACGTCGTCACAGTATATAATGCCTGAAGAATTTTGGGAGTTTAATGGTTAAGTATAGAGGGTGCATGGGGGATAACCTCTCTTAAATTAAATAAATAGCTTTTTACGCAGAATCATCCGATTTGCTTCAATTTTGAATGTTAATTCATTAAGATAAAGGGTATCCATGATTAGTTATGGGGTTCTTTTGCTAATTAAAAAGGGAGGGCCACGATTATTTCCCCCCCTTTAAAATCGATAAATTATTTTTTATGCACAATTATCCGATGCATTTCAAATTTTGGCTATAGGTTCTTTCTCATAAAATGAATCCCTGAATAGTTTTAAGTGTTTGTTTATATATCCTCAATAGCTGTTTGTATTTAAAATTGTGATTTATGTTGCTGCATAGCATTTTTCAGTATTCTATAAATATCGTAACAAGGAAAAAAATATCCTGTTTTTCTTAAAATCGTTTTTTTTTCCTTTAATTTAAATCTGTTTTTATTTTTTTAAGCGTTCAAACCCGAAGATCTATCAAGAACTACAGGTTTTTAAACAATTAACTTTCTAATTACTAACATAAGTTAGTAATAAAAAAAAACTATTTTTATTACTACAAATTAATGAATTCACTAGGTCATTCGTTCGTGACATACAATATAGTTTGTACATTAAAGTTTTCTAACATATATTTTTTTATGTTTTATATTATATTTTGTGATGCGTAATATGGGACATAATTAGTAAAAATCCAGTTTTAAATGATAAATATTTGGCGTAAATTAAAATGACAATTACAACAAATGATTTAGTATATTACTTTTTTCACAAATTAAAAAAAATAAATAAATAAACCAGTTTTAAATGCAAAATGAATGGAAATTAATCATTATAAGAAAAAAGGTAAAATGTGTTATAATGTTTTCTGACATAATAGTTTTCAATCATTAAATTACAAAATAAAGAAAAATTGTCTTTATTTGTTATTTGCGTTCAATTGCATTCAACTCGCTTTTTTATGTTACTTGAATATTTTTGCGTCAAACCTTTACCGGGAAATCCCCTGATCAACAAATTTCCTAAGAGACTAGCCGCCCGCGATATCTACCGAACATCTCCCTCTGTCGAATGGGGAAAGCAAGCTTCTTTCCCCGAAAGAGTTTCCTGAAGGGACTGCTGCATCCCTCCCTATTTTAACTACATTCATTAGCTTATACGCCTTACCATAAGGAAACTACATCCAAAATTTGAAGCAAATCGGATAATTCTGCGTAAAAAGCCATTTATGTAACTTAAGTGGGGTTATCCCCAGTTCCCCCCTCTATAATTGGCCATTAAGCCCTTAAAACTATTTAGGGATCCACTTTATGAGAAAAAATCTATATCAAAAATTTGAAATACATCGGATAATTATGCATAAAAAACAATTTATCTAATTTAAGGGGGGATAATCGTCCGTTTTCCTATTTATAAATAAGCAAAAGAACCTCATAACTAATCCGGAATACGCTTGATCATAAAGAAGCTACATCCAAAATTTGAAGCAAATCGGATAATTCTGCATAAAAGCTATTTATTTAATTTAAGGGAAGTTATCCTCGTTTTTGCCTTTATACTTAGCCATTAAACCCTTAAAACTATTCAGGGATTCACCTTATCAGAAAGAACCTATATTTAAAATTTGAAATACGTCGGTTAAAACAACGATTTGCATAAAACTGATTTATCTAATTTGAGGGGGAAATAATTGCTTGCCCCCCCCTTTATAATAAGGAAAATAACCCCGTAACTAATCAGAGATACGTTTTATCATAATGAACCCATGTCCAAAATTCGAAGCAAATCGGATAATTCTGCGTGAAAAGCCATTCATTTAATTTAAGAGGGATTATCCCCCGTACACTCTCCCCTTTATACTAACTCATTAAACTCTTAAAACTATTCAGGGATTCACCTTATCAAAAAGAATCTCTATCTAAAATTTGAAATACAT
Source organism: Maratus speculifer (assembly GCA_964019185.1). Classification (NCBI taxonomy): domain Eukaryota; kingdom Metazoa; phylum Arthropoda; class Arachnida; order Araneae; family Salticidae; genus Maratus; species Maratus speculifer. Next base: position 459,176,352 of record OZ025292.1, read on the forward strand.
CGGATAATTTTGCATAAAAACCGATCTATCTAATTTGTGGGGGGGGAGGGGGTTAATTGACCATCCTTCCTTTATAATAAGCAAAAGAACCCTATAACTAATCAGAGATACGCCTTATCATAATGAACCCATGTCCGAAATTCCAAGTGAATCGGATAAATCTGCGTAAAAAACTATTGATTTAATTTGAGAGGTTACGGATGGGGGGGGGGGGGGGTTATCATATGTCCAAAAACTGAACCAAAACAGTTAATTCAGCACGAAAAAACCATTTAACCTAAATTAAGAGCTTCCCCCTGATCCCTTCTAAATACTTAACCAATGAATCCTGAAAATCATTAATGAATTCCCAAAATCAATAATAATTTTCCAAAATCAATTCTATGTCCCTTTTTTTCCGGTAACATTTTTTTCGCTTTTGTAGTCATGTCACCTTTTTTCCAATAACTGTTTTTCAGGTAACTTTTTTTCCGTTTACCCACTTGCCTATTTAGGGCGTTTTTTAAATAAGAATTAATATTAATTAAAAAAAATGTCTGAAAGTAGCCCCTTTAAAGTAGTAGTAAGTAGAAAGTAGTTAGAAATTTGGCGCCCCCTAAATCTCTGCGCCCTGGGCAACCGCCCTCCCCTCCTCCTTTCGCACGGCGCTGTTAATATCTTTCCAGAAACATAAATATAAACGAATTATATACTTTCCAAACATACCTAAATTTCAAGAATGCTTGAAGGAATTCAAAAGATTAAAAAAAATGATCTCTTATATCCATCTTTTTCATAATTTTCTTCTCTGAAGAGGATTTAATATCCTCCATAGCGAAACGCACAATAAAAAAAAAACCTTAGCACTACAGCAACTAACAACACACTGTTTGTGGAATTAAGTCTATCCTTCAAAGCATGCGAGCATGTGTTTTTGTTTTTTTCCTGGAATTCGAGATCCAATCCCGTTTCCAAAAAAAGAGCAAGAAACAGATGCAACTAATTAAGACCCCCCCCCCCCCCCCCAGTGGTGCAGTATTGAAAAACCCGAGACGGCATTGGCACCGACAGGAAAAGACCATTCCTTTTAGCCTTCGGCTGATTTCCAATAGTATTAAATGAATGCCGGCCTTTTCCGAAATTGAGTGACCAGTTTTCGATACTGATACTGTTGCTATGTGCTTTCCCTATTTTTCAAAGAAAATACATTGCTGCCGCTTAAACGAGTCAAATTTTTAAATAAAATTTGATTCAATAAAGCGGCAGATTTCGAAAACAAAACAAAAAAAAATCTAACTTTAGTTTTTTTTTATGATTCGGTTCATAAAAGTGGAAATTTTTGTATTTTTGTCATGGCTCTGGGGAGGGGTTTTAACCCCCAAACCCCCCCCCCCCTCGCTGCGCCACTGCGTCATAAAATAAACGAATCTAGCAAGCGGATGAAGTAGCTTCTGAAAAAATGTCATCGTCCCTCGGTCAGATCCTCTGCGGTAGCGTGATTGAATGAATAGAGCTAGTTCTTTTCGGGAATGAATGAACCAACAGTTGTCACGATCGGAGTGAATAGGTAATAGGTCAGTCAGTCCGAGAATGCGGTTTTGCTTCCTTCTGGGATACTTTCCTCTCCTTTTCATTCCGTTAACCTACAAAATACATCGATGGTTTTTTTTTTTTTTTTTTAAATAAATATCACCGAGAGGAAAGCTTCATCGTCAATAGGAAAAAAAATCCCATCTATTTTTGGCCCAATGTGAAATATAAAAACAGTAAGTATTGATTACGGCCATTACTAACTACAAGGTGGAACCCGTCGAATTTCGACGAAAGAAAACGTTTAAGAAGGAACTGCTTCATTGATTTACATTAAACCTACAAAATTAGCTACAGTAAAAAATGCATATTACAATGGTCAGTCTAACTCTCAAACAAATATTATTTAAAGCTAAAATTAAGAAGAAAAAAAATACTATTTCTATAAAGCTCAGTTGTCCAAATTATTAAAATTAAAATTTAATCGCATATGTAATCAGCAAAATATAATAAAGATCTGTTACTATGATGAAGTTATCGATTGAGGCTCTTATGTTTGGTATAAATGCATATGGAAAAAAAAAAAAATTCAAATTCACACGATCTTAGAATTTTACGTGAAATCTAAATCCGTCATAATTTTCATCTTCGCAAAATTTACATACGCACATTTCAAATTTTATCAATTTTAAAGGAAAATGGCGTATTTCTGTTGTCACAATTACAAAAATTCGTACTAAAATCTGCAAAAAAATTAATATGTCAATATTAAATTGAGATACAGCTTTCAAACAAATTGCATTTAAAAGTACATTTTTTTCTCTATACGATGGTGTAAAAATTGAAAATGTGCGATGTTTAGAAGCATAAAATTTGCAGTAACGAAAATTACAAAACTGAATTGCATGTGAAAATGTTGCCATCCGCAAAATGACGTATGCGTTACGCACAGATACGTTTGTCCTTTATAATGTAGATAGCGTAATAATATTATGCATTCTACAAGAAAAGATAAGAACTTACACTTTAAATGATTATTTTGCTTATAAAGACTCCCCTTTAATAATAAAAATATTTAAAACAGATTAAAAATTGATATGTTTCAAGTCATCTTCAGAAATGTAAACAGAAAATTTTTGGTACTGCCAATTTTATAACGTGTAATCATCGCAACTTTTCAATTTCTACACCGTGGTACAGAGAAAAAAAATGTACTTCAAAATGCCATTTATTTGAAAGCTGTATCGCAATTTGTTTTTGAGTTATTCATTATTTTGTAGTTTTTATTGATACTTTTTTTGTCACCGTGGCAACACAAGCATTCCATTTCTAGACATTAAGCATGGACCAATAAGTTGCAGAATTCAACCCATAAAAACATTCAGATATACTTCAGATTTCCCAATTCTCTAGCGGTCTCTCAGCTTGCTTCCTTCTGGGAGACTTTTCGTTCCATTTCTGTCCGCTAACTTACAAAACACATCGAATGTTAGCCAGGAGAATTTTGAAACCTACATCACTGAGAAAATAACCTCCTTGTCCAAAGACGAAAAAAAACCATCTATTTTTGCCTCGGGGCTTTTGTGGTTTAAACATCATCATTTGCGGTGGTGCAGGAGAATGTTTCCCTAACACTAGAACCGCGGGAGATTTTACACAAGTTTTAACAAAATATTTCGCATTAGAATTTTTTCATAATACTACTTAACTTATATATTTAAATTATTTTCGTACCTCTCATATTTATCTTATTTTATAAAGAGTTTTCTGGTTCGAATAGTCATATTTTCGTTTGATACGGGTCAAAATGACCCACCACCGCGGTTCTAGTGCTAAGCAGGTTAGGAACAAATTGAAAACTGCATGTCAAGCATAGCAAATGAGGTGCGTTCGTACTGTTGAAAGTTTTGAAAATAGTCTGTTCTTGATGGAATAGTATACAGTTACCGAAATCTTTTGTATGCCCCTGTCATTACTACAGTGAAACCTCCGAATAAGGGACACCTGTGAGACCGGAAATTTTGTCCCTTAAATAGAAGTGTACCTTATTCGGAGTTTTTATTACCATGAAAATTCCAAATAAGAGGCAACTATGGCACCGGAACTTTTGTCCCTTAAATAGAGGTGTCCTTTATTTGGAGGTTTCGCCGTATATGTTTTCCATTATACCTTTGTAGTCCACCACACAAAACCCTATGTGATCGAGCACAGGAAAAAAGCTTTATATTATTGGAATCTAATGATCCATGTCTTCCAGAAGCGAAGTGGTGCATAAGCCAAAAAGGAATACCACTAGTGGTTGAATCGTAGGATTAGCGTTGTGTTTTCCTGCACCCACTTTTCCGTATTTTCCAAACACAATGATAGACCTACGAATGAGCCATTCATTTTTCGCTTATGCACCACTTTACTTCCGGCAGACATGGATCATTAGATTCCCCCATCACTACTCTTCCATAAAATAAAGGAGTTTCTTTCTTGTGTTCGATGACTTAGGGTTTTGTGCGGTCGGCTTTTGGACTATCAGACAAGATCTCGAATCCGTTTAGAGACACAATCAGACTTCGAGTCGATTACAGAGGACTGTAATCGATTAAGATTACGATTATTTCCAATTTCAAAAAATAGATTACGATTATGTCTCTATTTATGCAAGTCTGATTACGATTACATAATCGATTATCCATTTTTTTATTTCAAGATTACGATTACGTTTGGATTACGATTAATATTTTTTTGTTGAATTACGATTACCGAACTAGTCGATTACGATAACAATTCGATTACAATAATTCCGTAGTCTACATGTTACAAACTTGAGTTACAAATTTACAAAATATGCGTTTCCTTTTATTTATTTATTTTTAAAGGAAAAATAAATCATTTATATTAAATGAGCTATTCTTTTCTATATAAATAATATATGTTTTGCTTTTTGAATATTTTAGAACTGATTTCATTATTATAAATTTATTTTGAAATTCAGAGAATTTCTAAGGATGTTTGATTAATAGAATAGGTATATGTAACATGCGAAATTCTGATTTGAAATTCACGAATACCGGTGTACGTAGAATGAGCCCCCCCCTCCCCTTACACATACACTAAAATTTGGGGGGGGGGGGGGGAACATGTGTTTCACAATTTTTTTTTAACGTAAAATTTAAACATGAAATGAGTTTAAATAAGGTTATTTTCCTCAGAGCATTCGTTGCAAGACATTTAGGCAAATAAGCAAAACAAAATTTAAAAAATGAAGAAAAATTGAATAAAATAAGCTTCTGCCAAAATTTTCGAAATGGAAGAATTAAAGCAATTCATTCTTTTTTCTTTCATTCCATACCTCTGTCCAATTGAACCACATATTTAAAACAAAATTGAGACACATAAACCTTTACAGGCAAATAATAATAATATAAAATAGTGTATTTTGGTAGGAGTATATTGGGGGAGGGGAGAGGGGGAAACAAACCTTTCTGGGAAAAAAATTAACTACTTTTTTTTCCTCATTATTTATTTATAACTCATTTACAGAGATTTTTTTTTTCCTTTTTAAAATAATCAGAGATAAAAAAAATTTGGTGGCTACATTTCAAAATTCAGGGGTTCGTCATTGGATTTGTCGGCGTATAAGCCAGTGGTGTAGTCCTGGAAAAAAAAGTGGGGGGACGCTCATAGTGTCGAACATTAGGATGTCTATCACCCATAGGGCTAATTGGATTACGAATTCCAGGGATAAATAATTGAAAGATTAAATTTAAATTAAAAAAATAAATGTAATTTTTATTTTAAAATTAATTAAAAATTTTAATTAAATTAAATTTGCTTTAGAAAATTAAATAAAATGTTAAACATTTAATTATATTTAAAATTTAATTAAAAATTTAAAAACTTTAAAAAGAAAAAAATTTCTTAGAAATTTCCTGGTATGAAATCGAAAATTTTGGAAAAAAAAAACAGCTTAGCAAGGAAAAATATGAACTTTTATGGTCTCACGGACTTTTGACGAAATTTGATTTTTTTGCAGCGTTTTGACGAAATTTGGGTTCTTCTGCAAGTTAACAAAATTAGCATTTTTTGCAATCATTTGACGAACATCGCATTTTTTCCACGGTCTTTTCAATGAAATCTGCATTTATCCATGATCTTATAACGAAATTCGCGATTTTTCTCGTCCTTTTTGGACAAAATTAGCATATTTTCCGCGATTTTTTAGGAAATTCGCATATTTCCCCCAATCTTTTGTTAAATTTGCATATTTTCCGCGATCTCCCGTCAAAATTTGCATATTGTCTGCGATTTTTCGCCAAAATTTTGCGTATTTTCCGCGATTTTTCGTCAAAACTTACGTATTTTCCGCGATTTTTTTCAAAATTAGCGTGTTTTCCGCGATCTTTCGTCAAAATTAGCGTATTTTCAGCTATCATATGTCAAAATTTGCGTACATTCAGCTATCTTTCGTCCAAATTTGCGTATTTTCAGATTTCAAATTTGGGTTTTTCTGCAACTTAACAAAATTAGCATTTTTTGCGATCATTTGACGAAAATCGCACTTTTTCAACGGTCTTTTCAATGAAATTTGCATTTATCCATGATCTTATAGCGAAATTCGCGATTTTTCTCACCTTTTTTGGACAAAATTCGCATATTTTCCGCGATTTTTTAGAAAATTCACATATTTTCCCTCAATCTTTTGGTAAAATTGTATATTTTCCGCAATCTTTCGTCAAAATTTACATATTGTCCGCGATTTTTCGCCAAAATTTTGCGTATTTTCCGCGATTTTTCATCAAAACTTACGTATTTTTTGCGATTTTTTGTCAAAATTAGCGTATTTTCAGTTATCTTTCGTCAAAATTTGCGTATTTTTCCCGATCTTTCGACAAAATTCGCATATTTTGCGTGATTTTTCTACAAAATAAAATTATTTACTGCAATCTTTATACAAAATGTGTCTATTTCCCTCGATTTTCGTCAAATTTCGCGTATTTTCCGCGATCTTTCCAGAAAATTCGAATATTTCCCCCAATCTGAGAAAATTCGCATATTTTCCTTGATCTTTCGTCAAAGTTCTCGTATTTTCACGATATTTTGGCGAAATTCGCATATTTTCTTAAGATTTTTCTACAAAATTTCGTGTATTTTCCATGATCTTTCGATAAAATTCGAGTATCTTTTATGACTCTTTGACAAAGTTAGAGCATTTTTCTGCGACCTGTTCACGAAAATCGCGTCTTGTTCATGATCCTTTAACAAAAATCGGGTCTTTTAATGCAATCCTTTGACGGAAATCGAGTTATCTTCCGCGATCTTCTGAAGAAAATTGTATTTTTTCCGAGATCGTTTGATGAATTTAGTTTTTTTTTTTATCCTTTGGAGAAATTTGCGCTTTTTTCTGCAATCATTTGAAGAAATTTGCCTAATTTGGTGCGGTTTGTACTAGCGTTTTTGTTGTATTTCATTCGTTACGCCCCCCCCCGCCCCCACGATAAAAATGACAACAAATTTTAACGCATATTTGCATCGATCCCAGGGATAATAAAATTCATCGCTGAAAAAGCGAGATTCCGCGTTTTCGCGGAAAACTAGCATGTCTGAGAAAAGAAAAGAAAAACTAGCAAATCTGTCAAATACAGAAAATACATGGGAAAAAAAAAAGAATAGAAATGGATTTTTTTTTTAAATGAGAAGATTTCATACCAGAATTTTTCAAAGAAGATTTTTTTTTTATATAATCATAAAATGTCTCTCATAAATAGGAATTAATAGCATAGGAATTTTCTGATGTGAATGAGAAAACTTGAAATAATACGGGACAAGTCGAGCCGCTGGTGTTTGTACCCAACACGTCAGTTGCGCCCATACATTCTTACACCGTAAATTATTGTTACGGTGTCCACAACCTAAACCAGCCAAAATAGCATTGAAATTTCCAGGCTCGAGCCCGATCCGATCCATAGAAAAAAAGCCCGGCTCGTTATTAAAGTTAAAATTTCAGCCCGAGCCCGACCCGGCCCGTAGAGAAAATAAATTGACGGCCTGACCAGGCCCGATATAATAGCTAAACACAAGGCCCGAGCTTAGCATGGACCGGAAAAGTACTTAAAATTTCGGCCCAGCCCGAGTAAATTTCTAAAGATTATTGACCTTTACTCTTGCGGAAGAATTCTCACCAAAAAAACTTACCTTATTTTTTTTTTTTTTTTTTTTTTTTTTTTTCATGTTTATAATCTTTATTTATGCAGAAGTGCCGTGGGCTGCGATATATATGCTTTTAATGAACCTTTGTTTATATGTAAATGTTTCAGTTATTTTTAGTATTATTAATCCATATTTCATGTAATGGAGACATAAAAATCCAAAAAATGATATATGGTAAAAGTAAAATCTTCTAAGACGGAATCGCATTGGAAAGAAAAAATACGTTCTCTTCTTAGCAGGCGTAAATGTTTAGCATATTTCTTCTCGCGCATTATTGTATTTATTTTGCATGGATGAACAGTTCAAAAGAAATTTTCAGTTTTCAGTTTAAAAGAAAAGGTTTTTTTTTTCATGCGTTTAACTCTATTTTAATAAGCCTAGAAATCTACGATTCTTTAAAAAGAATAAATTCTAATATTTAATTGTAGAATAATGACGACTTAAAAGTATATGCCTTTTTGTGAAAATGTTTAAACCAAGGCAAATTTTACTGATTTATGAACAGACTTGGCCACGTCGAGAAAGACATTTTCATATTATATGATTCAACTGGAACTGATTATTTTAGTCCGTGAAGATTAGGAAGAATCCCGGCTTTGTACGGAAAAATTAAGTTAGACTCGGCCCGGCCCGATACTCCAGGAAAAAAGAAGGGCTGAGAGTGCCCTGAATGCCGTTAATGGAAATCGGCCCGAACCCCGGCCCGTACAATCTCTAGTTTCCTGTACCAACTCTGAAATGTTTATTGCCACAATGCCCGTTTTTCACTTTTTCGGTTTTGTTCAGTCTTTTTTTAATGAGGATATTTTGACTTTCGAAACCGGTTCCAAAAATGAAATTATCCAAACAAAATAAAAAAGGTGCAAATATAATTGAAAAAGTAAAAAACGGCCATTGTAGCAATAGGCCTCAGATATAAATGCAAAAATAGTTTTAAAAAATTAAATGCAAATGAGGTACATAAAAAAAGAAATATATATTCTATCTTCAGAAAGCGGGTGTTTTCGCGTGAGTGAATTAAATAGTCCTTAACACGTAAATTCTAATATATAATATTTGTATTTTTTACATACCACACAGTAAAACTAACTGTGTAACTAAATAAAAAAAGTATAAAACAATTAAGAAAAGGTTTTCTGACAATTAACGTTCATTGCAGTCCTATATATGAATTTATATTTGTATCGTATTTTCACAGTAAAACTTATTTATGCTAGAAAGAGATAATATTCCTGAAACTCAATTTTTCTCAAATCTCGGCCACATAAGTTATATAATTCTACTTGTTGAAGCTTCAGGTGGACAATAATTCTCCCTAATGAATAATTCTTGATTATCTTTTCTTTTACTGTTCAATTACTTTAAATCCTCTGAAAAAAATAAGCTGTATTATTTTTTGGAAATTTTGAGAGAGAAAGAAAATTCATTTAATTAAATTTGAAAATTTAGACGGGCAATTCTGCTCAACTACCATTGATGACGCCCATGTTTCTTTTCCGTCCCTCCCCCCCCCCTCCTCTTTTTTTTTTCTTTTTTGAATCCCGTTTATTTAAAAACATAGTTTTATAACAAAAACCTATTGATGTTTGGCAAATATATAACCCTTATCAAAAATTCAAAATATAGCAAATAATTTAAGATATTATTGATCAAAACTTAAAAAATACTTACATTTCTGTTGGATCTGATTTTTGATCAGCAACTGTGGTCGGTAATATCGCATCTGTTTTTGTACAACAACGTTTGGAAGAAATTGCAAAACTTTTCAGTTTTGGCTGCCTACATCGTTTCATTGTTATTTTCCCCTCAAAAATGTAAATTACGATAAAAAAATATTTATGGCTAGAAAAAACGAGGCAACTCAGAGATACTCACTCTACTTTAAACTAGTCCAATGCTTGTGTCTAATCAAGAAATAATTGTCAATGTGAACGAGAGAAGGGAGGATAATCGCTCTGGGGGATTCTTTCACTGAACACTGAACAGTCTCAGAAGTTGTCGGTCTTTTGTTTTGATTGTCCTTTTATTGACTGTATTCAACTGCAGACCAGGACTATAGAATAAGTTTCGAATAGAATAAGGACTATAGAGTAATAATTACTTTATAGTCCTGCTGCAGACGAAATACACAGGCCGATTGATGAAGACTACTAACTAGCAGTAAGGGACAGCCAATGACCTAAGATACCGTATATTAGAAAGTCAATGGGGACAGCTATGGCGATCAGATTAATGGAAACATGTTGGTGCTAATTGTTGTGTCAGTAAAAAATGACCCGGCTTTCAATAGTCGAACATCTGGATATTTTTTAAACTGAGACTGCGGTGTGCCCAAGGTCTTCTTCGGGAGCATGTGTGATCTTTCTGTTAGGAAAAAGGAAGGGGATAATAGCCTTCCCAGTAAAACTAATGTATAACTTTGAAAAAATGAATGTTAGCGCGGTATTTCATTACTGGTAATTGGTCTTTTTGAGTGCCGCTGTTATGTTGTTAAAGAAAACTAAAATAGTTTTAAATATCAATTCCATTACAAAAATGTTTTTTTTAATGTTTTTTTTTTTTTTTTTTTTTTTTAATCATTTAACGGATTAGGAAGATCCCCTCGCGTCCTTAGCGTCCCCCTTGCAATAAAAAAGTAAGGGGACGCTTGAAAGAAAATAAAAAAGTGGGGGGACGCCGTCCCCCTGCGTCCCCCCTCGACTACACCACTGGTATAAGCTAAAGAAACAACTAGGTATCATTAACATTGTCTTTCACCCTTAAAGAAATTTTACTTACACCCGTATATTTATTGAAAAACCAGTCTTACTTTCCGTTTTTTTTGGAGGGGATTCTCATTAAAAAAAGTATTAAATAATAATAATAATAAATAAAAAAAATAAAAAACAATCTTTTATTATTAGAGCTTTTGTAAAAAAAACTGATCTATATGTTTAACTTATCCAGATATATTAAAATACAAATTTTGAATAAACAGACTTTATACTTATGATTAAAAACACTATATAGTTAATTTAATATAAAAAATTCCTTTCACTACAATTTTAAAGAAAAAGATAAGATATCACTATGCAATATTTCTAAAATAAATCGATACAATATGTAAATATCTAGTAAAAAATTACCTGCATGTGGGTGTTCAAATTGGACTTGGTTTTTATGGAGACCCTGACATCTGACGATCACAATTTACATTTGTATTTTAAAAATTTCACGCCTTTTTCATTAAATTCTGATACAGATTCCGTGAAATAATCTTCAATTTTTTTATTATTTCTTTTAGCCATCTCTTTCCCTAGAACCTTGTAAACAACTACTTAGATATAACCAAGAAATCCAAAATGCGAATGAGCTGTTCGATGAATTGTCACATGTAATTTAAGCATCTTTTTTTTCCCCCCATTTTCTTTATTTTCCCATTCCCACATTTCAAAGAGGGTGATGTCTGTCCAATTGCTAAGTGCCCATAATAAAACCATAAATAAAATACTTTTCTTTCTTTTTTCTTTTCTATCCTTTATCACTTTCACTCAAAAACCCGCGAAACAAGACCCCTCGTATAACCAGAGTGTTTTCCCCAATACCCGTATATCTTTTAACGAAGTCAGACTATTTCTATGTTTTTATACTACATACCAGGGGCAGCCCTCTAGCGTTGACTACTTACAGTGTAAAGTACTATGTATTCTGTTTCACCCCGAACTGCTGCCTGACCTATGACCTCTTCTCACTTTTAACTTTAGGGGCGATTTAACGAGCTCCAAACGTCTACTCTTTCCTTGGTGTAATGTTTAACTTACCGACCAAATATTTTCTGGATATGGCGAAATGAAGAACGGGAAAAAAAGGTGTAATCGAAGAACGTATCGCATTTTTGTGCTCGATTACGATTATAAGGCTTTTTGATTCAGATTGCATTGCGATTACGATTAGATTATGATTGTAATCAAAGTGAAATCTTTTGATTATGATTATATCGTGATTATTTCGAAATTAAAATTTACGATTACGATTACAATGCGATTACGCAGTTTTTGTAGTCGATTATAATCGATTACGATTACACGATTACGATTACTCGAAGTCTGGACACAATGTTGCATTCAACCGTATTTACTCGTGTATAAGACGCACTTTTTGTTCCAAAAAATTAGGGCAAAACTCCTAGGTGCGCCTTATACACAGAATAACTTTTTACTGTTGGATGAAGTCGAACGATATGCATATGAAACAAGAAATTATTCAAAGAAGATATTAAAACTCGGAAAATGTTACTTAATTGAAGTATTTATTTCATTCCTTGCAGTATTTTTTTATACAACAGAGCTAATAACATTATCTAAACGCTAATTAGCAATTCTCTTTAATCTCACTCATTCCTATTTCCCGTCATTCTTTTACATCCCGAATTCTAAAAATGCATTTTCGTCTTGTTTTCTGGTCTGGTGTAGTTTGTTTCACTTTTTTTTTTTTTTTACTGAAATTTATTTGGTCATTCTACATGAGCGTATCAAATTTATGGTGCGCCTTATATACGAGATTTTAAGAAATCTCCATTTTTACTTGTAAAGTAGCGGTGCGCCTTATACATGCGTGCGCCCTATACACGAGTAAATACGGTATTTAGAGACATATATATTCGGGATGAAGGCAGGGAAAATCGATAACTTCAGAGCTCCACCCACCCGCTAACCGTCTTTCAATATCTTTCATTTGTCTAATTTTTCTGTTAAATTTGTTCGGTTTCAATTGTACTTTTTTTTTCCCTTTTCTATTTAGAGTCCAAGGTATTCAGGTCGTAAGTAAGGGATTTTGGTGCTATCCGTGGTCGCCTAAGGCGACAGCGCTTCACGCAGAAGACTAGGGCTATTCGGGTCGTGGGTATTGGTCGACGACGAAAACTGAAGGCAGGACTTACCTTCTATTTGAAAAAACTTGGCAGTTAGAAAAAGTGAGCTCAAACATAAAAGGAAAAAGGAACAAGTCTCATTGGAAATCTCTTATAAACATGCAGGGTAGCATGAGTCAAGCTGAAAAAATAGTTTGGGATCCTATTTTTTTGTTTCAGAGCTTTAGAATTCAAAACTTTTTGCTTCGTTCTGGACTTTAGCTTGCAAAAGCTAAAAAAAAAAATAGTTTCTATTTTTGTCGAGAACTTGGTTAATTTCGACATGAAATTGCAGAAACATGCTAAAGAAAGAAAGAAAAAAAATCTTATAAACAAAAGGTGTCAATAAGTGGGATTATAAATCTACTGTTTTAATTTACCATGATTAATACAGATTCTTCTTTAAAAAAAACATGAAATAAATAATTTTCTTAAAAAGAAAAGTTTGAATATGGATCTGTTTTCACATTTCAAAACTTTGTCTTTTAGCTTTTGGAACTAAACTAATTAAACTAACTTTGCTTTTATCTGTTCTATTATCTTTTGTAAATTTCGATTATTTTTTAAATAATTGAGCTTGGATCTGCGCAAGCGTGGGGTGCCCGGGCACCTCCCCCCCCCCCCCCCCTCCCTGGTTACATGCATGTCAAAACGAGTTTTGGGCGCGTTGTTTTTATTGGGCAAGTTTTTGTGTCTATTCCTATGGTCAGCGCCGTGCGAAGGGGGGGGGAGGGAGGGGGTGCCAAAATTATACTATCAACATCCTTCTTGGGGAGTTTAGCTTCAAGTTCGAGGGAGGGGGATGGTGCCAAATTGAAACTTTGGCTCCGGCGCAATTTTTTATTCTCACACCCCTTCCTATGGCTATATGGCAATCCATTATTTTTATTGAAATACCCTTTACCTTCTTCAATATGTCATGAGAAAGAAAGTCTATTTCTATTAAAGAATAAAGTGTAGAAGTAAAATTATGTCATAAGAGCATCGCATTCTAAATCACCCCCCAACTGAAAATAATGAGTAAATCAATCGCCAGAGAGCAGCACTACCGATAGCATACTGGGAATGGGCATGGAAATACTAATGGATAGTTCATTAGTACTTCCATCGGAATGGTCCGTTTGAGCTTTTCTTCGAACGTATGATTTCCTTGCGTAAATACAGGTTAGGTTCCCTTAGAAAGAACCACACGGAGGGCACCCCTCTCCTTAAGGCCTATATCCCACGAGTAAATAATTGGCCGTCATAAATACAAACAAACAAACCGTCACTGAAATAAATAATCGAGGAAACTGAGGTCGATCCTACGCCTGCCAATCATCACGACCACTTCCATTCCGAGAGTTATAAAATGTCATTCCTATTCGAAATTTCATTTGGATGAGCATTGGTCTCCGTCAGGGGCTTCGCTAAGAGGGGGGGGGGACAGGGGGGAGCCCCCCCAAACATTCGCAAATGTAGTTACACTTGGCAAATTTAATTAAAATTTTAATAAAAACTGCAATACATTTCCTATTTTTGATAGAATTTGCAAAAGTTACAACTCTATTTGGGAATATTATTAAAGTTTTTACAAATACGAACCGTATTACATTTTCTAGGTGTGGTAACTTTGCAAAATTATAAAACAAGCTGGCAAATATGAAAATTTGACTTGGCAATTTAAGGTCTTCTCCGCCACCAATAAAAAGTCTTAGCGATGGCCCTGGTCTCCGTGGCTAACGCGTAATATTTTTAAAAAGCATTGTAACGATAAACAGTTCAAAATGGCGATCTTAAATTTCATTTACATTTGAATTTTCAATAAAGAGCAAAAATCTTCTAAATAACACCTTAAGCATTAAGATATCTCTTATGATGCACAAGAAAAGAAAATTGCAAACAAGTAGATGGAGTTCTTCGTTCTCAGATGCGAAGGTTTGAAAGCAAGAGAAGACGGATCTTGTAAAACTTCAAAGATTTTTTTTTTATATTTTGAATTATTAAAAAAATAGTTTAAATCGATTTAAGAAACGTCGAATTCATTAAAATCCGGACCTTGGTTATCATTGTTGAATTCAAACACTTTTTCCCGGGGAGGGATTTCTATCGCTCCGGGGGGGAAATTGCACTCTTTGACCGTTAAAAATACAAAATTTCCGTGAGGGACATCTCATTGCTCCAGGAGGGGAATGTCACCCCCTATATTCAAAACTTTTGGTTATCATTTTTTGGCCGTTTCTGTCAATTTCCACAAATAGAAATAATTAAATAACGTATCACTAGATGGCAGCACTACAGATTTTAGCATCAATTTTCAGAATGTTCAAGGCCATGTGCATTATTTTTATTCGTTAATTACCTTTTCAATTCCACGCCTTACTTGCTATTCGCTTCTGTTTTATTTAAACAATAGTTTTTACATTGTATATATGTGCCTTTTTTAAAAAAGTTATTGATGTCAGTTTAAGTAAACAAGGAAGTAGGTATCATGTCCGACTTGGCCTCAACACGAACTTTTTACGAGACACGTGAACTATGTCATAAAGATGTTTACAAACACCTTGCTATGTTACGGAAGGTAAATATTGACTCTAACATTTAATTATTGACACCCTGTATACTTCCTTTGCTCATCATTTCTTCCAATTTGCATCATTATAAGGTATTTTCGAATAGGAAGGTTTTTGTTTTTATGGCTTGCGATGAAAACGAAAGTTTTGTTTTTGTTGTTAAAAATGTCTTAATTTTCAGCTATATTTATTAAATTACTTTTTATTTGAATATGTTATGGATTTATAGTTTGTTTTAGATGCATTGGACAATGCATTTTATTGTTATTTATAATTTTTATAAATGGGATACATCGTGAATTAACATGACAACTACCTGTTGAGTAAGGTAAATATTGATGATATTAATTCTAACAACTAATAATTGACACCCTGTATACTTCCTTGTCCACCATTTCTTCTAATTTGCATCTTCACAATTGGAAGGTTTTAATTGGAAAGTTTAAACTTAATGTTTTTGTTTTTAAAGCTTGTGATGAAAATGTGAAGTTTTGTTTTTGTTCTCAAGAATGTTTTAATTATATGAAATTTTTTTTTCTATATTTGTTAAATTATTTTTTACTTAAATATGTTATGAATTTATAGTTTGTTGTAGATGCATTGGACAATATTTATTATATATTTTCATAAATGGGATACATTTACATGACAACTACCTGTTGAATCCGATTTTTCGTGACATCTCTTAACTAGCAAATCGGTTTAAAATTCTCACTTTGACTGCATTGTTTGAAAGAAGCTTTGTTTTTAAAGAATGAATGAAAATCATTGTATGTTTATAAGGAAAAATGTTTGATATTGACCCTAACAACTAATTATAGAGACCATTTGTGGCATTTTTGGCCAGTATTTATTCTAAATTGCATCTTCATAAGCTGTCTTCCAGTAAGAAGATTGAAACATAGTATTTTTATCGTTTGTGATCAAAACGAAAGTTTTGTTCTTAAGAATGTCTCAATTTTCTGCTATATTTATTAAATTACTTTTTATTTGAATATGTTACAAATTTACAGTTTGTTGTAGATACATCGGGCACTGTTTTTTATCGTTATTTATTTTTTTTTTCATAAATGAGATACATTATGAATTTATATGACAACTACCTGTTGATCCGATTTTTTGTGGCTTTTCTTGTCCAACAAATCGGTTTAAAACATTCAATTTGACTGCATTCTTTAAAAGAATCTTTGCTTTTAATGTATGAATGAAAATCATTGTATGTGTTTAAAGATAAAAATGTTTGATACTTTTAAGTTAGCTGAGTGCAGGTCCCGTTGCATTTGTTTCATTTGAATAAAATCAGCTATTATTTAAAATTCACCCATTTTTTTCATTTAATTTCAAATGCAGAAAAAAAACACTGAAAAGTAGTAAAAAATAAAATCTTAAACAAAAACATTACATTATTTCAACATCATAACAATTTCTAATTGACGCGCACATAGAAAATAAAAACTACTATTGGTGAGATTTGTTGCCAAGTAACATAAACAATCAGATACTTTAGTAAATGTGTCAAAAAGCAGCAATTTTAAATATAAGAATATCCTAAAAATTACAATACAGTTGAACCTCGAAAATCCGGACCTCCAAAATCCGGAAATCTCTAAAATCCGGACATTTTTCCAATTTCAGTTTTATTAATTTTTAAAATAAGACATAGCTGTAATTTTCATCAACTGCAGTTAAATTCTGATAACTATACTAAAAATATATATATAGATATATTCTGGTTAATATTGTAATGACTTGCCGTTAATTAAAGACTTTATTATTACAAAAATTAAAAAGTTAAAAAGCGTTCAACAAAATTTACAGTAATGAATCATGATGAAATGAATGAATCGTTGAATTAATCATGAATTTTTATGCTTGAAAAAATTTGGGTTTAAAAAAAAATGTCAATTCTGTCGAAAAAATGCAGAAAAACGGAGAAATTTGTAAAAAAAAAAAGAAAGCCAAAACAAGCATGAAATCAATTAAAAAATCTTGAAAAAACGCACATTTCATCAAAGATTCGTGATTCATTCATTTCATAATGATTCGTCTCACTCTCAATCGCCTTTGACAATCAGGAGGGAGGGTGTTTTCTCAGATTTTTTTAAATTTTCAAATTCTTTATAAAGTGAGGAGGGGGCGTTTAATCGGGAAGAGCGGATTAACGGGATTTTACGGTATTATATAGCCATAAAAAAAGATTTTTTAATAAACCTCCAAAATCCGGAAAAATCGAAAATCCGGAATCGCCGCGGTCCCGACGGTTCCGGATTTTCGAGGTTCAACTGTATTATTATTATTTTTTTTTTTTTTTTTTTTTTTTTTTAAGAAATTAATTAAGATTGTAACTTAGTTTTGAAATTTCTTTACAAATGAACCCTTACAGGCCATAGCTATGGGTGGCTCAGTCCCCTCCCCCCCCCCCTTAAAACATTTTGAGCTTCCTCTCGAAAAGATTCCAAGGTCACTCAATGAATATATGTTCCAAAAATCCAAATGAAATTCTGTTTAAAAATCTAATTTAGTTTTGTGAACTTTTCACGGTTACTTGAATTTTTCATCATCCTGTTCTTTTCTTAACAAAAACTAAAGTTATTATTACTATTAACTACAGTTTTATGCGAAACATGGTATAGTGCGAATTATCTAATCTACAGTGAGAATATGAACTAATTTATCTTTCTGTGTCACAGAGAGAGACTCCTCCTCTAGCTATGTCCCTGAACCCTTGAGCACGCCAAGAAAGTGAATATTTTCAGTATCATCATTTCCATTGAGCTGCTTGTGTGTATCCTTGGAACTTGAGTTTAATCACATCATCAACAAAATTTGCCAAGAAGTTATTTGTAATGTAACCCATTTAAATGTATCACTCTTAAAAAAAAAAAAAAAAGAAAAAATGCATCAGTTTGAAAGTTACAGAGAATTTAAAATCTAATTTGGCTACATTTCAATTCACATTTTCAAATAACAGCAACAACAAAAACAAAAGAAAGTATGAGCGACCATATACACTAGAAGGTTTATTATATGCTACGCATGTTTATTATACGTAGAAATGGTTGTCCAATGAAGGCTGTTTCTTTAATTATGTAGCTGTTGTAAAAAAAAAAAAAAAAAACTTTTGTTAGATACTAAAATTTTGTCATTGTTTTATTGTATTTTTTGCATAATTTCCTTATACTTTGTAGTACAGTAATGGTGATTTACATAATCTATTGTTTACAGTCCCTGTTGGAATTGAAGTTGTTTTCTAAGAAAGCTCTTCTGGAGAACACCTTGTATTGGCAGAAAGAAATCGAAAAAGTCAAGCTTCAGAAAGATCAGGTCAGTAGATTTTCCTTTCCCTCTTTTTTTTTTTTTACTTACCCATCATACGTAGTATAGGGTCAGTCTTGCAATCGTTTTGAAAACTGAAAAAAATTTTTGGACGGATTTACACATTTTAAATAGTGGAGATTCCAAAAAACATATTTTTAGAAAAAACTTTTTGCCGTCCATCTGTCTGTGTGTCTGTAAACCCTCTATCTCCCGAACAAATTGAGATAGAGACTTGAAATTTTGTATGTACTTAGTATGTAAGCAGGGGACGAAGCCTGTTGAAAATCTGAACCTCGATTATCCGGAACTATTTTTTTTTTTTGGACTCTCGAAAAATTGATGAAAGGTAAATAAAAAGTTAAAAATTTTTTTATTTTAAGGAATAAACGTAAAAGACAATAAAATAACACAAATTTTGCATAAAGAATGAAGTCAATCGGATTATTAGTTGACGAGATATTTGTGGGTGATTCTCAAAATAGGGCACAATTTATGTCTTTCGGCATACAAAAAAAATTGAGAGGTTTTCTGTCATGTTTTTATATTTAGATATGTTTTTCTTAATATTATTCATTATTTGCACTCAATAATTACTCACTTTTTAGTTAAAAACACCTTAAAAGAACAGAATAAAGATTCAAAATGTCATTAGCATGGATGTCCACAGCAGCTGTGCCTTGTGTATACTAGCATTTTTCAAGAGTTAATATCATGTTTATAAAATAAACAAATGTTATTCTTTCTTTATATTAATCAAGGAGAGGATTTATCCAATAAATTTATTTTTAAAAATAAAATTATACTACATAAAAAAAGAATTAAAGTTTGTCCTCCATATTTGATTTTCAAAACAAGGTCATACTAAAACAGCTGGTTATTAATCAAAATTTCATTTTCACATATGACAATAGTTTGAAAATATAAAGTTTCTCCATGGCAACAAGTAGTCATTTTAAACCAGCCAGAAAATAGAAGCATGTATTGTATTTTAAGAATAGAAGTTGAATATTAGGGGGTTACATCAATTGTATGTCATTAGAATGGATAATAATTTTCATGTTTATTTTATAGTTAAAATTTTTATTTTATTTATTTGCATAGAACTTTTGTGTTTTAAAAAGCCCCAGAAAGGAATATTGCATTGTGATTATATTATGGCTCCTAATCTTATTTAAATTAAAATTTGTCATTAGCATGGGCAGATATCAGTGTCATTAGCATGGTTTTTCTGTCCATGCTAAAGACTCCTATATACATAAATGTAACCAGTGCTTATATTGTATCCTTTACAGGGTTGTTTGGTTTAAACCACGCTGGTTTAAACCGTGGTTTAAACCAAGTGGTTTTTTTTAATTTGGTTTTTTTCCCTTTTCCCTAATGTTTTCATTTATTTTACATATTATTAAAATGTGCAAAATCAAAGTTATTGAGGAGCTACAAGCAAAGCTAAAGATAAATTAAATTTTTAAAGTGACAAACATCTTTAATCAATCTAATTTTTCTTACTAGCTATAAATTGACATGGCAAAATATTTTTCTACAGTGAACTGTGGAGGATTAAAAAAGGTAGTTAGTTTTAATTCTTTTTTAAACCTTTTATTTTTAAAAAAATGCAAAAATGGCACATGCCAGCCAAAAATGCAATTTTACTGTTTAGATAGCTTGATTATGATTTACTAAGGATTGCATCATGTATCAATAATGACATAATCATAAGTCATTTTTTCCATTGGTTACTCTTGTTCTGTACTATGCTAATGAATTTTCTCTGTTCCAAAGCTATTGGTTTTAGTAAGTAAGCTTTGGTTTTTCTTAGAT
Organism: Maratus speculifer; assembly: GCA_964019185.1. Taxonomy (NCBI): domain Eukaryota; kingdom Metazoa; phylum Arthropoda; class Arachnida; order Araneae; family Salticidae; genus Maratus; species Maratus speculifer. Next base: position 459,196,638 of record OZ025292.1, read on the forward strand.
TGGATTTGCAGTTTTTACAATTTTTTTTTTTTTTTTTTTTTTTTTCTGTTTCTAGTTACTTTGTATTGTATTTTATTTTAAGAAAGCTACTTATATATATTGAAATAAAAGAATATCTAAAACTAGAAGAAAGGAAAATATAATCTGGTTTTCATTTGAGGGAATAAGAAATACATCAAAAACATGTTTAAGAGCCAAATGTAAAAATTGCATGCAATGTAAATGCTGTCAAATTAGCTCTTCCTTATAATACTAGGTGTGATTCATTTTCAGATGCTCTAGATGTTTACCTTAAAAATTGCCCCAATTTAATTAAAATTTGTGTAGAAAATAGGAATGTTATTGATAAAAATATTCAAAAGCTTGTATCTGTCTAATTTTTATTTTAAAAGAAATGTTGAAGATATGTTTAAACTGTTAAATTCTATTGCAGTTGCCCTGGATAATATCTAAAGTAATAAGTTCCATTACTAATGCAGTTTATAATTGGACGGGTCTTCAAAAAATATTAAGAGAAAAAAAAATGTAAATAAAGAAGTCTCATAGTTTTTTAGTCCAGGTATAAAATAGCCCTAACACCCATGTCCTTTTAGGTATACATGCTTGAACCGCAATACAGTCAAAGTGAACAATGTGAACAAGAAAAAAAGGATACATTAAATTTTACAAAACAAAAATATCCATGTAACTCGATGCTTGCACAGATAATAAAATTTAATGCTAAATCTTCACCTTTTGAAGAACAAAGAAACAGAAAAAATAAAGCTTGTATTCAAAAAAAAAATAAATAAAATAAATAAATAAATAAATAAATAAATAAATAATAATAATAATTTTTCTAAGCCCGTGTCTCAATTTGTGTAAGCATTACATTCGTTGATGTATCAAGTAAGTCAATACACATGTATTTTTTAGCATTAATAAAATGCATATTGATATTTTTTAACTAAATATTTGTAGTAAGAGATTAATAATCATTTTTTGATGTTAATACTGTAAATAATTTCTAAATTATGCACAAGAAAATGTTTTCTATTTCAGCTTATTTCTGTTAATTTAGTAAAATATGTGTGTTTGCCCTTTACTATGTTCTTCATTATCAACCTGCATATAATTATTTCTTAAATTATTATCTAAAAGGTTTATATAAGTATACTAATAAATTAATAGTTTTTTTTTTTTTTTCACACAATGAATATTTCCCTATAGAAACCTAAACTTATAAGATAATTTAATTATAAATTTTTATGCTTTAGTTATTTAATTATAAAAAAATAAATACTAATGTGAATGTTTAACATTAATTAACTATTAATTACAAAAAATCCTCATGACTTTCTAAAACTCAAGTTATTTTTCTTGCAAATGCTATTTAAATAATGATTTGAAGAAAACCCGGTTTAAACCAAAAAAACCTGGTTTAAACAAAAAAAACAAGGTTTTTTGGGTTTAAAAAAAAAAAAAAACGGTTTTTATACCAACCCTGATCCTTTATAAAGTTTAATTTTACGTATAAATTTAGGTATTACATTTATTATCCCTAAAATATGCATTAAATCTGTAGGAAAATCACTAAGACAGCTTCTTACATTGTTAGTGTCAGAATGTTGCTCATGTAACAAAGTTTGCTCTTTGGTAATGTTTTTATTCTCCTTATATGTATATATGTAAAAATGGAAACCATTTGCTGAAAAAGAAGGCTAATAAATATAGAAAAAAAAATATTTAAACAGGAAGAAAATAAAAATTTCTTAATATATTTATTCCATACAATTCGTTTTGTCATTAGCATGGCTCAAAAAATACTAATTATTTTTTTAAGTTATTTTTTAAATATTTAGCTTGCTGACTACATGTAAAGTATACCTAATACTATATTAACAACACCTATTTTTTTTTCAGAAATTTTGCTAACAGTAATTTTTTTAAGATTTCATTTTTGAAATCGTCCCCTATTTTGAGAATCACCCTTGTAATCCTGTTTTCCACAATCTTTGATTTTTCATGACCCTGTATTTCATTCAAATTTCAATTCAGAGGTATATTTTAATTGAAAATGAGACGCTTAAACTGATGCAGTAAATTGTTAATTAATATGATTATTATTTTTGGAGTTATAAGGATATTTCTTTTACACAGTTCGGTACTACTGGAGTAGTTTGGCGTTTTATATAATTTGTTGAAATGTATGATTGATTCATCTGCAATTTATTAATAGAGCATTCTATATTAACAATATTTAAATTTTGTTTTGGAATTGCAATGCATTGTATAATTAGTTTTAACATGCTTTATTTTCATGTGAATATCCATGATGGGTAAATATTACGGTGGCCCCCAACAACTAGTTTTTTTTTTTTTTTTTTTCTAATGGTAATTTTCAAATGGTATTATTATTTGATTTCTAGAAATGTGTGTGATTTTGTGACCTATAAATTTCAGGAATGGCAGGAGAGAATCAGCAAAACAGAAGCTGAAAATAAACGTTTGAGGGCCATCATTGAAAACATAGGAAATTCAGATGAATCTAAGGTAATTATTTTTCCCAAGTAACAGGAGTTAAGCAGTCTGAGTGTAATTGTAATAATTTTTGGTACTACTAGGTTATCCTGTCGACCAAAAAATTATTGCCAAACTATAAGATTAAATGCCAATAATGGATGACCATGAATGTCACATTCAATGACATTAATGTATGATACACGTGTTTAAAACATGTTTGTGATTTTATTTTTGACTTTTAATTTTATTTTTATTAATATTCCACTAATTATTCGTTTTTTGTTTTTTAAAATAAAAATTATGTCAACATGTATAATTTCGCTATTAGTTTGTCGATACGATTTGTATACTTTGGCGAAATTGGTCAATGGGATAACAGAGTAGTACCTATTTTTTTTTAATGTATAAATAGCAACTTTTTATAGTGCGATTTTTATTATGGTTTGTATTAAAATTTTGGATACTACTTGCTTATCCCATTGACTAATTTTGCCAAATTATACAAATCGACAAACTAATAACCAAATTATACATATACAGTAGACTCCCTCAAATCCGCACAGCTTGGGACCAGAGGTTTTGCGGATTTCTGGTCATTGCTTTGTTTACTTTTTTTCAAATTAATTTTAATGTAATTAATAATGAAATCAAAAGTATAATGAATGGTTACAATATGCTAAAATAATAAAATAAATAATAAACTAAAATAATAAAAAATTAGATAGTTTTTAAAATGATAAAAATACTACAAGCAAAAGTTAAATTAATAATATACAATTAAATATTCGTTATAGAGATGAAATGCGTTTTTCCTAAATTATTCAATGAAACTTGCTCATAAAGGTACATTACTAATTCACATCAAGATCATAAAATAATGAAGCTTTATTTCAGGTTTAGCCAGACTTAATAAGTATAAGAGCTTGATTAATACATAAATATATTTGGTAAGATTGTGATTTCCAACGATATCAGCAATATCTTTATTTTTTTAGAAATAAATTATTCTTTCTTCCTGAAAAAACATGAATTCAATAACCTTAACAAAAATAACAAATTAAAAAATATATGGAATTGATATAAAACTAAAAAAGTCAAATTTTGCACCTACATCTGAACTGAATGCTTCATTGTTTACATCTGTAAAATATGTGCGGATTTTAGAGAGTTGCAGATTTTAGGAGTGCAGATTTGAGGGAGTCTACTGTATTGACAAAATTTTTATTTTAAATAAAGAAAAAACAATACTACTTCGTTATCCCATTGACCAAAAAACCATTGCCAAATTATAAGATTAAATGCCAATAATGGATGATTGTGAATGTCGCATTCGATGATATTAAATACGATACACCTATTTAAAATGTCATCAAATGATTTTTATTTTGACTTTTTTGTATTTTTATTAATATTCTACTAATTATTTGTTTTTCTGTTATTTAAAATAAAACTTGTGTCAATGTGTATAATTTGGCTGTTACATTGGGTGATTTGTATTATTTGGCAAAATTGGTCAACGGTATAACCAAATAGCACCGAAAAAACAAATAATTAGTAGAATAATAATAAAAATACAAATAAGAAGTCAAAATAAAAATCGCTTAATGATGTTTTAAACTTGTGTATCGTATTGAATGTGACATTCACCATCCTCCATTATTGGCATTTAATCTTATAGTTTGGTGATAGTTTTTTGATGGATGGGGTAACCAAGTTGTACCAAAATTTGAAATATCTAACATCATTGATCTTTGTAAGGGTATCACTATCTGTTTTCTTTTTTTAAATGTCTGAAGTTCTGAATATGTTTTACATATTATCTGATTATTTAAAGTGGTTTTTTTAATTGCATTATAAATACCTTCTGTTGTATTATTTCCAAATCTTCAATTTTCTTAACCTTGTCTTTGGCATTTTAATCATTTTTTTTCCATGTGTTTTTGTTAAAATTTCTGATAACTGAAAATAGTCATCTTACAATGCTGTTGAGTAATTTCTTGCACACCATTCGTTATTTTTCAATTCTCTTTCTTTTTCAGAGAAGCCACGAGGTGTGTTTGTGGAAGGCAGAAAATCAAGTGGATCATTTGAGTCGGCAGCTAGATAAGAAACTCATTCATATCAACAAGTTGCAGCTGGCACTGGCCGAACAAAGCAAGGTGGGTTTGTCTTTTCCTTTTGTTATTTGGGCACACATGTCATATATGCACCCCATTTGCACGTGTTTTTTTTTCCTCCGCCAATTTGGCGAAATTTTTTCTTTTTGAATGTAAGTTACAAATTGCATGCAATAACAGCACGTGATATTTTATTGCAATATAAAAAAAAAATAATAATAACATGAAAAAAAAAGGGATTCTAGTATATTGAAAAAGGAAATAAAAATAAATGAATGACAGTTAGATATAAATAATTATTGATATAATTTATAATAAAAAATAATTTAAAGAATTAAAATAAAAAATAGCAGTAAATAAACTTGGATTTAATAAAAAAAGAAACAATGAATAAGCAGTCATAAATAATAAAATTAATAAGTAATAACATAGTAAATATAATTTTCCCAATAAATCGTAAATATTAATACCTATAACCATATTGAATGCATGCAGTTGTATAATGTAATCAGCACATTTCACTGAAATCTTTAATTTTTCCCGTTTTATTTCCCTATCAGTTGTTATAAACTCATTAAACAGATCTTTTGGCACAGATGTGCAATGCCAAATTGACGGAGGAAAAAAAACATGTGCAAATGTGGTGCGTATATGACATCTGTGCCATTATTTGTTCTAACATTTCAGTGTTCTTATTTTTAACATGTGCTCAAAGGTCAAGAGTGGTGCTGGAGTTTCCATTGGATTGCACCCATGGAGTTGGAAGTCAGACTTCTGCAGAGCTCCAGTAGATGGCATCACCAAACATCGCCACCTCCTCAATTTCCACATGTCTCTGAAGGGGAGGGAATGTTTCTCCTGAGATCAATACCCTCGGTAACTGCTACAACCAACCACAGGACTTTCAGAACCCCTTTATTTAACAAACGCGTGTGTTGCATACACTCGGTGGATCTTTGATGATGTCAAACATTTAACCCAGGACCTTTCAGTCTAAAGTTCGGTACTATGACCACTAGGATACCGTGGCCCTATCATTTCTGTGTTATCTATGCAGGGCCGTAGCTAGAAGTGACCAATAGGGGAGGTCAAGAGATTGTAGGGGGGGCTCATAATTTTTTTTCTCTCTCTGACACAGTAAGATAAATAAGTGCATTTCACATTGTAGGTACTCTGTTTCTTATTAAACTGTTGTAAATACTTCTTTTATTAACCATCATACGTAGTATAGGGTAAGTCTTGCAATCATTTTGAAAATCGAAAAATTTTTTTTTGACGGATTTACACGTTTTAGATAGTGGAGATTCCGAAAAACATATTTTTAGAAAAAAAATTTTGCCGTCCGTCCGTAAACGCTCTATCTCCCGAACAAATTGAGATAGAGACTTGAAATTTTGTATGAAGTTAGTATGTAAGAATGGGACGAACCCTATTTAATATCAGCAACCTCGATTATCCGGAACTATTTTTTTCGGACTCTCGAAAAATTCGTTCTGATAAAAGGTATATAAAAATTTTCGAATTTTTTTGTTCTAAGGAATGGACGTAAAAGGCAATAAAATAACACACATTTTGCATATAGAACGAAGTCGATCGGATTATTAGTTGCCGAGATATTTGTAATCCTGTTTTCCACATTCTTCGATTTTTCGTGACCCTGTATTTCATTCAAATTTCAATTCAGAGGTATATTTTAATTGGAAATAAGACGCTTAATCCGACACAGTTAATTGTTAGTTGATAGAATTATTATTTTTGGAGTTATAAGGATGTTTCTTTTACGCAGTTCGGTACTACTTGAGTGGTTTGGCGTTTTATATAATTTGCCGAAATTGGTACATCAGCAGTTCTTTAATAAAGCATTACTATGTATATTAACAATGTTTAAATTTTGTTTATGAATTGCAATGCATTGTATAAATAGTTTTCACATGTTTTATTTTCATATACATATCCATGATGGGTAAGTATTACGGTGGCCCCCAACGACTAGTTTATATTAAGAAAATTATAGGATGATGAAAATTTTGAGTGTATAACGGGTGCAAAATTAAACATCATGTTAGCTTCATATGTACAAATGGGATGAGGGAGTGTTGAATTTCTTATTTTAGGTACAATTTAGTAACTCTGCAAAGCTGTGAAAGGGTCTCAAAACTAAATTAGATTTTTGAACAGAATTTCATTTGAATTTTCGGAACAGAAATTCATTGAGTGACCTTGGAGCCTTTTCCAGGGGAGGCTCAAAATACTTTGGGGGGGGGGGGGGGCTGAGCCGCCCATAGTGCCCCCTTAGCTACGGCCCTGTATCTATGCAAATTGAAATTTCAGAAAAGATTTTTTTTTAAGTTTTGGTTTGATTTTTTGTTTAATAAAATTTAGTACCTATTTAAAAAAATGAGATTGATATGAACAGTTCTAAAATATTAATGCATAAATAATTAATATTCATTCATATCATCATCACTGCAATCAACCGTTTTCAATCCATTCCTGGATATATGTCTCCCTGAGATTTTTCTTATATGTTTCCTGTCTAATGCTTTCATCATCCAATTGACGCTGGCCAATTTTCTGATTTTGTCTCTCCATCTCACTGGGGATTGTCTTCTTGGTCCTTTTACATTTCTGGTATACCACTGTAAGGTGTTTATACTATACTTAAAATTGTGGATGATATATAGGTCTGAAACCATTGAGGCAAAGGATCGATGCCTCCAAAAAATCAGTTTAAAGCAGTCCCATCTGATTTTGCTGCCAGATCTTTTTTTTTTATCATTTGTATAATAATTAAAATGTGTTTTTCTTACGTGAATATTCTGTGTTACTGATATTCTGCTATGAAATCCAAAAAATCAGTTTAAAGCAGTCACACTTATAATTATTTCATCGGTAGTTTTGCTGGCTGTTTTTTTTTTTTTTTTTTTTTTTTTTTTTTTTTTTTTTTAACGTTATTTGTATAATAAATTGTGTTTTTCTTACATGAATATTCTGTTATGAAATCTAATAAATCAGTTTAAAGCAGTCACTTTTATAATTATTTCATTGGTGGTTTTGCTGGCTGATTTATTTTTATGTATTTTAAACATCATTTGTATAATAATTTAAATGCATTTTTCTGACATGAATATTCTGTGTTACTGACATTGTATTATGAAATGTATTTTTACTCAATTTTCTTGATAGCAGCAAGGCTCACATTATCATAAATAAATAATTAAAATCTACATCCAGTGTCATCTTTTATATTGAATGGCTTGCAACTTTTTAAAATAGGCACAGTTCGCAAATTTTCTGCCTGCTTCTTTAATGAAAGTTTTAAAACTCAGGTTTTCAAATATTTTCCTTATTGCTTTTATTAGCATTGGCTGTTACTTATTAATATTGTTATAAAATGGGCTGTTTAAATTAAATAAATTGCATATGTACAAACATATTATAAAATTGAAAAAATAGGTTGCGTGTAAGAAGTAAGGAGCAGTTTTCCAGAAAATAGGCATGAAGGATATCCTTCTCTTGCCAGGCCCCTTTTTAGCTAACAGGCTATCAAAACCTGAGAGCTGATGTGCCCATAGTTTCTGTATGTATATATGTACATAACATGATAATTCTAGATAGAAATATCCGATTTGCTTCAAATTTTTGGATATAAGTTTATTCTGGTAAGATGCTTCCCTGATTAATTTTGGGGATTCATTGAATAAGTTTAAAGGGGAGAAATGGAGGTTAATCACCCCCTTCCCCTTAATTTTGGTTACAGGTTCATTTTGCTATGATACTTTCCTGGTTAGTTTTGTGGGTTCATTAGTTAAGTATAAAGGGGAAATAGGGGTTTATCCCCCTTAATTTTGATAAATGAGTTTTCCTTCCTTAAAGGTTCGATTTGCTTCAAATTCTGCTAAGGTGCTTTCCTGATTAGTTTATGGAGTCCAATGGTGAAGTATAAAAGCAGAAAATGGATGTTCCCGCCCCCCCCCCCCCTCCTTTTCATTTAGATAAATAATTTTTTCTTGCACAAATATCGAATTTTCTTCAAATTTGGTATATCGGTTTATTTTGATAAAATGCTTCTCTTATTAGATTTGGTGGTTGATTGCTTAGGTATAAAGAGGGAAAATACGAGAGCTAATCTCCCCTTAGTTTATTTTTTGAAGTGCTTTTCTTTGAAAAAAAAAAAAAAAAGCCTGTAATATACGATTCATATGAGTAGCCTGTGAGTTCAATGCTAGCAGTTTAACTGGGCAATATTTTTTTAAATTTCTATCCTGCCAAGATCTTACTACTACAAAAAAGCATTATTAGGGCTCCTGTCCCTGGCAGATGAAGCACTCGTGAGTTAATGCTATTCCTATGGCGAGGTTAATTTATAATATCTGGTTAGCATTTCCACATTTTTAATTTTTTGTATTGGATAACTGAGTACATGTTCTCATCGCTCCTTTTTTACTTTTTTGATTTTGGTTGCAGATTTTTTTCATAAAGTTAGTTTTACTTTCAAAAACAGTTCCAAAAATGAAAATGCCTTTATAAAAAAATATCTGCAACCAAAATCGAGAAAGTAAAAAAGGAGCGATGCTGACTTGTATCTTAGCTATGCAATGAAGAAAAATTATTTAAAAATGTTGAAATGGAAACCAAATATAAGAAAATAACCTCCTCATAGGAATAGCATTAGCTTGCAAGAGCTTCACCAGATGGGCACAGGAGCCTTAAATCATTTTGAAATGATCTAGTACTTTTACTTACCCATCATACATTGTGTAGGGTAAGTCTTGCAATCGTTTTGAAAATCGAAAAAAAATTTTTGACGGATTTACACGTTTTAGATAGTGGAGATTCCGAAAAACATATTTTTAGAAAAAAAATTTTGCCGTCCATCTATCTGTAACCACTCTATCTCCCAAACAAATTGAGATAGAGAGTTGAAACTTTGCATGTACTTAATATGTAAGAATGGGACGAAGCCTATTTAATATTGGTAACCTCGATGATCTGGAACTATTTTTTTCGGACTCTCGAAAAATTCGTTCTGATGAAAGGTATATAAAAATTTTTGAATTTTTTGTTCTAAGGAATGGACGTAAAAGGCAATAAAATAACACACATTTTGCATATAGAACGAAGTCGATCGGATTATTAGTTGCCGAGATATTTGTAATCTTGTTTTCCACATTCTTCGATTTTTCATGACCCTACATTTCATTCAAATTTCAATTCAGAGGTATATTTTAATTGGAAATGGGACGCTTAATCCGACGCAGTTAATTGTTAGTTAATAGAATTATTATTTTTGGAGTTATAAGGATGTTTCTTTTACGCAGTTCGGTACTACTTGAGTAGTTTGGCGTTTTATATAATTTGCCGAAATTGGCACATCAGCAGTTCTTTAATAAAGCATTACTATGTATATTAACAATATTTAAATTTTGTTTATGAATTGCAATGCATTGTATAAATAGTTTTCACATGCTTTATTTTCATATACATATGCATGATGGGTAAGTATTACGGTGGTTCCCAACGACTAGTTTGTATTGTTATAAGTATAATTTTTATAAATTTTTTATCTTTGTACATCATGTTACATAGTATGACACATCCACTTAATGAATCAAATTATTTTCTAGGCGATGTTTGAAGTGGAAAAATCCTACGTCCTGCTGTATCGCCAGTACGTGAAAGTGTGCCGGAAAGATAATGGTGCCTTAAACGCCAGAATAGAATCCAAGTCTGAGAACAGTTAACTGTAACAGAAAATAGTCTGATCATACATCCTACAGGATTTTAATATCTGTTTTTTTATAGATCAAATTTATTTTTTTAAGCTAAGTTGTTGGAAAATAATCAAAAGCCAAAGAAGTACTAGTCACAACAGACCTGATAAATGTGTTCATAAAAAATATAGAAGCCTTTCTGCTTAAGGATTTTAGGTACAGATATCATATATGCACTACATTAGAGTTATTGCAATAAAATGGCGATTTTATGCTTTATATGGTAACGACAATTGTTGTTTATTTATTCATAAACTGTTTACTTACCTTTATTTTCTTTTTTTGAAGTAGTATAAATTGTACTGTTCTATAGTTATTAATTAAAATGTTTACTTACCTTTATTTTCTTTTTTGAAATAATATAAATTGTACTGTTCTATAGTTATTAATTAAAATTTTTTTGTTTATTATTTCCTTTTTAAAATAACAGAAACAGGGTGGCTACAGAATCTGGAAATCAGGGAAAAATCAGGGAAGTTTATCAATCTGGAAATATCAGGGAAATTATTAAAAAAACTCAAAAATCAGGGAAATTTTTCTCTCTGCAAAAATATTTTTGTTTTCACCTTACCTACAATACTGATTTAGTATCAAACAGGCTACATTTAAATCAATAATAAGATGCAATAAACAGACATAAAGCCATACTGCCGCCAAATGGTATCTGTCTGCATCAATTGTCTCAAACTTAGTTCATTCACAAACTTTTGACAAAATTCATCAATTTTATCAATTTTTTGATGTAATTTGCATGTTTTACGCGATTTCTTGTTGAAATGTACACTTTTTCATGAGTTCTTGACAAAATTTGCACTGTTTCACTATTTTTTTTGACGAAATCTGCTTTTTTTTCACAAAATTTGTTTTTTGCAATTTTTTGACAAAATTCAAATATTTTTCACTATTTTTTGACGAAATTTGCACTTTTTGTGGGTTTTTTTTAATGCATTTTGTGTTTTTCGTGATCTTTAGACGAAATTTGGGCATTTTTTGTTACATTAAGATGAAATTTGCATGTTTTTCGCAATCTTTTGACTAAATTCTTGCTTTTTCCCAAATCTTTCACAAAATTTACGTTTTTTTACGCAAGCCATGGATGAAATTTGCATTTTTTACGAGATCTTTAGGACTCATTTTGCACTTTTCCACAATCGTTTGACTAATTTTTTTTTTTTTTTTTTTTTTTTCAAAACTAAAGGAATGAGCATTATTTTATACGATCTTTTGACAAAATTTCATGTTTTTCTCACAATTCTATGTCAAAATTCGCGTTATAAAATCTTCATTCCGTTTGTTTGTATGAAGTATGAAATATTTTATCTGCTTTGATGTAATTAATATATTTAGTGCATGATATGGAACAGATGACTTATAGATGTGCACCATAAACTTAGCAATTTTTTTGCGCCAAAAAGCCGTTTCCGAAAACGATCGGCAAACTGAAACTGCATGAGAAACCCGTTACAGCGATCACTTTCAAAACTCCTGAAAAATTACATTTTTGTAAATATAAAAGAAAATAACTTACACTATGTCATGGGGGGCGGAGCCCCCCCCCCCCCTTTACCCCTTTTTTTTTTTTTTTTTTTTTTTTTTTTTTTTTTTTTTTAGGAGGAAAAATTTTAAATACTTAAGTGATCGCTATAAAAATCAAATTAAAAAAAAAAAGGTTTTATTATTTGTATTTGTAGAAATTTATTGCTATCTTAAAAATGTGCTTTTCTACAATACAAACTCTTCAATAATAAAATCTTCATTCTGTTTGTTTGTATGAAGTATTATGAAAATGAAATGCAATTGAAAATTCCGTCATTTTTGACAGGGTTATATACTAGTCCATAATAATAACGGATAAATCATAATACTTGGCGCCTCTGCTAATTAAATACTGTTCAACTTTTGTTTTTTCCTCCCAAAAGAGATATTTGCAAGCTGGATAAATGTGTTATATGAGAAAGCAGCATACGTTAAAAAGAAATAATAAAAAAATACTGTATATGTTCTTTAATAATAAAAATCAGGGAAATCTGATATAGATAATCAAGGAAAAATCAAAGAACTTTTTTTCATCATTTCTGTAGCCACCCTGAGAAAGTAATACAAAAATATATAACTGGTATTTGAAAATAGAGTTTATGCCGAATTGGCATCAGAGAAAAGTCATGCTAATATGGTGTGTATATGACACCTGTGCCAGATTTTAAACTTGTTTAATATGTTTTTGTACTGAAAATTGTGTTCACTATCTAATAACAGTATTCATAAGTAATATTAAAACATATCCACTGTTGAATTTTGAACATATTTTATTACACTGAATACTGTGCTCATAAATGCTGTTGTTAAATTTTAAACATATGTAATATTTTATTTGTACTGAATACTGTGCTTATAAATGCTGTTGTTCAATTTTAAATGTACATAATATTTTATTTGTAACTTCATACTGTGCTCATAAATGCTGCTTTTAAATTTTAAATGTGTATAATACTTTATTTGTATTGAAGATTGTTATTGCAATGTGTCATATTTCTTGGTCATGTGAAATATTGAATTTTTCTTGTAAATCGTGTGTCTTACTGTCTGTCATTTTGAAATTTTTATGAAAATTGTTGAAATGCTTTGATGGTACTACTTGGTTATCTTTTCAACCAATTTTGCAAAATTACAGAAATTGCCAAGTTATATAAATTGACGTAATTTTGTTTTAAATAATGAAATAACAAATCAATTAGTAAAACATTAATAAAAATACAAATTAAAAGTAGAATTTAAAACCACTTGATGACATAACAAACGCATGTTTCGTGTTTAATATCAATTGAATGTGACATTCAAGATCATTTATTATAGGTATTTAATCTTATGCGATAGTTTTTTTGGTCGATGGGATGACCAAGTAGTACCACATTGACCTAAATAGATACTTATAGGTTTTAGCAAATCTAACAAGATTATTGTAATGCCAGTGTTAATTTAATCTAATCTAATGAGAGCTCCATTAGTCTAGTTATGTAATTCATATATTTCATTGTGTTCAAATCAACCAATTTGCATAGAGTATGATAAAGGGATTTGAAATAAAAACAATAATAATTTGTATGCATAAGCCTGTACGATACTTTAGTAGAAAGGATGATTCAAAATTAAACAGCAGTATTTGGCCAATTTGCATTCCTAAATAAATTTTGAGTAGAATTTAAATGAATGTTCACTTTATGTTTTTCTCTGCTTTGTAGCATTCAAATTTGCTGTTTATCATTCTAGTGATTATAATTAAGAGGTACTGAAAAAACCCAGATGATAATGTAAAGTCTAAGGGAGTGTTCTTTTCAAATATTTCGCTCAAATTTTAATATTTTACCTTTTTTTTTTTTTTGCATAAGATAGCTGAGAATGATCTTCAACTGGCCTCGTTTTTACTTTTGCTATTTCGGTTCTATATTTTTAATAGTATGATAGTTTCAATTTCAGAAGTTGTTTCAGCCAGTTCTGCAAGCTGAAGTAGTTTTCTTTTTTTTAAATATCCAAAACCAAAATAAAAAAATAAATAAAAATTATCCTGGTTATAGATCGTCTCCAGGTATCCTATCCAGAAAAAAAAAAAAAAAAAAAAAAAAAAGTTAAAATATTAAAATTTGAGGAAGATATTTGAAAATAACTCCCACATAGACTTAACATTATCATCTGGGTCTTTTTAAGCAATTCGAGTGCTTCTTAATAGTCAGGGATGTATTGGAAGGTATACAGGGGTATACCCTTTGCCTTGAGCATATATTCTCTGTTTAGAGCATTTATCCTCTGATATTTTTATGACTACACCCCTGTTAACAGTTTTCTGTGGTTGTACAAATGATCTGATGCAAGAAATCAAACCAATCCAATCAAAATGTCTAGATCACTTGGTCTTAATGCCTAATTTTGTAAGTGCCTTCTAAAAAAGAACTACAGAAGTTATGAATGGATATTTCTGAACTGCTTACAGATGCAAGAGTATTTTTTTTATATTTAAGGTCTTGCCATTTTTGTCTGATTTTCCATACTCCTGATTTTTTACTTATTTCTCTTGATTTTGTAACACAACTTTTCCCATTCTTATTTTATATTTAAATATGCTAGAAAAACTGTGTATGTTTATTTCTTCTCTGTGTTTGGTTAGTGCTGTTTTATATTATAGAAGTTCAACTCTAACATATATTATGGTTCTTTAAAACTTTATAACTCTTTCAATTTTCATTCTTTAAGGCAAAATCTGATGCCATTAATTTTATTTTTTATAATGAACAAACTGTAACTTTATGTTGCAAATTATAAATTATTTTTTTTTTTTCAATTCAATCACTATGTTTGTTATTCATAATTTCTTTATTAGTGAAAAAATTATCATCTATAACTTTCATAATTCTATATTTTTATATGAAGCCAAAATCATTCTTGGTATTTATGATGGATTTTAAATTGTTTTAAAAACATATTAATGCTATAAATAAATAAAATGAAACACAAGCTTCCCCTTCTCCTTCCTGCAGTACCATAGGTTTTAAAGCTGAATACAGTAGACTCCCTCAAATCTGCAACTCTCTAAAATCCTCATATAATTTACGGGTGTAAACAATCAATCATGCAGTTCAGATATAAGAACAAAATTTGACTTTTTTAGTTTTATATCAAATTCATATGTATTTTAATTTGTAATTTTTGTTAATATTACAGAATTTGTTTTTTCATGAAGGAAAAATAAATGTATTTCAGAAAAAATTCAAGATATTGCTGATATTATTGGTAATCACAATCTTCTTACCAAATATATTTAAGTCAAGCCTTTTTGGTTATTAAGTTGGATTAAACTTGAAATAAACCTTCCTTATTTTATGATTTTGATGTGAATGAGTAATGAGCCTTTATGAGGCAAATTTCATTGATTAATTTTAGAAAAATACATTTCATCTTTATAATAAAAAGTTGACCTGTGCTTTTAATATTTTAATTATTTTTAAAATCATCTAAATTTTTATTACTTTAGTTTGTTACTTATTTTAATATCTTATTATATTGTAAGCATTCATCATAGTTTCGATTTCATTATTTATCATATTCAAAATACTGTTTAAAAAATGTAAACAAAGCAATGACCAGAAATCTGCAAAATTCTAAAATCTGCACAACGTCTGGTCCCAAGCTGTGCTGATTTGAGGGAGAGTCTACTGTACAGTAAACCTGAAAATATTGCTTGTAGCATCTTATTTTTTTTCTCTGAAAAGTTATCACACATCATTTTAGATAGTTTTGAAGAAATAAATTAGTTCAAAAGAGTGTAAAATTTTTTATCTTTTTCTCATTTAAATCGATTTTGTATAAAACTGCATTCTGAAGAAAGATTTATACTTATCTACATGGTATTGCCTGTTTATGAACTCGGATACTCTGTATTAAGAGATTTGTATAGTGTTATAAATTAGTTATGTTTTGTAACTGTCTGCTTTATTTTTCAAGTGTAAAGCTATAATATTTTGCTTTTTATGTCTTCAAGGGCTTTTATTTTTAAAGCTCCTGTCCCACAAAGTGCTCGCAAGCTAATGCTATTCCTATGGAGAGGTTATTTTCTAATATCTGGTTTGCATTTTCACATTTTTAAATATTTTTCTTTTGCACTGGATAGTTGAGATGTATTTCTACATTGCTCCTTTTTTACTTTTTTGATTTTGGCTGTAGAAGAAAAAAGAATTATTTATAAAAATAATATAATATACTTTATAAAAAAGAATTTTTATAAAGTTAATTTCACTTTCAAAACCAGTTTCGAAAATGAAAGTGCCTTTTAAAAAAATATCAGATATCTGTAACCAAAATCAAAAAAGCTAAAAAGGAACGATGTACCTCAGCTATCTAATGCAAAATAAATAAATAAAAATGCCGAAATGTAAAGCAGGTATTAGAAAATAACTTCCGCATAGAAATAGCATTACCTTGCAAGCATATCATTGGCCAGGGACAGGAGCCTTAAGGCATTTTATTTTACAATGTAATCTTTTATATATAGCTATTCAAAGATATATATAGAACGAATCTCTGTGAATCTAACTCCTTTTTTGTGTGTCTATCTATTTTCTTAATTTTGTATGTTAATGTGTTGTCATGTCTATGTCAAACGCTACAAGGATGTTGTTGATATTTTTTTAAATAAACCATTCAGAAGGTTTTTTTAAAAAATTATTTAGAAAAAAAATATATTAATAAACTTATTTTTGAAATTTCTCTTAACAAACTTTAGAAGAAACAGCTTTTTGGTGTCTTTGCTTATGTCATAACTTGCAGAATAAAACTACTATAAAACAACTGTGGTAAAATTGATTTAAAAAAAAAAAAAAAAAAAAAGTCACTGGTTCCAAGGATCAGTAAGGATAGGAGTTTACTGATTTGCAGACATTATTACTGTCCGCTACTTAGAAATCTATTAAGTACTTTGAATTATGTCCTCCCTCTTCTCCTAGAATAGTAATTAAACTTTCTTTGTAATTATCCAAAAATGTCACCATAAATAAATGTAAAATTATAATTTGATAAAAATTGAAAAAATAGTACATTAAAGAAATTTATAAAAATTATTATTAGATATTTTGTTTATGGTTATTTATTTCAATTAATTGTAAAATTTAATGCAATAATAATAATAATTACTATTATTTTAATAAAATAAAATTATGTAGTTTGGTTATGGTTTTCTCAGGGACAGCAAAATTTACAATTATCTGTCAGAGAAAGAAAAATGTTATTGGTCTGTGGATTATTAAATTTTTCAAATTAGTGGACCAATTGAATTTTTCGTGGTCTTGGACCACCAAGAATTTTGAACACTGAGCCATTAAATTTTATTAATTTAAAAAAAAAAATCGATTTTTTTTTTTTTTTTTTTTTTTTTAAATCAACAGTCCTAAAATCCACAAATGCTAAAAATTTGTGCATCATTGCAGATATAAACATTGCAACTTTCAATTAAAATGTCGTGGAAAAGTTAAATTTTTTAAAAAATATTTTTGTATAATTTTGTACACATTTTAATATATAATTATGCTTAATATGTCTAGATTCATGCTTCCTCATGAAAGAAGTATCGATTTATTTCCTGAAAAAAATTCAAGATTGTTCTGATATCAATCATGATCTTTTTACCAAATTCATCTATGTATTAATCAGTCTTTTTTGCTTATTAAGTCTAATTAAACCTGAAATAAAACTTCATTATTTTACAATGTTAATGTAAATTATTAGTGTAGCATCATAAGGTGAATTGCACTGAATAATACAAGAAAAATTATATCATCATTACTAGACATATTTAGTTATGCATTATTATTTACTCTAATTTTAATTTTAATCATGTTTTAAATATTCTTAATTTTTATTTAACCATTAAGAAAATGGTTGTTGTGTTCTCAGTCAAGAATAGATATATCTGAGACGTATATGAATCCTTGCACCGTCCACAATAAGTGAAATACTTCTGTTGCCACAATGACAAAAAAAAATTAATAATTTAAAAACAAAGTGAGATACAGCTTCCAAACAAATTGCACTTAAAGGTACATTATTTTTTTTTCCTTGTTCAACGGTGTAAAAATTAAAAATGTATGATGTTTCGAAGTTTAAAAATTGTGACCAAAAATCCAGAAAATTCTGAAATCTGCACAACCCCTAGTCCCAAGTTCTGCAGATTTAAGGGAGTCTACTGTATTAAAAAATAATATAGACCCATGAGTGTGACCAATAATGTACTGCTACTGCATTATTCTTTAATGTCAAGAAAAAAAAAAAAAAAAAAAAAAAAAGGCTGAAATAATGTTATGGTTGTCCAGTTAGGTTGACTCCAGATTAAACTAAAAAATAGTAAAAAATTTGTATTTAGGATTCATTCCTATTTTATAGCTGTTTTTGATTGTCATTAAAACATATCAAGTGCAGTTCCTTTTAAAAGTTGGAATGCATATTCCATATAATAATAGAGAGTGAGAAAAAAACCATATATATATTGCTATGTTTTATTATAATTTATATGTTATATTTGTATGTAGATCTAATAGTTTTGAAAGCAGCAGGTCATTCTTTGCAACCCATTTTAGCATTGATGATTTTGATATATAGGATGGTACAGATAATGAAACAGGCAATCAGCTGGGCAGCAGCATGCAAAGAGAAAACTGCACCTGGGACAAAGTTTCATCCCCTCTCCCCACACAGATTTTTTTTTTACAGGTGTCGCAAAATTTAAAAATATGGAAAAACAAATAAATTCAGCTTTACTAAGATACATATAATAAATAGATTTCACATTTACTTTACAACTTTAAAAGGTTTAATTTTAATAACTAAATAATATGAAATAAAATTTCACATATACTTTGCAAAGGATATCTAAAAAATAGATGTGGAATAAATGTATCTACAGTAAAGTATAACAGTTTATAGCTCGTTATGGATTCCAAGGAAAAAAAAAAATTGCATGCTATTTTGAGAATGTCTGTTTTTGTCACAAAAAAACTTCCCAATATATATATATATATTTTTTTTGACAAGAAAAGAAGAAACAAAACTACGTTGGTAATATAAATGTAGCGTCCTCACACTTTCCATGCCCAAGGCACCCTCCCACTTTGCATGGCTCTGCAGCTGGGAAAGGAAGGACAGTGTAATATGAAGTGTTAGGTAACAGATGAACAGCCTGTGAGTCATGTTAACATAAGTCATCAGATTGTTATTCATTTCATCCTACAACAGATTATGCTGCATTGCTACGGCAACATCTACAGCTGCATCTTCTAGCCTAATCTATATATCAAAATCATCTGTGTTAAAATTCCTTGCAGAAATAGTAAATTGTCTCTCCGGCTATAACTTAAACTTTAAATACATGAACTTTGTAAAGAGTTCCTTTTACTACTGGGTTGTTCTATTTTTTTTATAAAGCCATACATTGTTCATTTTTATTTTTCATGGCCAGAAAAGATTACAATGTACAGATGCATACATACACAGATTTTACTGGGTACTGTATTGATTTGTGTAACATGCCATTTTATGAAACAGATAAAAGTTATTTTTATATAAAAGTAGTGTGAAATCTTAATTAATGTCTATTGTCCAATAAAAGTTTTTAAACTCTTAAATAATGTGTCAAAATAGTTATTGGTCTCCATGTACAGTTAATTTGTTTTTAATATGAATACCTGGTACTACTTGATTATCCCATCAACCAAAAAACCATCCCAAATTATTAAAATTAAATACCAAAAATGACTGGTTGCGAATGTCACTTTCAATGGCATTAAACACAATACACTTGTTTAAAACGTCATCAAGTGATTTTTAATTCCACTTTTTATCTGTATTTTTATTATTATTTTATTAATTCATTTGTTTTTTTGTTATTTAAAATAAAAAAAATGTCAACATGTATGATTTGGAAAAATTGGTCAATAGGATAACCAAGTAGTACAGAATATTTTTATTGAACGGTATAGTTTCTTGCTTGTAATTTTCTAGTAAAAAAGATATTGGGTGGAGGATATGAAGAAAGCTATACCAGCACATGCTTACAAAAACTACACTTATCATTAACACTATTTGCATGGAGTACCCACTTAAAAACCATCACTGTGGAAATTGTTTTGACACAACAAAAATGATATTTTATTTAGATACTAGTATATAACCCCAGTCAAAAAACACAGAATTGATCTGTGTTTCATTTTCATAAGACTCCATTTAAATGAATATTTTGTTATTGAAGAGTTTGCATTTGACAATTAACAATTGCTAATTTCTAATGCTTTTCAAAAAAATTACCCAGTTTTTAGGAATCCTTTACACCCCAGGTATTCAGGGTTTCAAAAGACAAGCAATATCATTGGTGAAAAGTTTTCCTTTTTTAGCATTGTCATTTTCTTTATCATTTTATAAAGCAACAAAGAAGTTAAGAAAATAAAACATAAACCAAAAAACAGTCAACAATTTATTTACTTTAAAAAAGTACTATTCTATCACTGTAATCATAACAAATGTTCTTCTCTCGTTATCGTCTGCATGTCTTCAATGACACGATTTTGTTTCAAAGCCTTGATGGTCCTAGAGTTAAAACAGTTGGATTCTTCTTTTAAAATCACCTGACAGAGGGTTAGATTGTTTAGAATGTTCTCCAGAGTCCAGTGTTTCCTCAGGAGGGCGTGTTGCAGGAGGAAAGGTCCAAATTGTGTTCGACGTAGTTGGCAACACACAGCGGTACTTTTCAAATCGATTCCGATGTCGTGAACCAGTGAGGCTAAGAAAGCTTCAGTTTCATTGATGCAATGTATTTCTGAAAAAAGAAGACAAACAAAAGAATTAACTTCATATTAAGCTAAAAACAAATGGGTAAGTGATATTGCAAATCACACAAAAGGTTTCATTTAATATTTCTTTCAAAACAGCTTATTTTTTAATAAAAAAACTCCAAATTATAATTATTAACATCTTACATAGAGAATAGCACCAACAAATTTAATTTTAAAATAATTATATAAGGAAGTATTTATTTATTTATTTATTTTTTTTTATCAAATTAATGTTAATATCAAATTATATATATAAAAAAAAAGTCCAAGGGTTTTTTTTTTAATCCAGAATTTAAAAACTAAGCAGGGACACAAAATAAAATTTAAAATGCTCAATCATTAATAAAGCACAATAGTTTTTAAAATAGAAAGAAAACTGAATTGAAAAAGCATCACAAATGCCATTTGATGGCTTTCCATGAACATCCATCATGAATGGATTATTTATCATATCACAATAATAATATAAATTCTTAATTTGACAAAAAATATGAGATTTCTTTTAATCAAATCCACCTTAATATGAAAATTTCGTCACTGGGGATTGAAGAAAGAACCTTCTGTTCACTAGCAAAATGCTTTATCTCCAAACTATGATGTTCCTATACAAAAAATATTGAAATTCAGATTCTCTCTAAAATTAAAATCACAAAAATGAATGGATGACATGACATTAAAAAAATTAATTCAATTAAATTAATAGACCTTTTCAACATTTTATGATTTGCTGTGTGACATGAAGGATTAAGCTGGATTCACAAAATTGGAAATCTCTGACTTATACTGTTTTTGTGAACAGACTCCGTGATAGACAGATAAAGGAATGAGACAAATAGGATTTTGTCTAATGAGTGAAACATTAACAAACAACATAAAACAGATTATGTTTTACATTTTAAAACACAATCAATAAGATTTTTACTATCAGAAACTTTAATATGAAAGTGAAGAAGTAGGTATTTTTTATTTCTTATGTTTAGGATGTTATAATTGGATCACTGCAAATTTAAGTTGTCTTCAAATTTCTTCTTTCCTTATTAAATATAGCATTAGAATAGGGTATCTCAAACTGAGGTTCAAATACCAGTTCTGTCTCACATGATAGAAATGAGATGGGCTCTATTTTTATATCAGTGTTTCTGAAATTAAAAATTTATTCACATTGCATATTACATGTCATATATTAAATTGTTTTTATTTTCTGGTAAGATTAGTTCATTTTTAGGCAGTTCTTTAAAAATTATCCTTACATATAAAAAAAGTAATGATTTGGAAATGGACCAATGAAAATCTGTGTAGATACTGCAGTAGGTGGGGCCAGCTCTGTTGCCAATTTGGCAATATATCACCAAATTTGGTGACAAAAATTAGTCGCCAAAAGTAATGCCAACTTATAAATATCTCTAATATTTTACCAAGTTTCCATAGACATCCAATGAAAACCTCCAAGAACACACAGCGAAGAGAAATAATCTAGGAAATTGTCAGTGAAAATCGAAATATAGCTCTGAAATCAAAACGATCAACTCTAACGGTCATAAACCAACTTCCAAATTCAGAAATATATTTTTTTTTCCTTATCACAAACAAATTTCACGGTTTGTTTGCTTGCAGAAAATCAACAAATTGAGACATTTTACTGCAACAAAAACTAAAAGTAGCTTAATTAGATTATCTATATTATTTTTGAGTGCAAATAGTAAGGGGCCGTCCATCAATCATGCGAGGCTCGAGAGGGGGGTGTTCCATAAAAAAATCACGAAATATCACAAGGGGGGAGGGGGGATGTGGTAATATATCACGAGTATTTATTTTTTCAGCAAACACGCGATACTGAACCGAAAAGCGGCGTTTCGTGTATTTATTTTTCCGTCAAACGCGGTCTCTTGAAATTACTCCAACGTACAGTTAAAATTGGAAGGTCTTACTAATCCGTGGTCTGAGGACATTGTAAATTAAATTATGTTTATGTATTACTACAAAAAAAATTTCGCATTTCTTGCATTATTTCTATGTCAGTCCAAAACAACTTGCGATCTTTCTGTTTACCTCTTAAGGTTATTATTGTAGTTTTTTTTATTTTCTATAATAAAATTTGATGATACTTGAACCTCTATTTTATAATAAATATTCTAAAAAAATTAAGATTCTTTGTAGGTACTAAAATATACATGTGATATAGGGTGGAGGGGGGTAGTCTTGAACCTCACCATGTATCACAAGGGGGAGGGGGGGGGGGGGGTTAAAAATGCCAAAAAAAAATCACATAATTAATGGACGGCCCCTAAATATTTACAAAATTCATAATAATATATTTATATGAAATACATTTATGTTAATTTCTCAGACAAATAAATCCATATGCAAAAAATTATAGAATTTTGCATGAATTAACTAGAATTTGTTTTAAATTTTACAACATGATTGATCCCATGACATTTTTATTTCCTCATGGTGATCTAGGATAAACATACAATATGTGTCAAAAAAAAAAAAAAAAAAAAAAAAAAAAAGAAGAAGAAGATTTCACTTTACTTTTACAGTATTTTGGACATTGTTTAGCACTGCAGAAAATTTGTTTTAACCTTTTACTTAACTGTTTACTTAATTGAATTTATATTAGCCTATTTTAAAATTTGTAACTTTTTTTATTTTCTTTAAATCAAAAACAAAAACAGACATATCGCTTAACAGAAGCTAATTTGGGTGATTAAAAATCTTTAATCAAAAGAAATTAATTGAAAAACAGGTTTCCATGGAAATCACCACTTTTCTTTGAAATTATTATTCAGTTTTTTTTAAATCTGTGAAATTAGCATGCTTTTAGAATCTAGGGTCTAGGAATGGGGGTTGGCCAGCATAACTCATTTACAGTACCCTAGTAGGCTTAAAAAAAAAAAAAAAAGTGTATATATATATATATGGGCTAAAAAAAAAAAAGAAGCCCTGGTTTTTATTGTATTGGCATATATATAGTAAATTAACAATAAGTAAAAGTGCCTCCTACCTAGAGTGAAATGAGGTGGATTGAACTCTGTGCATCGGATGCCATAGATGAGTGGATCTGTCTTGGAACTTGGTTTGACGAGGCCTTTCGATGCCAGATCGTAGGCAGCCTGACTCTCTATGTCGATGCCTGAATATCTGAAATGGAAGGGGGAAAAAATCAGTCAACAGCAAGGGCAGCACAAGAATATGACCAACAGGGGATTGGGGTGGGGGGTCTCAATTCCTAACCTATATGAGAATAAAGATCAATTGAAACAGGTTTTTAAGATTGAAAACAAAAAATGAAAATACTCAAAAAAATTTTAAGCTATCAAGATATACATAAATATACATTATTAATAATAACTTATGTGTGTATAATGCCACATTTCTAACAAACATACATAAATATGTTTGAGTGTGCAGTGCGTAAGCTTCAAACAAAAACAAAACATAAATAATAATATTATTTTTATCTTTTATTACTTTATGACAATCAGTAATCATAAGCATTTATTAGTAATTGATTAACAATGTAATTCATAATGGAGCACAGATTCCATAATGATATTTAATTTTTGAATATACACACCCAATACTTTTTGAAGATTTTCACATCCTTTTTCATTTTTTACATTTCATTTTTTCATTTAGATACACCAGTGTCCTTTAACACAAATTTATCATTCATAATAAAGATAGATTTAAAAGTAATTCATACTCTTAAATTATTTTTAAATTCATAAGTAATCAGCAACCTGAGATGCATTAATGCATTTTCAAACACATTATATATGAAAGTACATTTTTTCCTCATTCAAAAGTTTAAAAATTGGAATACACTCAAAGTTCTATAATCCGCAGAAGCTGGGCCCAAAGGTTGTGCGAATTATGGAATGTCATGGATTATACGTCATTTTATTATTTCTAGACAACATTTTAATTCTATAGTCAGTATAATATGAAAAGATAAACATGAAATCTAGTAATTAATTTAATATGCTATCTCAAAAAATGCCTTTTAAATGTTACTAGCAGGGGTGACCGAGCTCAGCTCGGTCAAAATTAACTTTGTGTTCAACTCGATATAGAATTATTACTGTGAAACATGTTATTAATAATAGTATTATTTACAAAAACAATCAATAAGAAATCTATGTTTGTATGCACATGTTCATAAATTTTACTTTATTTTAAAATTTACAACGAAAGGACATCAATCCAATTCACTTTTTTAGCTCGACTCTGATTAGTTTAACTATGCATCTCGAAGACTATTAAGAATGTATAAGAAATTTCTTCACATTCTGAAAGACAATTTTTTTGTCAGATATAACCAAATTTGGACACATTCTTTCATTTGGCGCCAATTTTGGTTTCGTAACCTTAATAGTCGATTTTTCGGCCAAATTTCCCCAGTATTTTGTCAAATATCGCCAACTTATTGGCTTTTGCCATAGTCTCGTGATCCTGACCCTTATTACCCAAATGATCCACTAATCACATGTGATCAAACATGTGACTTAGCTCAATGGTCTTCAGGTAATCAAAAAGTAGAGTATAAAATGAATCAAAACCGTTTAAGCCATTTCTTAAGTAAAATTAACTTGACATCATTCAGCAATGAAGCGATATGACCCACTAATTTTATTTTTCTTTAATATGCAACTCAGCTCAATAGTCTTCTCGTGACAAAATACATTCCGTTGCAAAATTTAGGTAAAATTGACTGAGTCGTTGTTAAATATAATTAGAATGACCCGAACCCATTAAGACCTAAAACGACCCACTGATTGAATTGTTACGTGCATGTGTCCTATCTCAATGGTTTTCTTTTGCCCGAAAACGATATAATAGAAAATATACTCAAAATGGTGAGAACAATTTTCTAGATAAAATTAGCATGACCCACAAATAATCCTTATATCGAAATCTCTTGAAAATGTGACTTAGTTCATTAATTTTTGCGTGCCGAAAAACGTTAAATACAAAAATTAGATAAAATCGATTGAGCCAATTTTTAGGTATAAATAGTTTGATCTTGACACATTATGACCCAAAATGACTCATTAATCGAGTTTTCTCAAACATCTGACCTAACCCAATGATTTTCTTGTGTCCGAAAACGATAGAATATAAAATTTAGTCAAATTTGCGCGAGACATTGTCTAGATAAACCCAAAAGTGACCCACTGATCGAAATTTCTCGAACATTTGACAGAGCCCAATGATTTTCTAGTGCCAAAAATATGCTGTATAAAAAATTTCGTTAAAATCAATTCACCCGTTCTTTAGATATAGCTTGACCATGACCCATCATGACCCACAAATGACCCTTATAATCAAAATCTCTCGAACATGTGACTTAGCCCATTAGTTTTCCTGTGTATAAATATTGTTACACTCAAATTTTCGTTAAACTCGATCCTGCCGTTCTTTAAATATAAATAACTTGACCCAGACCCTTTATGACCCAAAATGACCCATTAATTGAAATTTCTCAATCATGTGACCTAGCTCAATGATTTTCTCGTGCCAAAAAATGTTGTATACAAAATTTCGTTAAAACTTATCCACATGTTCTTTAGATATAGCTTGACATGACCCATTATGACCCATCATGACCCATAAATGACTCTTATAAGCGAAATATCTCAAACATGTGATATAGCTCATTAATTTTCTCGTGTCAAAAATCTTACATACAAAATTTCATTAAATTTGATACTGTCATACTTTATATATAAATACTTGACCCAGACCTTTTATGACCCAAAATGACCCAGTAATCGAAATTTCGCGAACTGAGACCTAGCCCAATAGTTTTCTTGTGCCAAAAAAATGTTGTATACAAAATTTCGTTAAAATCGATCCACCTGTTCTTTAGCTATAGCTTGACCATGACCCATTATGACCCATCATGACCCACAAATGACTTTTATAATCGAAATCTCTCGATCGTGTGACTTAGCCTATTAGCTTTCTCATGTCAAAAAACTGTTACAGGCAAAATTTCGATGAAATTGATTCTGCCGTTCTTTAAATATAAATAGCTTGACCCAGACCCTTAATGACCCAATATGACCCATTAATTTTTTTTTCTCGAACATGTAACGTAGCTCAATGTTTTTCTCGTGTCCGAAAACCATAGAATGCAATTTTTAGTCGAAATTGCGTGAGAAAATCTCTAGATAAAAATAGCATGACCCACAATGACCCCAAAAATGACCCACTA
The DNA here is from genome assembly GCA_964019185.1 of Maratus speculifer. Classification (NCBI taxonomy): domain Eukaryota; kingdom Metazoa; phylum Arthropoda; class Arachnida; order Araneae; family Salticidae; genus Maratus; species Maratus speculifer. Next base: position 459,223,618 of record OZ025292.1, read on the forward strand.
ACCGAATTTTCTCGAACATGTTACCTAACCCAATGGTCTTCTTGTAATCCAAAACAATAAAATATAAAATTTGGTCAAAATCGTTAGAGCCGTTTTTTAGATAAAAATGGCTTGACCCATAATGACCCACTAATCGAAATTTTTCGAACATGTGACCCAGCCCAATAGTTTTCTCGTGCCAAAAAATGGTTGGATACAAAATTGCCTTAAAATCCATCCAGCCGTTCTCTAGATATAAATAGCTTGATCCTGACCCATTGTGACCCAAAATGACCCAGTAATCGAATTTTCTCTAACGTGTGACCTAGCCCAATGGTCTTCTAGTGGCCGAAAATGGTAAAATCCAAATTTTTGCGAAAATCGTTAGAGCCGTTTTCGAGATAAAATTTACCCACACACACACACACACACACACACACACAATTTTTGCTCGCATTATAGTATAAGATTTACTATTAAAAAAACTTACATAAATATGCATTTGAATGAAAATAATTACATGTATTCCATAATACAGTTTGTTTTTTACTGTTAATAAAATAAAAGAGTTATATTTTAAAAGTATATGTTTTACTTTGATTTTTTTCAATTTTTTTACTATTTGTTTTAAAAAATCATTTTTCAATCAAAAATTTGTAAATTTTTTAAAGTTTTTATTTTATTGTTTATACTTGTAAAGTAACGCAATATAGAAAATTGCAGATTATTGATCCTACATATATATTAAATTAGTGTTGTATTTCATTTTCATTACCGAACAAACCTTGGTAAGGATCATGTATCAGTTTTATAGGAATTTCAATGTATAAAAATTAGTGCATGGACAGTTAAATAGACATAAAAACCAAACTGATAAACAGTATGTTATAAAAGAAAAGAGAAAAAGAAAGTGCTAAAAAAAAGTAGAGATATGTACTTGTAAGCTAAAGACTGATGGCAAGCTTGAATCGACCCCAAGATCTTGTCTAAATTGACCTGTTTGATGTGGTCTGAAAAATAAAAACAGGAAAAAAAATCATTAGAACCAAACAAACAATTACATTATACACAGGTTAATTTCATATACATTCTATACTGAGAAAAGAAACTATGCAATAAATAGGGAAATCGGTCCTATTTGGTTATCCCATCGACCAATTTTGCCAAACTCATAGCCAAATTATACCTATTGACATAATTTTCATTTTTAAATAACAAAAGGACAAATAATTAGTAAAACGTTTTAAACACATAATATCATATTTAATGTCACTGAATGCACATTCATGATCATCCATTATTGGCATTTGATCTTATAGTTTGGTGATGGTTTTTTAGTTGACAGGATAACTAAGTAGTACCTAGATATCTACTGCATATACAGGTTTGCAAATCGTGTTTTGGATAGACGAAGACAGGTTCCATTCCAATGTACCTGAGATTCACATTTTCAATAGTGTATAGTTGCCAAAACATCAGTTGAGTTGAAGGCTTACAAGGGGACCACCAAACAGGGTTCTTTCGACCAACATTAGTGATCTGAAGAATAAGAAATAAAAAATAGGGTACTACTTGGTTACCCTGTCGACCAAAAAGCTATCACCAAACTATAAGATTAAATGCCAATAATGGATGATAGTTTATTTCACATTCAATATGATACATGTGTTTAAAATGTCATTAAGTGATTTTTATTTCAACTTTTTATTTGTATTTTTATTAATATTATATTAATTATTTGTTATTTCCATTATTTAAAATAAAAAATGTGGCAATATGTATAATTTGGCTATGAGTTTGGCGATTTGTATAATTTCGTGAAATTGGTCGATGAAATTACCAATACTTGGTTATCCCATCGACCAATATCGATGGGATGAAAAGAAATGTATGCAAAATAGATTAGATATACTGAATAGATATACTGAAAAAATATATATATATATATATATAATATTGTAAAACCCTTTTTTTTCTAAATCTTCTAAAATAACCTTTTTTTTTTTTAAATAATAGCAATATTTGCTATAGAAACTATTAAAAATAAGTACAGTCTAAATGTCTCCAAAATATATGTAAATGCTTCAGACATCCTTTTAGCAGTCTAAATAGTAAATAAAAACAGTTATATTTTATCTACCACTATGAAAATATACACTAAAAAATTGCTATGAAATTTCAACTCTTAACTGTTAGAAAAAATTGACCTGCTAATGATACTCTGCATACTACTGATAAAGGACCAAAAATTGAGCATTCGCAATTTGGCGAGTCTGATCATTCTTTTATTTGCCAAATGGAACATTTTGTCAGAATTAGGCACAATGGTAAGCAGCAGTGAGAACCTTGCCACCAAACTTGGCGCACACACATTTTAATGATTAAGAAGTATGTTGTAGGGGTCATATCACTCATTATTCTGGTAGAAGGGTTTCTTCAAATGTGTCTTAATTTTTGAGAAATTAGCCATTAAAGTTTAGTGTATATTTCAAATACACATTAGATACACACAGATATCTCATGGCTTTGTTATGTTACTGTAATATTGTATTAAAGCTTCAAAATCAGATAGAATATTTTTTCTTTATATCACATTAAAATCAATTCAGTTTACTTTCAGTTTTTAAAGGATTATAACTGTTACGGATACACTGTAAGAAACTTAGGCTACTTTTTTGTTTTTCATGTAGTGAGAGATGTTTGTTTTTGAATTTTTGTATAAATACAATATAGCCTAAGCCTAAAAACTAATACAGTAGATTCCCTCAAATATGCAACCCTAAAATCCACAACTCTATAAAAACCACACATAATTTGCAGATGTAAACAAATGAAGGGTAGATTCAGATGTAGGGTAAAAATTTGACCTTTTTATTTTTATATCAATTTTGTATGTATTTGAATCTGTAATTTTTCATTAATATTACTGAATTCATGTTTTTTCATGAACTAAGAATAAATTTATTTCTGAAAAAATTGAAGTTATTGCTGATATTAGCACTAATCACAATCTTTTTGCCAAATGTATTTATGAATGAATCAAGCTTTTTTGATTGTTAAGTCTGGCTAAACCTGAAATAAAACTTCCTTATTTTATAATTTTCATGAGTACACTTCTTTATAATGAATGTTTAATTATATATTGATTACTTACTTCACCTTTACTTTTAATTTTTTAATCATTTTAAAAAGTTATCTAATTTTTTATTATTTTAGTTTATTACCTTACATAACTATTTTAATGTTTTACTGTATTGTAAGATTTCATTATAATTTTGATTGCATTACTAATTACATTTGGTACTATTGGTTATTCTGTCGATGTCGTTAAAAAATGATCGCCAGACTATAAGACTGCCAATAATGGATAATCATGAATGTCGCATTCAATGACATTAAATATCATACATGTGTTTAAAATGCCATTAAGTGTTTTTATTTTGACTTTTTTTTGTATTTTAGTAATATTTTACTAATTATTATTATTTTTTTTTTTTTTTTTTTTTTTGTTATTTAAAAAAAAAAAAAAAAAAAAAAAAAAAAAAAAGTGAATATGCATAATTTGGCTATTAGGCGAAACTGATCAACAGAATAACCAAGTAGTACCTTACATTCAAACTGCTGTTTAAAAAATGTAAACAAACCCATTACCAAAAATCAGCACAACATCTAGTCCCAAGCTGTGCAGATTTGAGAGAGTCTACTGTATAAAAATAGAGCCCAAGCTGATTTTAAGCACAGATTGAGCACAAGAGTTGAGATTATTTTTTTCTTTCCACATTACCGCAATCCTATTGGAAATTAACATTTGTTTCAATGATTAGGAACCAGGATTAGTTTAAATTCCCCTGATTCTTCCAAATTAACCAAATTCCCTGTTTTCCAGGTCTGTGCAGAGACCAATTTACAAATTTGGGGGCCATGGCAACAGATACTTATGGGAGCCTCTTTTCTACCGATACTTACACGAAAACTGAATAATAATAATAATAATAACATTATTGTCTTTAAAATATCCATTAAAAAATTAAATATGGTAATCATTAATTTACTTTTAACTCTCTAAGTGTTTGGAACGAAATATTACGTTCAGTAAACTTCAGGTTTCACTCTAATCTAGGCAATATTTAAGATAGTAAATTCTAGACTTAATGAATTTTCAATGCATTAAAAGTAGAAATACATTACAATACATTAAAAGAAGAAAGATTAATATCCTCAAATATAAATTCACATTTCTAATTAAGTTTTTTTTTTTTTTTTTTTTTTTTTTTTTTAAATAATGTTGAAAGAATAATATTTTCTGAGCATTTAAAACAAAATGCAGAGAAAACAATTTTATCCATTTGCACGGTGCTCAGAAGGTGAAATAATTATTATTTTATATTTAAGTAATTACGAAGTTTAAATGAGTATATGTTTTATAATAAATTGTGTGTCATTGATTATCTTTTCCTATACAAGTCTGTATAATATATGGCATGATGCAGTAACTAATAATAAATGTTTGACAATACTAAGCTACAATTTTAAATATTAGGGAGCTCTATTGCCTGCAAGCTATGCTCACTAATTTTCAAATAATCTGAAGATAACAGGAATAATATTATATTAAAATTTAAAATACAATATATTTTTCAAATGATAAAGATAAAAAAAAAATATTCATTATAATAAAACAGCTATAAATGGATGTTTCAGAAAAATATACAATGTCATAAAAATGGAATATGAACATAATGGAATGTAGAATGAATTGAAAAAAATTCTATTAGATATTGAAACTACATCAGATTTTGGATAATAACTGAGAAACCTTGAGCAACATTTGGGAGCCCCTGAAAATCAAGGACCCTGGGCCCATGCCCAAATGTCCTGCCGTAAATCAGGCTCTGTCCTGCATAGACATGAAGAAAGTGAAAATTTTGTTAAATATTGAAAAAGGTGTAGAAGTAACTAAAAATGATAAAAAAGTATGCACAAAAGAGTAAAAAAAATAATCAAGGTTCATGATTTTTCAAAAATTTTTCATAAAAATTAAAATAATTTTTTTATTAAAAAAAATCTCACACAATATCATTGTTTTACATTATTTTTCGTTTGATTTATAAAATATAAATTATGCACACTCACAATTGCATTTCCAATATATATTAATCAAGTTACACAATGTACATAAATCATTCAAAGATAAAATTTTACATTATAGAAAAATCCTTATTACACAAAATTAATGGAGAGTTACAAATTAAATGTCAAAAATTAATTCAGCTTTCAGTATTTTAGCTAAAATAAAAACATCTGCTGCATTTAAACAATTTAAACAAATTTGAAAATAAACTCAGTTGTTTGTTTTATTTAAGTGCTGGTTCAGAAAAATGTGTTTATCAGTTGATTTCGAATTTCCAAATGTACCCAGCCAAAGTCAGAAAACATTTGTTTTACTGAAACAGATGAAGCTATTGCAATAAAAAAGAAGATCATCACGAATTCTAAAAGATTTTCAGTATCAGCTTTTTCAATAACTGTAACAAATACTTTCAATCATTCTAAAGGGCTGATATCCATTATATTGAATTCTAACAAAAATTCATGAATGGTTCAGATTTTGCTCAAACTTTAATATAATAGATATCAGTTTCAACGATTTCATTAAAAATGCTCAGCAAATCAACCAAGTCATAAAATTTTATTTTATCTCATCTTGCAGAAATTTTTCTAAATATTAATGAGTAAAGATTCAATTATTTAATATATTCCTGCTTGGATTTCCTTGCTGTTGTAAAATTATTTCATAATTTAATTAAAATGAAATTCAACGTCTTTTTTTTCTGAACTTTACATTGTATTTTACTTTTTGAGAGGGATTAAGCATTACCGTAAAATGGGGTGAATCGGAACATTTTTTTAACTTTAACGTTAAAAAAAAAGCAACAACTGTTTTTTTATTTATTTTATTTTTCTACTAGAAACTTTGGTCTTGTTTTTTTCTTTGCCTTTTAAGCAAAATCAAAACATTTTTACTGTTTATATATATATATATATATATATATATATATATATATATATATATATATTATTTACCTTTTCAATGGTGTTCAAATTCACCCCGCTGATGGGGGTGAATCGGAATAAATGTTATAATTTTTATTTATTCGGATTCAAACTTTAATACTATGACTAAAACAGGTAATAATGACAAGGGAGGAATAGGAACAAGTAATTACAGTATTTTCGGGCGTAAACGCCGCGGCGCATACGAGTTTAAAAGTTAAAATTATGCTTACTGTGACGCTTCTGCCGGGGCGGCGAATATGATGTATTTTTTTTCCCTTGCAGCAATATTCATTACAGAGGTGATTTTGATCGGAATTTTTCTGAAAATTGTGAAAAGTCAATCATCAGGAAGAAGATTGCGAAAGAAATGCAAAGCATAAAAAATATCGCGAAATTCGACAAATGATAGCCTAATTTCTGTCATCATTTGCAGAAAAAGCAAGAATTTTATCAAAGGATTGGGAGGAAAAAACACGAATTTTATCAAAGGTTCGCGGGAAAAGCGCAAATATGAAAAAGAAAAAATGTGTATTTCATGAAAGTATCACTTGAAAAACTACAATTTTATTATCGTAAAATCCGCCCTTCCCAATCACACGCCAGTCCCCACTATAAAAAAAATCGCTGCAAAAAAACGCTAATTTCGCCAAAGAATCACAAAAAATAACCGCAAATTTATTGAAAGGATCGGAAAAAAATCATGAATTTCGCGGAAGTATCGTTAAAAAACCCACATTTCGACGAAAGATTGCAGTAAAAACGCAAAATATGTCAAAAAAATCTCTAAAAAACACAAATTATGTCAAAAGACTGAGGAAAAATCATGAATTTCTCAAAGGACGCGAAAAAGAACGCCCAAAAGAATTGTCAAAAAAATTGTTAGAAAAAACGCGAATATGTCGTATCAATAAATAAACGGTAAAAAAAGAAAAGAGACAAGATAAATTCAGGCGAAAAAACGCAGAAAAAAGGAGAAAATTAAAAAAAGCATGAAATCTATTAAAAAATCTCGAAAAAACAAACATTTCATCAAAGATTCATGATTCATTCATTTCATCATGATTTATACCGTTCTCAAAGGCGAATGAGAACAAAATTGAATCATGATGAAATGAATGGATCATGAATCTTTGATGAAGTGTGTTTTTTCGAGATTTTTAATAGATTTCATTCTTTTTACGCTTTTTTTTTTTTTTTTACAAATATCTCCTTTTTTCTGCGCTTTTTTGACAGAATTTACGTTTTTTTTTTTTTTTTTTTTTTTTTAAACGCAAATTTTTTCAAGTATTGCGTCAAGTATCAAAATTCATGATTCATTATTCATTCAAATATTTATGATTCATTCAATTCATCATGATTAATCCCTTGTTCATCCCCATAAAAAACGCAAATTTTTTAAGTATCTCGAAAAAACTCTGCAAATTCGTCAAATATCGCGATAAAACCCTGCAAATTTCGTCAAATATCACGATAAAACCCTGCAAATCTCATTACAAACTATAGAAAACATTAAAAAATCGCAAAAAAAAAGCAGCACGAATTCAGATTTAATTTTATCATAAAAATGTACTAAATTTAAAATTGGATTTATATTACAAATGTTAAAAAAAAAAAATGCGAAAAAACACTGAATATAATGCAATTTTTAACATTTTGATGTATTTTTGTAAGTGCGGCGCATACGACGGTGCGGCGTTTCTGATGAATATTTGTTTTATTTTAATGCATTTTCGGAGGTGCGGCGCATACGCTGAAAAATACGGTACTGTGAAACCAAGCCTTTATTTTATATACAAGTAAAGCTATGCCTTTTTAAAAACTAGAAAACAACTTTGAAATCAAGAAAAATTAAAATTTATTTTAAGAAATTATATGCAAATTTCAGAAGTAGAATTTAATACAAATTCAGCCCTGTTATGTATTATCCTTTACTAGTAGTCTGGATAAGTGAATATATTGAGTAGCCCCAATCGCTGCATGTATTAATACAATCTACTAATACGCCCCCATCCCTAGCCCTCAGTACTTTTTTCATCCCTCTCTTTTTCATTTGGTTTTTCATTTTGTGATGTTTGTGTAATGTTGTTGATGTCAGAGAATTATTCTGTGCAGTTTTTCTAACTAATCTGCTATTTTAAAATTATTTTATTGTAATTGTGTGTTCCATGTCTGTTGGATTAGGTGTTGACTTTTTTGTTTAACCAAGTAATTTCTTGGCACCTTTATACTCTTCAAGTAATTAGAACAAACAAAATATCGTTACAATACATATTCATAAACACTTTTTCATATATTACATGAAACTATAACTGTATAGAAAAATAAACCATGGGAGAAAACGTGTTTCGATTCACCCCATAAATCTTAAACCTCTGATGTTACAAACCATTTTTCATTATGTAGTTTAGAAATAAGTAGAATTTAATACAGCATATCGTTTACAGGTCTATCATTAATTAAAAATCTCCTCTCTTAGATTTAGAATACGAAAAATACTGTAGTTACATACAAAGTTTTGAAGATGATGAAAAAATGAGGCTTTTGGGGATTTTCTTGAAGTTTTTTTATATATATCATAGTAGTGGTGCCAACATGTCAAAACTGAATTTTTCAACTCTTAATGTTATTATCTTCTTATAAAAAAATTGTCAACTAAAAATATCATCACATGTATTTACAATGAATTTATTTGTATGACCTGAAAGTTTCGTTCCTATTCACCCCGCTGTTCCTATTCACCCCATTTTACGGTATATTTCTAAAAGCAGTTTGATTATCTGTATTACATAAAATTGAATTATATTGAAGTATATTATAGTATTTGTTTACATTTTTAATTTATTTAAAAATAACTTTAAAAAAACTGATTTAGATCAAGGATTTAAAAAAAATTATGTAAATTGTGATTTATATCATGATTTAAATCAATAAACCAGAAAAAAAAAAAAAAAAAAAAGCCTCTTATATTAAAAAGTACTGTAAGATTCATGACTTGCATTACAATAAAAGTGTGATGCTGCTTCAACACAAACTGGTCCAGTGAGTTTTATCACAAAACTCAGTGGCTCTGTAGCAATCAACAAAATAATGCCGACTGAATGCACTTGTGAAAAAGTCATTGGAGCTGGACTTACGATAGGTGCTTCTTTCCACAACAATGCCGTCTGCCATGAATGTTCGGGTAGCCATGCCAAACTGACCCTTCACTTCGTACTTGCGGATGAAGTTTCTGTAAGTTGGGTTAAGGGCCTCTCGACAACCATCGTTGACTGCCACCACTGAAAAAAGGAAGACAAAAATATATGTTTATAAAAACAAGTTGAAGATAAAAACAGGATTATCTGTAGAGATGGGACTTTTCAGGGTCCATAAATATCATGATATTTCTGAAAATATAAAAATATTCAATATTTTGTTATAGAGTGGATGAATAGTAAAAAAAAAAAAAAAATATCCAATTTATGAACACTAACACTTATATGTAGTATTCATAATTTTTTTTTTAATTTCACAGTGTATAATAGTTTTTATATGACTTTTCTTTTAATTTATAAAATATAAATTATACATGCACACATACGCATGCTATAAGATCACCAATATATATTATTACACAATTTTACATAAATGATTCAAAGATAATATTTTAGGCTATGGAAAAATATTTATTTACATAAAATGGATGGAAAAGTACAAAACAGATGTCAACAATCAATTCAACCTTCAGTGTTTTTGTTAAAATAAAAATAACTGCAGCCCATAAAATTTTTAAACAAATTTGAAAGTTAATTTTAAACTAAGTTGTAAATTTTTTTTTTTTTTTGCTTTGTTAAAGAGCTGGTACAGAAAAATGTGTTTAGCAACTTTCTGAATCTAATTTTGCTTTTTTCAATGTATCAAACCAAAGGCAGAAAACATTCATTTCACTTAAGTAGATGAAGCTATTGCAGTAAAAAGCTAGTCGATCATGAATTCTAAAAGGCTAAGATCTACTATAATAGATTTAAACAAAAAATTATTGAATGGTTCAAATTTTGCTCAAACTTTAATATAACAGGCACAATCAAAATAGAACACACAAAGTCATACAGTTTTATTTTATCTCAACTTGCAGAAGTTTTTCTAAATACTAATATAAATAAATATTCCAATACTTAATATGTTTCTGCTTACATTTTCTTACTGTTGCAAGATTATTTTGAAAGCATTTTTTTTCCTTCTAAACTTTACATTGTATTTTACTTTTTGACAAAGATTAAGCTTTATCTTTTTAAAAGTTGTTTGATTATCTGTATTATATAACACTAAATTACATTAAAGTACATAAATATGTTTGTTTACATCTTAAATTTATTCAAAAATAACTTTAAAGAAAAACTGATTTAAAAAAAAACAAATGATTTAAATCATGATTGAAATCAAGCTGATTTAAATCAATGAACCCTGCTTTTTGTTTGATTATGAGAGATTTTTATGTTTGGATAATGAACTTCTTGTTTGGAAAATAAAGCCTAGAAGAAGCACTGCTATGTTTCGGATTTGCCGAGTTGTATTTGATTGCATCTATTGCCAACTTAGAGAACATTTTAACAGTTGTATATGTATGTCTAATGAATTCATGGGGTACCCCTGGTTTGGGCACAACATTTTAAGGTCTTCAAATTAGAATGAACAGATTAGAAATATTAATTTTTATATTTTGCGACTCTTTTTAAAGAAATACTTTTGATTGAGAATTAATTATGTTAAAGTATATTAGTTTACAAATTATCAACAGGTTCTAGGCTGTACTTAGACTTTAATGGGCCCTGCAATGAACATGATTGTTTAAACCTTTAAGCGGTCTAACTGTGTTTTTCTGTCACATAATATTTTAATTCAAAGGCTGATTTAATGCAAAATTGATATTAATGTTAATTTTTTTATTTGTATAAGATAAAAAGAAATGTAAAGTTATCAAATACAAATCTTCATACCTACGCTTCCACAGTTATTATTTTATGAATCATCAAACATGAATAAAGAAATCTGCAGTATCCATAAAGGGTTAAAAAAGTAAGGAGTTTTTGATAGGCCAAAGTGAGAAACTGATATGATTTAATTTTATAGTCAATGAATGTAATCATAAATTCATGTCATTTATTTATTTATATTTTATTCTAAATAAGTCATGATATGAACAAAGCCATCAAAATATGATATGTCCATATTAAATAAAGACATATATTACCTGTATTACAAAGGGAGGACTTAAGTTTTTTCTTATATTATTTAATATTTAAGAGCAAATTAAGTGAATTTCCATACAAATCAATGAAAAATCTATAATCGGTTAGCAAAGTTTGTTTTTTTACAGATCAAGTTTGTCAACTAACCACCTTCTGTATAGCAAATATTTTTGAAATGTATTTGATATTTATAAAAAAGTCAACTTATTGGAAATAATAAATATTTTCTTACTTAACATAAGTTACAAACTAAAAAGATATTAAAAGATTGAATAGAATAAACTAAGACAGACTTGAATACATTTAGAACAATTTTTTTTAATGAGATTTGTATTGTCCCTAGTGAATATTATCAATAAAAAAAAAAAAAAAAAAAAAAAAAGATAACTAACTGTAGCTGTGCTTGATTTGTTCCACTGTTTGTCATGCAATGGCTATTTATTTGCACTGATGAGGTCTTTCTAATAGCTTGGCAAAACGTTTACTTTTTGTATTTTTTTAAATGTTTTTTAGTATTTTTATTTCTTGTGTATAATTTTTAATTTTTTTAATCTATTCAAATCTGTCCTAGCTTATTTTATTCAACCTCTCAGCTTTCTAAATTCAGAAGTTAAACGTATATGCATTGGAAAAAAAAAAAAAAAAAAAAAATATTGTACTTAACACAAAAATTTAAACACTCTTTCTTCTAAATGTCATTTTTTTTTAAGTTGCAACAAAATTGGAGATAAATTCATTGAAAACAGACAGAATATGTTTTTTACAAGATTTTAGATTTTTATTTTGGTTTAACATTTTAACATAAACGTAAAGTTTATTTATTTATTTTTTTTTTTTTTTTTCAAACAAGTATAGAATTCACGGGATGACCATGGTGGATGGGGAAGGGACATTACTTTCCTCAGAATGTTTGAAGTTATTTTGCTTTCAATGGTCAAAAAATACAATTTACCCTTTCGAAGTCTATTAGTCCCAATCAGAGAAAAATGTCTGAATTCAACACTGTTCCTAACCTGTCATGTTTAAACTAAACTAACCATAACAGTGTTGACTCTAAGTTGTTTTAGCAGGATGCAGCAACTGGCGGCACTTTTTATACTTTTGTGTGCCTGGCGGCTCTTTTAAAACTTTTTATGTGCCTGGTGACTTTTTTTTTTTTTTTTTTTTTTTTTTAACAATTCCTATGCACTCCGTGACAATTCAATTGATACCGGAAAAATATCACAAATTTTAGGGGATTCTAAATGAACCAGTTCAAAATATTTTTGGTCAACAATGTACAAGTGTACCCTTTTTCTAGAATTTTGTTTTTTCTTTGAAAAAAAGTACCTTTTTTAGAATAATGTTCCCTTTTCGAAAAAAATTACCATTTTTTTTAAGAATAATGTTCTTTACTTGAAAAATGTGCTGCTTGGTGTCCTTTTTCTCATTTAATAATATCCCACATAATTATTGATTTTGCACTTAAAAATTTAGTTTCAAGTATAAAATTTGGAAAATATTAGCCCTAATATGATATTTCTTTTAGACAACAATTAAGGTGTTGTCACTCAAAAATAATATTACACTTAATTATAAGCCACATGTAGCAAAGCAAGTGTATTAATTGTTAAATGGTTGAAAACTGATGATCCATTGCAATTTTTATAAACTTTTAAACATAGCATATTTTTAATTTTTACACACATTGTACAGGATGGAAAAAAGCACTTTTATATGCAATTTGTTTGGAAATTGCATCCCAATTCATTTTTGAGACATTAATTTTTTTAATCTTTTAATACTATTTCTGTAAGGATGACAATTAAAATGCTTCACTTTTATAAAAAAGTTAAAGGAAAATATTAATTAACTTTCTGTTGACATTTTTTCATATCATCAGAAAAAATTCTAATTAAAATATGTGCCATGACAAGAATATTGTCTGCTAGAAAAATGTATTTCAAAGGATATTTGTGTGACTTATTTTCTCTTCATTCATTTAATTTTTATCAAAAAATTTGAAACTGCAAAAGCAAAACTGCTTTATAAATTTCTTGTTTTCTCTACCCAGTTGTGTTAAAATTTCACTTGCTAGTCATGAGGAAAAAGATATTATTCTCCATCCCTGTCTATGTATATATTAGATTTTCAAGAATGTTGCTAGTGGATCTAGTTTAGCTTTTCCCTACTGAATACAATAAACTCCCTTAAATCCACAGAGCTTGGGACTAGAGGTTGTGTTGATTTTAGAATTTTTTGGATTTCTGGTCATTGCTTTGTTTTCATTTTTTAAACAGTAATTTGAATGTAATTAATAATGCAATTAAAATTATAATGAATGTTTAAATATAATAAAATATTAAAATAAGAAATAAACTAAAATAATAAAAATTCAGATAACTTTTAAAATGATTAAAATATCAAAAGCAAAGATGAAGTTAACAATTAATAATGCATGATTAAATATTCATTATAAAGATGAAAGTATTTTTCCTAAATTATTTAATGCAACTTTTCTTATAAAGGTGCATCACTCATTCACATTAAAATCATAAAATAGGGAAGTTTTATTTCAGATTTAGTCAGACTTGATAACCAAAAATACTTGATTAATACATAAATATATTTGGTCAGATTGTGATTATCAATAATATCAAGAATATCTTGAATTTATTCAGAAATAAATTTATTCTTCCTTCAAAAAAACCCTTGAATTCAGTAACATTAACAAAAATTACAAATTGAAGTACATATGGAATTGATATAAACTAAAATAGTCAAATTTCGCTTCTATATCTGAACTGAATGTTTTATTGTTTACATTGTTTACTTTGGTTTGCAAATTTGAGGGAGTCTACTCCATATACATTTTAACGTGTGCAGTAATATTACTTAAAATATACTTTGTATAAATTCAATTGGCTTCTTAAGGACATCTCTTCTTCCCACTTCAGACCTTCATTGTCATCAGATAAGCTCGTTGCCCGATTTTGCTCATTGATGTCATCAAACAAAAAATGAAGCATTTATCTGATTTCAAGTAAAGTAAGAAAAAAATAGCCTTCCAATGGCAGCATTTCCCTAGTGACAGACCTAAGATAAGGTCTGGGAAACTGACCTTGACAAGTCAGTTGAAATTACATAGAACCTAATAAAAAGAAACTAGTATAGCAGAAAAAATCTTGATTCACCCTCATAATAAAGTTTGAGCCCCTCCTGGAAAAGATTCCAAGGTCACTAAATTAAATTTTTGTTCCAAAAATCCAAATGAAATTCTGTTCAAAAATCTAATTTAATTTTGAAATCCTTTCACAGTTTTTCAAAATTACTAAATTGTACCTAAAATAAGTGTTTCAACACTCCCTTATCCTATTTGTACATATGAAGCTAACATGATATTTAATTTTTCACCAGTTATAGACTCAAAATTTTCATGATCATGTACTTTTCTTAGCATAAAATAAAGTTATTACAATAGTGCTATGACTGTATTTGGGGAAACTGATCCAAGCGATATCTTGGCAGCTAAACTCATCAAAACAGACGAGTCAGCTCAAATAATATATTGCCGGCAAGCAGATTCCTCAAATACAGCTAGCGGCGCGTGTCGAATAGTGGAAGTAAATAAAGCGTTGTGCCAAAAGTTAAATTAAATAAATTTTTTCAACATGCTGCTTAAGAATACCTGAAAAAAAAAAAAAAAAAAAAAGTAAAAGGAATTGAACACTCACCCCAAAGATTACACAGATAGTATGCAATTACTAATGAATTTATTTTAGCAGAGTTGAATACTTTGTTGGCCAACGAGAGGTGTTACAGAAAAATTAAGTGAAATTGATAGTTTTTAGCTAATTATACATCTAAAGTTTCTTATTTGCTGTAGAATCCATATTATAGTCCTAAGTAATACACTTGTTGAGGGCAGTCTCTGTCTACAGAAAATCACTCTGGAAGCACGGAGAATCCATTAGTAGATGGGACAGTTCTAATTTCAGGAACAAAAACAATGGAGGAATAGCAGAATATTAGAGCATCACACTGTTGTAATATCCATAAGAAGGATCGTTAGAAGGGGGGAAAAATGCTTTCGGCTCTGGCGACGATCAGTACATATGAGAGCTTCCTCTCAGAAATGAACAGAAGACGTCATCGCAGGAGAACTCTGACAGATGTAAATTTGAGGATAAAGGATTGTTAGATGATAAAGAGTATTTTCGGTGCTGGTGAAAATCAGAAGCTTCGCTCGCGTATCTCCTCTCAGACATATATAAAAGCCGCCATCAGGAATATTTTGCAGTTTTTTCTCTATTGGCATAGAATTAAAATGATATAATTTAGGGGCTGGAGATGTAATTACTATGAGGACTACTATTCCTTATCCCTATGAACCATCGTTACTTGACATCAAAGCTCTTCGAGATTTTTTGCTGCAGACCAAAAAGTCATCTTACATGCGAAGTGATGAACAGAATCGGACCCTCGGCCAAAAGGCCGAGAGCCGCCAGAGCAACGTCTTATTTCTCTCGAGTCCTCTCGTCAAAATTCTACTCTAATCGCCTGCCAAATTTTCAGCGCTTGTCCGCGACGCCGCTGTCAGCCAATCAGAAGAGTTTTCTGGAAGCTTCTTCAGGGGGATTCCCCTAATTTTACGTGGGAGGTGTTAAAATCGAAGTTATTAGAAGTGTCTGGAACAATCTCAAGCATGATGACTCATGCATGGTCAAAACGGACGAAGCAAGAAAAAAAATGGCGATGCATGAAATTGAAAAGTTAGCGATCGTCATATATAAAAAAAGAAATTAAGCTTGAATTTAAAATTGCATAAATTGCGAATTATATAATTAAAGGACCGGGCGATTACATGAAAATGATTTACATTTAAAAATAAGACTGATTAATATAATTTTAAGAATGAATAATTAATAATAAACTAATTTTATACATTAATAATAAAATAATTTAGAAAAATATTATTTTGTATATTGCTATTATGTCAAATAGGGAAGCTACGATGTATCAATTGAAAATACTGGATTAATTAGATATATTAATAAAATTATGGAAAATTAAAATTATTATTTTTTTTATGACAATTAATTAATTTTTCCTAAAATAATGATCTGAATTTTTTAGAATAAAAATATAATCTGAAAATCATCCTCACATCCTAGCAAATAGTTTAATGAGAAACATAGTATCTACAATGTGAATACGCGCTAATTTATCTTTCTGTGTCAGAGAGAGAAAAAAAATATATGAGCCCCCTCTACATTTTCTTGAGCCCCCCCCCCTATCGTTCACTTCTAGCTACGGCCCTGTCTATTAGATTTTTAAATCACAAGATTTTAAGAACTTCACCTTTCATATAAGCAATTTTATTTTACTTGAGAGAGGTCTAATGAAATATTAAAAACAAATATTATTGACATGTTTCGATTCTAATCTAATAAGAACCATACGCATAATAAAATAAAAATACAAATTGTTTTACGGTCAATACAAACAGCAAGCGTAAATCGTTTACATCTCATTGTCACATGCCGTTTATATTGACCGTGAAACAATTTGTATTTTTATTTTATTATGATTATGGTTCTTATTAGATTGGAATTGAAACATGTCAATAATATTTGTTTTTATTTTTTGTTACACTTCTCTAGGTAAATATAAAATTTGTTTATTAAAAAAAAAAAAAAAAAAAAAAAAAAAAATGATTTATCTTGTTTTGATAAAAACTAGATTTGAAACTACCTGATTATCCTGTCGACTAATTTTACCAAATTATACAAACTGATATAATTTTTATTTTAAATAATGAAAGAACAAACAAATTAATAAAACATTCATAAAAATACAAGGTAAACACTAAATTAAAAACCACTTGATGACAAAGCAAACCCATGTAATGTGTTTAATGCCAAGCATAATGTGTTATTTACAATAAGCCATTATTAGCATTCAATCTTACAGTTTGGCAATAGTTTTTTGGTCAACAAGGTAATCAAGCAGTAGTACAGTAGGGGACCTATTATATGAAATCCTTAGGACTGAGGGCTTTTTTGGACTTTGGAATTGTCTGGATTTCAGATCCTTCTGAAAATCAGATCCCTCCCCTTTCCCCCCAAAATCTGGAAGTTTCCAAAAGCATAATAATAAGAAAATTAAAACAATTCCATATAGAACATAATTAAAACTTATGTTTTGAAGGTTTTTAAATTATGTAAAATAAAATTACTGCATTATTCAATGATAACAATGAAAAAATAAAAAAATGAAATGGGTAATTTACATTCTACCTATAAGCTTTCTACCTATAAGCATTCTACCTTAAGCCCCCCCCCTTTTTTTTTACTTACAGCTACATCATTTATATAAAAAAATTTTATTGATCATTTTTAATAAATTTTAATCTTTAAATAATTTCAGTTGTTGATCATGCAGAAAAAAAATTTTAAATAATGTTTTTTAACTTTTTTTTTTTTTTTTTTTAAGTTGTTTTGGAATGTCTGAGAAGGGAAGGAGGATATAAGAGAATAAACAGAACTCTACAAATAATACAATGTCATAGACTTTTTTTTTTTTTTTCACAGGTGTGTGTGTGCTTGGGGGGGAGGGGGGAGGGAGAGAATATCTAACAATTAAACAAAATATAAAAAAGAAGAAGAATATAAATTTTAAACTAAAATTGGCAAAAGCATGATCTTTTTCTAAATTCTGGAGTAGGTGAGGGGAGGGGCCAGTGTTTCCTTGCCATTGAAATAACTTATTTTAGTAGTTGAACATTTGAAATAATAGACTGAAAAAAAAAAATATATAATAAAAATCTGTAAAATTTTTTATAAATTACAAAATTTTAGTAAAAATTATTATTATTTTTTTCTTTTTTGGATTTTGGGTCATTTTGGATTTCAGAATTTTCGATAATCAGCTCTCTACTGTAGTACCCTAGAGTTTTATAAGTAAGAATTCAAACATTGTTTGCAACAGAATGGAAAGTATACCTCATGCATAACAAAGTAAGTAATCATAATCAATCAGTGCTTACAAAACACTCCACTCGTATTTCTTCCAAGTGAACTTAGCCATGCCATTCTGATGTCCTGCTCTTGATAACGAAGTCCGGAAACTGATTAAAGAAGAAAACAAATAAATAAATATTTTTTTTTTTAAGATTTTCTACAATATATGGATCCCAATCTATAAATAAGAATAATTGGGAAAAAAAAAAAAAAAAAAAAAAAAAAAACAAGGAACATGAAACAAATTAATTTAGATCTTGACCTGATAACTAAAAAAAAAAAAAAAAAAAAAAAAAAAAAAAAGAGGCGAAAAAAATATTGGTAATTCAAACAACTATTTATCTTGCTTTCAGCGAGAATAAGATAAATTATTTTTAAATACTGAATAATGTTTAAATCTGGTACTACTTGGTTATTCCATCGACCAATTTCACCAAATTAAACAAATCGGCAAGCTATTAGCCAAATAATACTAATTGCTGCTTAAAAAAAAAAAAAAAAAAAAAAAAAAAAGAACATTTTTTTTTAGCAGAACATCAATAAAAATACAAATTAAAAATCATTTGATAAATGTAACAAACCATATACATGTATCATGTTAAAAGTCAAGTGAATGTGACATGTGCAATAAACCATTATTGACATTTAATCTTAGAATTTGGTGACAGTAATTTGGTCGATGGGATAACCAAGTAGTACCTTAAATATTTTTGCTAACTTTCTATAAGAATATGTCCCTCTCCCCTTTTCACTTTTTTTTTTTTACTAATTCATATCAAATCAATAAGAGAAAAATTTGGAACAATACTTTTAATAGTTTTTATAGTAGTTGGATATTAATGATTTTTGACCAGGAATTACAATGGGTGACCCCACTACTTTTTATATTTCGTCTACATCAAATGGATTTTAAGATTATTTTATTCACTTTAAACATAATTTCATTTCTAGTGTCAAAATTATTTTATACATCATCTGTTTCTACTTATCTTAAGCAAAAATTCATTGTAAACTGTATATTTAAAAAGAAAGGAGAAAAATTATCCGTGTTAATTTTTCTAGTTTGGTACAGTAGTAGAATCATCAGTGCGTCATCCCATTATTTTATTCCATTTGGAAGATAACTACTTTTTTCAAAAGTGTTATTTAAACCTTTTAAAATCTTGTTATGCAATTTTTTTAGCAGCCAGTATGTGGATATTCTTATATTTTATTCTTTAAAATCAGAATTATTAGTTCATTAAAATAAATAAATAAATATAATTTAACAAATTACAATATCCATTTAGAAAATTATTTTTTTTCAAAGATTAAAATTTAAGACTTATAAATTCTACACTTAAAAGAACAAAACAATATATATATATATACATATATATTTATAAATTGATGGGCTTGATAATCAGACCTCTTTTTTTTTTTTTTTTTTTTTTTTTTTTTTACTTTAAAAGGATATTTTCCATATGATGTTTTTCTTTGGATTAGGTTTTTTCCATGTCTGATAGTTTGCATTTACCCATTTTGTAACACTTTTACTTTCCTCTTCATTAACAACAACATTTTGATTTCCTATTCAAATAAAAACTCTTCTAAATGAAAAGAATTAAAAAAAAAAAAAAAAATGCAGATATTTATTAGCCTAAGCAAAATGTATGAATGTCTCCCATTGAGCAAAAAAAATTAAAACATGGCTTACGTAATAACAATCATATATTACATATTCCACAGATTAGTATCAATATTCCTGGACCCATCATAAAAAAAAAAATAATGGAATAAAATATGGACATCCATTGCCCAAAGCAAAATGTTTCAATGTTTTTTATTGAGTTAATAAAAATCAGTAAAAACTTCATTTTTAAAATGATCAAAATGTGGTTTACATAATAACGTAATCATTTATTATGTACGTCATAGATTAAACATTAATATTCCTGGACCAATCAGAAAAAAAAATAAAATAAAGACATCTCAAGGATTTAGATGCCTCAGATATTTCTATTCTCGACTAAAAACAACCACCATTTTCCAAATGATTTTTTTTTTTTTTTTTTTTTCTTTTTTAAAGGTGACTACTTGTAACTTACTTTAAAAATTTATCTGCATATTGCAAGTAATATTTCTGCATTGTTTATTATTAATGGAATCACATGATTAGATTTTTTATATTTTAGATGTTAAATTTATTAATATCCAAGCTTTTTTTTGTAATTTTTAATGTGTCTCTTTTTAAAATGCTGATAAAATCACTTTACTTTTGAAGATAACCACCTGTTGGCTTGTTTATCTCAGAGTTTCAAACGGGAAGAGTTCTATATCTTGTTCTGGTTCACACAACTGGTGACAAAAAGCCATTTTAGCAACTCATCAGATTTCTCAAGATGTTAGAAAAACATGATTTTTAAATAATTTATAAGGATATATTTATTTAATAAGCATTACATACATTATTTCACATGTTAAATACTATATACTTATATATATTTTATAAATGTCATATATTTATTATATGTGTAAATCAAATTTAAACAAGAGCTTTTTTTTTTTTTTTTTTTTTTTGAAAAAAATATGCTATATGAAAAAAAAAAAAAACGAAAAACAATTGGCTAAAGCCCATTCGCTAAGTTAAAAAGCAACCACAAAGGCAATCACATCGATTCATTTAATGCAAAAAAAAAAAAAAAAAAAAAAGAGACCAGGATATGGAATTCTTCCCTTTCAAACTGGTGATCATATATTAAAAAAAAAAAAAGCACAGATGTCATAAATGCACTACATTTGCATATGCTTATTCTATCCGCCAATTTTTGCAAAAAAAATTTTTTTTGAATATAAGTTACAAATTGCAAGCTACAACAGCACTTGATTTTTTATTGCAATATAAAAATATAGTAACGGGAAAAACTAAAAGAGATTCTAGTACTTTAAAAAAGCAAATAGAAATAAATAAATGATAGTTTGATATAAATAATTATTGATGTAGTATATAATAAAAATAATTTAAAGAATTAAAAACTAAAGTAAATAAACAGTAAAAGTAAAGTAAATAAACACAAATTTAATAAAAAATTAAACTATAAATAATAAACTTAGTAAGTAACAAAACAGTAAATATAATTTTCACAATCAATCGTAAATATTAATACTTCCAGCCATATTGAATGCATGCAGATGGATCATTTAATCAAAAAATTTCACTGAAATCTTTGGCACAGATGTCATATACGCACCACATTTGCACATGTTTTTTCCCTGCCAATTTGGCATTGCAAATCTGTGCCAATGAGAATAACCGTTTAATAAGTTTATAACAATTGTTAGGGAAATATAATGGAAAACAAAAATTAAAGATTTCAGAAAATGTGCTGATTAATTGATACAACAGCATGCATTCAATATAGCTATAAGTATTAATGTTTACGATTTATTGTGCAAAATTTTATTTACTGTTTTGTTACTTACTAAGTTTAATAATTATAATTCTTTAAATTATTATTTACTATATCAATAATTATTTATATCAAACTATCATTTATTATTTTTATTTTCTTTTTTAAAATATTAGAATTGCTTTAATTTTTTCACGTTACTTTATTTTTATATTGCAATAAAAAATGAAGTGCTGTTCTTGCATGCAATTTACAACTTTTATTCAAAATCAAAATTTTTGCCAAATTGGCCGAGGAAAAAACACATGCAAATGTGGTGTGTATATGTCATCTGTGCCAAATCTTTAACTTTTCCCATTTTATTTTCCTTTATAAACTTATTAAACAGATCTTCTCTTTGGCACAGATGTGCAATGCCAAATTGGTGGAGGAAAAAAACATGTGCAAATATCATGTATGACATCTGTGCCAAATATTTTTATTTATATATGTTACAAATATCTCTCTATAATTGCAATTACATGTAGAGATATACACATATAAATATGCATTATATACACCTATAAATAAATATTATACATTTATACTTATATAATTTAACACATTTATTATATACGTCAAAGTAAAACAAAAGTCAAACTCTTCCAAAAAATATGCTAAATGCAAAAAGCATATGGATAAAGTCCATTCCAGTAATCAAAAAAGCAACCTTAAAAAGCAAACTTAGCCGTATCGTTTCATTTAATGACAAAAACAGGATATTTGGCTTTTTTCCATTAACATATCTGTCCTATAACTTTGATACCTAATTCATGATCAGCAAAATTAGGAACTACTTGGACTTCAAACGGTTTGTTAGTACAAACAGATCCATCAAGAATCACCATATCACGGGGCTCCCTTGGATTTAGCTCATTTAAATCTAAAAATAAAGCAACAGAAGAAAAATATTAGAAGTAATATTTAATTAAATAATTCATTTTAATTTTATGTGAAATGAGGTCAGATAGAAAAAAAATATACATTTGTCATTTACCTCGACATAAGTTGAAACATAAGGTTTTGCGAAGAATACGCATCGTTAAATTACACGGTTTATAAATACAGAATATTCCTTTGAGATATTTCCATGCCTCAGGTCCGCTATTTATAGTTTTCATCAATGACATTTTGAAACTTTAAAAAGAAAAAGGTCAAAGTACACTTCACATTTTTTATAAAAATTGAAAATAACACCTAATTTTCATGCTTCCCTTGAATTTGGGTAAAATATAAACAAATGAATAGTTGATTGGTTTGTTGGCTGTATAGTTAGGTAATTGGAAACAGTAGAAATTGATTGATTGATTAAAGTGTTTTTTCATTATTTTGGCGAACGATTTTCGGTTTTCATGAACGATATTTTGAAATAATAGAATGAAAATATTCCAAACATAATGAACTTATTTTATTCTAACACTAAACAATGCTTATTAATTTTATTTTTGAAAATTTCCAAAATCGAAACTGTCAACAGCGTTGATTGATTGAATGATTGAAGCATGTTTTGTGGTTTCTTTATGCAGATAAAGGAATTGTAGGGAAAATTTCGGACTGGGGATAAGGAAATCGGGGAATCCTTCAAGTGATGTAGGGAATTTAGGGAAATCCATCTTGCTTTGTTTTTATTTTGCGAATCGTTGCAGATTTAATGAAATATTAATGCTTTTCGTCTAATGACTTTCACGTGATGCACTTGTCGGCTGACCTGAAATGAAGAAGAAAGTTAAGAAAAAAATAAGTGTTTCTTTTAAATGTAATTTTGTACCCTTAAAAAATGCATACCTCCCGCACTAAAATTTAGTTTTTCTCATTATGGATGAACCTTACGAGGAAGATGAATCCTGGAATATATTTATTCATCAGTATTATTGGGTATTTATAGTAGAACATTTCTGTAGTAAATATGTCATTTTTCTGTTTATAATAACGAGTGAATCTTTAAATTTGAATTCTATTTTCAGGTGCTTGTCTTACTTGTTATCTTGGCGTTCATTTTAGTCGGAGTACTTCTTTGGTATATTAGACACTGCAGGTAAAATAATTTCTCATTTTTAGTATATGTGTGTTTCAGTTGTAGTTTAGCCTGTATTTTGAGCTTTAATCGTAACAAAGAGTAAACATACGCATTTCAAATTCTCCTGGTTTTTAATACAATTCGATTTTGTTTCAATTTTAAGAGGTTTATTAGTTAATAAAAGTTATTTTGGGTATATGATTTTGAAGTTGTATGTTCAAAAAACAAAAAAAAAAAAGGTTAACTATTTAAGATTGCATGTTTTTTAAGCCCCACCAGTGGCTGAGAGGTTATGCTCTCGAAGCTGGTAAACTGGTGGTGCTAGGTTCTAATCTAATTGCACCCGTCAGCCTAACCAATTGGAGATTTCCGTGGTTTTCTTTGATCCTTCGATAATCTTGTGTAAATATGGGTTAGGATATCTTAAATAGTCTCCCACTGAGGGTACTCCTTCTCGGGTCTATATCTCTAGTGCAGATCGGCCATCATAAATAACACACACACACACATGCATGTTTTTTAAAACAATAGCGGAATTTATTTGTGTACTTTTCTATTAGACAAACACCACTTCACACCAAGAGTAAATGTTCTCTTTTCAGGCTACAAAAGCATAATTAATAAATAAAACAAAAAGGTATCCATATAGAAGGTAATATAGAAAGAATTAAGGGTACTTCTTTGTTATAGCGCTTTTCACAATTATAAGGTGCAGTTATGATTTTAACATCATAGCAAAGTACAGTGGTAGTATTGGTAAAAAAAGTTACTGGTCCTAAGGACCAAAAACCATGAGAGTTTACTGGACCTAAGGGCCAATAACCATGAGAGTTTACTGGTCCACAGTCATCATCACTGGCCCACTACATAAAATTCTATTAAGTATCTTTAACCTATATATTTTGACCCCTCCCTCAATCCTACTAGAATAGAAATGAAACTTCTTTTGCAGTTACCCAAAATTTTCAGAATAATAAAATGTAAAATTATAATTTGCTAAAAAAATACAAAACTAGATTATAAATTTCTTTTATCCAAAAGACCTGCATATCATGAAGCAAAAATAATTTTACAAAGTCATTCTGACAAAAGACGTTTTACCAAGTCAATTTTTGGACACAGGTGTCATATATGCACCACAATGGCATGATTTTTTTTCTGATGCCAATTTCACGAAGACTTTGTTTTCAAATATCAATTACAAATGTATTTTTTTTATTATTTATTTTCTATTATTTTAGAAAGGAAATAATAATAAATAAAAAAAGTTTAACTAATAATTATAAAACAAAACAGTTTGTCATTTTAAAAAAGGAAATAAAAGTAAATAAACAGTTTATTAATAAATAAAATAAATGATAATAGCTGGGTTACCATGCGAGGCATAAAATCATTATTTTGGTGCAATCGTGCATGTATGATATCTGTGCCACTTTTTGTTGAGATTTATTTTTAAACAATCTGCAAATAACAAGTTTACCTTTTTATAGGGCAATGAAAAGGCAAAATGGATTTAAAATTCACTTAATTTTAAATGTATAATTAAAATTTTTCATTAAATTTATATATACATTTATTATTATTATTATTATTTGTACACTTTTGGAATGAAAATACACATTTTTTTTTTTCCTATTGAGGTATGTGTCTATCTTCTGAACATTTTTTTAATATGAAATTTTTATCAAGCATGTGTGTTTTTTGTTGAAACAGGGAATAAAAATATAAATTCATATAAATGTTTTAATGGATTTTTTTAAATTAACTTTTGAAATTTAATCAATATTTAGTCAAATTTTAGTAAAGAATTGTGTTATGAAGCAAAAGATTTGTGAAATCTCTTAAAATTATTAATATAATAGCCAAATTTTCTATATAAAACAGGATTTTAAAAAAGGATATTTTTCAATAAAAATAGCTCTTAAACTGACATATTCTAACTGACAACTTATATTTTGTTTCATAACATGTTAAAAGATGAGCAGAACCTTACAACAAAATCTTATTTCAATATCTTAAAAAATTTTTAAGAAATTATGTTCCTTTGTATATGTACGTACACAATGAAAAATACAGTTTTAGAGTCGTTCAAGTGTTACATAAGCAGTAGGGCAGCTTTAGACAAACCCCTTTTCATTTTTATCCATTTGCAAAGTAGGACTTTTGTCAATAAGAATGGTCAATTATTACATAATTATTGTGTTGTTCTTGTATTTCTGTAGGATTGATAATTTATGAATTAGTAGTTATAAATAATTTGATGAAGAATTGTAAATATTGTTTGACTGTTTCTTTTTCAATGGATATACCCCTGTGTATTGAAACTGTATTAATGCTGCAGGTTCGATTATATCGTGGGCCTTTCGCCAGGCAAACTGAATGTGTTCTTGAAACAAAGATGTCTTTTAATTTATTCAAAGTAAGCATTACTACTGTAGAGTAGTAGTGTAGTATAAATCAGTACTAGTCTGATAACACATACACTTAGTTGATAGAGTAGAAATCATACTGGCATAATAAACTAATGTAATACGCTTGTATAGCTTAACAATTTAAATGAATGCACTAACTTCTCCTACTTAACTACGGATAGTTTACGTGTAAGCTTTAGGCAAGTTCAATAGTTACATTAGGTAAACAACAGTTTCTATTTTTCTGCATACAGTAAGTACATCCCATCCTTTTTACCATCACCTATGCTTTGTTAACCTGTGTTGTTTTGTTGGCATAATTGACATTTGCAAAGTGAGATGATTTTGTGCCAGAGTTGGGCAGTAAGTACTAGCTAGATTAAAGCATAGGTTTTAGCATTGTTTTTTAAATATTTGTGGTGATATAATTATTTTTTTGAATTTAAAGGATCCCATTTAATGATGTTTAATCAACTATGAGCAGCTGTACAGATTACATTCTAAGCAAGTTGACGATTGAAATTTCAGGATTAGACACAACTCAGAAAGAGTTCCATATCCTGTTTTGGTTTGTGCGATTGATGAAGAAATCCAAAATGCCACCAAAAAAATTTTTGGCATCACGTTAATTTTTTTATGATGGCAAAAAAAACATGGTCTTTAAATTTTTATAAACAAATATTTTTTTAATAAACATTATATACGTCACATGTTAAAAAAATATATTCTTTATATAAATACTTTTATTTTTTTGTATATACACAGTAAAATCTTGTTGCAACAATATTTTAGGGACCAAATAAACATATTATTGTAGAGAGGTGTATTGCTATATCGAGAGCCTACATATCTTGGGCATTTACTAAGATTTTTTTTTTTTTTTATAATTTTAAGGTATATCATAATTAAAAAATTATATTTAGAAGAAATTAATTAGCAGAATGTTATTAGTCATAGTTAAATGCTGCAAAAAATAAAATAAAATAAAATAAAATCGGAAAACAAAGAAAGATATATTCATATACCTGAAAACCATTTTTATTGGAAAAAAAATGCAATATTTTAGTTTGCTTATTATTTTTTTAACTGTTAAGTCAACCAACAAGGTATGCATAGCGTCTAGGGCACAAAAATGGTCTTCATTTAGCAGTGAAAGGCTTAAAAAAAATTGTTTGTAGAGACTTCACACATCTTCTCCTGGTTGAAGACTCTCTATTTCCATCATTATCAGGATTCCGAAACTCAGTTATAAGTGAGAATACATGTACGTTTCAATTTCCCTATCAGAATTCCATCCCATCCATTTTCTAGAAAGGCTTTAGGTGGTCTGCACTTATTTAAAAATTTAAACAATAGTTATTCTTGTATTTAAAAAAAAAAAAAAAAAAAAAAAATTGAAAATCAACAATGGGTTGCCTGCTGTCAATATAAGTGGAAAAAAATCTGGAAAAAGCGATAGTATTTTTTATCTTTTTTTACAGTATTTAAAAATCAAAATATCATTCTAAAGCGAGAAAATAACGTTGAAATTTAAAAAGAAAAATCGTTGTACAGGGTTTATTGCTCTAGAGGATATCGCAATATCGAGGGGAGGTTAACATTAGTTTATATGATAATTCATCAGGACCACAAAATTTTATTGTAGTAGAGGGAGTTATTGTTGTATCGGATATCGTTGTGGCGAGAGTTTACTGTATTACATCTCTCTCTATATATATGTAATTATATATAGAAATATGCATATGTAAATACACATTATATATACCTACCTATAAATAAATATTATAAACTTATATCTATGTATATACAGGGTGTCCGAAAAGTCTGGCAACGGTCGAATAACTCGAAAAATACATATGAGATTGAAAAACGTAAGTATACGTGTTAAATATTTTTAAATAAGCTACTCAGTGATACCAAATTTGACCTTCGTAACCGACCCCCTGGGGGTCAGAGGGGGTCCAACTTTGAAATCTTAAATTATAATCCCCATTTTTTAATGCAGATTCGGATTCTATGGACAAAAATACGTAACTTTTGTATTTGATGTTTATTTCGAATCCTCGTTTATCACGGTGTAATCGAGCATATTAAATCGATACATATTTCGGCTTTTCCAACAGGATTTTCCCTAATCGAAACTAATTGGGGAGAATTTATGACATCAAATTCCTCGTCTTTTGCAATAATAGCGTTTCCTGAAAATCACCCGTGCCGATTATTTCGGTAGTGCTACACAGTTAAAAATTTGATCCATTTGCTGTAGCGTCACTCCACAGCTTTTATAGAATATCTCTTTCATGACCAATGAGAATGTTCCATAACACAGTAAAGTACACTGTAAAAAAATTGACCCTTTTGCTGCATCGTCACTCCACCGCTTTTATAGAAAATGATTACTTTACTGTGTTATGGAGCATTCTCATTGGTCACAAAAGAGATATTCTATAATAGCTGTGGAGTGGCGCTGCAACAAATGGGTAAAATTTTTAACAGTGTAGCACTATTGAAATAATCGCCACGGGTGATTTTCAGGAAACGTTATTCCTACAAAAGACGAGGAATTTGACGTCAAAAATTCCGCCCAATCAGTTTCGATTAGGGAAAATCCTGTTGGAAAAGCGGGAATATGTATCGATTTAATATGCTCGATTACACCGTGATAAACGAAGATTGAAATAAACATCAAATACAAAAGTTACGTATTTTTGTCCGTAGAATCCGAATCTGCAATAAAAAATGGGGGTTATAATTTAAGATTTCAAAGTTGGACCCCCTCTGTCCCCCAGGGGGTCAGTTTCGAAGGTCAAATTTGGTATCACAGAGTAGCTTATTTAAAAATATTTAACACGTATATTTACGTTTTTCAATCTCATATGTATTTCTCGAGTTATTCGGCCGTTTCCAGACTTTTCGGACACCCTGTATATAATTTTATGTATTTATTATGCATGTGTCAAAAGGCATATGGATAAAATTCATTCAATAATTAAAAAGCCACATCGATTGATATTCTTAACCACTAAAATTCATATGATAAAAAGGAAAAAAAAAAGCAAAAAAAAAACCAGGATATGGAACTTTTCAGCTCAATTTGCATATTCAAATATAATGGGTCTGCTAAATCTTTTGTTGAAGAAACCAATCTGCAGACCTGATTATAGTGATAAATCAGCAGATTTATCCGTGTTTTCTTGCACCCAAAGTTATAAAAATTTTGCAGGATGCAAGCAGGAATAAATCGAGGACCTCAGAAACCAAGAGATACAAGTGACAAAAATTCAATTTGGCATTAAAATGAGTTCAAAGATAATTGACATTAAATTTGAACACCAATAATAATTGTCTGAATTGAAATGGGAATGTTACTTGTTTCACTGTGGTCTTTTAACTCTTATTTCACTAACTTTGAAAAAAGTAAAATACAATGTTCTTTAAATTTATAATGAATCAATATTGTTTATTGTTCAGCAAAAACAGTTGATCTCTAGAATGCTACACATAATTAGAAAATCACTTATCTCTTTTCATGAAAAGAAAAAAGTGTATTTTCAGATCATCTGTGCACTTAATTCAGTTTTGTCACTTACATCTCTTGACTTCTTGTGGTCTTCAGTTATATACAGTTTGAATAAATATATTAATTATGTACAGCTTTGAATAAATTAATTATATATGACAGATATTGAAAAATTATATCACTTTTAGTATAGTTAGTCATTTAGAGGAAGTTCTCATTGAAACTTTTGTGGTGACCAAATTAGAAGGATGGGAGATTATCATTTGAGCATTGCCTGTGGCAAAGGATGATTGAGTTAAACGTTTTAAAGATTTGACAAAAGTTCGAACTTATTTTTAAGCTACTAAACAGTAATCATAAGAATATATATATTTAATTTAATATTATCTTTTAAGTTTGTGATTCCAAGCTCCAACATTTTAGCCTGGTGGATAATAGTAAATAATTAACCGTTAAATATTTTTTTGCAATTTTGGGTGAAATGTAAAGGTTAAAATTCAATATTTGTATTAGCAGGGGTCAGAGTTGTCCTATATTTCCTATATATCCTATATTTATAAAATAACCTTAAAAAATGTCCTATATTGTCCTATATTTTTCTAATTGTCCTATATTTCCTATATTTTTCTCTACTTTCTTATATATTTGATATTAAAATTATTGCTTGTTTTCACATGCATCGCTTTGCTCGCTGAGTTAGTCTAATGTTCAACGTGGTTCTGTGTTTCATTGCGATTATTTTAGTTTCTCTTACAGCTGCAATACATCGTTTTTATTTATTTTATTTTTTAATGTAGAAAAGGCATATTTATTGCATTACATTAATCAATGCAATGTCACAATGTGAACATAGATTGATGAAATTCTATAATGCTTGGATAGATCAGATTGACGGGCATGGAAAAAAAATTGCTGAATGGTGTGTGAAGGGTAAAGATCGTTACTATGTCCGGTTCCCATCAGTAGCAGTGGTTATTTGCAATTAATGCAGCATCCCAAAAATCAAAGCACAAAGATAATTCAGAAAAACAAAGCAATTAACTTCAATCTAGCTTTGTGCATTTTACTGGCAGAAAAAGCTTGAGTTTGAATATCGAATAAAAAAAAAGTGGATTGAGCACTTGGACTTTAAATAAGGGAGATAAAATCTACCGTTCCAAGATTCTGTGGATAATTCACATGACCTTAACTATTTCAGACATGAGATATTAAATGACCAGAACTTAAAGCTCAAATACATTTTTGCTTTGTATTGGAGTGAGGAAGTTGGTGGTATTACCGAAAAATATATTGAAAGTGAGCTTTATCATTTAACTGCAAAATGAATGTAATGAAAGCCTTTAAATTGGATCTAAATCATTTGCTCATCTTTGGATCAAATGGTCCTAATGTAAATAAATCAGCTTTTAAAATTTCGGATAGAGAAGTACAATTTATGAGAAAATTTGGCATAGTGTTGGAACCTTTAATTTACACATTGTTGATTGTTCACAATACATTGACAAGGGTACCTATCAGATCACATGTGAGCCTTTCTCAAACATAACAGATTTCCTTGAAATCTGATTTTATAAGAATCTGTGATTATCAAAGATTTTCTTGAAATCTAACATTGTTGGTTTGGAAAATTTCCATTATACCAAG
This sequence comes from Maratus speculifer, assembly GCA_964019185.1. NCBI lineage: Eukaryota > Metazoa > Arthropoda > Arachnida > Araneae > Salticidae > Maratus > Maratus speculifer. The sequence goes on from OZ025292.1 coordinate 459,254,903, forward strand.
AAAATTTAAGAATAACAATGTAAAATTTAATTTTATACATATTTGTTTAAATATTGTATTTTGATTTATTATCGTTAATTAATGAAAAATTATAAACTAACATAGATTGTTTTAAAAATTTATTTTATAGCAATATATATCCAATAGCATTATTTTCTAAATGTCCTATATATGTCCTATATTTTTCACAAAAAATGTCCTATATTTTATGAATTGGTCACTCCTACCCCTGTATTAGTAGCCAGTGGCCAGTAGAGGCTGAATGTTTAGTAGCCACTATTGTCAAGTTAGTGGCCACTAATTACTGTCAGGGATGCCACTGAGAAGTAATTGTCGTGTAAAGGAAAAATTTACGACATTTTTCACAACGTTTATGCTCAGATTTTGTGAATTACATTGTATTGGACATTGCATTGACATATTTCTTATGTTAAGGGATCACAGTGTCTAGAAATTGGTCAAAATATAGATTTTTTTTTTTTTTTTTAATATTAACTGAAAGCTTCTCTGATTGTGAATGTTTCGACACCTCATTTTTATCAACAAGACAATTATATTATCATTGTAAATTATGTTAATAGATCCAGCACAATGACCCATATAAATAAAAGTCTTAAACTAATTTTTATATTTTGCTTATTTGAAAAATACTAAGGCTTTTTTTCTTCCTAATTAAGATAGAGGTTTGATTTTTTTTTTTTTTTTTTACTTGTTTTCCGTGGTGTATTTAATATTTTTGTATATGGATTTAACATTCAAGTTTATAGTTATTAAAAAAAAAAAATGAGAGAGTGTTGAATTGTTTCAAAGGACTGGTGTCCCTTTAAAATGTTTCATACCATTTTCTATAATAAATACACTGTATTTTTCGTTTTTTTATGGAATTTGCAGTTTTTTCGCCATTTTTTGAAGAGATCTGCAGTTTTTTCGCGATCTTTTGACGAGATCAGCTTTTTTTTTTTTTTTTTTTTTTTTTTTTTTTTTTGTGATCTTTTGAAGAAGTTTTGTCGTTTTTTCGCGATCTTTTGAAGAAGTTTTGCCGTTTTTTTGCGATCCTGATCCGAAATTCTTTTGGAGAAGTTTGTCGTTTTTTCGCGATTTTTGAACAAAATTTGCTGTTTATTAGCGATTTTTTGACGAAATTGCCATTTTTTGCATTTTCTGACAGAATTTGCCATTTTTCGCAATTTTTTTTTGAAGAAAACTGCCTTTTTTCGCGATCTTTCGACGAAATCTGCCGTTTTTTCGTGATCTTTCGACGAAATCTGCCGTTTTTTCGTGATCTTTTGGAGAAGTTTTGCCGTTCTTTCGCGATCTATCGGAGAAGTTTGCTTTTTTTCCCCGTGATCTTTTGGAGAGTTTGCCGTTTTTTCGCGATCTTTTGGAGAAATTTGTTTTTTCGCGATTTTTGAACGAAATTTGCTGTTTTTTTGACAAAACTGCCATTTTTCCGCATTTTTTGACAGAATTTGCCGTTTTTCGCAATTTTTTTTCGAAGAGAACTGCCTTTTTTCGCGATCTTTCGACGAAATCTGCCGTTTTTTTTGCGATCTTTTGGAGAAGTTTTGCCGTTTTTTCACGATCTTTTGCCGGTTTTTCGGGATATTTTGATTAAATTTGTCATATTTTTGCGTTATTTTGATGAAATTTGCTGCATTTTCATCATTTCTTGCCGAAATTTACTTTTTTTCGCGATTTTTTACCAAAATTTGTCGAAATCCTTTGATTAAATTTGCGTTTTCCCACGATCCTTTGACGAAATTAGCGATTGTTCTTCGAACGATTGGCAAAATTGGTTATTTTCAGAGAACATTTGTCGAAATTCACGATGTATTTTATGTCTTAATTTTCAGATTTATGACCGATTTTTTTTTTCGGAAATGATTGATCGCCATTTTGGCGATCAGATGCATAACATAAAGTCGCCAATTTTTTACATTTAGTCGCCCTGTGGCCGGTGGCGACCGTGAATTTTAACCTTTAGTGAAATGTTCAGCCAAATACCCAAAGAGATATATGCATATATTGGATTTGTATGCTTTTTGAATGTTAAAAGAGTAGTAACATAATAGTTGTTATAAAAAAAATTTGCGATGTTTATCCAAGTGCATTAGATGTTCGTACATGCCAAAGATGGTTTTCTAAGTTCAGATCTGGTAATTTTCTCTCTCTCTCTCCAACTCATATCAGTAGGGAAGATGAACAATTTTAGACAGTGAGGTGTTAATTTTTCAAATTGGAGTTATTGAGTTAAAAAGAATTTGTTTTATGCAATACAGTTTTACATTAATGCATTTCAGAATAATACTTTTTCTGTTGATGGACACTATTCATTTTTTCAATCAAAGATTGATATTACTTGATCAAATTGTTTACAATAAAAGTCTGCATTTACAGTTTGTCCATGTTTCTTCAGTACTGTGAAAAAAAAACCTGTGATCACTACACCAATCACATGAAAGTGCCTTTTGAGGATGTAAACCTGGCTTTAGCTATACTTTGTGAGAATTCATTCAGCGGTGCCTTTTGAATTATCATAGAATTTTTTGAATTATATACCCATTTTCCATCTTCATTGATCAAAAAATGCTTCTGTATTGTGCCATTGAAGCAGTAAGTTGTATGTGGTGGATGACCCAGTTTTATTTTCTTTGGACAAATTATGAGAAACCCAAATACACTAGACTCCCGCAAATTCGCAACTCTCTAAAATCCACACATAATTTACAGATGTAAACAATGAAACTTTCAATTCATATGTAGGGACAAAATTTTTTTTGTTTTTATAATTTTTATATCAATTCCATGTATATTTTAATATGTAATTTTCATTAACGTTACTGAATTCATGCTTTTTCATGAATTAAAAATAAATTTTTCTGAAGAAATTCAAGATATTGCTGATGTCATTGCTAATCATAGCAAATATATCTATGTATCAATAAAGTTTCTTCGGCTATCAATTTTGGCTAAACCTGAAATAAAACTTCCTTATTTTATGATTTTGATGTGAATTAGTAATGTACTTTTATGAGGCAAGTTTCACTGCATAATTTAGGGAAAATGCATCTATTCTTTATAATGAATATTTAACTATGCATTACTGGTTATTTATTTGACTTGATTGCTCCTTGACTACTTCTTCGATTTTGGTCTCAGATATTTTCTATAAAGTTACTTTCAGTTTCTGAACCGGTTCTGAAAGTGATAGTAACTTTATAGAAAATACTTCCGACCAAAATCAAAAAAATAATCAAGGTGTGATCTTGAGAAGGACCTTAGCTACCGAATGCAAAAAAAATTATTTTAAAATGTCAAAATGCGAATGAACGCCCTCCCCCTCCCCCCATAGGAATAGCATTAGCTCGCGAGTGTCTTTGTGGGCAGGGATAGCATCCTTAATGAATTTGGATGGGGTGGTACTATCTCACCCACTATACTCTCCCAACATTGCACCATCAGATTTTCATTTATTCTAATTGCTACAATGCTTTTCTATGTGACAAAAAAAAAAAAAAAAAAAAAAAAAAAAAAAGATTAGAAAAAGTGGATAATATCCAAATTTTTAATTCACAAAATTCCATCTCCATATATTTTGCTGATAAAATCAATTGATTTTCATTTATCTGGCATTGAAAATTTGCACACTAGATGGCAAAAGGTTGTTGATAACAAAGATAATTGCATTCATGGATTAAAAATTAAAAACTTGTTAAAACTTTTTGTTTGAAATAACATTAAAAAAAAAAAAGACATTAGCCCCTAATATATCCTTATGGTTCTTATTGTAGGTATTCATAAGGGGGGGGGGGGGAGGGAATTTTGTTTCTAGTGGTAACTGCAAACATAAGAATTATCTTGATTATAGGATATTTTGTATTTCTTGATTGTAAGAGTTTTAAAATTATTATTAGTGACTTTCAGAAGAAAAGTATTATACAATAACAATTTAGAAATTATTTTTAATTCTTTAGCAAACACACTGGGTCAATATGATCCTAACTTTTCCACTAACTTCTCTGTAAAGTATGGGCATTGTATATATAAATATATCAAAAGTATTATTTGAATTGTTTTTTAAGTAATTGGATATATTATGTAATTTAAAAGTCAAATTTTAAAGCAAAAATACTTACTTTTAATTTTGTATCTTTTGACATTTATTCTTTTTCTATTGTTTTGTTGTTTTGAAATACTTAAACATTTAGAACATGATTTTAACAATATTTTTCTTGAAAAAGCGTGTTTAAATAGTATTAGAATCGATATTTGGAATCATGTTTGTATTTGAGAATTTTGAGTAAAGAAGGTTTAAAGATTCACTATTCAGCATTCAACTGCAGTGGTATATTTATTTATTTTTCTTGATTATGCACAAAATATTTTTTAAGCTAAAAGCTTAAACTGTAATTTGTTTATTATTGTAATAATTTACTTAGTAAAAACTATTAATTCCTGAAAAATGAAAAAAAAAAAATAATTCTTTACTTTTGCTTAAAAAAAGATAATTCTGCTTTCATAAATTAATCAGGAGTACTTTCATTATACTCTTTTTCACTAACAGAGGCACCTGTTCTGCCTTTCCTTAACCTTGAATATCTGTGACTGTGTTTCCACGAAACATGTGATAGTACTACATGTAATTTTCACATCAACTGGTAAAGGTGAGAGGGAATGGGAAGCACCTCTAAAGAAAAAGTGAAATATAACATGGAGTAACTTAAGTACTTTAAACTTAAAGGAGTTAGTTTGAGTACTTTTTTCCTTAAAGGGGGGAGGGGGCTAAAATTATTCTTGGTATTTTTGGTCTTTTACTAATGTCAGCTTTTTAAAATCTTTTTCTCCCCATTCTTAAAAATATTGCACAAAGTTTTAAAAAAAAATTCTTTCTTTAAACATTTGTATGAAGTAAAAAAAAAAAAAAAAAAAAAAGTAAAATTTTAGCTTTATCATTTCTAAGTTATCAATATTGACACTGTAAAAACATTAAGAAATTCATTTCTTCCTCTAGTCATCAGAAATTCACTCTTATCTTTCTGCTTCGCTTAAGAAATAATTTGGCCTTTTATAGTTCTCATTTTTTCTATTCAAAGAAAAAAAAAGAAGAAAAATCCTGTTTTTAAAAATTAATAATTCACTAAAAAAAATGGTAAAAGTTAAAAAATGTGAAAAAGAATAAAAAAAGAAAAGAAAGAAAGAAAAATCTTACTTTAAAAAATTAATAATTCACTAACAAAAATAATAAAAATTAAAAAATGTCAAAAAAAAAAAATTAAAAAAAAAATATTTTTTTTAATAATAAAAAAAATTTTTTTTAATAATAATTCACTAAAAAATAGTAAAAAATAAAAAATGTAAAAAAGTATTTAAAAAAAAAAATCCTGTTTTTAAACATAATGATTCACTAAAAAATAGTAAAAAATAAGGTGTGTGAAAAAGTATTTAAAAAAAAATGAAGAGTGGGATTTTTTTTCCCCTTCCATATTAAAAATTATCTCCTTAAAAAAATCGTCAAGACCTTGAGAAAAAAAAAGGGAGTGGCTATTTTCACTCATTCTTCTTACTACTGAATGAGCTCTGGCTCTCCTTAAACCATAGAAGTGTTAATCCAATTGAGGCGTGCCTTTCTTAGAAAGGGATTAATTCTGGCAGTTGGAAGGTTTTTCTTTCCATTTCTCTGCTAAACACATGACTGCCAGGTGACTGTTATTAAAACAAGTTTTTCTTTCACTGCCTCTGTAAAGTGTTAATTTCTACTTTTCTTTTCTGAAAATCTTTATAAAATACTTAATTTTCAGCAACAGTCTTTCAAAAAATAGTTCTTTTTGTTTGAGAATTGAAGGTTGTTTCCAAGTGATGTCATTTGCTTCTGATATTTTATCTTTTATTGGTGTCAAAACTGATAATTGCTGTATCTAGTTGTGCAACATGGGTGATAATTAAGGAGTAATACTTAATTTACAGCAACAGTCTTTCAAAATGTAATTATTTTTGTTTGAGAATTGAAAGTTCTTGCCAAGTGATGTAATTTTCTTATGATTTATCTCTTATGGATGTAAAAAGTGATGATAAGTGTTGTACCAACTTGAACAATATGGGTGATAATTCAGGAGTAGGTCTGTCTGGGTGACAGCTTCTTTAATATCAGGAATTGTAATGAAGTATAAGATGGATCCTGTTCATTGTTTTGTTTCATATTCCTTTAAAAATGTTTGTTTTTTATTTTGAAAGAAAAAAGTGTTAGCTTCTGGGTAATCCAGATTTTTATGTGCAAGTCAAAATGGATATGAAACACAACTTTACTGGACTGAGCTTAAAAAAATAATAAAACATGAAGGTAGAAAATTTTCCATTTACAAGAAATAAAAAATAAGATGCAAAATATTAATTTTAGCCAAACCCATTATTTCTTTTTAAGATTTAAAAATTAATCTCCTGGATATGAAATAATCTGCAAGTTTCTGCGACTACTATCAAAATGAATTTATACTTTCACCATTTTCGCAAAAAAGACTTTGAACCTTCCAAAGACTCCTCGAAGAAAAAAGACTCAAAAAGAAACAAAGACAAAACGTCGAAGAGCACCAAAAATGCCTACGAACAGATCGAGTTACATCAGCTGGCATTAGAGCATGCTTTGGCCTACTTTACAAAACCATGGGACTACTATTTGGAGAAAGAAAAACCTTCGTCCAAACGTAAATCGAAGTGTGTGAATAACGAAAGCCGTAGTAGGGAAGAGGAAGAAGTCAACTTCAATTCTTACCTTCCTTATCAGAACTATGAGGATGTTGAATCGCTTAAATCGGATATGATTGTGGAAGCAAAAGGAGATCATTATCATAATATACTTTCAAAAAATAGGTGAATTTTTTTATGTAAAGTTTGTTGTTTTCATTTGTGAGGAAAGTTTCAGAAAAAATGTAAGGGTCATTCCATGGTAATTTACATTACATTTTGAACTATTTTCAGAAATTTTCGTAACATAATACACACAAAGAAATTACTCAAAATGTAAATTTGACATGATTTGCTAATTTAACTTATTCAAAGCCCAATTTAAAGATAAAATTATCCAATTTTAATGTGATTTCTTTTATTTTGATAGTTTAATTTACTATGGTAATGGCCATTACTGGGAAAAGAATGTAAGTTATCATATAAAGTGAAATTTTCATTATCATTTTTTAGGTAATTTTTATCCAAATTAACCCTTCGGTAGGTTACATTGACAAATCATGTTAAATTTACATTTGAATATATTTAGTGTTATATTACTAAATTTACTACTGAAAATTGTTCTAAATGTAACATAAGTTACCATGGAATGACCCTTAAGTGCTTCTAAAAATAAATTATTGTTTGATAGATGCATTTTAGAGATTCTTTCCTTTGATTTTTTAGATTCCCTTTAATATTGTCATTTTCTGTTTTAGGGATTCAAAAAAAAAAAAAAAAATCAACATTGTTTTTAGAATACATTTGTATTAATAGATGTTAATTTTTGTTTTCTTTCTTTAGATTAAGATTTTAATTTGAGAACAGAACTTTACAAATCTCTCTATTCTAAAATTTAAAAAAGAAAAAGAAAAAAAAGGAACTAACACTGTCAATGCTGCTGATAATGAATTTTTTATGACCTAGGGTATTTCTTCGATAACATTAAGAAAATTACTGCACACAAAAATACTATTAAGTAGTATTTGGAAAAAGGAGAAACCTTCTTCCAAAAATAAATCGAAGTGTGTCAATAATGACAGTCGCTGTAGGAAAGACGAAGAAGTCAATTTCAATTCTTACCTTTCTTATCATAACTACGATGAGGAATCCTGAAATCGGTTATGATAGTGGGAGCAAAAGGGGATCATTACTGTAATATACTTTAGAAAAATAGGTGAATATTTTTATCCATTAAACTAGTGATGCAAACCTTTTTGCCTGAAAATTGTTTACCACCAAAATATTTGAAAAGTTACTCTTGTTTTATTTAACTTCCCTGACCATTGAGCAAAAGGGTAAAATTGTAATGTTGTTTTCTCTGTAATTTATTAAAAATATTAAAAAAAAAAAAAATGTTTTTCCCAACCTGATACAAAATATGTTTTTACATATAGCTATATAACCTTTGAGAGTATTAATGCTAACATAATTTTTCAAAACTGGGTTTTATTTGTAGTATTATATTAATTTAAATATTGCTTATGTTGCAGAGAAACCATAATTTTAAGTCTATGACCATATGATGCATTCTTATACTTTAAATAACTCCTCAGGAAATTAATATTTTTAACTTCTTTCGATATTCTCTTCTTAAAGGGTGTTTCATTTTTCTCAGTTTTCAAAATGTTTCTAAAATCTATACTTAATTTTATATGAAATGTTAAAATTTTATTTCCAGTTTGCCCTGGTTTTTAGCACATAAGATATTATTAAAAAAAAGAAAGCTAAGAAAAAAAAGTGACTCTCTTTAAGAAGAGAACATTAAACGAAGTTAAAAATATTAATTTCATGAGGAGCTATTTTAAATGTGAGAATACATCAAACGGCCCTAGACTTAACATGACAGAGGAGAATTTGGAAAGTGCAGCAGCATTAAAGATAAAATTATTTAAGTTACTGTTTTACAAATTGATTTGGATGCCACTTTTGCTTTTGTTTAGTTTACTCTTGTTTATAGTGGTGATGCATTGTCTTGCAAGGTTTGCTCCAGGACCTACACTTTGATTTTATACTAGAACATATACATTTAAATGTATTTGTTATTTATCAATATTTTCTTCTTGTTTTTGTGACATAATGTAATTTTTCCATGTGTTTTTATCATGTTGAAATACCTGTGGTATGTGTTTGTGTTGTCAGGCGTGAACCGAGGTATGACTACAGTGCCCTTGCGGATGAGTCTTTTTTACAGGAGAGGCTCGAGATGGACAGGAAGCTTTTCAAGGATTCAGACAGAAGTAAGTCTTTTGCTATGGCAGAAACAGACTTGCCAAGTCTCTTCATTTTGGCTGGAGATTACTGATTTTCTTATGTTTTCCCATACTCCTGATTTTTGTTAAATTTCTCCTGATTTTTCACAGATTTTTAAATAATCTATTACCCCCCCCCCCCCTTCCAAAAAAAATGTAAACTACATTCATATTCATTATAAATGATGAATCTTTGAGATTTTTAATTTTTTCATTGTTACTATGGGCATATTTTGAATTATTAGTAATTCGACTTGATTAAGACATTTCAGGTCTTTGCTGTAGTTTTACATATGTTTATTAGGAGACAACATCTCCCATCCTATAATAAGTACTTAATTTAAAAATATAATAAAGCATCTTCAAAATCATTCTATTTTGTAAGGAGTATATTTCTATATTTGAATAAGAGTAACGTATTTCTTTATGTTCAGTAATAACCAGACCTTGTTTAAAGTTAAACTTGCACTAAACATATCTTCTGATTTCTTGAAGGAAAACTCTTTTTGTTGTCAGAACTTGGCAAGTCTGCATAAATATTATCTTAATGACTTAGGTTACTTAGTTAAGGTGGACTTGTCTTAGTTGAATCATGAAATTATTCATTGCACTTAGGGAAAAGAATCTTTCAGGTGTTTTGCTTATTCCAAAATAAATAAATAAATAAATAAATAAATAATAATAATAAATAAAAAAAATAATAATAAACATGTAAATAAATAAATCTGCCTTATCTTATCCCTAGAATTTTCCCTTTTCTCTCTCCAGCATACTCTATTTAAAATCGTTAACTGTTTTATTTTTTAAAGCTGTTCTCATGCTGTTTGTTACTTTAATGTAACAATCAATAATCCATCATTTAAATTTCCCCCATTCTACTTTTTTTTTCTCTTTGTCCCTAAATTCATAAAGTTTTTACCTCTAAAAATTAAATGTTTAAAGTTAAAAGCTAAAAACTCTTTAAAATAAGGGTTGCTTTTAAGCCGTCAAAACCAATTTTTTGATGGGACATAGGTTTAAATCACATTTTAAACTGTTTTAACCATAAAGAAGACCAGTATTTAAATATCCTCAGAACAACAACAACAACAACAACAAAATTGCTGTTAATATGAGCAAGATACAAATTGCTTTTTATTTAATAATAATGCTCTTTAATTTTAGCATTTACCGTACTGTACCTTCTCCCACCAAAAATAAATAAAAACCCAGTCTATTAGTTGTTTTGCATTGTCGCTAATTAAATAGCTTTCTTTAGATGTCTACCTAAAATTTCCATTTATTTTTTCTTCTCTACCCCCTTAAAACTGTATTTTCTTTTTCTTTTAACTTTTAGCCCTATTAGTTAAGTTATTGAAGTATGAAATAATCAATCATATAATTTCCTTCCATAAGTTTCTGGTTTCTTTTAGAAAAAGAAACAAGTGGTTGGGTCCAAAGAAAAAAAAAAAAAAAAACTTCTGCAGTTTATTAGTTTTTACCACTGAACAAAATAAGCACTTCAAACAACAGCAATAAAATAAAATAAAATAAATAAATAATAATAATAATAATAATAATAAAGCACTGTAGTGCTTGTATTTAAGACATTTTTATTTAAAAGTGAAGTTTCATAATCAAATTTTTATCCATCTCCTAAGAATTATTTTTTAAAATGGTATTTTTCTGTTAGTTGAATGCAGTTAGTAATTTATTCAATATTTATGGTTACTATAACTGTGTAGTGTTATAAAAATAATGAGGTTAAGAAAAAATATATATTTATAAGAAAAAAATTGAACTCTCTCTCTCTATATTTTTTCTTTACTTGAAAGATAATATCTACTCAATGGCTTTTATAACAAGAAAAAAAAAAAAAAAAAAAAAGGAAAAAGCTGTGCATTATTCAATTGTTAAGCTCCGTAAAAACTTCTTTAGAAGGGATGAAAAGAATTTTTTTTTTTAATATTTGGATTTCAAGGTTGAAGAGGTAACAATACTTTTTTTTCCGTTTTTTGAATTGAAAAAAAAAAAAAAAAAGTATGGATTTTTTTTTTTTTTTTTTTTTTTAATAGCAATAAGGTGAATATTAAATATTTTAAAATATTTATGTGGATTGCAATTTCACTGTTTAATGTTTGAAATAGGGATTGAAATAAGCACTTCAAACAGCAGCAAAAAATAAAAGGACAAAAACAACAATACAAAACACTATTACTATTTGTGCTTTTATTTAAGACACTTTTATTTAACTTTATACTAGTATGTAAAAATAAAATTTTGTAACCAGTTTTTAATCCACCTCTTGGTAGACTAGAATTATTTTTAAAAAGGCAATTTTCGTTTAGTTGAATGTAATTGGTAACACCTGCAATTTCTGGTTACAACTGCATAGCAGTTACGAAAGCAATTAAGTTGATGATGGACTGGGGAAAAAAAAAGAAAGAATTTAAAGAAATACATTTATAAAAAAAAATTGAATTAAAAGTAAATGGCTCCTTTTTTAGCACTTTCCAACAAAGTTGAAGTGTTTATGCATTCGGTTTGTCTGGCCATCTGGCCAGATGACCATCTGTCCGCGCTCTAACTCCCGTAAATATACTCGGATTGCTATGAAATTTTTATGTGTTATTGAGGTTTACCCTAGCACGAACCCTACTGAAAATGAAGTATCTACCATGATTAGTTTATCTACAGAGAGAATCAAAAGTTTCCCATTACATTACGGCCTATGGAGAAAAATAGTTAATATACTCAGATTGTCATGAAATTTTAGGACGTTATTGACGTTTACCCTAGCATGAGTCCTATCGAAAATGAAGTTTCTACCATGATTAGTTTATCTACAGGACAAATCAAAAGTTTCCTATTACATTACGGACTATGGGGAAAAATCGTTTCAAAGGAATTTTAAAGATGTTATACCCTGTCAAACATATTAAAATATGCATTCTATAAAATATAAGGTGAAAATGTAGCTATTATTCATTTGCAGGGCCACACAAAAGAATTCCATTAGATAGTGGTAAAAGGGGGAATTGTGTGTGACATATTTTAAATATATTAAGCTTTTTCATGTATAATAAAATTGATATATGTCACTGAAGCTTAATATAAATTATACGCTACTGTCTTGCATAATATGAAGTACATAGCATTTACAGGGCCATACAAAAGATTTCAAATAGTATATTCTTTCCGGAGTACCGTATATGTGTCCGATGATGGCTGATGGAGGGAGGAAATGCATTTTAATTATGATATTCGCGTTTATATTTCGCTAAATATATGCACATTATATGGTGTGTATAAATGTTATAGTTGATATACAGGGCTGCCCAAAAGAGCTCACCAACATTACTGAATATGAATGTAAATTATTTAAACGTGGTTCTTAAATAAGCTATGCATTTTTACGCTGAGCTGCATTCAGTTTACTGAGAAATGTTTGCAAAATATAGAAAAAAGGATATACAGGGCCACGCAAAGATTTCGGTACATGGACGCCTATGAATGATGATTTATGAGAATGTGATTTCAGTTGTTTTAAAAGTGTTTTAGTTTACAATAAATTTTAGCCTAATGCTGACGTGTAATAAAGGTACAATGTAAACTACAGGGCTGAACAAAAGTATTCAAGTATGTTTCCATCTAATAGTATGAATTGCTAAAAAAGAAATTTCAAGCTACTAGGTATTTTCTTGCTAAGCTAATTTTTCCCATTATATGAACTGACATATGAAATACAGGGCTGTTCTAATGTACTTGAATACACAGAGTTTCCCCCAGAGGGTTTCAGGGTGGCGCTCCGCCCCTCCTGCCCTTTAGTTTAAAAAATAGCGTCCCTCTTGCCCCTCATCTAAAAACTAGCGCCCTCCCCTTGTCATTCATTAAAAGAAAACAGCGCCCTTCTTGCCCCACATTTGAAAAAACGCAGCACTCCAGCGATGATCCGAACGCACTATAGCGTGTAAATTACGCAAAAAATACCCTCATACGCGTCCCTTGGGACGGGTAATTTCGTCAAAAAATCGCTAAAAAAATCAAGTTTTGTTAAACATTGCGAAATAGCGTCTAATTTCTGGCAAGATTCGCAAAAAAATGTCTAATTTCATCACAAAAATTCACAAAACGGCAGATTTCCTCAAAAGATCGTGGAAAAACGACAAATTTCTTCCAAAAATCACGATAAAACAGAAAATGTTGTCAAATGAGTCACAAAAAACGGTTTCTTTCGTCAAGAATTAGCGATAAAACGGGGAATTTCATTCAAGAATTGCAATAAAACGGAAAATTCTGTGAAAAGTTCCGTGTTTTTGCTATTTCTTTTAGCAAAGTATGCCCTTTTTTTGCGATCTTTTAACAAAAACTGCTTTTTTTGCAATCTTATAATAAAATTTGCCATTTTTTCACGAAATTTGATGTTTTTTTCGCGATTTTTTTAGCAAAATACGCTGTTGTTTGCGATCTTTTAACAAAATTGACTATGTTTTAGTGATTTTTAACAATATTTGCTGTTTTTTGCGATCTTTTAACAAAATTTACCTTTTTTTTTTTTTCAATTTTTTGATGAAATTTGTTTTTTTATGACTTTTTGAACCGCTAGATTCTAGATTCAACTCTATAAAAGTGCCCTGAAAAATGTAAAAAGTGTCCTTTTCAGAACAGTAGCGTCCTGCTCTTTTTTAAACCTGGGGGAAACTCTGAATACATATTTGGGTATATTTGGCTATACACTATTATTTCCCTAAATAACAAAGTTTTGTTAAAGATTTCATTAAATGTTGGAAAGTACTTCATAATCTATGCTTAACGCATGATTTTTCTTAATTGTTTCTTTTATCTGAGAGATAATATCTATTCAATAGATCTTGTGAAACTAGTTGGATGTGTCAATCCCGAAACTTTCTTCTATCTCATAAGTACATTTTAATATTTAAAAAAAAAAAAAAAAAAAAAAAAAAACGTGATGACACTAGAGTTACTCACTATCGAATTTCTTCGAATATTTGACCTAGCCTAATGAGATTCTGGTATCCGAAAAGCCTAAAACGCAAAATTTAATTAATATTCTGAGAAAATGAGCTTCATGTTGGGTAATTTATACTAAAACCTAAAAAGCATCTATTTATGTCAAGACCTAACAGAATCTGAAATTTGATGGAATTTCGTCCATTAGTTCTTGAGATATAGTTATAACAAAAAATTTGCAAAACGTAGCGCAGCAACACCATATCTTGGACAATTTATGCCAAAACATAAAAAAGCGTCTAATAATGTTATGGTGTAAAAGAATCTGAAGTTTGATGAAATTATGTGCATTAGTTCTTGAGATACAACTAGTTTTAAAAAAAGGGTAAAATATAGCACAGCAGTACCATCAGTTAAAGGATTTAAAACAAAACGTAATTATCATGTAATTATGTTTTATGTCATTTTGTAACAAAATCTGAAGTTTGATGAAATTCTGTGCGTTGGTTGTTGAGATATAGCTATCGAAAAAATCGTGCAAAATGCAGCATAGCTGCACCACTTGTTGCAAGGTTGATACCAAAATGTAATCAGCGTCTAATTATGTTATATATTCTAGTGTAAAAGAAACTAAAATTTGATGAAGTTCTTTGTATTAGTTCTTGAGATATAGCTTTCGCAAAAATCGTGCAAAATGTAGCATAGCAGCACCACCTATAGGGCAGTTCACAGCAAAACCTTATCAGCGGCTATGTATCTCAAGGTATCGTGGAATCTGAAGTTTGGTGAAATTTTGTGCATTACTTCTTGAGATATAGCTATCATGAAAATCATGAAAAACGTGGCATAGCAGTGCCACCTGCTGGCCAATTTACACCAAAACTTGATCAGCGTCTATGTATATCAAGGGGTCACAGAATCTGAAGTTTGGTGAAATTCTGTGCATTAGTTCTTGAAATATAGCAATCTTGAAAATCATGAAAAACGTAGTATAGCAGCGCCACCTGCTGGCCAATTTTCACCAAAAACCAATAGGCACTAATTCATATCAAGGTCTAACTTAATATAAAATTTTATTAAATTTCGAGCATTAGTTTTTGAAATAGAGCGCCCACAAATTTTTTGTCACATACAGACGGACAGACACACAGACTCACAGACAGACATTTTCTAAAAATAGTCAAAACGTGTTCAGGACCTTCTAAAATGTATAAATCCGTCGAAAACTGGAAGTAAAAAATTTTCATGAATCCAATGCTTTCTTCTTGTAAAGATAGAAGAAAGTAAAAATGAATATGTAAGAAGAGGAGAGTAAAAGAGAGAGAGAAAAAATTTGTAAAATGAAATAAATAATCAATGATGTAGTTTTCTTTTGATAAATTTCTGCTTTCCCTTAGAAAAGCAAATAGATGATTAAGTAAAGGGGGAAAAAAATGTAGTTTGATAGTTTTTATCTCTGAACAAAATAAGCATATTTCAAACAACAGCAAAAAATAAAAAGAACAACAACAAAAGCTTTTATTTAAGACATTTTTATTTAATGAAAATGTTAAAAATGAAATTTCATAATCCAATTTTAATCCATCTCCTCGGAATTATTTTTGAAAAAAGGTATTTTTCTGTTAGTTGAATGCAGAGTTGATAATTTACCCAATATTTATGGTTAAATAGCTGTGTAGGCATTACAAAATCTATGAAGTTAAGAAAAAATTATTAATTTAAAGAAATATATAAGGAAAAAAAAAAAAGAACTTTAGGTAAATGGCATCCCCCCCCCCCTATCCGAGAGATAAAATCTGCTCAGTGGCTCTTGTAAAATAATGGATGTAAAAAGAAAGAAAAAAAAAAACTCTGGATATTATCAAAATGTTGAGCTTGACAAAAACTTCATCAGCAGTTATGGAAGAACTTTTTTTTCTATTTTTGGATTTTAAGATTGAAGAGACAACAACACTTTTTTTTCTTTTTAAATTAAAAAAGTATTGTTTTTTTTTTTTTTTTTTTTTTTTAATAGCAATTAAGTGAATATTAAATATTTTGAAACATTTATGTGGATAGCAAGTTCACTGTTAGTGTTTGAAATTTAAAATGGGTATTGAATTTTAGAATGGAAATAAAACCTTTTATATTCAAAATTTTAGAAGAGTCTGGATTTATAATTTACTTTTTCATTTTATTAATTATTATTTTCTTTATTACTACAATAATTACAATGATGTCAAATCGTTTGTTTTATTCTATTACAAAGTAGATTGATTTTAATCATGATTTAAATAAACTTTGTTTTAAAAATCTTTCATACACTTTTTTGCAGTTTGCACCTCTGAACAAAATAAGCACTTCAAACAACAACAAAAAATAAAAAGAATAACAACACCACAACAACACACCCCCCCCCCAACACCAAAAACCCACCCCCAAACCACCCAAACCCCCAAAAACCCACCCAATAGAATTATTTCTCAGAACTATTTGAAAAAATTAGGTAATTTTTCTGTTAGTGGGCAGCAGTTGATAATTTACCCAATATGTATCGTTAAACAGCTGTATAGGAGTTACAAAATCTATGAAGTTAAGAAAAAAATTATTAATTTAAAGAAATATATAAGAAAAAATTGAACTAAACGTAAATGGTGCTTCCCTCCCGCCCTCTTTATCCAAGAGATAATATCTGCTCAGTGGCTCTTGTAAAATAATGAATGTAAAAAGAAAAGAAAAAAAAAAACCCTCTGGACATCATCAAAATGTTGAGCTTCGCAAAAGCTTCATCAGCAGTTATGGAAGTAAGTTTTTTAAATTATTTATTTCAAGATTGAAGAGCCAACAATATCTTTTTTTCTTTTTGAATTGAAAAGAAGTAATGATTTTTTTTTACAGCAGTTAAATGTTTACAAATATTTATGTGGATTGCAATTTCATTGTTAGTGTTTGAAATGAGTATTGAATTTTTGAATGGGAGTAAGACCTTTTTGTTTCAAATTTTATAGGAGTTGGAATTTATAATTCACTTTCTCATTTTATTATTATTTTGTTTTTAATCAGTATTACTACAATAATTACTATGGTACCAGATCATTTATTTATTCAGTTAAGAGTGCATTGATTTTAATCATGATTTAAATAAACCTTTTTTTGAAAATCTTTGATATACTTTTTTCCAGTTTGCCAGTTTTCATCCCTGGATAAAATAAGCACTTCAAACAACATTAAAATAAATAAATAAATAAAATAACAACAAAGAGCACTCTAATGTTTTCATTTAAGACTTTTATTTATCTTGATTAAAAATGAAATTTTGTAACCGATTTTTAATCTATCTCTTAAAAATTATTTTAAAAAATTAGGTTATTATTCTGTTAGTTGAAAGCAGTTGATAATTTATCTAATATGTATGGTAGCAACTGTGTAAAAATAATACAAACAATGAAGTTAATGATGCATCAGAAAAAAAAAATATTAATTTAAAAATATATATTTATTAGAAAATAATTAAACTAAAGGTAAATCTTTTTTTTTTTTTTTTTTCTTTATTTGCGAGATAATATCTGCTCAATGGCTCTTTTAAAATAATGGATGGAAAAAGAGGGAAAAAATGTCATTTTGACAAAATGACATCATCAAAATGACATCATCAAAAAATGACAATTTCAAAATGACATCATCAAAATGTTAAGCTTGGCACAAAAGCTTCACCAGCAAAAGATACATGAATTTTTTTCTATTTTTGGATTTCAAGGTTGACAAGCCAACAATACTTTTTAAATTTTTTAATTAAAAAAAGATATTGATTTTTTATAACAATAAGGTGAATATAAAATATTTTGAAATACTTATGTGGATTGCAATTTCACTGTTAGTGTTGAAAGTTTAAATAGGGATAATTTTAGAATGGAAATAAAAGCTTTTTATTCCAAATTTCAGAGGAGTTTGGATTTCTAATTCACCTTCTCATTTTATTAATAATTTTTTTTTATTTATTGCTACAATAATTATAATGATACCAAATTATTTGTTTGATTCTGTTTCAGAGTACATTGATTTTAATCATGATTTAAATAAACTTTGTTTAAAATAATCTTTGATTTTAATCACGATTTAACTAAAATTTTAATTTAAACAAACTTTTAAAAGAAATTTATTTCAAATTTAGATCAAGATATTTTGTAGTAATGTAATGTTTTGTCAGAGTGAGAAAAATTGATTACTTAAAGTTGGCTCTTTTTAAGTGCATTTGTAATTATAAAAATATGTAGCACGTATAGTCATCGTCTGGTCCGTTAGTTTGGCCATCTGCAAAAAACTATTCAATCGAATGTTTTTAAATTTAAAAATGTATAATTGTTATGTAATTTTGTCAAATCATTTCAAATTTTATGAAAATCAGATTTATAGTTTGACAGGGACAGTCAAAAGTATTCCATTCCATCCAATGGGAAAATATAGTTTCAAGGGTATTTTAATGATGTTACATCCTTCCAAACATAATGAAATTGATATGCATTTATGCAAGTGTACTTAAAATATACTCTATTACAATATGTGGTGCAAAAAATCTTTATTATTCATTTACAGGGCCACACAAATGTATTCTTTTACATAACAGTATAGAGGGAAACAATGTTTGTGGTGAATTTCAATTATGTTAAACTATTTCCCATTTTTTGAAATTGATATATGTTGCTGAGATTTACTACAAGTTACTTCCTGTATAACACAAAGCTCATAATATTTACAGGGACACACAAAATATTTTGGATACTATACTGTATTCAAAGTACAGCATATTAGTGATGATTGCTTGAAGTTCATTTTACTTGTAATATGAGTTATCTGACTGTTGTATCTAAAATTTTGTGAAATTTCATGTATTAATTCTTGAGATAGAGCACCCACAAAATTTTTTCTTGGATAAAGACAGATATTTTCTAAAAAAAAATTGAATCATATTCAGGAGCTTTTTAAAAACTTATAAATACATTGTAAACTGATAGTAAAAAATTTTCACAAATCCAATACTTTCTTTTTGCAAAGATAGAAAAACTAAAAATACATATCTTTTATTTTAATGAAAATAGTTGATTTGATTTTTTTACATAGAGATATTCTTATGATATGCCTTTACTTGTAATTTTGTACTATGTATGTTGTCTAAATGTCTATTATGGTTCTGTGTTAGTAAATTATTTCAGTGTACTATAATATATTTTTATTTTACTTTAGACACTTTTGTGTTGGCTTTTATGTAATATATTTTTTTAATTAATTGAAATGATTTAAATTCATTAAATATATAAATTGTTTAAAATTTTAAATATTTCTAAAAATTGAAAAAAAAAAAACCCATGTTATGTGATTTTTCAGTGGGTTTTTTCAAACTGGGCTCAGCTGTGTGAACCCTTCTCATTAGTCAGCTTATCAGTGTAATGCAGTGTTATTCTATTTACAGTCAAAGATTGAAAATCTGCAATTTTCTATAATTCATGACATTTTACGAATTTAAACAGTGAAATAAACATTTTAGAAAATTTACAAATTTTTGATCCAAAAATGATTTTTAAAACAAATAATTAAAAAATTGAAAAAATCCTAATAAAACATTCATTTTTTGTTAATATAACTTTTATTCAATTAACATTATAAAACAGACTACAGCATTACGAAACATATATAATTATTTTTATTTAAATGGGCCTATATATAATATTTTTAATAAAATAACTTTAACAAGGCATTTTTTCAGATAGCATATTAAATTAATTATTAGATTTCATATTTATCTTTTCATATTATACTGATTAAAATATTAAAATGCTGTCTAGGAATAGTAAAATGATACATAATTCATAGAATACTCTATCCACAATATTCCATAATCCGCACAACCTTTGGCTGCAGCGTGTGTAGATTATAGAACTTCGACTGTATCTTTTTTCCTTGTTTGTGTATGAAAGATCCTTATACAATTTTAATGTTGTAATGTTTATTTCTTCTTTCAGATATGGCTACCATCTGCTGCCAGTATTACTTGAGAGGTTCTAATCGGTACATTTTTTTGCAGCATTTGCCTGACATGGGTAAGCTCTCTTACTTATTTATTACTATTATATGAAAGAAGTTGAGTTTATTTATCATGAAACGAGATTCATTAATTTAATTTAAAAAGACTTACTATTGATTGCTGCTTCTGCCCTACCTGATTATATGCGTCAATGGATATTAATTTTTATTTCCATTTATGCCATGTGATAACATAACATTAATCTTGTCTCAAGGTTCATAAATATCAAGTTATTTTCAAAAATATCAAAAGCATCTGATATTTTTAAAATAGTCCATTTATTGATGATTTTAAATATTTTTAAACCTAATATAAATTTGAAACTAAAACATTGCTCTTAACAATAAAACAATCTAAATGTTTTAGTGAAACAATATTATTTTTTTTTTTTATGTGTAACAAAGTCAAAGACTAAATAATTAAACCAGATGCAATTTGATTTTACATTCACAAAATATAGAATTTATCATAAAGTTTCAAGATTTTTTTCCCCGACAACAAAATGTGCTTTTTCATTCCTTAATCTTTTGTTCAAATGCATTTGTTGTGAAAGCTGAAGAAAAACAAAGCTGTAAATAAATTACAGTTTATCTTTCAATAGCTGTTTTAAGTAAATATTGCCCTGCACTTTTATTGTTGATTTTATAGTTAAAAATTCAATCTCAAATGTAACATTTTAATTAATATTTATATAATATATATACATATATATATATATTATTATTTTTTTTTTTTTTTTCAGAGAGAGGGAGGGGAGGGAGGGTAGAAAGCTAAAAAAGGCCTGCCAAAGCAAAAGTTCCTGTGTACAAAATAATTATTTTCAAAAACAGTTAAAAAATTCACTTATGTTTGTTTTGATCGAGAATATCAAACATATCCATTTTTTAAGTTAAAAAAAATCACAAAAGTGTTTAAGAAATGGGCTCTAAATTTTATTATCCCTATGATCGTTATATATTTTCATTAAAATTTCTTGACATTTTAA
Organism: Maratus speculifer; assembly: GCA_964019185.1. Lineage (NCBI taxonomy): Eukaryota > Metazoa > Arthropoda > Arachnida > Araneae > Salticidae > Maratus > Maratus speculifer. The sequence goes on from OZ025292.1 coordinate 459,275,865, forward strand.
CGAATAGCAAGAATGACAATGTATAACACCAAAAAGAGGGGAAAGAGTCCAAAATTAACTATATCAAAAAGTTGATATAGTTATATTTGTACAGCCTCAAAGGATCGTGGGAAAAACTCAGATTTCATTCGTTAAAAGATCATTGAAAGAGCACAATTTATGTGAAAAAGTGCATTTATGCAAAAAAAAAATTCAATTTCTGTGAAAGGATTGTGGCAGAAAAAAATGCTATTTTTTGCCTAAGGATCATGAATAAGATGCTATTTCTGCTAAAAGATTGCAGAAAAACACAATTTCTGTCAAAGTATCATGAAAAATATGCTATTTTCATCAAAGAAATGCAGAAAAGACACAATCTCTGTCAAAGAGTCGTGGAATATATATATATATATATATATATATATATATATATATATATACATATATATATATATATATAAAGGGCAAAGGATTGTAAGGGGAAAATAAATGCAATTCTTGTTAAATATCACAGAAAAATACAAATTTTGTCAAAAGATAAAGGAAAAAGTGCAAAGTTTGTCAAAAGATGAAAAATATGCAAACTTTGTCAAAAGATTGTGAAAAATATGTGAATTTCATCAAAAAATCATGAAAAATATGCAAATTTCATCGAAATATCCTGGAAAATATGGGAATTTCATTGAAAAATTGTAAATTTTACCTACATATTGAGGAAAAAAATTCATTTCATCAAAGGATCATACAAAGACTGTCGAAAAACATATAAATTTCATTAAAATGATCATGGAGAAAATATAGATTTCAGTAAAAGTGTGGTGGGATAATGTAATTTTTCTCACATGATCACAGAAAAACACAATTGTATGTTTCTTATTTTAAGAATATATCCAGTTGACTTTCTTCTTTCATAACTCTGGTGAGTTTAATTAAATTGATTATAATTTTACATGTGAAGAAACTGTTAATGCTAACAGAAATAAAATGGAAATGAATAATTTCATTTGCTTTAATTTATGCTTCTTTCATTAATCTAATCTGTATTTTAGCATTCTTTGAATTTTTTAAAACTTTCTTTTAAAATACTTTTATTTGGTTTGATATTTATTTATTCCTGAAATGATTGAGCACTTTTTAACTGTCACTTTCCCATGTAAAATTTATGTGTCATGCCCATTTTTCTGCAATTTATATTTTTAACTGTGTAATGTCAATTGCTAGTTGTTAAAGCAGTTATTTTAACATTAAATATCTTTTAAAATAATTATTCAATTTAAAAACTGCCTGCATGAGCATGTTTGTCAAACATTTTTCTATAATACTACTATTTTTCATATATATATATATATATATATATATATATATATATATATATATATATATATATATATATATATATATATATATATATATATATATATATATTGAGCAATAGTTTTCTTAATATTTTCAAAAAAGCACCTTAGTTCATAAAAAATTCATTGTTGGTAATGTTGAATGTGTCAGTTACTTTTTATAAGTTTCTAAGATACTTAATTTTTGGAGAGAGGATACATGGTTGTCAAAATAATCAGTTTATAGAAAAATGGTTTTGAAGTTGATATGATTTTGATAAAGATCACTCCACTGTTTCATCATAAAATTGGTTCTGACTGAAGTATGAATTAATGTTGTAACATGTAATTTTTTAATAATAGACAAACAAATAAATGACTTTTTAAAAAATTTTAAGGTGACCTTCCTCCTTAACAGAATTATATCATTCCCAAATGTATTTTATTTTAAGGCCTTTTTTTGTTATCTTGCCCCCACAGGGGTTTCATCAGCTGAAAGTTTCTTGTCATGTATTTTTAGGTGTGTTTATGATTATAAAAACATGTAGCACCTATAGTCGTCATCCAGTTCATCCACATATAATGAGGTCAAAAATTATCCAACCAAATGATTTGAAAGTTAAAATGTATAATTGCTGTGTAATTTTGTCAAATCTTTTTTAATTTCGTGAAAATCCGATGTATAGTTTAAATACAGGGATAATCAAAAGTATTTCATTACAGGGCAGCCAATGTAGAAAGAATAATTTCAAGTACACTTTAATGGTGTTACAGTCTTATGAACATAATGAAATTGATATGCAACTTTAAAATATGCATTCTGTGCAATATGTGGAGCAAAGAATATTTCATATTCATTTTCAGGGCCACACAAAAATATTCCATTACATACTAGTATACGGGGGAATATTGTTTGAGGTGCATTTCAATTCTATTTCACATTTTATGAAATGGATGTACGTTGTTGAGGATTACTGCAGACTAGAAAGCTGACATTATTGGCAGGGACACATAAAAGATTTTAGATATCTTATTATATGCGAAATGCACCAGGATCTCAATATTTTAAAATCTTTGATATTGTACAAATGTACCTCATTTGCTACGCTTGATGTGTAATGTCCGACAGAGCCATAGTTAGAAGTGAATAATAGGGAGGGGGGGGGGATGATTATATTTTCTCTCTGGCACAGAAAGATAGATTAGTATCTATTCACATTATAAGAGTATGTTTCTTATTAAATTGTTGTCGTAACTTCATTTTATGCCAAGAAAAGAATAGGATAATGAAAAATTTGAGTATATAATGAGTGCAATATGAAATATCCTGTTAGCTTCCTATGTACAAGTAGAAAGAGTGAGTGTTGATACACTAATTTTAGATACTAGAGTAAGGAAAGAATGATATAAATTTTCTTAAATTTATAAAAAGTCATTTTAATTATTTTTCACAGGTTTTTTAGGAAAATGAAAGTTTTGGAAAATATTAATTTGATTAGTTTTACTTATTTTCAAGTTTCTTATTAAATTTAATGTTTTAGCATGTTTAATGTATGGCAGTTATATATATATATCTATTTTGAAATCATATTTGACGGAAGGGGTGAGGAAAGAAAGGAGTAAACATATATTTATCTGTTTGGATACGTTAATTTTTTACAGCTGTACCACAGTTGTAGCTAGATGTGAACAATGGGGGGGGGGGGACTCATAATTTTTTTTTTCTCTCTCTCTCTGACACAGGAAGATAAATTAGTGCCTATTCACATTGTAGATACTATGTTTCTCATTAAACTGTTGTAATAACTTCATTTTATGCTAAGAAGAATACATGATGATGAACATTTTGAATTTATAACTAGTGAAAAATTAAACATCATGTTAGCTTTATATGTGAATTACATCATATGTTAATACATTTATAGAAAATAGGATGAAGGAGTGTTGAAATACTTAGTTTAGATACAATTTAGTAATTCTGCAAAACTGTGAAAGGTCCTCCAAACTCAATTAGATTTTTGAACAGAATTTCATTTGGATTTTCCGAACAGAAATCCATTCATATATGGAATCTTTTCCTAGAGAGGATCAAAATGTTTTATCCGGAGTGGACGCTTAGATATGGCCCTGATTTCTGACCTGTTTACTTTTATACTTATATTGATCCCTCTTCTTTCACATTTCCAGGCAGCCGCATCGGTAAGAACTGGTACCTGGTGAGAGATTCCACCACCAAAACGGAGCGCCTCCTGACCATGACTCCAGTCTCTGAGACATGCCCCATCAAGTACAATGCGCAGGCAAAACAGGTGCTGCACGAACTCTTCCTGGCCATCCAACACCCTTACATCTACCCCGTTCTGGACATTGACCGCAAAGTGATCATGGAACAGGAGTATGTCATCACTGTGATACCGTTCAACGAGGAGGGGACGCTCAAAGATCTCATCTATCAGGTGAGTTAAGTCGCACTTGGGAATTCTTTTCGGTAGATTTCGTATAAAATGCTACCTATTGGGGTTTCTCCTATGTTGAAATTTCTGGAAAATGTTGGCAGATCTATACCGATCATGACCCCTCGATCCCAAAACTACCAACAGTAAAAAAATTTATCTTATCTATATATATAGATATCACTTTTTTTATGGACACAATAACTTCTATAATCCTTCTCAAATCTCTTCCAATCAAGGGCATAAAATGTGAGCCAAATTTATTAATGGACCAAAGGGGTTGATATAAGGGAAGGGTTTTGTAACCCCCCCCCCCCAAAAAAAAAAATAAATAAATAAATAACATCTTAATTAAAATATCTACCAAATCAGTTTAAAGTTTGTTTTACTTCTCAAAAACATGCATGACCGATATTTGATAAAGTTAAAAATTGGCTCAACAGGTAAAAAAACAGGGTTTTTGTGAGAAAAAAATTCATAACTTTGCCAATTCTCGAGATATCAAATCCAATTAAATTTATTATAAATTTTCCTAACGCTGTCTAAAATTTTGGTATTTACAAGTTAAGATTAAAATTCTTAAGATATCAAATCAGATTGAATTTGTTATACATCTTCTTAATTATATCTACAACTTTTATACTGACAGGTTCTTGATAGGACCAATACTTTTAGCAAAAACAAACAAAAATCAGAGTTGAAGAAAAAATTGTATTAAGGGTTCATTCAAATCCAAGCTGCTTAAATTCTGACTCATTTTTAAATTCATTTTGCTATCAAATATATTCAATTGGCAGTTTCACTTATTTAGGAACTATATAATGTACCGTATTGGTTAATTTGTGTATTTTAAGATTGTTTTTTATCATCCAATGCATGGAAAGTGGTATTGCTAATAATCACATTAATTATTGTCATTAGTATCTGTTTTATAGTACTACTAATAATGAATTTTAAATGTTCTTTCTTTCCCCCTTCTACAGAGCCAGTGTCAGGATGACTGGAAGGACAAGTACCACTTCCACGGCTATGGTCTGGGTGCGGCTCAGATCCAGAGGCTCGGTTGCCAGATCCTCGAAGCCTTGCTCTTCCTGAAAGACCAGAAGTTCCCCACCTTCCTCCACCTGCACTCGGGGAACGTCATCATACAGAATGGGGTGGCTAGGTGATTATTTTCCAATTATCTACCAATTTTTCGTGACTTCATTGAATGTTAATTATTCAGTTTAATGACTGTTTCAACTTTTATTCCTTTTGAAATGCATTAACCCATGATGACCCCAAAAAGAGCTATTAATCCAATTTTCTCAAACATGTGACCTAGCCCAAGTGTCTTCTAGTATCCTAAAATGGTAGTGTACAAAAATTAGTCAAAATCATTTGAACTATTTTTTAGATGACATTTATATCACACACTCAAAGATACAAGTGAAGGAAGGGAAGGGGAGGGGAGCATTGTTTTAGAGATCATTATGATGAAAGCCACTCAGTACAAACATCGGTGTCACACAACAAAATACCCCATCTTGTTTACTTTTCAAGAATTCATTATGATAATATATTAAAACAAACCCAATAGCAAACTTAAGCTGTTCAGGCAGGTAGCATTTTGAAGATTTAATGAAAATGAAAAGTAACAAATTAATTAAAATATTTTAAGGTAAAATAGCAAGATCTTGTTTATGAAATACATTATGCAGAAGGATCTGTTTAGAAAGAAATTGGATTCTTTAAAACATCTTTCACAACAAAACTTTTCCATCTCCAAACAAAGTTAAAAATTAGCAACGTCATTAGTCACCAAATGCCAGTAGATTGTCTCATTTGGCGACCCTAAAATTATACTTAAGTCGTAAAATTTGATAGATTTTTTAAAATTTAATTTTTGTTTAACAAACACTCTTTTTTCTACTTTAGTGTAAGTTTTTCCCTTGCTGCACACACTTGAAGAACACCTGTTTTCCTTAAAATATTGGACAGCAGCATGTGTTTAAGAAATCCTTGCATTTATCAGTCATCTTTAAGCTGAATTTTTTTTTAACCAATGACTGATAAAATTGACCTTAGAGCCATGTGGCCAAATTATTGCACTTTGTTCGAAAGCATGGTTTTAAACTCCCATCCATCTGCAGTTAAATCTAAGCTGACTTCACTTTAACCAATGGCTGATAAACCTGATTAACTCCCTAAAATTATATGGACTCTAATTGAAAGATTTCAGTGCTGGAAAGGACTTAAAATGATACTCTGGTGTAATTCACGATCGGGTTAGGAGACCTGATTTTAAAAAATAAATGTCATGATTTTAATTTTTCTATTTAATTTTTGCATTTTTTCAATTTTTAATTTTTGCACTGTTAGTTTTTGTATTCATATTAGTTTTATAAAAAGAAAATAATAAACATTTTTCCAGAATCCTTTTTTTTTTTTGTAGTTTAATCAGGTTTTTCAGTTTTATAGAAAGCCAGATTTTCTTTTCTTTTAGTGATTAAGATAGAGATAAAGCAATTAATATATATCACCCGCTCCCTGCCCTTAACACATAGAAATAAAAACATTATTATTATTAAAATGGTTGCCAAAAAAAAAAAGAGGATATTATGTAAAATCTCAAGCATACTATTTGGCACCTTAAAAAAAAAAATTGTAAGCGTCATTTGACGCCTTTCTTAAAAGTCCCAATTTCAAACGATGCTCCAAACTGAAGTTTTTACAAATTTAATCATTTAAAAGTGAAATCTGACCCATTACTTTTACATATATAATGAAAATAAAGATATTTTACATGCATGTATCTTTTTGAAAATGTATAATCATGAACCTGAATATAATAATTAAAAATTCATGAAAATTATGGCTAGATTTTTCACAAATATGGAAAATTCTTCTCAACTGCACAAAAATAAAATTCTGTTTGAAAAGTCTGAACAGTTCCCTTAATGCAGATTGATACAGAATACCATTGATTATTCTCCATTCAGTGGCATAAAATTGATGAAGTTGATTGGTTTTAAAAGTAAATCCATGTACAGTAGACTCCCTCAAATTTGCATAGCTCGGGACCAGAGATTGTGCAGATTTTTAAATTTTGCTGATTTCAAATCATTGCTTTGTACATTTTTAAAATATTAAAAACAAAAGTCAAGTTAATAATCAATAATGCATGATTAAATATTCATTATAAAGATGAACTGTATTGTGTAAAGATGAATTGTATTCAGTGAAACTCACTTCATAAAAGAACATTAATAATTCACATCAAAGTCATAAAAAATGGGAGTTATTTCAAGTTTAGCTTGACTTAATAAGCAAACAAGCTTGATTAATATATAAATTTATTTTTTAAGAAGATTGTGATTATCAATGATATCAGCAATATCTTGATTTTTTTCTTCCTGCATGATAAAACATGAATTCAGTAATATTAACAAAAATTACAAATTAAAATTTATATGGAATCAATATAAAACTAAAAGAAGTCAAATTTTGTCCCTTTATATGAATTGAATGTTTCATTGTTTACATCTATAAATTATGTGTGGATTTTAGAGAGTTGTAGATTTTATAATTGCAGGTTTGAGGGAGTCTGCTGTACTTGAATTATACTTTTAGCCAACTCATGCTTATTCATAGCCAGATACATTCAAACATATAGTTTAAATTATACATATTTCATACTGACATATTGAACATGCACATGTATTTGTATATCAGTTAAATGTGTCATCAAATTATGCATTATAAGGTTGTTTTATAGGAATTTTTATATGAATGGTCTGATTTTGTTGTAGGATATGTGGGCTGGAGAACACGCTTTTTGGCTACTCGTCCCGTTTCCTGAGCGTGGTGCCCAAGAGACTGCAGGATAACAAGGAGTCTGTAGAAGTCCTCCTATTCGGTACCACTCTTCTGCTTTTCTTTCTTGTGCCTCTATTTATATGACCAGGGGTGGGGAATTTTTCCAAATTCTTACCAGCCAAGTATTTATTTTACCAGCATGCAAGATTCAACACACAGGCAGTTGAAAATAGTTATGATAAAATCGCACACGATTACAGACAAAATTACTATTACTACAATGCATTTTCACAATTCTTTTTTTTCTATAATATTAAGAAATATATATAACAGAGGTAAAATTAATATTAGATAAGTACCATATTTACACTGTAATAATTTGGAAAGTTAAAATATCCAGATTAAAAAAGTGTTTTTGATAATGTGTCTATTGCCTACAGTTTTTGAAAAACTAAAAATGCACTCGCCTTGTGAGAAAATCCACTCGCCACTGACGAGCAAAATGATGTATTTTCCCACCCCTGTATATGACACGTTTTTGCGTAAGGTCGACAAAGTTCTTGCAAGCTAATGCTATTCCTATGGAGAGATTTATTTTCTAATATCTGGTTTGCCCTTTGATATTTTATTTATTTATTTATTATTATTATTATTATTATTATTATTATTATTTTTTGCATTGGATAGATGAGGTACATGCCGACATTACTCCTTTTTTTTTTTTACTTTTTTTTTTTGTTGTTGTAGATATTTTTTAAAAAGGCACCTTTGATTTCGAAACTGGTTTGAAAGTGAAACTAACTTTATAAAAGATATCTGCATTCAGTATTGAAAAAATAAAAAAGGAGTGATGTTGGTATGCACCTCATCTATGCAATGCAAAAAAAATTATTTAAAAATATCAAAATGCAGACCAAAGGACAGGATTCAGTTAGATTCTGAATGCAAAAATGAGGTTATGTCATTTCTAGAGTTTGTGCACATTCTTAACAAACAAAAAAGATTCCAAAGAGTACTCAAAACTTCTTGAATACACAAAATACTCCTTAGAAACTCTTTAAATTATCACAAAGTGTAATTAAGCATTGAACAATAATTTAATTGAAGCAGTAAATAGTTGAAAGTGGGTCCGTTGATTGTTACAATTGTTATGTTGCTTTAGCATACTATTTCCGGCATATAATCCTATCCCTTATCAATCTATTCTTTTTGGACCCAGAAATTTTATTTAGTGACTGAAGGCAAATATTTATTTATTTATCAACGAAGTTACATTTCATTAAAAAAAAATTGAGTCAAAAAATTATTATTTGATCTGCAGATTATATGCTGGAAATTATGGTATATGTGTCTTGGAAGAGAGGAATCTTTAAAGGAACTGAAGTGAAATATTCCCATGTTTACAAAAGTAAAGTTCAAGGGATTACTGCCATTCAAAATACAGTGAACTTTGTCTAAAGCGGAATCAATCGGGACCAAGAAATTTTTTTGTAGTAGATAATATTTCTCCTTAGACAAATTTTACTCTATGGATTCACAGGGACTTGACAGCTAGGCAGATTTCCGTTTTACACAGGGTCTGCGTTACAGAGAGTTTACTGTAATTGTCTGGTAATTTTGTATTCAAATTTAACAATGCATTGTGAATATTTGATAATTTTAGTACTAGCTATTATATTTTAATAGAACAAAATCTATTTTCCCTATTTATAAATAAGGTATTAAAAATTAGGTTGGGTGTAATTGTTACACAGGAGAAAATAAGATGAGTTAGAATTTTTTTTAGATTCTCCTTGCATTTTTTCTTTTCAAGTCTGTATGAATGTTGTTAGTTAGAATTTTCAGACTGGGAAGAAAATATGTGAGCTGCTATTAGAATAAATGTGTTAAAATGATCTATTCTATAAAGTCTGCGTTCCTTTTTACACTTGTTTCCTGATGTGCTAGAATCCTACAAAAAGTGTTTGCATTTCTGTGTTTTTAATGAAGATATAATATTTTTGTGTTTTTACAACTAATGAATATTATGATATTAAAATTTATAATATTATAAATATCAATAAAATTATGATTATGCATTAAGAAAAGATAATCAGAATAATAATAATAAATTTATAATAATGCTTTTCCTCTCTCCTGCTATATCTTAGAAAGACACTGAATAGAAATTTAGCTTATTAAAAATGATTGCTAATTAATAATTAATAGCAGTTTGTTGCAATTAAACAACATATTCATTCTTCTAAAAATGCTTTTATTCTCTTTCACAATGTCTTCTAAAAGAAACTGTACTTTTATACAAAACTTCTCCAGAATTTAAATCAGAAATAAGCTTATAGTTCTGTTTTTCTTACATTTTGAAATTACAATTGCAATTCTCAAAAGTTATATATATATATATATTTGTGTGTAGGATTTGCAAATATTTTTAAAATGCTGTTCCATAATTTTTATCCAAAAGTTCTATTACTTGATTATTTTTTGGTTTCCCCTGGTGTATATTTTCAGCAGCTGCTTAAAAAAAAAAAAAAAAAAAAAAAAAAAAAAAAAAAAAAAAAAACTATCTCTGATATTATCTAAAAGTTCAAATTATCTTTCATTGGAAATAATTGTTTGACAAACTGTTTTGTATGTAAATTAGAAAAATAACATATGCTAGTCATTTTTCTAGAATTCAAATATTACAGTTTAATCAAGTTTCACATTATTGTAGAAAAAAACCACTTTTACTTTAGTTATTGACACAGAGATAGTGTTTAGTATCAACAGTGTATCCCATGCCTTTAATTCTTAAAAATAGAAATAATATTTTTGTTGACATGGTTTGAAAAGAAATGAGAAAATAAGAAGTAACATAAAATTGCAACCATGAAATGCTGTTTGGTACCTAGAAACAAACAAACAAAAAAAAAAAAAAAAAAAAAAAAAAAAATGCAGGCAGCTCTTGAAGCTTTATTTGAGTTTTTAATTTCTAACCCTCCTTGCATATCATACTAAGGTGTATGTTTGCCAAAGGTAGTGGAACTATCAATTCTATGTTCGTTCAATGGAGGAGTAATTCTCATAACCTGGAAGTTTTTAGTAGAAATTTTGCATTGCAGTGAAAACAAACAAAAAATTGTTATGATTTATTTTAAATTTAATCTATGAAGATAGAATTGAGCCTATTTTTCAAGCCAAAATAAACTGCAGATTACTTCAGAAGTAATCTTTTAATTATCTTTTTTCTCCTAAAAAATCTCACTCGGTTGTCTGATTAATTTAACTAAACTGTCAATATTTTTTTGAATGATATACAGTCAGCACTTGTAAATTCAAACTCGTTTGGACCACAAGAAATGTTTGAATTATCTAGAGTTCAAATTATAGAAAGTATGAGAGGAAAGTATGTTTAAAGAAGTACTATTACAAAGGAATTAATTTTGTACTATTTTTCAAATTTTTTTCACTTTATCATTAGAATATGACTTAATATTAAGTTAATAGATATAAATACATAAACTAATTAAGGAATCAAGAGCAAGTTAAAGTAAGAAGAAGTGTCATGGATGATAGACACCATATTAAAAAAACTAGCAGGTATCAAATCCATGGGATTATATGTATGCTAGTTCAGAACAATTTTCATAAAAATGAAAGAAAGTTATCTCAAGGATATCAAGTCTGTGAAAAAGCAGGGATAAATTAAAAATAAGAATTCACATTAGCTCGAATTAAACAAAGTCAAGAGAAAATGAATTTGAATTAATAAAAATTTTTAACGTTATTTCATCATTGAAAATTTCGGGACTTCATGTTTACTTTGAATTAAGCAAAGGTTTGGTTTATCCAATTTTGAATTAACGAGAGCTGATTGTACATCCATATGTTCTGTTGTTTTAAATAACCTAAATATTTATTCTATGTTCTTTGTTTCAGGTCAGCTGATTTTTGAGATGGCATCGGGTTACGAACTGACCACATGTCATCCTACCGAAAAGAACTTTAAAGATATTGAGCATTTATCATGTGTTGTAGATGTGAGTAATATCATTCTTTTATTTTCATTTTTGTCTTTTCTTGTATCAATATTAATTCTAGTACTGACCATTTTCCAGTATAAAAGTAGACTTGTGTCTTTTTAATCCTGAAGTGAGTGTATTCAGCATATAAGTTAACCCCTTAATTTATTCATGATAGTTTTTTTTTTTTTTTTTTTTTAAGCAAAAAAGTTGCAGAGAAAAGTTAAAGCAAATAAAAAAAAAAAAAAAAAAAAAAAAAAAAAACTATCAAATATTATGACCACAAAGCAAATATCAATTTTCTAAAAATAAATTGATTCTTATAAAACTAATAATATAACTATATATATAATAAATATACATAAAATATAACTAATAATATAAATATAATAAATATATGTAAAATATAACTTATACGACTGTAATAATTACAGATTCACATGACTGAAAGTGTAAATCTATCAAATGTCAGTGTTATCTTGCCCTCTGCTGTTGACAATTTCAACAATCAATAAGACATCACAGTAGGAATGACTGCTCAGTTTAGAAATAACAAGGATCTGTTTAGGAAAAATTTTGGGCCCTTTAAATTGCCTTTTACAATTTTTTTAATTTTAAGACAGGACCCTTTACATAAACTTTCATCTTAAAACAGAACCCTTCACAGATTTCTTTATGTTCAAAAGATGCCATTCCCTAAACTTTTCTGACGCCAAACTGAAAATTTCATTAATTAATTAGAAATAAAATTTAGCTGTTACAAAGTAGCAAAAGCTTATATATAATGATAAATTTAAATTCTCAAAATTGTGATTAGATTTTTTAATAAATAAAATTCACAAAAAAACAGAACACATAAATCCTAGACAGCCCCATAAATAAGGTACAAAAATATTCCTTATATTTTCAATTATAATAAGCAATGAATTCTAGGAAAAGAAAGGAAAAAAGGATTAGTCAGAGCTACTAAAGTATTTTCAGTTATAGTAGAAAGATGAAATTGGAATTCTATAATTTTGTTTGTCAAGCAATCGAAATGTTTATTATGTTATAATCCAAGTACTGATCATGTTACTTGATGAATATATGTATCACCAACATATATGGGAATAGTAATTTGCAGGTCTAAGCAACTATGCATTAAACAAACTCATAAATTGTATGTAATTGGTTTCAGAGAAAGCAACTTTTCACTGAAAGTATTATTACATTAAAAAAAGAAAAGAAAATAAGAGAGCATTTATCGCTATCTTTTATGAATGCACTATGGCAGATAATATTTTTAATATAATTCCCTCTACTCACATAAAACATCATTTTGAACTTGTAAATGTTTTATTTAATGTTATTAAAAGGCAATTTTTAATCTGAAATGAATGATTTCTTTTCTTATAACATAAATGATGAGTCTGATTCTTATTTAATCAATAAATGTCAAAGTTAAAAAAAATTTATTTAAATCAAAGATTTAAAAAAAAAAAATCATTTCATTTAAATCAAGCTTATTTAAAGCAAACAACCCTGTAAAAAAGTATGACAAATCCTTTAAAATTTTTGGACTTCTTGGATTTTTTTCCTTCTAAGGTTTGTGTACAAATCCTGGTATTACTGACTTCTTATGCTTTTATAAAAATGAGGAATGAAATTGTTCATTTCAAGAAGTCCTTGATTGTTTTTTTTTTTGTTGTTGTTGTTGGTTTGACCTTAAATGTTTCTTTGTACATCATTGCCTAGCTGACAACTTATGCAGCTTTTGTTACCTCTTAAATTTATTAGTAAATTTTACACATTATTTAATCACTAAAATAAAACAATTTTTGAAGATTGAATAAGACAAAAATTTCTGTTAAATTTTAATGGTAGCAAAGAACTCTATAAATTGACAACTTATGCAGCTTTTGTTACCTCTTAAATTTATTAGTAAATTTTACACATTATTTAATCACTAAAATAAAACAATTTTTGAAGATTGAATAAGACAAAAATTTCTGTTAAATTTTAACGATAGCAAAGAACTCTATAAATTGGCAACTATGCCACTGTAATGGTATCATTTGAGTGGCAAAATGCAGCACTTTTTCATGCTAAATGTACTCAAAAGTTAAACCTTTAGAATGCATCCTTTTCTCCTTGCAAATATTGTTTTTGTTATGAACAGACAGTGATTGTTATAAAAGTGCTAAGTGAAGATGAAAGACTCTGATGTATTTATTAAATAGCAGTGTTCAAAATCCTTAGTGGTTCACTGACCAACAACCTCCAAAAATTCAATCAGGCCAATCATTTGAAAAAATTTAGTGGTCTGCAGGATCAGTAACTTTTTTTTTTTGCTCTCTTGCCATCCCTGAGAAAACCATTACCAATCGCAAACCACTTAATTTTATTTTATTAAAAAAATAATTAATTACATTAAACTTTACAATTAATTGAAATAATCATAGAGGAAATATCTAATTAGTAATTTTATAGTTTTTGTTTCTTCAATTTTTATCAAATTATAATTTTACATTTAATCGTGCTGAAATTTTTGGGAAGTTTAGTTTATATTCTATGAGGAGGAGGAGGACGTAACTCAAAGGATTAAAAGTATTTAATAGAATTTTATGTTACAGGCCAGCAATAATGGCTGCAGATTAGTAAACTCTCATCCTTACTGGTCCTTGGTACCAGTGACTTTTTTTTCTTTTTGCTAATTCTACTCCTGAATAGTGTAAATAGTGAAAAAAATATTCATTTCATAAAGATCTAAGCAGTTTTAAAATGTAAACAAAAAGTATGTGCTTGAAAATGTTGTTTTATTCTCTGTTGTGCCTGTCTTAAAATAACTATTCATAAGATTGTTTTCTTCTGCCCTAGGTTTTAAAATTTGTATTTGAGCAAGGACGCTATCGCTATCCAACACTTAGACAGGTAGGTTTTTTTTTTTTCATTGCCAAAAAGAAGCTTGTATGCATTATTATACATCAATATTTTTTCCTGTCTTTCCAGATTGCCAGTTTAGAATTTTTTAGACATATAGATCTACGAGAGTTAAGGTCTTTAATGCCAGTGGTGAGAATATCTCTTTCTTTTCTTTCTTTTTAAATGCTACTTGTACCTAGTAGATTATGGTTATTTAGAAAAAAGTTTTAAAAAACATGGGGGGCTTTAAATTTATTTTTGATAATGAAGGCTTCTACTTTAAATGAACATGTTGTGCTAGAGCCAATATTTCTCACCTATAAGAAAAGTGACGCATCTCAAAATATATAGTATGAACTTTAACCCCTTAGGCATGAGTGACACGTATACATGCTGCAAAAAGGCTTAAGAATCGTTGTTTATCCCCACCAGTAAAATTTTACTGTAAAATTTACCTCATTTAATCAGAGCATATTTTCGATTTAATAAAGCACAAATTTCTGTTTTTAAAAATCTGTAACAAAACATTGAAAATTTCATAAGACTCCCTCGCGAAGGGGTTAAGAATACTCTAAAACTTTAAAACTGCAAATGAATTGCAAGGAAATTGCACGATCAATAGAACAAGGCAAAAGAGATTAAATTAGCTGAATCCTGCATACCAATGTAAAAGCACTCATGAATAAATTGAAAAACAGAAAAAAAAATATTACTCTATGATTAAAAATTTGAAAACAGATCCTGATATAGTTTTTGCACTACCAGATAAAATAACTAATTTGAAAAAAGATGAATAAATGACATGAAATGTAAAAAACTCAATAAAAATCCAAACAGTTCAATAAAGGTTTGAAAGTACTAAGATATTTTAAATAAAATTAACTATTAACATCTTGTTTTGATTGTTTTAATCGCCTTTTAAGTAAAACTGAATATTTTGAAGTTCTTATTTTGTATACTTATCATATGTATTTGTGTGTAAGTCAACCACCCTTATTTGTAAGCCAAATTCTGAAAAATAATTTCATTTTTATATAACACATCAGCTGATAAGTTCTCAGTCTGACACATAGATAGTGCCACAAATACAGTGTTAATATTCTGTTTAATAAATACTAACCTTAAAAAAGTAACTGTAAATTTTTTTATGATGATCTGGCAGTATGATGCTTCGGAAGTTACCGTGGTTTTAGTGAAACAACTTTTTGTATTTTTCAAAACATTGGGAAAAAAAGAATTTCGTGCTTTGATAAAATATTGCTATTTGATGAGGAAAAACACCATGGAGACAAAAGCTTGTCTTGATAAATGTTAATCAGACTCTGCACCAGGAAAATCAACCATTATTGACTGGTTTGCCGAATTAAAACATATTCGTGCAAACATCGATGATGCGAAATGGTCTGGTCATTCAAAAGAGGGGGTTATACCGGAAAACACAAAGTCCACAAAATCGTTGTAGAAAATCGAAAACTGAAGTTGCAAGAGATATCTGACACTCAAAACATATAAAAGAACGTGTAGGCTTTATTTTGGGTGAACTTCGGTGTATGAGAGAGCTGTTTTTGAAGTGGGGGCCGCATGTGCTAACAGTAGACCAAAAATAACGAGTCAATGATTCCGAGAGCTGTTTGAAGCTGTTTTGATGAAAAAATAAAATATGTAAGTAAAGTAAAACAAGTTGGAAATTGCACATGAAGCGTAGCAAATGAGATGCGTTCGTACAATAACGAAGTTTTAAAAATATCAATCTCATAAACTTGTTAATAGTTAATTGCAATTAAAACACACACCAAACAATGTTCTCCCTATACCATTATGCAGGGCTTGAAAATTCTGAAAATTTTAAGGTTCCCAGCTGGGAACCTACATGAAAAATATAGGTTCCCAGATGAAAAGTATAAGTTCCCGAAAAAATTTATGTATGAGTATTTTAACAATTTTCTGTTTTATCGCGATTTTTAAAAAGAAATTTGATGTTTTATCGCGATTTTTAAAAAGAAATTTGCCGTTTTATCACGATTTTTAAAAAGAAATTTGTTGTTTTTTCGCGATTCTTTGACGAAATCTGCCGTTTTATCGCGATGTTTTAACGAAATCTGCTGTTTTTCAATTTTTTTTTACGAGATTTGCCGTTTTTGTGATTTTTTTAATGAAATTTGCACTGTTTTGCATGATTTTTTGACGAATTTTGGAGCATTTTCACAATTTTTTGACGAAATGTGTTGACTTTTCGCTATTTTTGGACAAAATTTGTCGTTTTTCCCGATTTTTTGACGAAATTTGCCGTTTTTTCGCGATTTTTTGAAGAAATTTGCCGTTTTATCGCGATGTTTTATGGAAACTTGCCGTTTTATTGCAATGTTTTAACGGAGCCTGTTGCTTTTGAAAAGAAAATCTTCACAAAATTTGCCTTTTTGGGGGAATTTTTAATGAAATTTGCAATGCTTCATGCGATTTTTTAATGACATCTGTTGTCTTTTAGATATTTTTAGACGAAATTTGCCGTTTTTCCCGATATTTTGACAAAATTTATTGTTTTCCATGATTTTTTTAACGAAATGTGCCGCTTTTACGAGATTTCTTAACGAAATTTGCCGTTTTTTGCGATCCTTTAATGAAATTTGTGTTTTTTCTGCGATTCTTTTGTTGAAATTTGGGCTTTTCCCGTAATATTTCGACGAAATTATGCATTCCCCGGGCCGCTTAAGAGCTTTTTTTTTTTTTTTTTTTTTTGCTTAATTTACGGCGGCATTGCTAGCGGCCACGGCAAAAGGTTAGGTTCCCGGCCGGGAACCTTAGTGATAAAATATGCGTTCCCGGAAAGGATTTCTGGGTTCCACGGGATCCCGGGAATGCTATTTTTCGAGCCCTGCATTATGTAATGGAATACTTTTGCGTGGCCTTGTAAATCAATAACAAATGTTCTTTGCACCACTGATTGTGCAAAATATATATTATAATATGTATTTTATAGATGCATATCTATTTTATTATTTTCGAATGAATGTAACACCATTAAAATACATTTGAAACATTTTTTTTTTCCCCCATTGACCATAATGTAATGGAATACTTTTGATTGTCCCTGTAATTGAACTATGCATCCGATTTTAATAAAATTTGAAATGACTTGACAAAATTATGTAATAAATATGTATTTAAATTTCAAACGATTAAAATGCGTTTGAAACTATTTTCCCCTTTGACTGTAATGTAATGGAATAATTTTGATTATCGCTGTAATTGTTGATCTATGTGTCCGATTTTCATAAAATTTGAAATGACTCCATAAAATTATATAATAATTATGTATTTTAAATTTCAAACAATTTGGTTGGGTAGTTTTTGCTTTGTTATATGCGGATGGACGGACTGAACGACAATTTTACATAATGCATATTTACATAATTACAAACGCACCTAAGAACAATAAGTAATTAGTTTTTCTACTCAATTATATTATGATATTATACAGTATCAAATAATATAATAATATCTTGGATATTAATGACAAGTAAAATAAATACCAAATAAAAGACCAATAATATTTTACCAAAAAAGTTGTGTTTTCTTCATTAGACCAGGAACTTATCAGCTGATGCATTGCATGACTTGTATCACATTTCTGGTAGTATGTTGAAAAATAATTTGTAATTGAGGGTAAAAAAATAATAACTAGTAAATTTCTATTAAATTAATAACCCCCCCCCCTTTTTTTGGACATTTTAAAATTGTATAATTATGTAAAACAGATCTTGAAATCTAATTGCACCAATTAAATCATACTTAAAAGAAAAAAAACCTTTTAAAAAATCTATTCAAGCCTTATTTACAAAGGTAAACAACTTCTTAGACTGCTAAAATATAATACTTTGTAATGTAGGACTTTAAGAGAGAAATTTAGAAGCATTCTCGAGTTTAAATCATTGAAAAAGGGGGATAAAAATACTAAAAGGAATGCCTCTGTATTGAAGGAAAAGTGGGTGTTATTGCCGAACTTTTTTGCAAATCGCAGAAAAAAGACCATTGTCCGCTTTTATCTCTCTCTCCAACTTAGTCATATATGTGATTACTTACCTATTTGGCAATTATCCACAAAGAAATTATTTTTTTACTAATTTGTATATGAGTTGACCCCACACTTTCATTTTCTAAATTTTGTCTAAAGTTCTTTGACTTATATATGAGTATGTATGGTAATTAATTTAAAAGCAACTCATTAAATATTAAGGAATTTTTTTCATGAAACACATTCAAGTCATTGATCATCAAATCTTGATGGGTACTATTTAGTCTACAATATTTTTTGCTTAAAAATCACTTGTAAATTATTTATTATTCAGGGATCTGTTTAGGCAGAAATTGGGTCATTTTTAAAGGACCCTTCACAAAATATTTCACCCTAAAACAGGACCCTTCACAAAAATGTTTGTTTTAAAAATAAACCTTTCACAAAATTTACCTTTTATAAACTGAACTTTTCACAAATACTTTTACAGATACTAGCAAAAGCCGTGCTTTGTTTGGATTCGCGAAGCATTATTTCATAAGATAAATATTTGAAAATAACATTATTATTTTATATTATTTTTGCATCTTTATTAAGCAAAAACTTTATCTTATGTTTTGGCGTATTTATATTTTAGAAATGTAAATTCAGCCAAATAATTAAGAATTTCCTCGGAATTTTTTATCTATGATATAAGACTGGTATAAATAAAAATATTTTCGAAGCAAAATTTTACAAAATATTTTTTTTAATTTTTAACTAAAATTTTTAAAGATGTTTTTACATTTTCCAATAACCTCTGGTGTTATCTCGAATGATTTGAAATAGGTATGTTTTCAATCTTTGTAATTCACATCAAATAATCTTTGATAGCAATCTTAGAATAATACATTCAAAGAAGGTTATTTCTTCAAAATATTTTTTTTTATTTTGGAAAAACATTTGAAATCTGCTCTTGTTGATACTAAAAACTATTAAATGTAATTTTTTTAATTCTAATTTCTTCTTTTTTTCTGACTACCAGCATATGAAAATTTTTTATATTGTAGAATCTTTCGTAAGGAAATTTTCTATTAAATGCTAAACCTTGAAGGTTTTTCACTCTCGACAACCCTACGTGCGTTAAGCAAACTGATGTCTCTTTATCCCCAATATCTACTACTGCTTTATCTAATGTCAAACCTTGAGATTTATGAATTATAACTGCAAAAACTGATTTCCAAGGAAATTGTTTTCTTGAGCAATTTATGCTTCTATTTTTCCAGAATTTAATTATTGGGGGGATTGGTATGCACCAATTCTTATAAGTTAAATTACTGTAGTATTCAAATTTATCCATGATTATTCGCGATATCTGGTCTGGTGGCTTGTGATTTTCTTTAATACGCGCAACAAAGTCTGAAGTACCGTTCACTAAACTTTTTTCGGTCCACAAATAAGAACATAACATTACTTTAAATCCAAATGATAAAGTAAGAAATGATTAAAGTCCATTTGTCGTTTTTGAATCGGCCAACTTTGCTTTAGTATACATTTATAAAGAGCTTGAATCAAGGCAACAACTTTAAGCAGTTTTTTTAATTTTTCATTTATATAACAAATTTAAAAATTAATTTTATTTGTTTACAATTCTTTTGTTGCCACTTTACAAAAAAAAAAAAAAAAAAAAAAAAAAAAATCCATAATACAATTTTTTTAAAATGTTTAAGTGTCATCTGTGCAAACGATTTTGTGGAATGATGAAAACATATTTTATTTATTAAATTAATCATGATTCTATCTATTATTACTTACTCCTTGATTTATATTTTTTTCCTGAAAATATACGCGCTTCATTTTTTATTTATTTGCTAAAATGCGTCCCCATTGGAAATGCATGTAAAATAAATTAATTAAAATAATAATTTTTTTTAATGTTTTACTGTAAAAAAATTATATTGTGCAAATCTACAGATCATAATTTATTTTTGTGTTTAATTTGAAGTTAAAATATTGAATAGTTTTTTGGTGAAGTGTACGACAAAATGTAATTTGAGTGGCCTAGTAGAGGATTCGCTTCGCTCATCCTAATTAAAAAATGTATATATTTTATATACATATATCTTTTTTGTATATGAACAAGAACCTGAATATAACAATCATATTAAATTTACCAACTTATGATTAGATCTTTCAAAAATGTAAAAAGCTGCTCACAATTCCATAAAAACAGGACCCTAATAGAAAAGTCTGTACAGATCTCTGTTATTTACAAAAGACTAAACCTTTGTAGAGTGAATTTAATGTAATTTAATTATAGTTATTACTAAATGCCAATCTTTTGCTTGTAGAAGTTTTCACTTCAACCTGGTACTTATGCTCTTTATTTTTTTCATTTTGTATCTAGCCCTCTATAAAGACAAGGCTGAGTTCTGCAGCCCTCTCTCTGCTGAAAGATGTGAAAAGAAGCCAGCGATCGCGCAGGTGGGTACAGTAACTTTAGAAAGGTACAAAACACAATGAAGAAAGTACCTATTTAGGACACTTTTATTTAAAGAATATTTTTCACTTTTATTATCTATTGACATTTTTATCCTTAATTGCATTCCAAATAAATGAGCTTCTCCTATTACTCACTCTTCCACCTCTCCCTTTTCCCAATAATTAATAAAGTACCTTCTGAAAGAGTCGTTTGTCAAGTAAATTTCTCTGACAAGATAGATATCTTCAAGATTTAAAATATCTTCAAATTAAAATATCTTCAAGATTTAAAATATCTTCAAATTAAAATATCTTCAAGATTTAAATATTTTACATTTTACTAATTTTACTGCTGAACAAAAAAGCAAAAATGTGATATTGTAATATATTCCTCTGTAATTTATTTCAAATGTTAATACTGGAGGAGTTGTCTAACATGGTATAATTTTTTTGTTACTTATATGGTTATAAGCCTTGAAAGTATCAATCATAACTTAATTTCTTAAAACTGGATTATATTTGTAAAATTATATTTATTTAGATAATTCTTCAATTGCAGTGAAACCTGCAACATAGTGAACGGATATATCAATTTGTGGCAGGGAGGGGGAGGTTATTGCTTGTTTAAATGCATCATGCTTCAATAGGGGCTGTTTCTAAATTATGTCAAACTTTTTTTTTCCAATATTTTTAGCTTCTTCTCCCCCCTCCCCCTTTGTATCACAAAGTGTCACAAAAAGGAGTTTCACCATTAACTCCTCTCTCCTTGTCATATGTTACGTTATGTTACATAACCATGTAATTCAGAAACAAAGCATTCCGTTATAGATTATATTTCAAATTTTATTTTTAATCTTTAACTGTGTGTTTTAATGGTATTTATGACCATAACACTAAAAATGATTCCTGTACTTATTTTGTATGAAATAAGATTAAGGTTTACAACAAGAAACATAATATATAATAGCAATAAATAAATATTAATATGAAAGAGCAATCAAAAACAGTAATACTTTGGAATTTTAAATAAAATTTAATATATTTAGTTTTAAATATTGTCTTTACTTCAGCCACACAAACTACTCTCACTTTAAAATGTAGTCTGCAGATTTTTATTGATTTTACTTTACCCAAAATGTGCAATGTCACATTTTTTCTTACCCCTATCCACCCTCTTATCTCAAACTATCACAGAAACCCCATCTGTCCCTCCAAGCTTGACGTCATTTGTGGATGGCCCCTTGGGCAACATGAAAAATACTTTTGTTTATGTAACATTGATATTGACTCTTATTTAGAACTCAAGTAACTTAACACTACAACTGAGATTTATATCAAATTTAAAATAGAATAAGTCTTAAAAATATATTGAAACATAATTTTACAATCTATTGTATTAGATACCAGGTGTTACATAGGCTTTGTGTAGGACCTTTGAATTTCTGTCATTAAATAATGTCAGTGTTGCTGTCTGAAAGAAGTTGTACTCAAAAGGAATGGACAAATCTTATGAAGCACCGATGGTTTATCCTTGATCAAATTACATTATTGCTGAATAGCGGGAATTTTTCTGGCACATTTATAAGCCCATTTTCTTAGGTGCACAACATTTCTAAGCATTAACATTCAATAGCTACAAAATTTAATGGTATTTTAGAAATGTACATCTATTATAGTCCAAGAGCTGGCTGCACAAAACCCTAAGTCATTCAGCACAAGAAAAAATAAAATCCTTTATTTTATGGAATAGTAGTGATAGAGAAATCTAATGATCCATGTTTACCGGAAGGGAAGGGATGCATAAGCCAAAAATTAGTGGTTCACTCGTAAGATTAGCATTATGTTTTCCTGCACCCAGTTTTCCATGTTTGCATGCTTTTAATTGCATGGCAAACACAACGCTAAACCTATGAGAGAACTACTAGTGGTACTAATTTTTGGCTTATGAGCCACTTCCCTTCCAGCTGTCATGGATCATTCGATTCCTCTATTACTATTATTCAACAAAATAAAGCATTTTTTTCTTGTGCTCAATGACTCAGGGTTTTTGTGTGGTTGGCTGTGGTGAGGAAAATTACACCACATACAAGGTACGTGAAGGTTAGTGGTTAGTAAATATAAAGATAATACCCCAATCTGTATTGTGAGAGATTGATCTGGATAGTACCAAACAAAAATTTTTAAAGCCTATCAATAATTTAAATAAAGTAAATTTTCAATAACACAGGATCGGCTTGTTTAACGTTTAAAATTTGCAAAGTAGGATTTTAAGGAGATACGAAGAGTATTAAAATAACTATCTTTAAAAAAAATTAAATTCAATAATCAAGAATTTGCATCTGGTAATTTACCTAAAGAGAAATAAGGAAAAGAAAATATGAAAGAAAACAAGGATACATATATATATATATACGCAAATATTTATTTCAAAACAACAATTATATGATTCATAACACAATAAGAAAATTACCACTTGAGAATATCAACTTCATAGTTAAAAGACATTGAGATCGTACTATTCTAAAATATCAATTTGTAATTACAAGCACTATAAGATAATACTATTCTAACATATCAATTTTCTGATAATGTTTTATTTCTTTTTTTTTTTTTTTTTATTACACATTATTATAAACATACACAAAAAACTCACAGCACAACTAAAAAGGCATAGCCTAAGTTATCATTATTATTTTTCTTTTCTTTCCTTTTTTTTTTTTTTTTTTTTTTTTTTTTTTCTTTTAAATTCCTTACTAAAAATTTTAATATTAAAAATTTTTCATAAAAAAAAAAAATGAGCCACAAGATTATTTAAAAATAAGAACACCACGTAGAAAGATTAAATCGCTCACTTTTTTTTTTTTTTTTTTTGAAGAATTGACAGCCGTTCATCAGAGAGGTCCATAACGAGAAGCAGTCTGCAGCCTTTTTCACACAACACCATTTGAAGAAACATGAAGTTCATTATGATGCACAGAAGTGTCTATGTAAAATTAATCTGCGACATTAGCATACACCGCCATTTGAAGAAACATGAAGTTCATTATGATGTCAGCAGAGCTGTCAGTATTTGATTCTAGACGTTCATTTTCGCTCACAGATTTTTTTTATATAAAAAAACTTATCTTCTTCGCCTTCAAATACGGCTTTCTCTTGCTTAGATGGGGTGAAGTCTTGAGCATCCGCATCCGAGAAGTGATTTTTTTTTCGAAGATACTTTTCTAGGGACGACCTAGATGGTCAGAACCAAAATACCTTATCAAAATCATAGATTTTTCTCTGAGAAAGCTCTTTTCTTTCTCTTTTTTTTTCTCCTCCCAATACCTTTTTTTTCTTTTCTTATTGGTTTCTTGTAATCGAGTTGATTGGGGGCTATCACATTTTCACTCCTCATTGGTTACCTTGTCCGGGGGGAGGGTCACCCCTTTTGACCACTAGGAAGACCTTTTTTGAATGTCCGTCTCTTCCCGCGGGTTGTAGGTCGGGGCCACCCCTCAAGAGTCATCACCTTTGGGGCGTTTTGGTTGTAAATTCTGTCATTGTTGGATGCTGCTCGTTATGTCAGTCTCGTATTTTTACAGCCATTGCCATTGTAACTGTCTGAAGTTTTTATGGTGAGAAATTGAAACGCTATGTGTATGTTCCTTTTAAAATCCATTCGTTATCTTACCGAACGTTATAAAGTCATAAAGTTTACAGCTTTAATTAACATTAAAAAAAATAGCTTTTATCTTTTCCTAAAACCTAAAATTATTATTACTACCTGAAAAAATGAAACGAACGTAAATGAACATTAATGAATAAAATAAATTTAAAACTTTAATTATTATTATTTTTTTAATATGCATATTTATATATATTTTCGTTTTAGTTGAGCTGAATCATTCTTTATATGTACATATTTATTTTAGTGATGTCGTGACAATATCGTCACTACATTGGCTCTTGGGCTATTATCAAGGGTTCAATAATAATGCCCCTAAAATTGGCTTCAATCTCTTACTTTATCCTTTTCTAGAAGATTTTTAACCCTTAAAAAATTTGGAGATTTTATTTAACTTTTTAATAGATGAGTAAGAATGCTGTCAAATTTTGTCTTTTAAAATGGTTTCCTGTGACCAAAATGATTTCATGTCAGATGGTAACAAATTTGGATTTGAGAGAAACAATGCAAATAAATAAAAATAATCCGAATGTATTTGACTGAATATCTAATACTATACAGCTACAGATGTTGGGCTGAAGTATATAACCCAGTTATATTTAGTATCCAATCAATGGATTATTGAAGCAGGGATAAATGGTGGTTGAATATTCCTTACATCCCCCACTAAAGAATTACATGCACAGGCTCCCAATGGCAATACATTAACTTAATTAACTGGATTTTTTTTTCCATCAAATTATCACGACTGTTATGTGAGAGAACAATTTACAGTTAAAATAATTTGTTTCTTTAACTATTGCCTTACTATGATATCAATATATCATATATCATTGAATATGACGATGCTAAGTTAACAAATTGATAAACTTATCTTTTTCTCCATAAAAAAAACCTTTTCTTTTAAAGTACCTAAAAAATCATGATCACAACAAGATCTACATTACAGTTGAAGTTATAGATATATTGCCCCTTTTCTCATTTTTGTAATATGCAAACGACCCCCCCCCCCCCCCTTAATATAACAGACACCTAAAAGCCGGCACATGTAATTCACTCTTTCCATACCTTATATGGTCATGAAACCGCATGTGGTTTTCTGCATACCAGCTGCCCTATAATAAAAATGCTGCATAAGATATTTTGCGCGTCGTACATGTTAAAATAGATCGCCTTCCATGCTACTATTTCCTTATATGGTACGCATTCGCGAATTTTAGTCCACTTCACAAGCCCCAGGCTAACCGCAAAGTTTAAACACTTTTATCGCCAATTAGTGATTATCTTGTTAATATGTTAAGTACAAAATCTCTCTCTCAAAAGAAAAAAATTGCACTTATACTTTTGCCAAATATCATATACATGCCAAACATTGTAACCCTTTGGCGATAATTGACAACTGACGTTATCTTAGTTCTCACGGTAACAAGAACCACTTTGCCTCCCTCTGCTGTCCTTGCCAATATCATGTTGGGCACCCGTTATCTCTCGAAAGGGCAAAATAAAAATTATGTTTTAAACGAACCTGGATTCCTTAATTATGTATCATGTTTATCACCACTCTCCCTTTCACGGCACTAATAGTCATCCATGAACAATATTTAACCTACAAGATACAGTAATCAAAAAGATTCATAGTACACTTACCTTAAAGAGTTATTTAGTTTTAACTATTTTTAGTTTTATACTTGTTTATTTTTCTTCTAACGATTCATTTTTTCTTTTCTCTTTCTGCTGTCAGTCTGACAGGTTTGGGTAAGTGATTTTTTTATTTTTTCTTTCTGAAAAGTAATTCCCTTTTCAAGCGGCATATGTGTTAAATGGCACTTTTCCATTATACCTATACCAATTTTGTCAACAAACTTGCCAGATGAAACATTTAAAAAATAAAATAACAATATGGGTGCAAAAGTGATCCTTTAAAATGTGCAACATTCATGAACTACTTTATTGTAAGACTTAAAAATAAATAAATAAAAGAACCAATGAGTGTTGTACAGTAAAGTAAAAGTCATTATAAACAGCAGGTATGAAATTGTAAATCTTTAGACATTTCATTTATTTTAAATAAAGATTTCGCCATGGGAACTCTTATAAAATAAAATTGTGTGATATCCATGAATCATTCACAGCCTTTTCATTCTTGAGACTGCATTTAAAGGTCTTTAATGAAGGTATTTTAAATAAAACAAGCGAAAGGTTTGAATTTTATGTAAACTGGGCAGCGTGCAATTAAAACAATATCACGTAAATTATAACATGCACCTGGCTAACATAAGTCTGTAAAATGAACGGTCTAAAGTGAAGTAAAAATTTTTCAGGGTGTAATTTCAAATTGCTGAACCATGTCTTTAAACTTATCTTTAGTGCTTAACACAGAAGGAAAAAAAATCTGTTTTAAAAATGAGAGTAATGTAACATTTAGCATCCTTAATTTAAATCCTAATTCATAAACTTACGTTATGAATAACTTGAGTGTGTTAAAGCTTTATACTGTTGCTGAAGTTCGTTTTTGTTTCAATGGTTTTCACCTGTCTTTATTTTGCACCATAATAAATTGTGGAAATTTTATTATTTGTGGAGTGATATATTTCTGCAGCAATTCAGTGACTTAAAAAAAAGTGTGTTGTTCTTTTTATTTTTGTCTTCCCATACATTGCATTTATTTAGTATGATGTTTCTATTTATGGGCTCTATAGCATAAACTTAAATCTTAATAAAACATATTTTTTCTTTGGCTTTAAAATTAGTTTTGGTACTCTTTCAATATTGGGAACTTCATTGTCCCCTGTCTCTTTAGGATTAAAATTTTCATACTTTTCCAATATAAGGGCTTTCTCTCACACACGCGGCCTTAAGCCTTAAGATTAAAATTTTTCCAGTCTGTTTTTTTTTTTTTTTTTTTTTTTTTAATTGATTTTGTAAAGTAAGGTATTTTGCTGAATGATGAATTTTTATGCTTTTTATATATGCATTTAATGATCTAAAAACATTATATATATATATATATATATATATATATTATCATTATTATTGTTTTTCATGTGCAATTTACTTCTGTTTGCTTATAAAATGGTATGTTTTTACTGAAAGAATTATATAAATATTGAAAAATTTGCTTGTCTATAAGAGACAGTGAGTAGATTGCCAGAAAATGAGCATGAAAAATTTCCTTCTCCTGCAAAGCCGATTACCTGGCCAAGGCCTCTCTATACCCGACAGTAATACCTCTAGTGATGAAATTTGGAAGATAGCCATTGCAAATCAAAAACAAAAAGAAATAGAGCAAAATTTCCACTTAGAAAGTTTTTGAGCAACAATTAATTAGTACAAAACAACATTTGCTTCACACGGATACGATAAATTGTCACCTATATACCCCAAAATGTTCAAAATTTATGCACTACAATTCTACTCTGCATATTTAGATTTTGAAAATGCATCAGTGTCCAATTTCAGTCACATATACTTTCAACATGTTGCTAAGCTGCAATTTAGATTGCAACAACACAGGGAATAAAAGAAAAAAAAAAAAAAAAAAAAGCTATAAAAATGCTCATACATTCAGATTAAAATTATCGTCTGCTAGTGATAAGTTTATGCTATGAGATTATGGTTGTATTAAGCGAGCAGCCAATACCTTTTAAACTAACATTTTAAATGCATTGAAAATTAAAGTTTTACAGACATTACTGTACATATTATAATGCCACAATCTACAATTGCACACTGTTACATTTCCGAAATATGAATATACAGAGTAGAAATGTTGCCCATTGATTTTGGACATTTTTGGGTACACAGGTGATGATTTATTGTATCTATGTGATACAAATGATTTGTATTAAGTAATTGATGCTCTAAAACTTTCTAATTGAGAATTTTGCTCCATTTCTTTCAGTTTTCATTTTGAATGAGTATCTTCCAAATTTTGCCACTAGAGACGCTGGTGTCTATTGTATTAAGTCAGGCACAGGATTCGTTGATTTAAATCAACTGATTTTTTTAAAAAATCATTGATTTAAATCAGTTTTTCTTTTAAGTTATTTTTTAATAAATTTCAGATGAAAAAGAACATAATAATGTGCTTTAATATAATTTAGTTTTATATACCATATATAATCAAACAACTCTCAGAAAGATGAAGCTTAAGCTTAGTAAAAAAGTAAAATAAATGTAAAGTTTAGAAAAAAAAAAAAATGCTTTCAAATTTCATTTGAATCAAATTATAAAATAATCTTGCAACGGTAAAGAAATCTAAACAGAAATATACTTAATATTTGAATATTTACTCATTACTATTTAGAAAAACTTTTGCAAGTTGAGGTAAAATAAAATTTTATGACTTTATGTGCTGTACTTTGGTGAAGCCTGCTATATAAGGATTTGAGCAAAATCTGAATCAGCAATTGATTTATTTATTTAATTTAATATAATTGATCTCAGCCCTTTAGAATGGTGGAAGGTATTTTTGTTGCAGTTATCAAAAAAGCTCATACTAAAAAGAGAATTAATGATCAACTAGCTTTTTACTGCAATAGATTTATCTGCTTCAATCGAACAAATGTTTTTTGCCTTTGGTTTGATACTTTCAGAAATTAGAAATCAACAGATAAAACTGTTAAACCGCTGCCATCGAAATGCTCAAGGGCAGAGGACACAAATTGTGAGGTATTCACTAATTGACTTACTTCTCAATTATGTTGGAATTCGCACTAGAAATTTTTGAATAACAATTTACTTTTATTTTATTTGTGGTATATCAATCATCGTATACAACACTGAACATACTGATTAACTTATGATTAATTACTTTTTAAACTTAAACATACACATGAGAATTTGGAATTCCCCAATAAAAAAATATCCAGATGCGGCAACACTGTAGCATTCCTTCTCTGGCTGAATTTTTATTTAGGGATTCCAAGTTCTTATTAGTGAGTTTAAATAGTTATTGTTTTATAAGATGATAAATATTCCACCAGTAAAATAAAATTGCTATTCAAAATTTTCTTGCGTAAATTCCAACACTACTGAGAAGTCAGTCGATTAGTGATGACATCTCATTTTGTGTCCTCTGGCCTTAAGTATTTTGATGGCAGCAATTGAACTCATTTTTCTCAGCCAACACTTAAAATTAAACTTAGTTAAAAACTTTCAATTTTGTTTAAATTTGTTATGTGTTGCAAATGTTTTTTATTTTAATTAAAATATTGAAGGTTGAATTAATTTTTGACATCTGATTTGTAGTTTTTCATGCATTTTGTGTAATCAAGATTTTTTTCATAGCCTAAAATTTTACCTTGAAATAATATGAATCATTTATGTAAATTGTGAAATATTAGTAATAAATAGTACTTATACTATGCATGTCTATGTATGTAAACTTTATATTATTTAAATTAAACAAAAAGTCATAAAATAATAATAATGTGTGGCAATTTTTAAAAAAATAAAAAAAATCTGATTTAAATCAAAAAAATCTGATTGTTTTGATTTTTATTAAAAAAAATCAAAAAAATCACGAACCCTGGTCAGGCATAGTTATGTTAGAATAGCATTACCTCACTTGCATATCTCTCTTTGTTCACAAGCATTTTCAGGTTAAAGGAACTTTCCTATGCACCCTGTATATATCTGTATAAATGTCTCTTTTGATACCTGCTAAAGAAGATAATGTGCTTAATGTAAAGATACATTTTGTAGGTAATGGGTCTTCTGTTCCTATTTTAACTTTAATTTAAAAAAAGAAAGAAAAACCACTTTGTTTAAATTCTATTGTAGAATCAATAAATATTTATTAATGCTATTATCCCTTGATCTAGAAAGTCATGTGAATGTGTTCTGTGTGTTTCAGAAATAGCAAACATTTCAAGCCAGTACTCAGTGTAGATTCTACATCTATTGCCAGCAGCAAAAGTGGCCAGTCAAGCACAAACGATGATAGGTGACTATCTCTGTTTTTTTTTTTTTTTTCTTTCTTTCACAAAAAACGAAATCACTTATTGGAGTGTACAATTTAAAAGTTGTAACAATTGTAATTTTAAATAGTTATACCTCTGGTTCTGATTAAGATACTGACACAATTTAAGCATAATTTGACTGTGAAAAGATTCAATTTTAATATTATTGTAAAAGTGAAACGTTAATATTTTGATTTAAAATGTCATTTTAAAATTGTGCACATATCTTAAATGAAGAAAAACAGCATTATCAATGTATCTGTTATTAGAACACATACAAAATGCTTACAATATTTAATCCATGTTTCAAATGATAATTGATCCTTATTTCAAACGATCTTTAATCCTCGTTTACGTCGCAAGATGCTACCATGGGACAAATAATAAAAACCCCTCTTCTTTAAAAACACTATCCACCTAAATTTTATCAATTCATTTTGTTAGGATTACCATATATTTCCATTAATTTACATAAAATATGATATGTTTAATAATTTAATGTTCTTAATAATAGTTATTTTTAATTATAACAATAATTATATAAACAATAATTATTGTTTTTATAGTTATTATTATTTTTTTTAATCTATGTTCTTAACTATGTCCCATTTCTTTAACTGTTAATAAAATAAGATTGCAATTTTTTTTTTTTTTTTTTTTTTTTTTTTTTTTTTTTTTTTGTGTGTGTGTGTGTTTTCCTCAACATGTTGATGACTTTGTATATTGTAAGTTTTTCTCATTTCAATTTCTGTTTTTAATGCCCAAACAATTTGGGCTAATTGATTCCTTAATTAATTCAGAATGTATTAATGGTTTTATATGTCTTGTGTTTTTTACTTTCTTTTTTGGATACGATTAATTGAGCAATGTAGACATCATACATTACGACTTTTTCCTGATTTCTACCTCAGAAATTAATCGTATTTGTTGTGTCTGCGTGGCATTGCCCTTGACAACGAGCCATGTACAGTAGACTCCCTCAAATCCGCACAGCTTGGGACCAGAGGTTTTGCGGATTTTAGAACTTTGCGGATTTCTGGTCATTGCTTTATTTACATTTTTTTTAAAGTAATTTGAATGTAATTAATAATGAAATCAAATGTATAAAAAAATGCTTACAATATGCTAAAATATTAAAATAAGTAATAAACTAAAATAATAAAAATTAGATAGATTTTAAAATGATAAAAATACTAAAAGCAAAGGTCAAATTAATAATCAATAATGTACAATTAAATATTCATTATAGAGATGAAATGTGTTTTTCCTAAATTATTTAATGAAACTTGCCTCATAAAGGTATATTGCCAATTCACATCAGGATCATAAAATAATGAAGCTTTATTTCAGGTTTAGCCTGGCTTAATAACTATATGCGAGTGCGGATTTGAGGGAGTCTACTGTACTACAATTTCCAATTCTGTTTATAATTGTTCCAACATTGCTAATTCCATTTGATTGTCTTGTCATGTTTCAGTTTGTCGTATTGGATTATTCTATATTCATTGTAGATGTTAAATTGTAGTGTTATATAATGGTATATATATACATGCAAAAAAAAAAAAAAAAAAAAATCGCCATTTTCCCAATTTGATTTAGCTCCAAATTCTTATAAAAATATACTTTTATTTATATTTCAGTATTATGTTAACATTTAATTATCAGCTAAATTTCCCTTTTTCCTTAATTCGGCGTAATATATTATTAATTTCCTAAAAAGAACCCAATTGTATTTAAATGTCTATCTCTTATTTTGAAATATTAAACCTATTCTATTATTTCATTTTTCCTTTATAGAATAAAAAAAAATTGTCTAAAGCTTTATTTTTAATATTTTATTAAAAAATCCTTTGCATAATCCCATAAGGCATTGGGGTCTTATGGACTTTTTGCACCTGTTTAATTCTATTAGTTTTGGAGAATTTAGAACAAATTGGAGCAAAAACAAAACAGGAAAATGGTAAAAATTTTTTATTATTACATGCATACATATTTGTTTTATATTGTAGATGTATTCTAGTCTACAATTATTCTCTCATTGATTAGATCCTACAGGAGAAAGTCTAAGACGCCTAGCCAGTTAGACGATGGCCAGCTTATGAAAACTCTTCCGATTTCAGAGGCCGAGGACTCGGATGCCTCGCAAGACAACCCCGGTGAGGAAGAGAACAATCCACAAACCGAAGAATCTCAGCCATGGGACAGCCTGTCCCGTGCCCGTTCTCTCTTGCTTCAGGACATCAAGAAAGGTGTCCAGCTGAAAAAAACTTCTTTCGGATGATGACCAGTATAAATCTTTTTCCTCTCTCGTCGGTGATTGGTAGAGGGTGATTCCATGATAACTCACGTTACATTTAGAACTATTTTCATTAGTTTTAATATTAAAAAACACATACAAAAAAATATTCAAATGTAAATTTGACATGGTTTGCTAATTAAACTTATTCAATGCCCAATTAAGATGAAAATTACCAAATTTTAGTATTTCTTAAATTTTGATAGTTATATTTACCATGGTAACTGCCACTACTGAAAAAGGAATGTAAGTTATCCTATAAAGTGCCATTTTCATTATCATTTTTAAGGTAATTTTCATCCAAATGGATCCTTAGACAGGTTTCATTGAAAAATTGTGTTAATTTTACATTTGAGTATTTTGTTAGTGTTATATTACTAAAATGATTGCAGTAAATTGTTCTAAATGTAACATAAGTTACCATGGAATAACCATAGAGATTAAAAGTCAAAACATTCCATCATGTAATATAGCTTTTGGACTCTTTCATCTTAACTGTTTTTAATAATAAAGCAAAAAATTGTTATATATTTCCAATTTAGTCTTGTTCGTGTGTTTATTTTGTATACTCGCTTCTTAGAAGTATGCATAGTTTGACATTATGAGACACAATTTGACTTAAGGAAGGTGGGGAAAAAAAAAAACCTCCGGTGAGGAAGCGAACAACAATCTGCAAACTAAAGAATCTCAGTGGGACAGCCTGTCCCATGCCCATTCTCTTCTGCTCCAGGACCTCAAGAAAGATGTCCTGCTGAAAAAAAACTTCTTTTTGATGACGACCAATATAAATCTTTTCCACCCTCTCTTGTTAGTGACTGGTGTAGATAAAAAGTCAAAACCTTCCATCGTGTAATATAGGTTTTTGACTCTTTCATCTTATCTGTTTTTAATAATGAATCAAAAAAAATTTGGCGATGCAGCAAAAGGGTCAAATAATTAACAGTGTGGGGTCTATGCACTTCTGTCTCAGTAACTTCATAAAAAAATGAACGCAAGCTTGTAAATAGGTAGTATATTTATACAAAAATCTAAATAAACGATGAACGTTTCGTACCATACTCATTTAAACATTAATTAAAATAAATTATTAAAAAGTGAAATATTATGTCCAAATTGAGAAGAGAAGGATTTTCCTCGATTTCAGTTGAACGAGGGCAGAATAAATGACTGTTCGGAGCCTAAGGCTGAAAACACACACAACTACTTTTCGCGGTTAGAAGTCGGCGAGTTTTGTGTATAAATTGTAGAAGGGGGGATTAGAAAAAGATTTTCCTCAATTTTAGTTGAACGAGGGCAGAATAAACGAGTGTTCGGAGGCTAAGGATGAGAACACACACAACTGTTTTTCGCGGTTATAAGTCCATGTGTTTTGTGTATAAATAGTAGAAGGGAGGATAAGAAAAAGATTTTCCTCGATTTTAGTTGAACGAGGGAAGAATAAACGAGTGTTTGGAGGCTAAGGTTGAGAACACACACAACTACTTTTCGCGGTTATAAGTCCATGTGTTTTGTGTATAAATAGTAGAAGGGAGGATAAGAAAAAGATTTTCCTCGATTTTAGTTGAACGAGGGAAGAATAAACGAGTGTTTGGAGGCTAAGGATGAGAACACACACAACTGTTTTTCGCGGTTATAAGTCCATGTGTTTTGTGTATAAATAGTAGAAGGGAGGATAAGAAAAAGATTTTCCTCGATTTTAGTTGAACGAGGGAAGAATAAACAAGTGTTTGGAGGCTAAGGTTGAGAACACACACAACTACTTTTCGCGGTTATAAGTCCATGTGTTTTGTGTATAAATAGTAGAAGGGAGGATAAGAAAAAGATTTTCCTCAATTTTAGTTGAACGAGGGCAGAATAAACGAGTGTTCGGAGGCTAAGGATGAGAACACACACACAACTGTTTTTCGCGGTTATAAGTCCATGTGTTTTGTGTATAAATAGTAGAAGGGAGGATAAGAAAAAGATTTTCCTCGATTTTAGTTGAACGAGGGAAGAATAAACGAGTGTTTGGAGGCTAAGGTTGAGAACACACACAACTACTTTTCGCGGTTATAAGTCCATGTGTTTTGTGTATAAATAGTAGAAGGGAGGATAAGAAAAAGATTTTCCTCGATTTTAGTTGAACGAGGGAAGAATAAACGAGTGTTTGGAGGCTAAGGATGAGAACACACACAACTGTTTTTCGCGGTTATAAGTCCATGTGTTTTGTGTATAAATAGTAGAAGGGAGGATAAGAAAGAGATTTTCCTCGATTTTAGTTGAACGAGGGAAGAATAAACGAGTGTTTGGAGGCTAAGGATGAGAACACACACAACTGTTTTTCGCGGTTATAAGTCCATGTGTTTTGTGTATAAATAGTAGAAGGGAGGATAAGAAAAAGATTTTCCTCAATTTTAGTTGAACGAGGGAAGAATAAACGAGTGTTTGGAGGCTAAGGTTGAGAACACACACAACTGTTTTTCGCGGTTATAAGTCCATGTGTTTTGTGTATAAATTGTAGAAGGGGGGATTAGAAAAAGATTTTCCTCAATTTTAGTTGAACGAGGGCAGAATAAACGAGTGTTCGGAGGCTAATGATGAGAACACACACAACTGTTTTTCGCGGTTATAAGTCCATGTGTTTTGTGTATAAATAGTAGAAGGGAGGATAAGAAAAAGATTTTCCTCGATTTTAGTTGAACGAGGGAAGAATAAACGAGTGTTTGGAGGCTAAGGTTGAGAACACACACAACTACTTTTCGCGGTTATAAGTCCATGTGTTTTGTGTATAAATAGTAGAAGGGAGGATAAGAAAAAGATTTTCCTCAATTTTAGTTGAACGAGGGCAGAATAAATGAGTGTTCGGAGGCTAAGGATGAGAACACACACAACTGTTTTTCGCGGTTATAAGTCCATGTGTTTTGTGTATAAATAGTAGAAGGGAGGATAAGAAAAAGATTTTCCTCGATTTTAGTTGAACGAGGGAAGAATAAACGAGTGTTTGGAGGCTAAGGTTGAGAACACACACAACTACTTTTCGCGGTTATAAGTCCATGTGTTTTGTGTATAAATAGTAGAAGGGAGGATAAGAAAAAGATTTTCCTCGATTTTAGTTGAACGAGGGAAGAATAAACGAGTGTTCGGAGGCTAAGGATGAGAACACACACAACTGTTTTTCGCGGTTATAAGTCCATGTGTTTTGTGTATAAATAGTAGAAGGGAGGATAAGAAAAAGATTTTCCTCGATTTTAGTTGAACGAGGGAAGAATAAACGAGTGTTTGGAGGCTAAGGTTGAGAACACACACAACTACTTTTCGCGGTTATAAGTCCATGTGTTTTGTGTATAAATAGTAGAAGGGAGGATAAGAAAAAGATTTTCCTCGATTTTAGTTGAACGAGGGAAGAATAAACGAGTGTTCGGAGGCTAAGGATGAGAACACACACAACTGTTTTTCGCGGTTATAAGTCCATGTGTTTTGTGTATAAATAGTAGAAGGGAGGATAAGAAAAAGATTTTCCTCGATTTTAGTTGAACGAGGGAAGAATAAACGAGTGTTTGGAGGCTAAGGTTGAGAACACACACAACTACTTTTCGCGGTTATAAGTCCATGTGTTTTGTGTATAAATAGTAGAAGGGAGGATAAGAAAAAGATTTTCCTCGATTTTAGTTGAACGAGGGAAGAATAAACGAGTGTTTGGAGGCTAAGGTTGAGAACACACACAACTACTTTTCGCGGTTATAAGTCCATATGTTTTGTGTATAAATCGTAGAAGGGAGGATAAGAAAAAGGAGAATTTTCCACGATTTTAGTTGAACGAGGGAAGAATAAATGACTGTTCGGAGCCTAAGGCTGCGAACAGACACAACTACATTTCGTGGTAAGAAGTCGGCGTGTTTTGTGTATAAATCGTAGAAGGGAGGATAAGAAAAGGATTTTCCTCGATTTTAGTTGAACGAGGGAAGAATAAACGAGTGTTCGGAGCCTAAGGCTGAGAACAAACACAACTATTTTTCACGGCAAGAAGTCGGCTTCTTTTGTGTATAAATGATAGAAGGGAGGAGAAGAAAGAGATTTTCCTCTATTTCAGTTGAACGTGGGCAGAATAAATGACTGTTAGGAGCCTAAGGCTGAGAACAAACACAGCTATTTTTCTCGGTAAGAAGTCGGCTTCTTTCGTGTATAAATCATAGAAGGAAGGATAAGAAAAAGATTTTCCTCGATTTTAGTTGAACGAGGGAAGAATAAACAAGTGTTCGGAAACTAAGGATGAGAACACATACAACTTTTTTTCGCGGTTAGAAGTCGGCGTGTTTTGTGTATAAATCGTAGATGGGAGGATAAGAAAAGGATTTTCCTCGATTTCAGTTGAACGTGGGCAGAATAAAGGAGTGTTCGGAGCAGGGGTGATTCTCGTCCGAAAATTTAAGGCATCCTCTTCCGAAAATTTGAAATTGGGTTATCAGTTCCGCATAGTTGCCAACTTGTAAGGTTTTGCGCGCGGAAAAAACAATTACGTAGAAATGCAAATTTTGTGAAAGGATCGCCAAAATAGCAAACATTTCGTCAATATTTCTTGGAAAAACGACTATTTCGTGAATTTTTTTGTAAACTAACTTTGTCAAAAGATCGATAAAAAACGCGAATTTCCTGTGCAGATCGCGGAAATTTCACCAAATATCGCAGATAAAACGCTGATTTCTTCTGAAGACCGCGGGAAAAAGCCGATTTCGTCTAAAGATTGCGGATATAACGCCGATTTCGTTAAAATATCGCGGGAAAAAAAGTCGTTTTCGACAAAAGATCGCTTAAAAATATTTTATCAAAAGATCACGAAAAAAACGCCGACTTCGTCAAAAGATCGCGGGAATAAAACGCCGTTTTTGAGAAAAAATCGCGTAAAAATGCAAAGGGGGTAGCGAGTTAAGGAGGGTCTGGCGGCCCCCACCGAATCTGGTAAAATCGTTCCAAAAATCTTGAAGAGGGTCGAAAAACAAGCAGCATAAGCTTTTTACCGACATTACAACCCCAAACGAACACACAGTAATGGCAAAAAATATCATTTTTTATTTTTTTTAACCAGTTTAATTTATTTTTAAATAGTTTAAACACAATTAAAATTTTTTTTTTGGATGTGTGGAAGTCCCCTGAATTTTTTCAGATTTTTTGGTCAGATAAAAACATGTGAATTTTAGGTTTAAATGCGAAAAAATCATGAAAAACGTGTCATTTTCAAGATTCAACCCTCTAATTTTTAGGGTTGTTTTCACTTTCCCGAAGGGTGCTGTATAGTATAGACAGCGGCAATCGTCTTCTTTCGAATGCAGGCAACTGGACTCAATTTGGTCAATTTTGGTGAGCGGGGCGATTTTTTGAATAAAACTCGAGTTTTCAACTTTTGGTAAATTACGGCGCGTACTTGGTATAATGCGTCTTTGCTATACAAAATACATCTCTATAGGGGTTTTTGAGGTCGCTGATCACGAATTTGATGTCAAAAAATTTTTTTGACAACAAATTCACCCATAAATATTTATTAACACAGGTTTGATAATGTAAAAATATTAATGAAAGATTTTTTTAAATTTCTCTTAATTAACTGTTTTTTAGTTTTTATTCCAGAAAAAGTTAATTAATAATATTAATAGTAATATTAATAATATTATTAATAATATTAACATTAATTTAAAAAAAATTATGTGTCGTTGAATTTTTATCGTTATTTTATTTAGTCAAAAATATAATAATTACCGATAACGTAATATGAATTTTAACTGCATTGATAATGGTAATTTGAATTTCAAATGAGTTGACTGAACTGCCATCTGGTAAAAGACTACACTACTAGGCCCACGCCTCGAGGCATTAGGCCCAACCGGAAGTCATGCTACTGCGCACGCGCCATAGCGCTGTGGCGTCGTCATAGCGCTGTAGCATCACTAGCTTTCTTTTTCTCGTCAGCGTTCGTCGCATACACGTGTCAAGTGTCACCGCTGCAACACGTAGTTGTTACTTTTACCTTCTTTACTACATTTTATAAAAGGTAATGAATTGTTATTCCTTGTACATTAAATCAAATGTTTTTTACATTCTTCGTTTTACTAAGTTATAATTTTTTCAGACCGGCAGGAAAAATTCTATGAAATGGTTCTAGCCGAACAAAAGATTTCGTGTAGAGACGTGGTTTTCCTAGACTTTGAAGGAGGACTATAAAGTAAGTTTTAAAAAAAATATTGTTTAAAAAAAATATTTTTTATAGATATTTTCATTCATAAAAACCTGTTTTTCAGTACATTTGAGATGCCGCCTAAAAAACGGAAATCTTATCTAGATGAAAGTTGCGTCTCATGCAACACTCTGCTTCGTCATGATACTGGACTGCAAAAAGTCATCCTAACAAACGATGAAGCACAAACATTTTCAGTCTGTTCGGGCGTACAAATGAATATAGGAGACATCTCATGCCACAAATGCTGGACAAAAGCATATAAAATGAAGACAAAACTTGATCAACCTTCAACAAGTCGCAGCCATTCATCGCCAGAGGTCGCTTCAGCCAATCTTCTGCCAGAAATGGATCTAGATGAACCTGACGATCCCAGGCCGCAGCCGGATTCACCAGAATCAGAAAACACTCCGTCAGAAGCTGATCCAATGGAAAGGCAGTCATCACGATTGTTCAATTTGTCAGAATCAGGTAACGAACCTCAGTCAGCACATCCGCCCCGTCTCGCTCAACAAGCAGTGACGCAGTCTTCATCTGCTTTATCTTCACAATCAGTAACGCATTCTTTGTCTTCTCTGTCTTCACGATCGCAATCGTCTTCGTCTAGTGACCCAACTTTCGTTGTCCGAGAGAAAAAACAAAGCAAACCGATAATTATGC
Organism: Maratus speculifer; assembly: GCA_964019185.1. Taxonomy (NCBI): domain Eukaryota; kingdom Metazoa; phylum Arthropoda; class Arachnida; order Araneae; family Salticidae; genus Maratus; species Maratus speculifer. The sequence goes on from OZ025292.1 coordinate 459,315,591, forward strand.
CAATCAAGAGAGTTGCTGCGTCTCATAAACATTGTTGTGTTTGTTTTGTTCAAGATAGAAACTTCGTCGTTGTTCCTTTCAGATCTCGGTTACAAGTTTTTATTAATTCAAAAATTTTCATACCCAAAAACAATCGGTGTTGTTCTGAATATTTTATCGGTGAACGCTTCTATGCTGATGAAATTTCTAAACTGCAGGTCTTCACAAATACGCGTAAAATCGATTCGGATGAATTAGTACATTTTTTAAATGTACTTTCAGATTCATGTAATAACAGTATTTTAGACAGATTAGAAGATAACAATTTATCCGATGAACGGATCAAGTCGTTGACGGATATGAATGACATTGAACAAATCAGCACATTAAAAAAAATGTTAATTTCAATGCGCAATTCCGGTAATCGCAACGTGAATCAAGCTCTTTTTGTATTTCTTTTTATACTCAAAACTGGCAATTCCAACAGCATAGCAGCTCCAATATTTGATATTAAATACGATCAATAAGTATCTGATTATTGCGATTCGGTCTTGAAATCCTTCAATAAAGACGTTTTGCCATATCATTTTGGGGTGCAAGCGTGTTCACGAGAAGACTTGATAGCTAATCACACTTCTCCGTACGTGAAAAAATTACACGGTTTTGAGAATCGACTAGTTTTGATAGCTGATGGATCGTATGTTCAACATGAAAAAAGTAGCAACAATTGTTATCAACGAAAATCGTATTCAGGGCAAAAAAACGTTCCACTTTTTAAACCCTTCACGGTTTGTACCACGAATGGGTTAGTGGTTGATGTTTTCGGGCCTTGCGAAGCAACGGCTAATGATGCTACAATCATGATGGAGATTTTTAAAGATCCAAGCGGTTTAAGATCACTTCTGCAAAAAGGCGACGTCTTTATACTTGATAGAGGATTTCGAGATGTAAAAAATTTCTTACAGTCTGAAGGATTTGTTGTTTTGATGCCTGCGTTAAAAGGAAAAAGGAAACAACTAACGACTCAAGAGGCGAATGACAGTCGATTTGTAACTAAAGTAACATAGTAGAGGCTGTTCATGGGATCATTGGCAGCAAATTCCAACTTTTGCGTCATGAGTTTGACAATAAATGTTTGCTATCAGCTAAAACTTATTGCAAAATAGCGAATTTTCTGGTTAACTTGTTCGGAAAACGACTCAATTGTGATAGCGAATTACAAGATGAGATCACTAACGAAATGTTGCTCAGAAAAAACGTTAATAATGATTTAGCGAAAGTGGTAGAAGAGAAAAACTGGAACAGAAAAAAAAAAGGATCTTCAGACATCTGACGTCAAATGATGTTGTAGACTTTCCGGAGTTGACAGAAAGAGATCTGAAGATACTTTTTACAGGGTCTTATCAGTTATCACAGACCGTTTCTTATTTAGCAGAATTATGTACTGAAGATGGAGTTCTTAATATGCATTACTTGTTGGAAGATAAATCAATTTTGAAATGCGAAGTTCAATCGAGGCACATAAGTCGGAAAAAGTACAGGTGTTACGTAAAATACGTTCCTAACGCTATTGGAAGAAGTGGTATAGAAGAATACGTATGCGATTGTGCGAATGGCCTCAGAACTGTCAATTGTTGTGCACATGTGGCCACTATCATTTACTTCTCAGGGCATGCGAGATATTTGTCGCGAATTATTCGTCCAGCACAGATTCTCACAAATCTTTTCTCTGTTCAAAGCGTTGAACCTGTTATTGAAGAAGATAGTGACGAGGATTATAACTGTAAAATTGTTAACTTAGCTCTGTAAAAAAAGTATTATGCTATTTTATATTACAGTGTGACTATTACGTAAGCTTGAATAAAATATGATTTATACCAGAAAATTTAGTTTCATTGATTATATTAGTTGAACACGATATTAAAATTGTTTAAATGCTGTGATTCAATGATATTTTTTACATTATCAAACCTGTGTTAATAAATACTTATGGGTGAATTTGTTGTCAAAAAAAACTTTTGACTTCGAATTCGTGATATTTTATAGCAAAGACGCATTATACCAAGTACGCGCCGTAATTTACCGAAAGTTGAAAACTCGAGTTTTTTTCAAAAAATCGCCCCGCTCACCAAAATTGACCAAATTGAGTCCAGTTGCCTGCATTCGAAAGAGGACGATTGCCGCTCTCTATACTATACAGCACCCCTCGGGAAAATGAAAACAACCCTAAAAATTAGAGGGTTGAATCTTGAAAATGGCGCGTTTTTCACGATTTTTTCGCATTTAAATCTAAAATTCACATGTTTTTACTTGACCAAAAAATCTGAAAAAATTCAGGGGACTTCCACACATCCAAAACAACTTTTTAATTGCGTTTAAACCATTTAAAAATAAATTAAATAGGTTGAAAAAAATAAAAATCACAAAAAATCATATTTTTCGTCATTACTGTGTTTTCGTTTGGGGTTGTAATGTCGGTAAAAAGCTTATACTGCTTGTTTTTCGACCCTCTTCAAGATTTTTGGAACGATTTTACCAGATTCGGTGGGGGCCGCCAGACCCCCCTTAACCCGCTACCCCCTTTTTAGTCTAAAGATCGTCGAAAAACGATGATTTCACTTTAAAAAAAATATGGGAAAACGCTGATTTCGTCAAAAGATCGCGGAAAAACCGCCGATTTCGGCAAAAGATCTCAATAAATCGCCGATTTTGCTAAAATATTGCTGATTTCGTCTGAAGATAGCAGGAAAACGCCGATGTTGTCCGAAGATCGCTGGAGGGGGGAAGGGGAATCACCCCCCCCCCTCTCCTCCCCCCGCCGATTTCCGAAAATGCGATGCGAATTTCCGAAAAAAAAATTTCATCCAGAATCACCCCTGAATATTTCTTTATCATTTTATTAAAGATTTTAAATCCAAATTCATACGTTAGTTCAAAGAAGCTCCTTTCTAATACATTTCTAAATTCATTTTTTTCTCCGAAATGCATAAGATTAGCTGGTGTCTTTATTCAGAAACTATATAATCGAATGGCGTTATCCATTTTTTGATAAAAGCAATTTAAGAACACTGCAAGCAAATAAAATATTGTCATAAGTGGCGTTTTGAATAGAATTTCTGGAAGCGATAGCATGGGAAGGGAGAAAAACCTGCAACCATTTGAGAAACTATTATATCTCAACAAGGTTATACAAGTATTTTATTTACCGAAAATGAAAAACGCTATTCGATTCCAAATCCCTTCTGTAGTCAGGCTTATCACTTTTATATTTTTCAATTAAAAATTAATGTAAAAATGTGTCAAACTTTTGCGTTATTGAAAAATTAATTTAAAAACCATCAAGAAGTAAGTATCCAAAGATTAAGCTAACATAAGTTCTTTATCGCTGTTCATAATTTTACAAATTATGTTGTCTGCACTACAGATCTTGAGAAAAATTATGTCTTCTTTCGGTCCGGCAAGTCTATATGTAGAAAAATAATGCCTTGATCTCCAGTTTTGATCTTGGCCCTGCACGAGTCAGTTTAAAAAAATATTAAAACGGGTTACACACAATGTAACTGTCCGATGCCGATCTCTACACTGCACAAGTTACATTTTTATATTGATGCTGACAAACTAGTATGGCTCGTGACGCACATATTTATTGTCGTTAAAACCATTTTCGTTGAAAATAAGTTTATATTCTATCGTTTACGTTTAAATCTTCAAAACGGTTCGGTAGGCCCGAAAATTTTTATATCGACCCGACCCGGCCCGCACTGCCCGTTCAATTTTTTTGCCGGCCCGTTGAAAAAACATTCTAATTCTGCCGGCCCGTTAGCAAATTTGAAACGATTCCGCCGGGCCGGTACGGTCCACGGGCTAAGCCCGGACCCGTGCAGACCTCTAGAATAGACACAACTACATTTCGCGGTTAGAAGTCGGCGTCTTTTCTGTATAAATGTTAGAAAGAAAAAGAAGAAAAGAATTTTCCTCGATTTCAGTTGAACGTGGGCAGAATAAAGGAGTGTTCGGAGCCTAATGCTGAGAACAGACACAACTACATTTCGCGGTTACAAGTCGGCGTCTTTTCTTTATAAATTTTAGAAAGAAGAAGAAGAGAAGGATTTTCATCGATTTCAGTTGAACGTGGGCAGAATAAACGATGTTCTGAACCTAAGGCTGAGAACAGACACAACTATTTTTCGCGGTAAGAAATCGGCTTCTTTTGTGTATAAATCATAGAAGGGAGGATACGAGAAAGGATTTTCCTCGATTTTAGTTGAACGAGGGAAGAATAAATGAGTGTTCGGAGGCTAAGGATGAGAACACACACAACTACTTTTCGCGGTTATAAGTCCGTGTGTTTTGTGTATAAATCGTAGAAGGGAGGATAAGAAAAGAATTTTCCACGATTTTAGTTGAACGAGGGAAGAATAAACGAGTGTTCGGAGCCTAAGGCTGAGAACAGACACAAGTACTTTTCGCGGTAAGAAGTCGGCGTGTTTTGTGTATAAATTCTAGAAGGGAGGAGAAACGACCGGACAAATTTAAGAGAAAATGTAGACAAGTTAAAGATATTGAGAGACGGTTAGTGGGCGGGCGGGGCTCTGAAGCTATCGACTTTCCCTGCCTTCATCCCGAACATATATGTCTCGGACGGTGGTTGGGGGTGGGTCAACCGTCGCGGTGAGCGACCAATTTTCGTCCACGACCCCTACCCACGACCCAAACAGAACTACTCTCTTGCGCGACAGCGCTGTCGCCGGGAGGCGACCACGGATAGCGCCGAAATACTTTACTTACGACCCGAGTAGTCTTGCACTCTTAATAGAAAAGAAAAAAAAAATAAGACAAATTGAAACCGGACAAATTTAAGAGAAAATGTAGACAAGTTAAAGATATTGAGAGACGGTTAGTGGGCGGGCGGGGCTCTGAAGCTATCGACTTTCCCTGCCTTCATCCCGAACATATATGTCGTTTATTCAGATTTTTGTAAAATCTGAATAAACAATGAATGTTTCATACCATACTCATCATATTAATTAACATAAATTATTAAAAAGTGAAATATTATGACCAAATTGAATAATAAAAACTGAAAACAGTGTGACGTCATAACTAAATACACTACGACTCATTGTATAAATTTACTTTAATAAAATCAACACACAGATGCACAATGAATACAATACACACAACCACACTGCGCTATGTATGCTGTGTTCAATTAAGTTTTGTTATTTTAGACTGTTAAGGTCTATCTTATACGATTTAACACAGCAGAGGTTATCACTTATTTTTACACAGCAAGTGGAAGCACAAGGCTGACTTTCGGTCCTTGATTAATTTGAAAAACTATTTTTAAATTAATTTAATGAATGAATAAATTATATGGCTTCAATCTGAAAAGTAAAAGATGTAAAAGTGTTTTTAAAAGAATGACCAAAGTTTTAAAAACAAACTAATAATTTATTAACAAAAAGGATACAAGAATATATAATGCAAGTATGGATAAAATATCATAACATTGTATCAAGTTCTACTAGAAAGTCCACTTTACATAAATATCACAAGTTCTCAAGAACTATATATCAACATCATTACTTGAAAATAAAAAAAAACAAACTTGTAGACCGGAGCATCAGAATCAAATTTCTTCTATCATTTACTTTTAAATATATTTCTAAATGATTAACATTAAATGAAAAATATAATTGAAATATTAAATAGTTTAAATTATGTTAGTTAAAGATTTCACAATAGATTTATTTCATTTACTTTATAAACTGAATATAAATTAAAAAGGATATTTAAATTAACTTTAACAGGGTTGCCACGCCACCTGGAGAACCTGGAAAACCGGGTAAACACAGGGAATTTTAAATCTCCTCCCAAAACAGGAAAAATCCAGGGAATTTCTTTAAAAAACCTAAAAAATCTGGAAAACACAGGGAATTTGGTAATAACAAGTTATAACATTTCTAATTAGCCTTCATATACGCATATATTTTTTTGCACTCAACATGGAATAAATGCATTGCAGTACAGGGAAAATACAGGGAATTTTTTTTCAAGACTAGAGTGGCAACCCTGTTTAAGTTTGAAATATAATTAGCTTTAAATATTTAAATGAATGTTAATTAAATGTACTATACCATAAACCCAGTATCAGAAGAAGCCACACAATAAATCTAAATATAAACTTAATGTTTTTAACTCCAACTAAATTGTTTCCCCATCTCCAGAAACAAAAGCTTTCATCAAAAAGAAAGAACTAACACGTTTCCAATGTTTTTCTACTTGTCCACTATCTCACATCAACCAACGATAAACTTAACCGGCTCTTTAAATAAAAATGGCTTATTAACACAAAGTTTCATGGTAGAGATAATCAGGAAGTCATGGAAACAGAAATAAACATGTTACCGATAAGTCAGAACATCTATAAAATATTCTAGAGACGTATCAATAACAAAAACAGATGGAGTCAAAAGAAAGAAAAAGAAAATTAAACCTATCAACTTAAACAACGTGCATCACGTACTCCAGCACCCATATGAGTTATTATTTACAGTGAGAAATCTGTCATAGCCGTCTTTACACACGAGACCAATAATGGCCGCTCTTGATCAGCTTGACATCTTTGAAGAGGCGTGTTGAATCCATTACCATAAACAAAGTCCTCACAATGACACTCTTTCTATTACTTTAACATACTGGACATTTGAGCATATGAAATTCTTTACTCCATAACAACTTCGGTTTGTTAAAAGAAGTTAAATTAAAAAAGGTAATTTATATTTTCAATAAAAAGGACAAGACTTATTCACTATCTTAACAACAACATTTCCCGCTGACATAATTAACCTTCTAGGCACAAGTAAACACGGTCTCCAAAGTATGAAACTAAAAGCAAAGCAAAAGCCAACGTACTATCAAAATAGGCGGCGTTTTATACCTAGCTCGCATATTTTTTTTTCCCAACTGGGTTTTGCCATCCAAACTGTATCTCGCAATCTGATTGGTCAGAGCCTTCGGCATGAATTCGGCGCTTCTTGGCGGTAATCGCGCTTGGCGAAAAACACTTTTTTTGTTTTAATTTTCTGTTTCTTATATTTTTTTTTCACGTATTTTATGTCGTCATATGAAATTAACGAAAAACGGCCCTTATCAGGGTAAATTTCTGAAAATAACCTTTCAGAAGGAATCTCGGTATATTATGTTTATTTTTTAAATTAAAATAATATGGCTGTTCTCAAATACCTTTTTGAATTTAATTTTATTTGGAAAAACATGAAATTGGCTAATGTTCTTATTAATAAATTATGTAATTGAATGTTTTTCTTTGTTGTTGTTGTTGTTGTTTTTTTTGGGGGGGGGGGGGAGGCGAGTAAAAGAGAAGATTTTTTAAAAAATACTATGAAAATTGGCTTTCGAATTTTTTTTTATAAAAGAGTTTATTCCTGAACGATTTCTTTAACAATCGCAATGATCGTAAAGATAATATAATATTAATTATAAATAGTATAATATACAATTAAAAATTATACAAAAAACAACAATCGGCTAAGTGCAAGTTTTTCTCGCTCAGATAGATTCCGTAATGCAAAATGCAACCATGTACAATGTTTAATTATGACATTTTACCAAGTGCGCTTCGAAAAAAGGTCTCAAACTTGCAATATCTCCTTGGTACGTGGCGGTAAATTCTAGATAGGTTTCTAATTAGTAACATAGCTAATTATCGTCTTTTTTTCCAAAATTACTACCAGCAATCATTGGATGGAATACTTTAAACAATATCGTCTCACAATATGCATTTTTTTTCTATCAAATAACTTGAATTATCCTCCCATTTTTTTTTTTTTAAGCTATTGCATAGCTTTTATCGCAGGCTTTGAGCGAAGCGACCGAATCTAGAAATTCCGTAACGAGAAAACCTAACACTTCCGTAACAAAATAACCTAACACTTCGGCTAACGTCGTTTCAGTTCGGCAAACTTCGGCACGGTATCCTTCGGCAGACATTGACACGGTATTTTCAGATATTATGATATCAAGTCTCAAACTTATGTTTCTTATGATCTAATTTTCATAGCGCGGCCAAATTTTGTTTGGTAATTTATTATGAGACAGTGTTAATTTTTGGTGACAGAAGACCCCCCACCGTGAGGGTCGAAAAATTTAAAATGCTCATAACTCGCAATCTAATTTTCGTAGCGCGGCCAGATTTTGTTTGGTAATTTATTATGAGACAGTGTTAATTTTTGGTGACAGGAGACCCCCCCCCCCCCCAAGATGAGGGTCAGAAAATTTAAAATGCTTTTAACTCGCAATCTAATTTTCGTAGCGCAGCTAGATTTTGTTTGGTAATTTATTCTGAGACAGTGTTAATTTTTGGTGACAGGAGACCCCAAGGTGAGGGTCGAAAAATTTAAAATGCTTATAACTCGCGATATAATTTTCGTAGAGCGACCAAATTTTGTTTGGTATTTTATTAAGCTATTGCATAGCTTTTATCGTGGGCTTTGAGCACGGTGACCGAATCTAGGTATTCCGTAACGAGAAAAAAAATCCTAACACTCCGGCTAACGACGTTTCAGTTCGGCAGACTTCGGCACGGTATTCTTCGATAGACTTCGGCACGGTATTCTTCGATAGACTTCGGCAGACATTGACGCGGTATTTTTGCATAAGTTGATAAAAAACGCTATGCAATAGCTTTACCGCGGCAGTCCCCGAGTGCCACACATATTTTTTTAATACTGTACTTTTGTATACTTGTGATTAGTTTAAAATATATAAATATGCGAATTAATAGCCTTTATAATCTGGGTGATTTCGAAAGTTACTTTCATTTTAATGTTTCAAAATGACCATTTTTATAATAGTGAGTATCAATTTGTTATTTCAGATTAATTGAAACTGTTAAGCGTTTTACTTTTTTGTATTTTTACAATAAGAAAGAATTGGGTTCGTGAAAATTTTCGAAATCTGGTTTTTGATGGATTTACACGTTTTAGGCATCAGAGAACCCCAAAAACATGTTTTTACAAAATGTTTGTCTGTGAGTCTGCGAGTCTGTCTGTCTGTGAGTCTGTCTGTCTGTATGTGACAAATAATTGTGGGCGCTCTGTCACAAAAATTAATCACGGGATTTCACAAAACTTTAGATTCTATGAGACCTTAAAATAACCTAGATCTGATTAGTTTTTGGCGTGTATCGCTCAACAGGTGGCGTTGCTATGCTGCATTATTCACAATTTCCACAATAGCCATATCTCAAGAACTAGTGCATGGATTTTAACAAAACTTTAGATTTAGTTCTTACTTGATATAACATGGAGCTGAATATGTTTTCGTGCAAATCTCTTAACACGTGACATTGCTATGATGTACTGTTTGTGATTATTGAAGTAGCTCTATTTCAGAACTTATGCATGAAATTTTCAAAAACTTCAGATTTAGTTAGTCCCTGATATAAGTTAGTGTTGTTTAGTTTTTGGTGTAAATCGCTCTACAGATGACCCTGCTGTGCTACATTTTTCACGATTTCGCAATAAATATATCTAAGGAATTTAATGCATGGATTTTTGTCAAAATTCAGATTCAGTTAGTACCTGATAAAAAAGTGATCCTGATTAGTTTTTTGTGTACATCACCCAATATGTGGGGCTGTTATGTAGATTTTTTAAAGGATTTTGCAATAGCTTTATCTGAAAAACTAATGCACGAATTTTCATCAAATTTCATATTCAGTAATAAGTTGTTGCTGTCTAGATTTCGGATTAAACCACAAAACCGGTGATGCTGCTATGCTGCATTTTGAGAAAGTATTAACATGCATAAGAAAGATTTGGGATTGCCACGTCTGAGTAGTTTTTTTTATAGCTAACTACATTGAGAGTTATAATTTAAGTTTGGTAAACAAAGTTATTTTTAGTACACTTAATGCAAGAATTTCCAATCATTCACACATAGGTTTCAAAGTTTAAAGAGATTCTAATCAGATGAAAACATTAAACTAAGGAGTAACTTATCGGAATGTGACAATCCCTAAACTTTCCAATAACAAATCACGGATGCGCCTTTTCAAAATGAACCTATATCCAAAATTTAAAGCAAATCGGTAAATTTTGCTTGAAAAACCCATCAACCTAAATTAAGAAGAAAGCATTACCCCCATTCCCCCTATTTAAACTTATCCAATGAACCCCAATACTAATCACGGAAGCACCTCATCAGAATAATCCTATGTCTAATATTTGAACGAAATCTGTTAATTCTGCAAGAAAAACCCATTTATATACATTAAGGGGAGGTGCATTAGCCCTCGTTCCCCTTCTTAATATTATCCAATGAACACTTAATGCTAATCACGGAGGTACCTCATCAGAATGGTCCTATAACTAAGATTAGAACGAAATTTGATAATTCTGCATGAAAAACCCATTTATATAAATTAAAGGGGAGCCCCTCCCCTTAATTTATATCAATTTTTTTTTATATAAACAGCTCCCGTTTTCCTTCTTATACTTATAGAATGAACTCTTAAAACTAATAAGGGAATCGCATTGTTATAGTAAGCGTATATTCAAAATTTCAAGTAAATCGGATATTTTTATCATGAGTTAGCGCGTTACGTACGCACGTACATTCATACAGATTGGGCGGGCACATAAGCTCTCAGGCTTTGATAGCCTATGAGCAAAAAACTAAGATGTACTGCTTACAAACTTAACTTTATTGTGTGTAAAATAGTTTTATCGGAAATAGCAAGGAGGAATGTAGATGATTGACTATTTTTTCAACAAACATTGAAAATGCTTTTTAAATATAAATATTTCAAAATCACATACGCATATGCCGAAATATGGGCAGGAGAAATTAAAATTTCAAGTGAAATTTAGAAGACGGATTATTTACTTGTTATTTCAGAAAAATAAAAAATACAACTTTTTTTAATGCTGTATATTATTGATTTCTACTTCTTCTAAATAGCACAGACAATCTTCTCATTGAGTTCTCAAAATGGTAAATCTACGAGTTAACCTCTAACTTCGGGTTTTCAGGTGTTTTCTACCAAGATTTGATTTGGCATACCGATTACGTTTTAATATGCAAATCGAGATTTAACCAATCCTAGAATTTCATCCGTAAACTCGATGAGGTGATTGTCTGTGCTGCCGCCTCCCGGTCTAAAAGATTTTATCTAAATTTAACGCTGTCTCAAATTTTTACTTCCTCAAAATCATGCAAAGCTTAAAATCTATTATTATATCCGTTTCAAGTCATCTCTCTTATTTGCTACTTTAAGTATTTTATCATATCTTCTACAATTCTTCAACTACTGACGATTTTATTTCCTTCTTTCCAAGCACATAATCCTTAGAGCTTACAGAGTTTCATAATTATAAGAAATTATAATTATTAAATTTAAAATTATTAAAAGAGGTAAAATTTATAATGTATTTGAATAATTACAAATTCAATTAAATAAATTTAAAATTATACCAAATTATAAATTAATAGAAAATTTAAAATTTAAAAAATATTGTAAATTTAAAAAATATGTTAAATTAAAAAAAAAACATCAAAATTATTTGGATTTTTTTAAAAACTTTTTAATAATATTGCTAATTTGTAGTTATAGTAAATAAGCTTATCATATCAATCTACTCTTTTCTGATATTTTCACTTCGCCACCTTTTCTTCACCAACATACAGTGTCAAATATGTAATGATTCGACGAGATCGATGTTCCATAACAATGTACAAGTTCCAGTGGCACACCATCTATGAGGCCGAACAGATTACTACTACCAAGAATCAACAGTGGGACGAGCTGAGCAGTCGCTCCGGCAATTTGACCAGCAGTGGATGAGTTTATTGGGCTATTTCCCCATAAGAAAGTTCAATCAAGCAGTCTTTAAATTAATTTTATTAGAACTCATAAATAAGTTAAGTTCTTTCACGCAATCACCTTGGCATTCTCATCGAATAACTTCCACTTCACCAACTCCGTGATTAAGCTACATTCCACAATATTAGAATTTTGGGGAGAGAGAAGAAACAGCATCCTAATAATTTTTGAAAGTCAATCGCATTCTCGGGAAACATGACATGGCTTCCGAGTAGTTTTTAAGAAAAAATGTACTCTAATTCAGCGGAGCAATAAAACGCGCGTCTTGATAGTTTAAAGAAAAGGTGCATTCTACTCTCCTGAAAAGCCAAATGAAAAAATCATTTTCACGACAAAACTAGCGCCCTCCTACTCCGCGTCAATCATTTTAAAAATCCAATCAGGATGGACTCGAGCCTCTAACGGACAAAATGATCACTTCTAATTGGCCGTAATAGGCGGTCTATTGGCAAGAACTATATTTTTTCCTCGGAACACTAAGCCCTTTAGCAACGCGTAGTAACACTTGTCACGCGATGTTAAAAAATAAAAAATAAAATTAAAATCGCAGGAATATGCCAGAAAGTAAAAAGCTTACGAAATACTTCCCGCCTTTTTGAGAAGCAAGAAATAATTTATTAATAACTAAAGTAAGAAAAAGAATTTTAGCTGTTACAAGTTACGAAACTAAGATTGAAATATGTTCCACAAATTTAGAATTGAAGCTAAGAGAGAATAAAAAAAAATGGCGCAAATTTTTTATTTTTTTATTTTATTACAAATCCCCCCTCCCAGAAAGACGGGTGAAAAAGTAGGTCTGAGACCTGCAATTTCACAGAAAGGGAGATGATGCAGACTTAGCTCACGAAGTTGTTGATATAAGTAATAATAATTAGATACTGAATAAAAAAAAATTTAAATTAATTTCTCTTTTTTATATAGAATTCAAATTTAAAAACACCAAGGTGATGCGTGGAATAACTTCAAATTTAAATACAATAAAATAGGCTTCAATACAAATACAAGATATAATCTTGTTTAAAGTACACATCAAAAAGTAATTTGAAAATATAAGCAATTACCCATAGTAATAACATAAAAATGAAACATAAAAATGAAAAACAATAACGTTAAATTCTTTTTTAACAATGTCAAATCTAGGAATCAATTTTTAAAAGTTTGTTTCAAAAATTCTCTTAAAGTCATATTTGGAATGGCATAGTTCATTACCTCATTTCAAGGATGTCTAATTCATTTAACTGTCCAAATTCATCAGCTAACATTATAATATTAGTTCAGTTTTTGTGTGAGTAAGTCCTTGAACATTCATAACAGTTCCATTTTGGAATCTTTGTGAAAATACTTTTATAATTGTATTTTTAATTAATAACACATTTTATAATATAGTAATAATAAAATTTAACAATGTAAATAATAAACAATATAATTAAGAAACATAATAAGGAAAAATATCAATAATAATAAATATCATAAGTGTAAGTAAATCTCATAATGGGTATAAGTAAATCTCTTAATAAGTAATAATAAATATCACAAAAGACATTCTTTAAATACTTAATCTCGTTTATCTCATCTCATATTTTTGGGATGAAATATAGAGAGAAGCGGAATAAAATAAAAAATGCAATCAACTATGAAATCATTTACTTAATCTGGTAATCCGAGTACAGGATTAAGTAGGAATATGTACAAAAAAAATTAAAATATAATATGATAAATTAAAATAAAATAAAGATAAATAAAAATTTTGTTCATGTTTGAGAATGCACGTGACCTTTAAACTACTAAGGGCAATGTCAGACGAGCGATTTTTTAAAACGTCGATATTGACGCCCTCTCTTGAGGGAATAGAAATGTTCTCGTCCGGTCAGACGACAGTTCCAGGGCCAGCGTCGCAAAATTGGAGAAAATCTTGACGCTTGCACCTGGCGTTCCCCTCAGCCCGCTCGCCTCAGCTGACGGTCTGGAGGCTGTTGTTTAAATTACGATGGGCAGACGAACTTCTATTTCAACGCTGATTTTGACTTTCTTTATCAGTTTTTCATGAATTTTTGATGTCATTGGGCACCGAATTTTCTCGTTTGAGTTTGAAATTGATTTAGTCGTGGAATAACTAATTTTTGACGGACAATAGGGTTGTATATTGTATAATTAAAAATATTGTAGGGTATATCGTCAGAATTAACTAAGGATGAAAATAGAAAAACAATAAATTGATCAGTGGTATGTTGTACTCTAGATAAAAAAAATAAATAAAAAAAAACTATTTTAACTAATTTTCTTTCATATTTTAAAAAACCATTTAAAGTTATTTTACTGTAACAAATTAGATTTTATATGAAAAAATATTACAATAAAATATTATTATAAGGAAAAACTGAAAGTAATCTTTATCAAATTATAGTAATATTATTTTGTCTTAGTATGTTGCCAGAATATTAAATTAAAATCAGAGGTCGTTGCAGGTGTTTTATTTAAGAGGAGGGGGGAATTTTCCGAAAAGTAAAAATAATTTTTGTAAATAGTATTTTATGTTTGTGAAAAGTAACATTTTGTAAGGAAATATAAAATACAGTTACTGAAATTAAAAACCTGGGGAACTAATTTTCTTTGAAAATTGCAGATTTTTAAATCTAAAGTGATGGGCGATTTCGATTTTTTAAATCGATTTAATCGATACTACGGCCAACTCGATTTAATCGATACTTTAAAATTTTAATCGATTTCTCTGAAGGTAATATAATTTTCATTTTCCTCCAAAAGTCGAAGATAAAATAGACGGATGTACCAATTCCAAAATTTCAGTGTATTAGTTTCAAGATAGAAGAATTAAAGAAACCTCAGAACCCCCTCCCCCCCCCCCCTGCAAAATAGCTTTTTTTGTTGAGTGATGTACACCAAAAATTGATCAGGATCAATTTTTATTATGTACCAGCTGAATCGGAATTTTGATGAAAATCCATGAAAGCGCGAGATACAGCTATTGCGAAATCATAAAAAATGCAGCATATCAGCGCCACCTGTAGGGCAATTTACACCAAGAACTAAATAACACTAATCTATGTCAGAGATTTACTGAATCTCACTTTTGATGAAAATTCGTTCTTGAGATAGCGCTATTGCGTTAATCATGAATAATGCAGTATAGCAGCGCCATCTCTCAAGCGATTTCCACCAAAATGTAATTAGCATAAAATAATATCAAGGACTAATTGAATCTAAATTTTTATGAAAGTCCGTGCATTAGTTCTTGAGATAAAGCTAAAATGGAAACAGGGGCGTGCGAAAAGAGAACTGCGCCCGGTTCAAAGTTCCAATTTAGCCCCCCCCCTATTAACTTTTTCTTGTGATAGGCTAGAAGTGATGTTAGTAGTAAAAATTTGGCGCCCCCTAAATTTCCGTGCTCAGAACAACCGCTTCCTTTCGCCCCCCCCCCTTTCACAAGGCGCTGAGTGGAAATTGTGAAAAATTAAGTATAGCAGCGCCATCTGGGAAGCTATATACATCAAAATGCAAAAAAACATCAATTCATGTTAAGGACTAACTGGATCTAAAATGTGATGAAAATCCGTTCATTAGTTATTCAGATATAGCTGTTGCGCAAATCGCAAAAAATGCAGCATAGCAGCGCCACCTGTTAGGCTATATACACCAAAAATTAATTAAAATCCGGTTATATCAAGGTCAAACTAAATCTAAAATTTTGTGGAATTCCGTGCATTTGTTCTTGAGATAGAACGGTCAGAAATTTTTGTCGTATACAGACTCACAGAGTGACAGACACACACACACACAGACAGATATTTCTTAAAAACCATGAAATCGTGTTAAAGACCTTCTAAAATATATAAATCCATCGAAAACGGAAAGTCAAAATTTTTCACGTTTCTAATACTCTCTTCTTGTAAAGTTACAAAAGAAAGTAAAAATGTAAAATCGATTCTGCCCGTAAGATCGATCTTTAGATTCGATGTCGATCTTTAGATTCGATTTCGATCTTTAGATTCGATGTCGATCTTTAGATTCGATGTCGATCTTTAGATTCGATGTCGATCTTCAGATTCGATGTCGATCTCTAGATTCGATTTCGATCTTTAGATTCGATTTCGATCTTTAGATTCGATTTCGATTTTTTTTTTCTTTTTCTAGGCTAAATCAGTGTTGAATGCAGGTATCAGAGTTTCCCCCAGGTTTAAAAAAGGGCAGTGCGCTACTGTTCTGAAAAGGGCACTTTTTACATTTTTCAGGGCACTTTTTCATTTTTAAGGGCACTTTTATAGAGTTGAATCTAGAATCTATTGGTTCAAAAATTCGAGAAAAAACAGAAATTTCATCAAAAATTTGAAAAAAAAGAAGAAAAAGGTAAATTTTGTTAAAAGATCGTAAAAAAACGGCAAATATTGTTAAAAGATCACTTAAAAACGGCCAATTTTGTTAAAATATCGCAAAAACAGCAGATTTTGTTAAAAGATCGCAAATAACGGAATATTTTGCTAAAAAAATCGCGAAAAAACGTCAAATTTTACTTCAAGTTGCCGTTTTTTGCGATTCATTTGACAAAATTTTCCGTTTAATCGCGATTTTTGGAAGAAATTTGTCATTTTTCCACAATCTTTTGAGGAAATCTACCGTTTTGTGAAATTTCGTGACGAAATTAGCCATTTTTTTTGCGAATCTCGCCGGAAATTAGTCGTTATTTTGCGATTTTTAACGAAACATGCCGTTTTTTAGTGAATTTTTGATGAAATTACCCGTCTCACGGAACGCGTATGAGGATATTTTTTGCGTTCCGTTGCCGATTTTTTGCGTAATTTTACGCGCCCTAGCGCGTTCGGATCATCGCTGGAGGGCTGCGTATTTCAAATGTGGGGCAAGAAGGGCGCTATTTTTTTTGAATGAATGACAAGAGGGGCGCTAGTTTTTGGATGAGGGACGAGAGGGGCGCTATTTTTCAAACTAAAGGGCAGGAGGGGCGGAGCGCCCCCCTGAAACCCTCTGGGGGAAACTCTGCAGGTATATTTCTGCGACTCCGGAGGAAGGCATCATGTTTTACAGCTCTGTAAGAGAGGGGGAATCGCAATTTGTGCATTAAAAAGCATAAAATCTCATAACTTCTGGTGGGGGGGGGGGTAATCCCTTGCGGGCCACCCCATTAATTCGACACTAGGTTAAATCGCTATATTTTTGTTTAGAAGTCCAGTTATTTGAAGTATTAGTTTATTATGTTTTATTTTTCATGCTCGTCTCTTCTAATCCCCCCTTCCGCGTCAGTTTTAACTTACAGGGCCGTTCGAAATATGCATACAGTTTTTAAAATGTTCAATTCTCGATCTATTTTATTTTAGATCCACATTTTAAATCCTTGACAAAGATAAATAAAGGGTCACCCTTCCGCCCGTTCGGGGTTTATCTGCGCCCAGCCGGGGGGCATATTTTTTTGTTTCTTCAAAAGAAACAAAAAAATTTTTGAGGGGGGGGGAGGCTTGCACCCTCCCCCAATATACACCTTAAAATTTCGCTCATTTAATTCTCTACCATTTTTAACTTAAAAGTTTAAGCTACATGGCACCCCAAGAGCTGTGGACCCCTGCCCTCCCTGCCGATCACTCATCTAATTTTGCTTATTTCTTCACTTCATTTCAATCTTTAAAAGGCTATAACTTTGCTTCTATAGGAGTTACAGTGATGAGAAAAATTCTAGTATAGATAACCATCTCGCCGTTCTTTTTTCCAGTTTCCCCTATAGGACCTTTGGGGGAGGGGCAAAGGGGTTTTTTCTCATTTCTTGATACAATATGTCTATTGAAAGCTTATGCTTCATACATTACAAATCTAGCATAAGAAATTTTCTCTCATCATTTCAGGTCACGTTACGGACCCATAATGTGTTAAAATTTTAATTTTTCAAACTTCTAAAAAAAAAAACAAACATTGATACATATTAGCGAAATTGGGGTTCGAATCCGCAATCGTTTGATTGCACACGTAATCCCTAAGATTATTGGCCACCGAGTACTCAGCAGCGCTATTATTTCTTTAGATTGTCATCTTTAAATTCGCAATATCTTTTGAATGGAATGTCCGATTTGAATAGTTCAAAAAGTAATCTACAGATATTGTAACAGGCATTAATACAAAATGATTTATTTGGATAAGGATTAAGGTATCGATAGTATGGTCTAATTTTGGTTGGTGTATTTATCGCGTTTTAAAATGTAAGAAAGTAGTTATAGTGAGTTAACTACAATAGCTGGACATATGGTATCGCGCGGTTTTTTTTTTATAGAGATTAATATATTCTTTAATATTATAGAAACTTTTTTTATTCATTTAAAAGTATTTTCTGACGATTCAAAATTATATATCCTAATGATTCAAAAAATACACAGGTAATTGTTCAAGGTTTCACTTCTTTCGGCACTCTCAGAGTGTCACAATTTTTTTTTTTTTTCATGTTCGCCCGTCCTACCGCCCCCCCCCCCCTTTTCCTCACCAATCTTAACTTACAGGTTCGTTCAAATTATGACTGCGATTTTAAAAAAGTCTAATCCTCGTTCTTTTTTGTTATAAATCCATATTTTGAAACCTCAACAAAAGATACATTTGGGCCGGGGTCGCTCTTCTGTCCGTTTGGGATTTACCTTGCCCCCCTGGGTGGGGGGCATATTTTTTGTTTCTTCCACACCATCTCATGTAACATCTCGTTATAAAGCTTTTATCTCCTCGTTTTTTTCTGTCACTACCCCTCTCTCCACCTAGTTACATGTTCTTGGCACTTTTTATAGTTTCAAAGAGTGCATGTTCCCCGCAGGCCACCCCATGAATTCAACACTACGTTAAACACTATATTTCTGTTTAGGATGGGTTATTAGTTAATTATGTTTTTTTTTTCAGTTCGTCCGTTCTAATCCCTCGTCCCCCCCCCTCCTTCCTCGCCAATCTTTACTAAATGGGCCGTTCAAAGTATGCATGCAATTGTTTAAATGTCCAATTCTCGTTCTATTTTATTGTAAATCCTCATTTTGAAACTTCGACAAAAGATACATTTGGGCTATGGTCGCCCTTCCGTCAAGAGTGGGGTTTACCTGCCCCCTTGGGAATGGGGTATAATTTTTGTTCTTCCAAACTATCTCGTGTAACATTTGGTTGGCATTAGAAGAAAAAAAAAAGTTTTTTTTTGTCTATACTCCTTGTTCCCCATCCTAGTTACACGCTCTTGGCACTCTTTATCCTCGGTTTAATGCCAAGTTACTCAGTGTTGTTATTAGTTGAGTTATGTCTCTCAAATTTGTCAAAGTTTTTGTGTAAGTGACAATCATAAGTGACAATCATTTTAAAATTTAAAATTCTTACTATCCGACTCTAAAATCTGCAATAGTTGAATTCTATGCCTCCCTAAATGGTGATGGGGGGGGGGGGGGAGGCGGTAATTACTGTCCTGCTGATTGTCTAAGTTTTGGAATTAGTAATTTGGATCTTCTCTGTGTGAACCTGAATATCGAAATATCGATTCTAGTATCGATTCTAGAACTGAGAAATCGATTCTTATTATGATCGATGTTGTTTTATACGATATCGATTTTAATCGATTCTCAAAATTTCCAGAATCGCCCATCACTAAATCTAACAATATAAAAGTAATGTATAGTATGTTTTAATGCTATAGAATTTTATGAAAGGGTCTTTTTAATACTTGGATTTCGGAGAAGTAGCCTGTTTTAATATTTGGATTTTGGAGAAAGGGGGCCTGTTCACTGTAGAAAAAAAATCCATTAAATTTATTGCAAAAACTGCTGGTAGCAATTTTGCCAGTATTTTTTCCCATAAAAACTGCAGTAATACATACGTAATTTTTTTCCTTACATCTAATTTTACTGCAATTTTTACGGCCAAAACTGCTGGCAACATTTTAATGTGAATTTAATGGATTTTTTTACATTGTTTTATTAAATGAATTTTTGTGTAATGTCTCTAAACAAGCCCTAAATTATGCCTTAACCGACCTCGAAATTAAAATAATTATAAGTTAGATAAAGTTTTGAAAATTTGGAATGGAAAAACGGACCGCAAAGATATGATCATAATGCGTCTGTGATCATATCGCAGTAGCGGTTCTATTTACTACAAGCATATAATTTTGTATAATTATGTATACCATACCAGCCAAGTTTTACGGGTTTTTTCTCACCACTGTATTTTAACAAATAAATTTACCTTACTTAATCATCGGAAATATAATTTTAAGAAAATCAAATTTTTCTGATCAAAACTAGTGGTAGGTAAAAAGCGTAAAAATTGAAATTTACTGTGTATAATATTCTTTCAAAAAGCTTTTAATTGTAGGAAAATAATGATAAAAAAATCGACATTTTTGTAAAAATTGTGTTCTGCAATTTGCATAAAATTTTTTCTTGGGCTTTGCCGGACTGCATTTAAATGAACTATCTGCGTGGCTGAAACTAGCCTTTTTTGCGCTCTGGGTAAACATGGATTTTGGTTTCCCCCCCCCCCCTCCCGCTTGAAACTTCCGCTGCAAAGTATATTTAGTACATAAAAGTATATAAAGTAACATATAAAGAATAAAACAAAAAAAGTATCAGCAATTTTTTAATAGCCAACTTATTTTAAACTTTAAAACATCTAATCATAAAATGATACTAAACAATATGCTTTGTCAAATATATTGATTCAATAAAATCTTGTAAAGGAAATAAAAAAGAATAGTAAAAAAAAAACAGAAAAAATCCATTTTATACAGTATCTTTATGTCATATCATTCTTAGATTCTTCTATGCTTTAGCATACCCCAGAGCCGGAATTTTCAGACCCGGTCCAGCCCGTTGTAAAAACAAAAAGTTCGGTCCGGGCCCTGCCAGCCCAGTTCATATTTTTACATTTCTAGGCCCAGCCCGGCCCGCACAGAAATCAATAAAACCATGCCTGGCTCAGTACGTTCTGGCCGGTCACAATTTCTACTATTTCTAAAAAATTCAGGTTTTTATCATATAAGTAAGATTCTTTTAAAGAATACTGCATACATGTCTATGGGATCATTTTACAGTGTATTTTACAGGAAATACACATTAGCAACATTAATAATTACTTAGATACTTAGATTTTCGACATTCAAATAAAGATTCATAAAAAAATTAATGTAGTTTAGAATAAAAGAAAAAAAAAAAGAAAGTTAAAAGCATAGTAATTTTTGAAGCTGTACAGTAAAAATAGATTTATGGAAATATTTCTATATCATTTTATTAAAAATTTCCTAAAATCCAAAGGAGCTTCTTTCTGACACTTATCTAAATTCATTTCTTTTCAGAAACGTATAAGATTAGCAGATATTTTTATTCAGAAACTATGTAATCGAATGGATTTATCCATTTTTTTTATTCAAACAATTTAAGAAAATACTGTCAATGTTAGCGTTTTGAATAGAATTTCCGGAAGCAACAGCATGGGAAGGGAGAAAAATCTGCAACCATTTGACACCAATATCTTATATCTCAACAAGGTAATACAAGTATTTTATAACAACTCTAAGAACAATTCTAAGAAGATAGTATTACTGTAGAAAGTAATGTGTAACACATTGCTATTTTAAAATACTTTTAAATATTAATTATTTCTTTTAAATGTTGTTTGACATAAAGTTATTTCATATATAAAGTGATATTTTATTAACTTCGCTCCAGCTGAATCAATAAATTGTTCGAAAAATAAATGTAACCATATTTGTATATCACTCCAAACAAAAGAAAAAACTCCAAATATCAAGGGAATTTTTAAACATTAATAAATGTACCATTGCGGAGGGAGAGGGTGTTCGAGGAATGATAGCGTATGCTATCGTAAGGGAGGAGGGGGTCCAAATTTACCAAAAAAATTGTGAC
This sequence comes from Maratus speculifer, assembly GCA_964019185.1. Taxonomy (NCBI): domain Eukaryota; kingdom Metazoa; phylum Arthropoda; class Arachnida; order Araneae; family Salticidae; genus Maratus; species Maratus speculifer. The sequence goes on from OZ025292.1 coordinate 459,337,371, forward strand.
ATCGTTATATATGCACGTTCAGCCTCCAGACGGAAAAAATGTACCCTTTGCTCATGGGGGACGGGGGGGGGAGGGGGTAGCATATACTTCTTGACTCATGTAACGCAAATTTCACACTTTAGAAATTTGTCAATCCAATTTTTCATTCATACAACTAAGATGTTTGTTTTGCTATCACGTTCTGTAGCAACTTTTTTTTAAATGAATTTAGTTTATTTATTTATTTAATAATAAAATAAATAAGAAATTTCATCCAAATGAAAGTTGAATAACAATTATTACCATTTTAATAATATCTGCAGTCATATGTATTTCTTAAAGATGGTGGATTTTTCATTTAACATCAGATGTAATTCTTAATTCCTGTAATTTCGGATATTTTAAATAAAAATATCAAGTAAATAATCTATCACTTATCATAGAATGAACACAGTACCGTCTGTGTATGCATATATTTTTTCTAATTTCTTGAATAATTGATAAAAAATTACAGAATACTTTATTTCCTCCAAAAAATCCATCTTATTTAAATTAAAAACATGGAATTAAAAGCTTCCTATTATCAATGGAGACAATAATCGTCTGCATATTTTGACGGAAAGGTCACGTTCGTGTGGATGGAAGTAGCGCAGATGTTTATTTTTCACTGGAAAACCAAAGCGTCAAAATGATCTGTCGTCTGACATTACCCTAAGATTCTTAAAAAGAAATATTAATAAATGATAAAAATAAAAAACAAGATCTATTTGTAATATATTATTATTATTTTTTATGTGTAATGGCAACTCTTTGTAACGTGCAGTAAAAAACTAAAAGCCGTAGCGGCAGTTCTTATTATATTAAAATATCGCATCTCTTTGGTTGTAACCTATCTATGTACGCTTGTTCCGGTAAAGCAACGTTTTGTATTTATTCTTATTAAATTAATTTAGAAGTTATAAATTTACATAACTCTAGTAATTTGTGAAAATGGCGACGAGAAATTTAAAACAATAAGCTTTACCGTATACTTTTAACCGTCGTATCGACTATGTCGAAGTTAGGCCTAGTTGGTCAATTGTCAGTATTTGACGACAGCAATGAGGATTTTTCTCTTTATGTGGAAAGACTTGAGCAATATTTTTTGGCAAACGATATCGATAAAGCAAAAAAAGTTCCTGTGTTAATTTCAGTATTGGGACCTAAAACTTATAAACTTTTACGCAATCTTATAACGCCTCAGCTACCAAAAGATTTGACTTACGACGATTTGATTAAGAAGCTGCGAGATCATTTTCTTCCGGCTCCTATTACTATAGCGGAACGATTTCGCTTTCACAGAAGAAACCAAAACGATCGTGAAAGTATTTCAGAGTATATTGTGGAATTAAAGCGTTTGGCCTCCACCTGTGATTTTGGATCGTTTCTGGAGGAAGCTCTACGGGATCGTTTCGTCTGTGGCATTCGTTGTGAAGCTACTCAAAAACGCCTACTCGCTAAAAAAGATCTCAAACTTGAAGATGCTTGTGAAATAGCTTTGGCGATGGAATTGGCGGAGGAAGGAGCCAGCAACATTAAAGTTACAGTACCTGTACCTTCTAATGTCAACAAAGTGAGCAAATTTCAAAGTAAGTCGCTTAAAAATACTAAAAATCCTCAAAAATGTTATCGGTGTGGTGCATCACACGATGCAAACAAGTGTAAGTACAAATTAGCCAAATGCCATGCGTGCCACAAAATTGGCCATATTTCACCTGTATGTAAGTCAAAAGGTAAAACTGCTAACCCTTCTGCTAAAAAAGTATCAGCTAATTGTGCACAGAATAATTCTGATGAGTATAATCTGTTTACTATTAGTGTAAATAAAGTGTGTAAATATTCTAATTATATAGTTCAAGTTGAAATATGCGACAAAATGTTAGATATGGAATTAGATACTGCTGCAGATGTTAGTATAATTTCTGAAAAGTGGCTACAACAAAATTTACCACACATAGTACCTAAATGGATACCCGTTACACTGAAAGATTACAATCAACAACCCATTGCAATCGCTGGGGAAGTATCTGTTAGTGTGAAATATGAAAAACAAATGTGTGATTTACAAGCTATTGTTGTTAAAGGTGATCGACCATCCTTATTTGGGAAGGATTGGATCAGAAAATTTAAATTAAATTGGCACAAAATTTTTGCGGTGCATAAAATACTTAAGGATATGCCTAATAAAGTAGATTCTATTAGTGCATTGACAAACAAGTATAGCAAACTTTTTGAAGAAAGTTCAGAACCTATTAGACATATAAAGGCTTCATTAAAAATGAAAAAAGAAACCCAACCTGTGTTCTTTAAAGCACGTCCAGTTCCATATTCCTTAAAAAGTAAAGTTGCCGAGGAAATTCTAAATTCCAAAAAGAGAGGTGTTTGGGACTTTGTGCAACATTCTAGTTGGGCAACTCCACTTGTGATTGTTCCTAAGAAAAATGGAGATGTACGATTGTGTGGCGATTTTAAAATCACTGTTAACAAGTTTATTGATCAAAATCAGTATCCCTTACCAACTCAACAAGATTTGTTTGCAACTCTTAATGGTGGACAGTACTTCACAAAATTGGATTTGCGTCATGCTTATCAACAAATTGAATTAGATGAAAGCTCTCAAGAATACCTTACGCTGAATACGCATCTTGGTTTAGTACGTCCTTTAAGATTATTATATGGCATAAACAGTGCATCAGCAATTTTTCAGTCAACAATTGAACAAATTCTGCAAGGTATAGACCGAGTGATTTGTTTTCAAGATGACATCCTTATTACTGGTACTACGTATGAAAAGCACCTAAGCACTCTGGAGAAGGTATTTCAGCGATTTAGTGAGTACAATGTTAAACTCAATTTATCAAAATGTAGCTTTTTACAAAAGAGTGTAGAATTCTTAGGCCATATTATAGATAGTGAGGGCATTCATCCTACAGATGAGAAAGTACAGTGCATTAGAAAAATTAATGCTCCATCAAATGTGACCGAACTAAAATCGTTTTTGGGTTTTCTGAACTATTATTCAAAATTTATACGTAATTCTGCCATGCTACTTGCTCCTCTTTACAAACTACTCCATAAGGACACTCCTTGGAAGTGGACGACAGAATGTGAAGAAACATTTCAAAAATGCAAAACTATACTTACTTCAGATGCTGTTTTAGTCCATTATGATGACAAATTGCCTTTGAAAGTCTCTTGTGATGCTTCGCCTGTGGGTCTTGGAGTTGTTTTATCTCATGTTATTGATGGTGATGAACGTCCAATTGCTTATGCATCAAGGACTCTCTCCAAAGCTGAACGGAACTATTCTCAAATCGAGAAAGAAGCTGCTGCAATAATCTTTGGAATAAAGAAGTTCCAACAGTACCTATTTGGTAGGAAGTTTACATTGGTTACTGACCATCAGCCATTAACAAGTATTTTTGCTCCTAACAAAGCTGTTCCTGCCATTGCTGCAGCAAGACTTCAAAGATGGGCAGTATTGTTATCTTCTTTCAACTACAGCATTGAGTATAAAAAAGGCTCAGAGCACTGCAATGCTGATGCCTTGTCACGTGCGCCTGTTGAATCTGAAGTAGAAACATCATCAGAAATATTTAAAATTTCTTATTGCGATGAGTTGCCAGTAACCTGCATAGAAATCGCAAAAGCAACTCGTAATGATAAAGTGTTAGGACCAGCTTTGAAGTATGTTCAAAATGGATGGCCACGGAAGATGGATAACGAAGCTCTCAAACCATATTTTTATCGTAAAGATCAACTCTCTGTTGATAATAATTGCCTGCTGTGGGGGATGAGAGTAATTGTACCAGAAAAATTCAGGAAGAGACTCCTGGATCAACTACACGACACTCACTCAGGTATATCAAAGATGAAAGCCATAGCTCGTAGTCATATATGGTGGCCAAAGTTAGATGATGACATTGAAAAACTTGCTAGACAGTGTACCGCTTGTAAAAAGAACAGTCGTTCTCCTCCTGGTACTCCACTCCAACCATGGACTTGGGCAAAACATCCTTGGGATAGAGTGCACATTGACTATGCACAAAAAGACAAGAAAAATTATCTATTGCTTGTCGATAGCCACTCTAAATGGTTAGAGGTTATGCAGATGCCTTCCACGACTTCTCCTCACACTATTGAAGCTCTACAGCAGATTTTTTCACGATATGGATTGCCATTAGAATTAGTGTCTGATAATGGTCCTCAATTCATATCAGAAGAATTTGAGTGGTTTCTGAAGTCGAATGGAATAAAACATGCTCCTATTCCAACCTATCATCCACAATCTAACGGTCTGGCTGAGAGAACGGTGCAGACATTTAAAGAAGCATTAAGTAAAATGAATAGTGATGATACAGATCATAGCTCACTGAGTCGAAAGATCTCTCGTTTTCTCATGAGTTATCGCTCAACTCCTCACTCTACAACTGGACTGTCTCCTGCTGAATTGTTTTTATCAAGACCAATTCGCACACCCTTGGCACTTGTACATCCCAGTACACAAGCTCGTGTTGAACAACAACAATGTGCTCAAAAGAAATATTATGACAGAAGCCATACTAGAAACAGAAACTTTGTGTCTGATGAAAAAGTGTTAGTCCGTTCTCATAAAAATCAAGAGTGGAGCAGAGGAACTTTAGTTAGACCACAAGGCAATAAAACTTGGGTTGTGAACATCAACAACAAGATGTATCTTGCACATGTTGATCAGCTTCGTCATGAGTACAGTAAAGATGACCAAGAGCCTACAAATCTTGATAATTTAGTCAGTAAGAGTTGTCATAGTAATGTTGACATTCTTGAAAACATTGATGCAGATGACAGGCCAGCAGAAACTTGCCCTGTAGAGAATAATACTTCTGCCACCACCGAGAAGAACACTTCTACAGTCGCAGATAATTCTGAAATCTCTGAAACTGGTGCTAATGTAGGTAAAGAGAAAATATCAACCACCAAAGAAGCAGAAAAACAGTTGGTGGATACCACAAATAGCACACCAGCTGTTAAACAAGAAAGAAAAACGGATGCAAATGTTCGTCGTAACCCACCCCGCACTCGGAAGAAACCTTTTCGTCTAGACTTATAAATATCTGGACATTCAAAAATTTTTTAAGGGGAAGTACTGTAATATATTATTATTATTTTTTATGTGTAATGGCAACTCTTTGTAACGTGCAGTAAAAAACTAAAAGCCGTAGCGGCAGTTCTTATTATATTAAAATATCGCATCTCTTTGGTTGTAACCTATCTATGTACGCTTGTTCCGGTAAAGCAACGTTTTGTATTTATTCTTATTAAATTAATTTAGAAGTTATAAATTTACATAACTCTAGTAATTTGTGAAACTATTCATGTCAAATAATTACGCAATAAATATTCTCTCGGTGTGATAAAACATTGCAAGATGCAAGTAGGAAAGAGAAAAAGAAACAAAATTATATTATAATTGACATGTACTTGGACTGGAATGCAGAAGCAAAGAAAAAGAGAAAGAAAAAAAAATAAATTAAAATAAAGTGATAAAAATTTTGTTACTTGGCAAATAATTAATTTAATAATTGATAGATTAAATTTAATATTACAAATAGGTTCAGTTGAAAGAAAAAAAAAATATATTCTAAGTAGAGTAATTCAGTACAGAATAAGAAATTTCCACTTTGTTCGTCTACGCCGGCATAAATAAACAAATATAAAAATTTCCAGACAAGTGACACTCTCGCTGCAGTCAAGAGATATCATTGCCATTCTGTGAGAATTACAGGATATTATCTGAATTAAAATATGAAAAGAAATTTACTGTTTAAGAGAAAAAATTATAAAATGATAAACTAGAGATATAGTTTAAGCTACAGTTTTTACCTGAGTTTGTTGTTGTTGATTAGGGGGTTGTTGCTCATGACTTAATTTAAATTTATCAGGGGAATAATAAGGCCTTAATTTAGATACATGTACTATTTCTGAACTTTTGAACTGGTTTTGCCTATCAATTTCAAAATTTACTTCGGATAATTTGTTAAGAATTTTATAAGGGCCACTAAATACTTGTGACAACTTTCTAGTATTAGGGTACTGAAATTCTTCATAGATAACTAGATCTCCTATTTTAAATTTTGGTTCGATATAATCTTTATCATAATATCTTTTATTTTTTAAATGAAATTCATCAGTTCTTGTTTTAGCAATTTTAAGTGCTTCATGAACAGGGGGATAATAATTTTGTTGTAAGGGGGAGTCATAGGGTAATTGGCCAAAAAGTAAGTACGCAGGTGGAAATTTGGTAATAGAATGGGGTGTATTATTATATTCATTAATTACCTCAGTTAAAAGCTTAGTCCAGGGAATTTTAGAGGTAGTGGAGTTTACTTTACATTTTAATCTAGTTACTATTGTCTGATTTACTCTTTCACATTTCCCATTCGTTTGTGGATGATGGGCAGTGGTCAAACGTTGTTTAATATTATGATTTCGCAGGAATTTTTTGAATCTTGAAGAAGTAAAAGCAGCATTCCTGTCACTAAGTATTTTTTGAGGGGACTGTACACTTGAAATCTTACTAAAACAGAATAATTGTTGAGGGATTTTGATATTGAAAATTTGTTTCAGACAATTTGTATAAGTTTCTGTAGTGACACTTTTGGAAGGAAATGCCCAAACATATCTTGTGGCATGGTCTATTATAATATGGAGATATTTTTTGTAGAATTATAATAATTGAACCCTCCTACAGTATCAACAGACAGACAGTCAAAAGGTTGATCTGTAGTGGGCATAGCTTGTAATAAGCCAAATTTTTTCTGTCTAGGTTTTTTATTTTTCTGGCAAATATCACAGTATTTAACAAAGTTAGTAATGTCTTGGGTCATATCTGGCCAATAATAGTTAGGAGAAATTAAATTTTGCATTTTTTGAACACCAGGGTGACCAAACTGTTCATGAGCAACATTAAGCAATTTTTTTCTTAGGGACATGGGAACTACCACTTTACGAAAACCTTTTCTTTTAACTATAATCAGTCCATTGTCATTAATATAATTTGATCCACACACATTTTCTTTTTCTTGCATCTCAATAATCTCTTTAACGTCAAGAAGAAAAGTAAGGGGCTTACAAAAATGAGAAATAGGGTTTCGGGACAACATGTCGGCTTCGACATTTGTAGATCCCTTTAAGTACTCTATTTTGTAATCGAACATACTTAACTTCAATGACCACCTAAATAATCGACCTCTTAAATGTTTGACATTTTTTAACCAAACAAGAGATGCATGATCAGTATGGATGGTAAATTGCACACCGTGAAAGTAATGATAAAATTTATCTAAAGTATCAATGATAGCAAGACACTCTAGTTCGGTAATGAAATAATTTTTCTCATAACTTCTCAATCCTCTAGAAAAATAAGCAATTGGATGTAAAAAGTTATTATGGTCGGGTTGTTTAAGAACTGCACCTACCGCTACCTGAGAAGCGTCAACAAACATGTGTAGGGGTAATTTTGGGTCATAAATCTTTAAAATTGGTTTAGCAATGAGGGCATCTTTTAATTTTTGAAAAGAGTTTTGACATTCAGTATTCCATTCCCAAATAGTATCTTTCTTAAGTAATTTATTTAGGGGGTGTCTAATTTCAGCATATTTGTCAATAAATTTATGATACACATTTATAGAACCAAGAAATCTTTGTAATTCTTTAGTGTTAGTAGGAGGTTTTAATTTTTTAATCGTTTCTATATTAGCATTAGCTGGAGTTAAAGTTCCATTTTGGATTTCATACCCTAGAAAATTGATTTGTTTTTGAGCAAAAGTACATTTAGATAATTTTAATTTAATATTTTCTATTCGGCATAAATCAAAAATTTGGATGAGATGCTGTATATGTTCATCTATTGATTTAGAAAAAATAATTATATCATCAAAATAATAACAAGCAAAGTCTATTTTATATTTTGTAAGAATTCTTCTAATTGTCCTGTTGAAAATTGGGGGGCCTACCTTTACACCAAAGGGGAGAACATTCCATTCCCAGAGCCCACAATTAGTAGTAAAGGCTAACTTTTCGGAATCGGCTGGGTGAATAGGTATGTGCCAATAGCCTGAGGCCAGTGGTGTAGTCGAGGGGGGACGCTGGGGGACGGCGTCCCCCCACTTTTTTATTTTATTTCAAGCGTCCCCTTACTTTTTTTTCTCAAGGGGGACGCTAAGGACGAGAGGGGACGCAGATCTTCCTGATTTATTAAATGGTTAAAATAAAAATAAAAAACAGAAAAAAAACAATTTTATAAAATAAAGAAGTGATGTTTTAAACCATATTAGTTTTCTTTAGCAAGAGCACTCAATAAACAAATTTTAAAAAATAGGGAAGAAAAGGATAGTCACTTGCTGTTCATTTTGATTACCACTAGTGAAATACCGCGATACGCTAACATTAGCTCTTTCAGAGGCATCCATTAGTTTTACCTGGAATTCCCTAATCGAAAACTTTTATCCTCCTCCCGTCTGACAGAAAGACTACCCATGCTCACCGAAAAAGATCTTGACACACTGAAGTCTTCTTTAGTTAAAAAAATACGCAGGTGTTTCAATTATGAAAGCCTGGTCATTTTTTTCTCACCCGACAATGAACACCAACATGTTTCTATTAGTCAATAAATATGTTCTTTAAAGACATTCGGGGATCGGGGTAATTATCATAGCTGTCACACACCGTTAATTAGTAGGAGTCCTCAGAAATGAGCATTATCAGTAAAAGAGCATCAACGCAGACCAATAACTCCTGATATTTTTTAGTGAAAGAATAAACCAAAATCATTTTCCTCCCTTCTCCCATTCACATTGAAAATTATTTCCTGATTAGTTTCAAAAAATATTTTTTTAGGCAGGAAAAACTACAATCATTGGACTAGTGTAAATTCTCTAAATTGCCTTTTTCTTCTTTCCATAAATATTTTGTATCAGAATTCAAATTTTGAAGTAAAAATAATAATGAAAAGGTAGGCAGCCAAAACTGGAAAGTTTTACAATTTCTTTCAAGTGTTGTCGTCTAAGCCGTAGCTAGACTGAGACGGCTGATAGGAGAGGGGGGGGGGGGTGTAGTCAGATCTCCTATAAACAGAGCCTCCAATGGAAAAGATTCCAAGGTCACTAAGTGAATTTCTGTTCCGAAAATCCAAATTAAATTCTGTTCAAAAAACTAATTTAGTTTTGGAGCCCTTTCACACTTTTGCAAAAATACTAAGTTATAACTAAAATAAGTGTTTCAACACTCGTTCATCCTATTTGCACATATGAAGGTAAAATGTTGTTTAATATTGAATTAGTTGTACACTATATGGCCGAAGGTGACCGGCCACTTGCGATTTTAGAAATTTTATTAAATATCTAGAAAAATATATGAAAAATTATTCTGAAACTCTAAGTAAGTGCGTAAACATAATAGTATAGGTCATACATTTTCGTGGAGATTTATTCGCGAAACTCCGTAGGGGGCAGTAAAAAAATTGAAAAAGAATGAATATCTTTTGGATAATCCTGTCAAAACTAATGTAGCAAAAATGTTCAAACTATAGATTATGATTAAGTGGCTAATTGTAATAAAGTGTGTTCGTTTTTATGCGGATAGCATACTCGTAGAAAAATTAAGGTTTTTATAAAAACAGTCCCAAATTTTACTTTTGCTTAGTTTTTTGCTTATAATTCAAAGAGCTCTTAATATAAATTAATGTTCTTTTCCGAAAACATGACAAACAACATTGTCCACAGTATCCTGTAATCAGAATTAAAAGATAACAAAAAATTGTATGAAAAATGAGTAGGTTTACTAAATAATTCTTTATTGCGCATGCATGAATGCTATCAAAATTTCATTTGCATATTGTGTTAGCTAAATGTATAGAGCAACTTTTATGAAAGTCTCAAAAACATAGCTTGAAAATTCTGAAAGTGATAAACTAGAGAATAAGCTCAAAATCAGTTGTTTCCAAAATAAAGCCAAAAGGAAAAAAAAAAAAAAAAAAAAAAAAAAAAAAAAAAGAGGGATTGTATTTAAATATAGTACGTGCCGAATTGTGTATTCTATATTGACAATTATCAATGGATAAATGGATACAGCCCCTCAGTTTTTTGCTTCATTTTGAGAATAACTGATTTTGCGACGAAAATAATCGACTGAATTCGCGATTTCTCTTCGAATGATCAACGAAATTTACGATTTTTTCGAAGCCGATCGAGAAAAGTTACGATCTTTTTTTGTCTGATCAACAAAATTCGCAATCTTTACTAAGCCGATCGATGAAATTTGAGATTATTCCTCGCATGATCGATAAAATTCGCAATTCTTCCGCGCTAGATCGACGAATTTTACTATTTTTCCGCGCCTGAACGACGAAATTCGCAAATTTTACTAACCTGATCGGCAAAATTCGCGATTTTTACAAAGCCGATTGTTGAAATTTGCGATTTTTCTACATCCGATAAACGAAATTTGCGAATTTATTTAAGCTTGATCAACAAAATTTGTAATTCTTCTGCGTGTGATCGAGCGCAACAAAATTCGCGACATTACCATGTCCGACTAACGAAATTTGCGATTTTTTGGAACCGGATGAATAGAAATCGCGATTCTTTCGTGGACGATGGACGAAATTTGGTCTTTTTCTGCCTTTAATAGATGAAGTACACATTTTTCTGCGCTCAATCAAAGGAATTCACGTTTTTTAACTAACTTTGACGAAATCTGGATTTTTTTTTTTACGAGGCAAGATGAAATTCTCAATTTTTTTCTGTTGATAAACTGAAAAAACTCACGATTGTCTCGCGGCCGATTAAGGAAATTTTCAATTTTTTCGCGCATTATCGCAAAATTCGCAATTTTCCACTACCTGATCCACGAAATTTGCAATTTTTTTTGTCTCTAATCGGCAAAATTCGCGCTTTTTTCGTACCCGATCAATTTAATTCACGTTTTCTACGCGATAAACCGCGAAAATATGCGATTTTTCCGCAGCCGAGGAATTTAGTTTGCAATTTTTATGTGCATCATTAATAAAACTGACTTTTTTTTGGGGGGGGGGCCCGATTAACGAAATGCACTATTTTTCGCACCAGACCAACAAAATTCGCGTTTTTTTCCGTGCCTGATCAACAAAACTCGCGATTTTTCTGTGCCTGATCGATAAAACTCGCGATTTTTCATGTCTGATTGGCTAAATTTGCCATTTGAAAAATTTGTGTTTTTTTTCATGCTTGATCAACGAAATTCGCGATTTTTTTCAAGCATCATCGGCAAAATTCGCTATTTTTCTGCACTTGATTAATTAAATTCCCGATTTTATCATGCTCAAGCTATGAAATTTGCAATTCTTAAATGACTGGTGAAATTTTATATTTTCCCAATCAACGAAATGCGCGATTTTTCGCATCCGACCAACAAAATTCGCGTTTTCTTCCGTGCCTGATCGATAAAACTCGCGATTTTTCCATGTCTGATTGGCGAAATTTGCTATTTTTTCCAAGCCCCATGAAAAAAATTTGTAATTTTACCAGCACCTTATCTACGAAATTTACGATTTTTTTTGTCTCTGATCGACAAAATTCGCGGTTTTTTCGTATCCGATCAATATAATTCGCGTTTTCTACGCGATAAACCGCGAAAATATGCGATTTTTCCGCAACCGATGGATTTAATTTGCAGTTTTTTCGTGCATCATCAATAAAACTGACGGGGTTTTTTTTGCCCGGTGAACGAAATGCGCTATTTTTCGCACCAGACCAACAAAATTCGCGTTTTTTTCCGTGCCTGATCGACAAAACTCGCGATTTTTCTGTATTTGATCGATAAGACTCGCGTTTTTTCCGTGTCTCATTGGTTAAATTTGCTATTTGAAAAATTTGTGATTTTTCCATATTTGATCAACGAAATTCGCGATTTTTACAAGCTTCATCGGAAAAATTCGCTATTTTTCTGAAATTGATTAATTAAATTCGCGATTTTACCGTGCTCGGTCTATGAAATTTGCATTTCTTAAGTGACTGACGAAATTTTATATTTTCCCAGTCAACGAAATGCGCGATTTTTCGCATCCGACCAACAAAATTCGTGTTTTTTCCGTGCCTGATCAACAAAACTCGCAATTTTTCAGTGCCTGATCGATAAAACTTGTGATTTTTCCGTGTCTGATTGACGAAATTTACTATTTTTTCCCGAGCCCCATGGGAAAAATTTGTGATTTTTCCATACCTGATGAACGAAATTTGCGATTTTTACAAGCCTCATCGGCAAAATTCGCTGTTTTTCTGAAATTGATTGAGTAAATTTGCAATTTTACCGCGCTCGATCTATGAAATTTGCAATTCTTAAGTGACTGACGAAATTTATATTTTTCCAATCAACGAAATGCGCGATTTTTCGTATCCGACCAACAAAATTCGCGGTTTTTTTTTTCGTGTCTGATCAACAAAACTCGCGATTTTTCTGTGCGTGATCGATAAAACTCCCGATTTTTCCGTGTCTGATTGGCAAAATTTGCTACTTTTTTCGAGCCTCATGGGTAAAATTTGTGATTTTTCCATACCTGATGAACGAAATTTGCGATTTTTACAAGCCTCATCGGCAAAAATCGCTATTTTTCTACACTTGATTAGTTAAATTTGCGATTTTACCGTGCTCAATCAATGAAGTTTGCAATTCATAAGTGACGGACGAAATTCTATGTTTTCCCAATCAACGAATGCGCGATTTTTTTCATGCAACCATCAAAATTCGCGTTTTTTTGTGCCTGATCGATAAAATTCGCGATTTTTCTGTGCCTGATCGATAAAACTCGCGATTTTTCCGTATCTGATTGGCGAAATTTGCTATATTTTCCGAGCCCCATGGGAAAAATTTGTGTTTTTTTTCCATACCTAAACAACGAAATTTGCCATTTTTACAAGCCTCACTGCAATATTCGCTATTTATCAGCACTTCATTATTTGAATTGATTATTGCAATTCTTAAGTGAATGACGAAATTTTATATTTTCCGACTGTAAATTGACAAAATTTTACATATTTATTTATTTATTTTTTCGATTGTGCTATGCACAAAAAATTGTAATTTTTTTCAGTCGTAAATTGACGAAATTCGTGGGCCACACATTAATCCACGGGTCATAGATTGTACATCCCTACTATAGAGATTATTTAATGAAAATTAAGTATGTAGCAATTTTTAAATGTAAATTTAATTAAATTTGAATTTTTAAATTTAATTAGTTTTTAAATGTAAATTAAATTAATTTTTTCAATTCAAAATCAAGTTAGCCCTATGGCTGATAGAGAGCCTAATATTCGAGAATATGAGCGTCCCCCCACTTTTTTTTCCAGGACTACACCACTGCCTGAGGCTAAATCTAGTGTAGAGAAATATTGGGCACCACTTAATTTGTCTAAAATTTCATCTATTCGGGGTAAAGGTTCAGCGTCATTTTTCATGATAGAATTTAATTTTCGGTAGTCAACACACATTCGGGTTTTTTTACCTTCATCTCGTTTATTTACTAACGTAACTGGAGAAGAGTACGGGCTATAACTTTCTTTAATTAACCCAGCAGCTAATAATGATTGGATTTGCTGAGATATTTCTTTTTCATCAGCAGTGGATGTACGATAAGGCCTCAAAGATATTGGTAGGTCAGATTTAAGATAAATACGCTGAGGTTCAATATTAATTCTCCCTACATCATATTTATTTTTTGCAAAAATATCTAAATAATCCCTTAAAAGTTCCCTTACATTTTTATTTTGAATAGCATTCAGATCCCCCAATAGATTATAATCATCATTATTAGTTCGCGACAAGGATTGAGGAGTTATGGTATTTCCATAATCGGGTTGCACAGTAGTATCATTTTTTATAATATCAAAATGAAGCAATTCTAAGTTATCACTGGATATGTTGACATATGGGTTTAACGAAATATTGTCTTGTAACACCTGGCTTTTTGCACAATCAATTTTTAATTTAAATTTGGCACAATCAGGTAAACCTAAAATAGCATAGTCCAAATCAAGTTGACTTACTAAAAAATTAACATATCTCTTTATATTACCAAATTTAATACATAATCGACAAGATTTATTAATTGTAAGAGTTCCTTGTGCCTGTCTGATAGTAATAGGGGTAACATTATGTAAATTACCATTTAAATATCGAACAAATTTGAGGGGTAAAATTGAGACAGTTGATCCACTATCAACCACACAATACACTTGGTTATTGCCCACATATCCAGGGATGATTAATTGTCAAATATTATTAGTAGGGGGTGGTTGAATATGAGCAGGAGTTTCAGTTTGAAAGGAATTTGTGTTAAATATACAACTCCTTTCCCAATGATATGCATTTTCTATGCCTCTGTTTAAACATATTCTGCACGGACGACTTGGGTAGTTATTCTGGTAATGAGTCGTAGGCATTCTAGGAGTGAAAAACCTAGGATTAAAATTTTGGGATGGATTGTTTGGAGTAGGTCGAGTCCAATGTCTGGGCTGAGGATTGGGATTGTGCATTGGTCTAGTTTGTTGAAAATTTCTATTGCCGTTATTAGAGGTATGATTTGGAATCGCTGCTAATTGTTTAGCAATGCGAAACCATTCACGAGTATTGGAAGGAGGGTTAACCATCAAACAATTTTGATACTCCGGCTGAAGGCCATCAATTAATCCCTGTATAATTAAATTTTCCTCAAGCTGAAGTTGCCTTCCAATCTCAACTTTCTTTCTAAAATAAGAATCCAAATCACTTAGATCATTTAACTTTAAGGAAGTAAATTCAGAAAATTTTGGAACTCTAACTTGAATGAATTTTTCACTTAAAATCTCGACAATTTCTTCATAAGTAGCACAATCCAAACAATCATTTATATAATTTTTTAGCGCTTCCCCCTTTAAATATTTTGAAATATTTTGGTGTTTCCACTCATTATCTTTTTTTTCTACAGAACATTCTCGATCAAAATGTTTAAACCATTTAAAAATATCCATGCCCGACCCAAATTCAAAAGGGACAATATCAAGTTTATTTTCTGACATTTTTTCTTCTTTTACTAATCCTGACCTTAATAACATGAAAGAGGATAATTCATATGGAAAATATTTAAATGCTATACTTCAATTATTAAAATTCATTTACTATACTTCAAATACTTCAATAAATAACAATAAAAATAATAAATAATAAATAAATCAATTCTGTGTGAATTCATGTGAAATAAATAAATAATAAATAAATAAGTAATAAAATAATAAATATCGGTTTTCCATACATGGGAAATAACAAATAATTTTAAAAACAAAAATACTTTTCTTTACGTATGGAAAATAAATTTTGCAACAGAGTATTTTTTTTAACAACAAATTAATCCATCTTTCGATTTAAAAAAAAAAAATAACACCTTTAAAACTAAATAAAATTTCTATGAGCAGAAAATTTTAACTAATTATAAATTAAGAACAAATTTATTTTTTAATATTTGTAATAAAAGAGAGAGAAAAAATCAAGAATTTAAACAAAGAAATGATTATTAAAATTTCTTAGTCAATAAACAAATAAAATAATAACTTACAGACATGTTCGATGTGGCCTTGTTCAAATACCTAATTTTTTATTAAACTAAACAAAAAATAAAGCACTTCGTAGATACGACTCACAGGTGCAAATTTCAATTATCTTGTATTACTGATGGAATATACCGTAGTTTCGCAACCACACAGCAGGTGTTCATTTATTATGAAATGAAAATTTATCAAAATATTTATGCACTTTTACCTAGAAAATACAGTAAATAAATAAATAAAAGAAAATGATGTTGAATTGATTTCATGCAGGTGATCTTTTGTAATTTTTATTTTGCATATCTCACAGTTTGGTTGCATATCTCACAGTTGAAAAGTTTCTCACTAGAATGCGAGGTATATTTCACAATTAAAATATTTGTAGATGTAGATACCACACATAATTACAAACAAAACTTTATAAGACGATCTTTTCTCAGCTGAAAGGTTTATCATTTATGCACATGAAGATGTTTTTCCATGCAGGCCATCTCGTCGTAACATGGGTGGAAGTAGACGCAGATGAGGTTAAAGATGCGTGCAGCTAGCATCTCAAAAACTCTGACTGTTAGTAACACACATTGAGTCTTATTGCAGGAAACAAAATTACAATATTAGTATTAACACACAGCAGCTGATCCCATCCATCTTCAGTCTTGGACATACCATTTAGATGGAAGATATCATAGTTATTTTTTTCTGTATTAAATGTTAAGATGAAAACAATACCAGGAAAAATGTAGGAACAACTGTAAGTGTATGAAGAGCATGCAGCTTATTCTCAAAAGTTTTACGCCGGTTCATTTTTCATCCTGCCGGCTAATATGTAATGATTCGACGAGATCGATGTTCCATAACAATGTACAAGTTCCAGTGGCACACCATCTATGAGGCCGAACAGATTACTACTACCAAGAATCAACAGTGGGACGAGCTGAGCAGTCGCTCCGGCAATTTGACCAGCAGTGGATGAGTTTATTGGGCTATTTCCCCATAAGAAAGTTCAATCAAGCAGTCTTTAAATTAATTTTATTAGAACTCATAAATAAGTTAAGTTCTTTCACGCAATCACCTTGGCATTCTCATCGAATAACTTCCACTTCACCAACTCCGTGATTAAGCTACATTCCACAATATTAGAATTTTGGGGAGAGAGAAGAAACAGCATCCTAATAATTTTTGAAAGTCAATCGCATTCTCGGGAAACATGACATGGCTTCCGAGTAGTTTTTAAGAAAAAATGTACTCTAATTCAGCGGAGCAATAAAACGCGCGTCTTGATAGTTTAAAGAAAAGGTGCATTCTACTCTCCTGAAAAGCCAAATGAAAAAATCATTTTCACGACAAAACTAGCGCCCTCCTACTCCGCGTCAATCATTTTAAAAATCCAATCAGGATGGACTCGAGCCTCTAACGGACAAAATGATCACTTCTAATTGGCCGTAATAGGCGGTCTATTGGCAAGAACTATATTTTTTCCTCGGAACACTAAGCCCTTTAGCAACGCGTAGTAACACTTGTCACGCGATGTTAAAAAATAAAAAATAAAATTAAAATCGCAGGAATATGCCAGAAAGTAAAAAGCTTACGAAATACTTCCCGCCTTTTTGAGAAGCAAGAAATAATTTATTAATAACTAAAGTAAGAAAAAGAATTTTAGCTGTTACAAGTTACGAAACTAAGATTGAAATATGTTCCACAAATTTAGAATTGAAGCTAAGAGAGAATAAAAAAAAATGGCGCAAATTTTTTTTTTATTATTTTATTACATATATGTATGTATATTAAATAATGTACATAGCCTCTTTCATGATTCTTTAAATAGTGGCAAAATGCTAGCGAAACACAGATGACACCCCCATACACACACCTCTTCTCCAGCTTTCTCATATTTCTTATAAATTACTGAAAATTATATTTTTTCTGAGAAATCACTTTTGCCATTGACCTCTATTTAAACAAAAGAAAAAAAGAAAAAAAAAGTAAAACGCTTGACAGTTTCAATTAATCTGAAATAACAAATTGATACTCACTATTATAAAAATGGTCATTTTGAAACATTAAAATGAAAGTAACTTTCGAAATCACCCAGATTATAAAGGCTATTAATTCGCATATTTATATATTTTAAACTAATCACAAGTATACAAAAGTACAGTATTAAAAAAATATGTGTGGCACTCGGGGACTGCCGCGGTAAAGCTATTGCATAGCATTTTTTTATCAACTTATGCAAAAATACCGCGTCAATGTCTACCGAAGTCTATCGAAGAATACCGTGCCGAAGTCTGCCGAACTGAAACGTTGTTAGCCGGAGTGTTAGGATTTTTTTCTCGTTACGGAATACCTAGATTCGGTCGCCGTGCTCAAAGCCCGCTCTAAAAGCTATGCAATAGCTTAATAAAATACCAAATAAAATTTGGTCGCGCTACGAAAATTATATCGCGAGTTATAAGCATTTTAAATTTTTCGACCCTCACGGTGGGGGGACTCCTGTCACCAAAAATTAACACTGTCTCATAATAAATTACTGATCGGTTCTGAGGCCAGAACCGTTCTAAAATTAAATAAAATTTAAGCAGAGGTTGAAAAAAAATAAAAAAAATGGTGACCTGAAAAAATATTGGCAATATGTGTGATTGCGTTATAAAGTCAGTAAAGAAGCATTTGATTAAAATATAACCTAACGTTTATTTTTCAAAAAAAAAACATATTCAAATTAAAATATATGTATATATGAAATAATAAACAAAGAGAAAATTATATCTGGTAAAATCAATCAAAAACAATAATTTCTGAAATTATATTATCCATAGAATTAGAGTAATACTTTAACATGATAAAAGCACTTAATTAATTTAAACGGCATGACGTAAGGTAAAGTTTAAAAGACCAGTACAGGTTTGCAAAACGAACAACTCACCATGGCATCACTGGAAAAAGCAATTCTCAAAACGGACGATGACGAACAAGTAAAGTCCAGGAATAGTTCAAAGAAAATAAAAAAACCTTGGATGTTAACACAGTTCATGGCAGCAACATATTCATCATCACATTCCCGCTATTAACTAACAGAAGTTTGTTTCATAAAAAAAGCACTATCTTTCACTATCTAAGATAAACTGCAATTGAACCTTCCATAAATAGTATTTATGACAACAAACGGCCTTTACTAGCCCACAACATCGTCAAACCACCAGCCGTCAAAAAAAAAACCGACTGATTTAAATACCCCTCGCGATTCCAGATATCGCCAGACGACAACGCCCCTTTGCGTCTGCAGAAGTTGAGCAAAAGCGTTCCTGCTTTGCGAAAGGGAGATACGGCTACTCGTAAGTTGCGATTTGCGAAGATCGCAAATCGCGATCAAACGGAAGAAAACGACCATGAACGCACACGTAAGATGATCAAATCGAAAGTAAACAAATAAGTAACCAATTTAAACGGTGGAATATGCTATGGAACCAGGAAAACAAAATAAAAGAATTGGAGATAAGACAAAGATCGAATAGTATTGAAATAAAATAAAAACCAGTAAGTCATGCCATATTATTCCCTTACAATATGTATATGTGCTTAGGAATATGAGTGTTAAGGATATGGGTAAGGCTGACAATCGCCCCCCCCCCCTTAACACTCATACTAAAAACTAAGTAATTACCAAGTATTACCAAATAATATAAATAACATCAAAGTTCATATTGAACAACATAAGATATCAGTATATCTACTATCACACTTTGACAGTTACTAGTGAAGAACAACTCAACATTAACGTGCATAAATGCAACAAATTCACAACATCATATAACAAGGTTAATTTGAAAAATGAACAATTTTTTAACAATGTTAATAACCACACAATATGAATAACAATTTGATAGCTATACCACAACAAGATTAACAATTTTTTTTTCATAGCACAAAAGTCTCTAGTTACCATAGTAACTTAAAAATTTGAAAGTCTATTTAGGTACACAAACATTTCAAGGAAAAGTTCATGAAAAATTTGTTACCGTGTTACCTCGTCACATACAAGTGACTACGATTACCGTTACATACCATAACATTCTTTAGTATGTCGACTCTTGATCCTTGCCTTGACAATACAAGATTAATATTTACATACATTTGCATAATGACACTAGAGTAGATGATTATTATACAACAGATTCATAAACATTACGAATATGAGGAATAGCAAAAACATGAATTACAATGCAAAAACACTTTGATAATGTATGAGGAATTCATGATATGCAAAAATAGACACATTTAATGATAATAACACTAATGATCATGATCATGATAATGACTGAAAAATATGATAATGATAAGGACGGTGAGCGCTCACATAAAAACAAAAATAACAACAACAACATGCATGCTTAAACTTTTGAAATAATACACATTTGCAAATGTTTTAAGAAAAATTTAAAATGTGAAGGACACTTGTTATGCAATTTCTTAAAAGTAAAACAACCCTTTTCATATTTATATATGCAAAAAAAAAATACAGCTCAATTTTCAACACCACGAACGGGACCTATGTGACATTTCCATTTATCAAAAATAGGGACTTACAAATTAAAAAAAACGATGCCCGCGACAGGCCTTCCTGTGATCAGAACACTCAAGAAGGCCACTACCCCCTGCAGACCACTCTGGCTATTTACAATGGCACCCCTGCGAGACGCTTCCTGGGGCTGCTCGGGTCCCGGAGGATGAACCATCCTGAGGTCTGATCACATTCCAGCGGGAGTTAAATTGTCCGCGATGTTGGAAATGAGGGTATTGAAAAGCTTATGTATGAAAAATAGAACATATGCATATGAGACAAAACTATGAGATAACAAGAAAAACAAGTGTATAATCACATATTCAAACATTATAAAGAGAAAATACTGAAATATACAAAAATTTCAGATTGAAAAAAGATGAAATGTGTTAAACTTCAAGGTTTAACTTAAAAAAAACTAAACAAGCATCTTAATGCTTGACCCAAGCCCAGAGGAGGAGGAGTTTTTTTTCACCTTATACCTCTAACATCTTTATACATTTTACTTTTTTTACATTTAAATAAAACATATTTAAAACAATATAAATTACTTATAACTAAAGATCACTTCAATGAATCTTTTAAGATCAAACTTCGTTAGGGGTTTTGTAAAGATGTCTGAGAGATTAGCTTTACTAGTTACGTGTTTTACAT
Organism: Maratus speculifer; assembly: GCA_964019185.1. Taxonomy (NCBI): domain Eukaryota; kingdom Metazoa; phylum Arthropoda; class Arachnida; order Araneae; family Salticidae; genus Maratus; species Maratus speculifer. Next base: position 459,358,194 of record OZ025292.1, read on the forward strand.
TAAATATCTCTTGGTTTAAAAGGTCTCTGACAAAAAATAATTTAACGTCAATGTGTTTTGTTCTGTAGTTTTCTATGGGAGACTTAAGGAAATCAATGGAGGCCATATTGTCTACTAACAAGGTTGGCTTAGTTTGTGGACCTGTAAAAATGTGTTTCTCATAACATTCAGTTATGATTCTACTGAACCAAAGAAGCTCTTTAGTTGCTTCTGTTAAAGCCACAAACTCTGATTCCATGGTAGACAAGCAGACAGATTTTTGTTTAAAAGCTCTCCACATGATAGGAGATTTGTCTAACATTAAAAGTTGTCCCCCCATTGACGTCCTGTCATCACGATTGGCGGCGAAATCGGCATCAGTATATGTAATTAGATTTATGGTATGACAATGTAGCTTCAATTTGTAGTGTTTGGTGCTTTGTACATATCCCAGTAATTTTAAAAGACCATTCCAGTGGATTATGCCCGGATTACTCTGGAATTGACTGAAGATATTTACTGCATAGGATATGTCGGGGCGAGTCCTGCTTGTAAGAAAAGATAAGCAACCCAAAACACTTCGGTACGGATATTTTGACATCTCCTGGGTTTCAGTACCTGTTTGAGGGCACTGTGCTTTGGAGTACACTACTCCTTTACTTATGGGAAGTGATGTGATGGGAAAGTTATATTCCTTAAAACGTGTGCAGATATCATCAATATATTGCATTTGATGGATTGACACTACACCTTCCCCATCCTCCTCAAACTCAACCCCAAGGAGTTTACGTGTTTTCCCCAGGATTTTGATGTCAAAATGTTCAGCTAGTAATTTTAAAATCTCATTTATGTGTTTCTGATGCTTACTTAAAACAACAAAGTCATCAACATATAACAATAAAACAGCGTAATTAGAAAATGTGTAGATGCAATTACACCAATCCAGTTTGTTAAAACCAAGAGAAATTAAAACTTTATGTAATTCATAAAACCACATCCGGCCACTCTGATGGAGGCCATAAAGTGCCCTCTGGAGTTTACAGGCCAAGTGCTCTTTCCCTTTTATTTCAAATCCAGGAGGCTGTTTCATGTAGATGTTCTCTGAGAGAGGGGCATACAGATAGGCTCCTTTCACATCGCATTGCGTGTGAATCCATCCGAGACATGAGACAAGGGCGGCAAAGAAAAAGCGGATTAAACTAAAATTTACGACTGGTGAAAACGTCTCGTCATAGGTTTCACCCCTGACCTGTTTGTAGCCTTGGGCTACTAGTCTTGCTTTGTATCTTGCCACCTGCCCTTTATCGTCTCGTTTGATGGTGAAGACCCATCTGCAGCCTAGAGGTTCAGTGTTGGGTGGTAGTGATGTTAATTCCCATACATGTCTTTTATTTATTACGTCTATTTCCTCCTGCATTGCCTGTCTCCAGAGTTCCCACTGAGGGGATTTTAAGGCTTGCTTATATGTGTTTGGTATGGAGTCTTCTAGTCATATATTGTTTTTACGTGTTTCTGATAAGGATGTGTGTGGAGGTGTGTAACTAGGACTTGAACTAGCACTGGAAGTAGATTTTACAATACCCTGGTATTTATTTTCCCCTTTGAAACTGAACATGGTTGGATCAAATTTTATACCATTAGACTGACAGTATTCCCGCACTTCTCTGAGTGATCTTAAACGTTGTGTTTCACCCATCTCATAATAATAGATGTCGGTTCTCGATTTATCAGGCCTAGTTACGGCCTTACGGAACCATACAGCATCCCTCAATGTTCTCTGGAATTCCTCGCCCTCCTCGTCACTTTCATCGTCAGATGAGTGAACGGAGGCGGGTTCAACAGCTTTTGAGGTGCCTGGCTTAGGTGTTAGAGATGGTGATCTTTCTAAAGGAAATCTGTCAGGTTGAAGGTCAGTCAAAGGGTCAATTTCTGGTTGTTCTGAGCTTAAAATATATGTAGGTCCCAGGTCGCTTCCGTTGTGCTGCTCTGAAGTTGTAAAAGGGTTTGTGCCTATTGAATAACTTGGGCCTTGCTCGCTATGCCTGTGAACATTTCTTGGTACGGATTCATCCCCAAATCTAACATTTATAGTTTCTATTATTTTGTTTGTGTCGGGAATCCATACTCTGTAGCCTTTAGTTGACATTGCGTAACCCACTAAAACCCCCTTTTTGGCCTTAAGATCAAATTTTGAATTTCTTAACTGCCTAGGTACTCCTACGTATGCCACGGTACCAAAAGGGCGTAAATGTCTTATTGAGGGTTTGTTGCCACAGTAATACTCAAAGGGTGTCTTTTTCTGCGTTTTGTGACATACCCTGTTTAGTGTGTACGCGATGTATAGAACTGCTTCCGGCCAGAATTTTAAACTGAGTTTGCTTTCATTAAGAATTGAGCGTGCCCCGTCCATTATAGTTTGATTTAAACGTTCCGAGACCCCATTTTGTTCCGGAGAATACACGTTGGTAAACTCATGGTGTATCCCGTTTTCCTCAAAGTATCTTTTAAATGCTTCATTGTCAAACTCCCGCCCATTGTCGCTACGGACTTCTTTTACCTTAGTGCCTAAAAATCTTTCAGCTCTTTTTACGTGATTAGTGAACACCTTGAATACTTGTGATTTGTTACATAAGGGGTAGACTGATACTTTACGTGAGAAGTCGTCAGTTATGGTTAAAAAGTACTTCTCACCGTTTCTACCTGTTATTTGTGTCGGTCCCCACAAGTCAGTATGAAGTAATTCAAGGGGTCGTTTTGATCTTATTTGATTTATGGGACGGAAGGAAGTTCGCCTGTGTTTGTTAATTTTACATGTCTCACATTCAAAGTCTTTACTTTTAATAGGTGGTAAGCCCCTTACACCATTACATTTAACAGTATGTTCGATTAAAGTGGAGCTAATGTGTCCGAAACGTCTATGCCATAACTTAAAGTCGTCTTTCTGGACAGTAGAGGCTTGAAAACGCACCTTTTTAGGACTTTGACTATTTTGAGTTTTAGTTTTATTTTTAGGGCTAGGATCTGGGTACAGGCAGTAAATGCCATCTTTAAGAAAAGCACGAAATAGGGTACCACTGTCACGATATGCTCTAACCCTGCCCTCACCTCCTCTGAACTTGGCACCAGTTTTATCAAGCCTAGGGCCAGATATCAAATTGTGCCTTAAACTTGAGCAATACATAACATCGCCGAAGCGAACCATTTCCCCATTTATTTTTAAGTCCACTAGACCAGTTCCTTCAATAGGAAAAGTTGCTCCGTCAACGGCAACAGCCAACTCCTCATTTTGCAAAGGTTTAAATTTTACATAGAGGTTTTTATCTTTGCAAAAGTGGTGGGAGGCACCTGTGTCAAAGACCCAGGCGTCTCCACCACATTTAATATTACTAAGATTAGATTGAATGAGGTAGTTTACCTGGCTTGTTGGCTTACGTTGACGTTGGTTTCTAGCTCTATTGCGAGGCACATCTCTGCTAGGTCTGGAATTACAGGGTTGGACTCGAACTGGACTGGACACTGATGAACCTCTGGACACCGAGGAGTTCTGGAACGAGGAGTTTGAGGAGTCTCTGGAAGTGGTATGGAGGCAGGATTCGGGATTGGAAGATTGTTGAGGCAATTTACACTGTCGAAGCACATGGCCGGTTTGGCCACACCTGTGGCACCTTCCCTTGAACTTAGGCTTATATACGGACCTCTTGGGTGTGCGAGCTCGAGAAAAATGGGATTGGACCAGGTCACCTCTGTCTTCTTCACGTAATTTGATGCGGGATTCCTCGGCCACCAGCTCGGTCAGGACATCTTTAAATTTGAACTGCTGTCCGGGCCATCGCAAGATTCCCTGGACGAGATTGTCAAACTTTTTAGGGAGCCATCTCAACAACTGGAATGTCAGATAAATTTCCTTTATCGGCTCATTCATGGCAGCCAGCTGATCAGCAAGTCTCTGTAGGCGTGCAGCAAACATATCGACTGGCTCGTCAGGCTGTATTCTGCAGGACAGGATCTCGCCAAACAACTGCATGTGACGTGCACGGTTGTCAGGTTGAAAGTGGGTCTTCAGCTTTGTCCACGCTTCATGAGGGTCATCGATGTTTTCAATTATCCTCCGGAACTCATTTTCGACGTTTAGGTATACTATGGATAGTGCTGACCTGAGCCGTGCCTGATAGTCTTTTGTTGCTACTGCATCACTGGTATTCGGAGCCTCTTCGGTACCATTTACGATGTCCCAAGCATTCTTGTCGAGCAGCAGGTATTTGACATCCGCTGCCCAGGTTGCATAATTGTGAGAGTTCAATTTGTTTATGCTAACCTGTACGTTGGTCATTGCCATGCTCTTAATTAAATTTAAACAGAAAGGAAAAGAAATTTTTTTTTCAAAAAAAACGTACTCTAAAACAGTCAAATAGTACGACAAAAAAATTTTTTACCAAAAAAACCTTTCTATTTTATACTAGAATAATTAGATATGATTATAAATTAAAATACAAATGCTATTGCGGCCCCCCCACTAGAAATCGCTTGGAGGTCTAATGGCCGCATGCTACCACTAATTTAAGATATTGCCAACGAAGGTTATGGCCACCATAACAGGTTAAAAAGCATAGTCGCTTTGGCCCATAACCCGTGATCGGTTCTGAGGCCAGAACCGTTCTAAAATTAAATAAAATTTAAGCAGAGGTTGAAAAAAAATAAAAAATGGTGACCTGAAAAAATATTGGCAATATGTGTGATTGCGTTATAAAGTCAGTAAAGAAGCATTTGATTAAAATATAACCTAACGTTTATTTTTCAAAAAAAAAAAAAAACATATTCAAATTAAAATATATGTATATATGAAATAATAAACAAAGAGAAAATTATATCTGGTAAAATCAATCAAAACAATAATTTCTGAAATTATATTATCCATAGAATTAGAGTAATACTTTAACATGATAAAAGCACTTAATTAATTTAAACGGCATGACGTAAGGTAAAGTTTAAAAGACCAGTACAGGTTTGCAAAACGAACAACTCACCATGGCATCACTGGAAAAAGCAATTCTCAAAACGGACGATGACGAACAAGTAAAGTCCAGGAATAGTTCAAAGAAAATAAAAAAACCTTGGATGTTAACACAGTTCATGGCAGCAACATATTCATCATCACATTCCCGCTATTAACTAACAGAAGTTTGTTTCATAAAAAAACACTATCTTTCACTATCTAAGATAAACTGCAATTGAACCTTCCATAACTAGTATTTATGACAACAAACGGCCTTTACTAGCCCACAACATCGTCAAACCACCAGCCGTCAAAAAAAAAAAAAAACCGACTGATTTAAATACCCCTCGCGATTCCAGATATCGCCAGACGACAACGCCCCATAGATGTAGGAATAACTAGATTACGCACACGGGGAGGAAAGTTGATTCTCCGCGCGCGAACGATTCTTCTCCACTAGAGTGGCAAATGGCCGGCGATCCAGTAATCAATGTATGAAAATGTGCATTCTTAAAATGCATTTATATCTATATACATATACATATTTTAATCCTTCGTGAATATTTCAAAGTTTAAATCTGATTTTTAATCACCAATTAGTACTTTTTATCTCGAAGTTACTTTTTATGAATAAAATAAATAAGAATAATGGAATTTTTTTAACAACTATCTTTAAATACCTTTTAACCTGGAAGTTAAACAAAACAGTATGCGCATCAAAATCAGTAATTGGCATCTTTTTTAGGGGCGTCCGTAATTATGTAAATACATAGCACGTATAGTTGTCGTTCAGTCCGTCCGTCTGTCTGTCGATCCGTCCGCATACAACAACACAAAAACTACCCAACCGAATCGTTTGAAAATTAAAATATGTAATCATTACTTAATTTTGTTGAGTCATTTCAAATTTTATGAAAATCGGATGCATAGATCAATTACAGGGACAATCAAAAGTATTCCGTTACATTACGGTGAATGGAGAAAAAAGTTTCAAATGCATTGTAATCGTTTTAAATTTAAAATATACAATTATTAGATAATTTTGTCGAGTAATTTCAAATTTTATGAAAATCGGATGTATAGTTTAATTAGAGGGGCAATCAAAGTTATTCCATTACAATACGATCAATGGGAAAAAATAGTTTCAAGTACATTTTAATTATGTTAAACTCTTTCGAATATAATAGAATTGACATGAAACTATAAAGTACATACATACTAAAATATACATTCTGTACAATCTGTGATGCAAAGAATTTTTATTATTAAATTACAGGGCCACACAAAAGTATTCCACTACATAATGCTATACGTGGAAACATTGTTTGGGGCGTGTTTTTATTATATTAAACTATTTCACATTTTATGAATATGATATACGTTGCTGAGGTGTAATGAAGTTACTTCCTGTATATTTACAGGAACACAAAAAAGATTTCGACCACTATACTGTATCCAAAATAATGTTTACTATAACAGCAAGATTTGAATATTTTTAAAATTTCATTATAGTACGAACGAACCTCATTTGCTACGCTTTACGTGCAATTTCCAACTCTTTTTTTTTTTTTCCTCTAAGCAAAATAAATTTTTTTAAAATGGATGTACAATTTTAAATGATTTTATTTTCTTTTTCCAGGAAGTTTATAATAATGTGTAAAGTAAAATTTTTCCTCACTTTGCAACTTTTAACCTCCTCCTTTACATTCAATGACTTCTATTTTGTTTTTCACACAATATTTCAAAATTTCCAGACTTTTAAAATATTTTTTCTCCTTTCTTTCTGCCCATGTTTCTTTGCAATGGCAATAAATTATTGTGTCAAATTTTCCTTACTCACTAAACTTAAAACATTTCTTTCCCAGCCATAGTTGTTAATCGTTCATCCCCCCCCCCCTAAAAAAGTGCAAAAGGTTAAATAAATAATTTAAAAAAAAAATACTTATTTTAGCTGTGCTATCTTTTTATCTGTGTGTGTGTGAAAAAAATTAAATTAATTAAAAAATAAATTAAAAAAATGAATAAAAAAGCATTAATAATGCACATTTTTATATATTTTTTTTTAGCCAAACATTTCTCAACAAAGGTAGACAAAGCATGAAATATTTTACCAAGGTCAATATTCTTAATAAATCTTTGGTATTTTTAAAATACAACATGAATAAAGTGATAAATAAATCCGTTCATTTACATTTTATAAAAAGTGTGAATGAGTGAATTAGCTAAAAAAATTATAATTTTTGTCCATTTCAATTTTAAGATATAATAACTAGAACGATAAAAAAAATCCAAATCTTTGAATTACTTAATAACGCATCAGACAAAATTACAATAACGTATATCTGCTATGCATTTCTGTGGTAGAATAGCAAGTTCCACTTGCTTTTTGCCACTCTAATGGATGTTGCCACCGAGCCGCAACAGAATCAAAAGGTATTGGGAGAATAACATTGAATGCGCAATCTAGTTATTCCTATATCTATGCAACGCCCCTTTGCGTCTGCAGAAGTTGAGCGAAAGCGTTCCTGCTTTGCGAAAGGGAGATACGGCTACTCGTAAGTTGCGATTTGCGAAGATCGCAAATCGCGATCAAACGGAAGAAAACGACCATGAACGCACACGTAAGATGATCAAATCGAAAGTAAACAAATAAGTAACCAATTTAAACGGTGGAATATGCTATGGAACCAGGAAAACAAAATAAAAGAATTGGAGATAAGACAAAGATCGAATAGTATTGAAATAAAATAAAAACCAGTAAGTCATGCCATATTATTCCCTTACAATATGTATATGTGCTTAGGAATATGAGTGTTAAGGATATGGGTAAGGCTGACAATTACCAAACAAAATTTGGCCGCGCTACGGAAATTAGATCGCGAGTTATAAGCATTTTAAATTTTTCGACCCTCACCTTGGGGGTCTCCTGTCACCAAAGATTAAAACCGTCTCAGAATAAATTACCAAACAAAATCTAGCCGCGCTACGAAAATTAGATCGCGAGTTATAAGCATTTTAAATTTTCCGACCCTCATCTTGGGGGGGGGGGGTCTCCTGTCACCAAAAATTAACACTGTCTCATAATAAATTACCAAAAAAAATTCGGCCGCGCTATGAAAATTAAATCGCGAGTTATGAGCATTTTAAATTTTTCGATCCTCACCGTGGGTGGGGGGGGTCTTCTGTCACCAAAAATTAACACTGCCTTATAATAAATTACCAAACAAAATTTGGCCGCGCTACGAAAATTAGATCGCGAGTTATGAGCATTTTAAATTTTTCGACCCGCACGGTGGGGGGTCTTCTGTCACCAAAAATTAACACTGTCTCATAATAAATTACCAAACAAAATTTGGCCGCGCTATGAAAATTAGATCATAAGAATCATAAGTTTGAGACTTGATATCCTAATATCTGAAAAATACCGCGTCAATGTCTGCTGAAGTCTACCGTGCCGAAGTTTGCCGAACTGAAACGACGCTAGCCGAAGTGTTAGGTTTTTTCGTTACGGAAGTGTTAGGTTTTCTCGTTACGGAATTTCTAGATTCGGTCGCTTCGCTCAAAGCCCGCGATAAAAGCTATGCAATAGCTTAAAAGTCTATTGAAATGCAGAATATTCTCCTCTTTCCCCGTCCATCTTATCTAAATTCTCTACTTCTTTATTTCGCCAAGAGTAATTCCTTCCCGCCAAGAAAAGCCTGTTTGATGCAGAAAGCTTTGACCAATCTGATTACAAGATGGCAATACCCGGTTGGGAAAAAAAAAATATGCACCTAGCTCACGATAGAATGCATGTCATTACCATGAAGATAGAATAATAGAAGGAGAACCGAGAAGATAGGCTTTTCCCAACAGAACTTAGCCCCAAAGTATTTCCCGGTGCATGGCGTGGTGCTAGTGATGCTGCACTGACTTTCGATCACATGACTTGTTTGACTGGTCTCTCGACTAGTCTGCTAGCGGGACGTAGGGGGCGCGAGACTTCATCTGCTCCCAAACTGCCGGAAATGCCAGCCAAACTCGGAAAGATATTAGGGATGAAAGTGGAAGCGCCGTCTTTGTTCTCCTTCTACTATATCTATCTTCATGGTCATTACGCAGCCTCTGTTCGATCACGTAACGTCACATCCGAAATAGAAAGTTCGGGAAAGACCAATCAGCGATGTCCACTTGGAAGAGAGAATTAAGGAGAATAGAGACACTTACGCCATCTATTGTGAACTGCCAGAATTCCTCAGTACGCCGCTTGAATCAAATGCTGTATGCTTGAAGTGAGCCGTGCTGATCTATGGCCGTGAGTGATAATAAACAGCTGCCGGTAATTTACGTATGTACGGTTAAAAAATAGAAGTAGGAGATTAAAGAAATATGAGTATTTAATAAGAGTGTTTAATAACGGTAAGTAGAAATAAAATAGATATTTTTTTTTTTTTATTGAAAGTAAAAATATCGTAACTGAATAAAATAGTATTTTGGAAATATTGAATAGAATATAAAAATAATATGGGATTAAATAAAGATGGAAATATAAGTCAGTTCAGTACAAGGATATCATAGAGTGATAAGACATTAGGAAATGGGCAATAGCTATTTCCCAACAAATGCCCCCCCCCCCCTCTTATCATCTCTATGAAACAAAGCAGAAGTTGAAAAAAATATTAAGAGCATGACCATCGACGTTATTCTATCATCTTCTCAATCAGTACACGCTAGGCCTCAAAAGTTCAACCTTGTTAAAAAAATCCAAAAGACTGACCAAAAGATTTCCAAAAAAATCCCTAAAATACTATCAAACACTCAGTGAATCCTCTATAAAAATGTCGACCAGGAAATTCCTAAAAATTCTAAAGTGTAAGTATTAAATATGTGGCTCCCCCCTTTAATGCTGATAAAATCATTAAAAACCTGAAGCTCCAGTCTTCACATCCAAAAAATTACATTAAAAAAACATAAATGATATCTAAAATCATATACACAAACACATTTAAAAACAATGCAATGGAAAACCGTGGTTGTTGCTGTTAAACAACTCATACTGCAGGAATAAAATATATCACAGCATTTAAAAAATGATTTTTATACTTATTTTAAACATATGTAAATATCACAATAAATTCATAAAAATTTCTTACACATGGTTATTATTTTAAACCTATATCCTCCTATACTTTAAGCCTCTAACTACACCTTACACAATTTGTCCACCCTTGCATCACAAAATTTAATATACCAGATTTGACCTTCAAAACTTTAAACTTACATGGTCCCACAATTGACACGCTTCAGGCTAGACCTCACACTTCAAAAAGGGATATTATTTCAAATCTGTCTATATTTCACTAACCTATGCCCCATCTCCATCCAAGAAATCAACAAAAAAACTCGCATACTTTATTCTAACTCCCAAAAATATAGCCTACTCAAATCTAAGAATCCAGTAAAAAGACGACACTCATGAATATGTACATCACATTCATACAAACACCCCTTTCAAAGCCGAGTGCACCGGCATATCCTTTCATACCTCTCTCCATGTGAAAAAAAAAAAAAAAAAATTAACCTTTTCATCAGGTGGGCGATTAAGAAATAAAATGACGAGGATCAAATCTGAAAAATTACATGTCACATTTACTTTATTAACAGATAAAAATAAATTCTATTTAGTTCGGCAATACGGTCTTAACAAATTGTCTCTTCGACACCAAGCCACTTGACATAATCTTCAGACCATCAGGAGAGAGTCAGCAGGGGGCCCCGCTGCTATGGAACGTCAGAAAAACTTTCTCAGAAATTCACAGTCCACCAGTAGATAAGGAGGAACAGCCATCAAATGACAGGTAATACCAGTTCTCTTTATAACAGTCAAAACAGCACAGCATTTCAATAAAAATTTTAATTTTACTTAAGAAAGGTGTTATAAATATAAATAAAATTTTTTTTTATTTAATTTGAAATTTTATTTTATTATTTTATTTTAAATTTACACCAAAAAACATGTCATTTGTATTGACCGTGAAGTATTTTGAAATTTTATTTTTATTTATATAATGGTCTATTTTTTTAATTTAATTTTTTACAATAGATCGCATGTTTTTTGTTATTTATATCTCATTGTCGCATGTCATTTGTATTGACCGAGAAATATTTTGAAATTTTATTTTATTTATATTATGATTATGGAACTTATTTGACGGTTCCGAAACATGTCAATGTATTTTATTTTTATTATAACACCTTTCTTAAGTAAAATTAAAATTTTTATTAAAATGTTTATATAAAAGGTGAATGTTTTAAAATCTGATGATTTAAAAAATCAGTTGGATTTAATTAACTTTTTATTATAGCACAGCATTTCATCCTTAGTTCTCGGCAAAAATTTAAAAAAAAAAATGTCCAAAAAGCACTGAATCATCAATTTTTCGACGAAACTCCTTGTTAAATTGACCACATGAGTCTGAAAAACAAACTGGTCCTACTATGGTTATGAAGAAAGTTCAAAAGTTCTTTAATGAACCAACTGGAACTCATCTAAAAAGCTTTTCATAAACATTGAACTGTCGGCTTTTTGAACTCATTTATCAATTCTCTCATGGCAGGACAAAGGGACACAACAACTTGAAATATGAAAAAGTCACTGGTTTAACAAAAATTTCTCGTAGATCTTTAAAAATTTCTAAAGTTCACTTCAATAATTTTCATGGGAACACAATTTTTCTTCTTAAAAGCTTCTTCACAAATTTCAATTCATATTCAAATTCTTTTTTTTCAAAAATTTCAATGCTTCATAAAAAAAATTATTTAGCTACATAGATGCCAGTATTTCCAAACATAAACTTTTCACCAAGAGTCCTGGTTTTCTATCCTTAATCTCTTTACTCAAAAAAAAAAAAAAGAAAAGAAAAGAAAAGAAAAGAAAAATTTAATTTCAAAGAAATTCATATTTTATAAAAATGCCTCTTTAAAAATCCATTATAATATATCAAAAATAACTATATTTTTACAAAAATCCTTTTAATTTATTCAAAAATACTATTGGCCCCCCCATCGCAAATGCCGTTAACTGGGCCAGTATAATACTAGTTCTATATGACAAACCATTTAAGGTAAAAATTGGCCAGTTAAACTATTTTATTTTTAAACAATAAATACCAATAAAATTAAAAATCTTAAGTAATTCTCATTTAATCCTTACAATTTAATATTAAACATAATAAACCTTTGAAATTTTTTTTATCAATTTAACTAACTTCTAAAAATAAATTCAACTAATGAATTACATTATAAAAACCTATTATTCGGTCATGGCTACACCGTAAGTATTCGGCCCATAACCTTTTTGTTAATCTTTACAAAAGTAATGGCCAACATCAAAGCTAAATAGCAGAGTAAGCTAAACAGCGAAAAGCTTTTATTGCTGACTCACGACATAACCTGACTCGATGTTAAACAATAACTTTTAAGAAATTAAATAGTTATTGTAAAAATTAATTCAATGTAATTCAATTAGTAATAAAACAAATGTTTTGGTAAAGACAAAAGTAAAAATAACCATTTATAACTAAAATCATTTATTAAGAACTAAAAGACAAACAATAAACATAACAACAATCTATTACTTAATTTCATAATAAAATGTATCATATCAAAATTAAATATCGAATAAGGTTAAACATATTTATTCCCAGGATTTACTTGGCAAGACTTCTAAACGAATCTAGGCATCAATAACAAGTTGGAAATTGAACGTGAATTGTAGCAAATGAGGTGCGTTCGTATGATAACGAAGTTTTAAAAATATCCAGATCTTGCTGATAGAGTAGAGCGTACTTCAGATACAGTATAGTAGTCTAAATCTTTGTGTTTCTGCAAATATGCAGGAAGTAATTTTTATTACACCTCAGCAACGTATATCTTATTCATAAAATGTGAAATAGTTGAATATAATTAAAACACGCCCCAAACAATGTTTCCACATATAGCATTATGTAGTGGAATACTTTTGTATGGCCCTGTAATTTAATAATAAAAATTCTTTGCATCACAGATTGTACAGAATGCATATTTTAGTATATATTTCATAGATTCATGCCAATTCTATTATGTTCGAATGAGTGTAACATCAATAAAATGCATTTGAAACTTTTTTCCCATTGACCGTAATGTGATAGAATACTTTTGATTGTCCCTGTAATTGATCTATGCATCCGATTTTCATAACATTTGAAATGAATCAACAAAATTACGCAATAATTATATGTTTTAAATTTCAAACGATTAAAATGCATTTTAAACTTTTTTCCCCATTAACCGTAATCCTTTTGATTGCCCCTGTAATTGATCTATCCATCCAATTTTCATAAAATTTGAAATGACTCGACAAAATTATGTTATAATTATGTATTTTAAATTTCAAACGATTCGGTTGGGTAGTTTTTGCGTTGTTATATACGGACAGATGGACGGACTGAGCGACAACAATAGGTGCTACGTATTTACATAATATGAACGCACCTAAAAAGACAAACTAAGTTGCTAAAAATATCATTAAGTTCCCATACATGAAAAAAACTTTTAATTAACACTCAACAATGCTGCCGACATTTGAAAACTTCTTTAAACAGAATTGACTTGTCGTAAATTATCTACTTTACAATCATTCCTTTAAAATCGTTAAATTTAATCATAATAAAATGATTGCACATAGTTATCCCCTGCAATAAACAGATTATTTACTTAGTAATATTATTAAGTATTATGTAAGTAAAATAACAGAAGATAAACTTTAATAAAATATAATATCTAAAGTGAAATTTTGTCGATGGAGAAAATGTCGTCATACAGAAACCAGATAAATTTATTCCATGAATATAATATACATTGTTATAGCTGTGTCAGTGATGATGTCATATTCACTGACTTTAATTCCCGCATCTAAATAAAGTGAACTTCTACTAATTTAAAGGTCCGTGGTGTGCTCAAATGAAAATATTTCTATAAACTGCGCCATTTCTATTTAATTATACTGAATATTTTATGAAACTAAAGAATTCTTAAATAACTGCATAAATCACGCTTTTATTTAAGAAAAGATGAGTATTTCTGAAAGTGTAAATGATGTCATATTAGAGAAAAAAAAAGAATAAAACCTGTGATATGGCGGTATTACTATATTTCTATCTTACATAATATCAAAAAATAATTTAAATCATTTCATTGTATTAAGTTATTGCTTAAAATAGTAAAAAAAAAAAATCTGCATTTCAGCAACAAATACAAAAATTTTATTCTTTTTAATAAAAGAGATATCTTTTTTTTCAGTTGCCATAGCAATAAAATTAATCTTTACAAGTTCATGGAGGATACAAACCGATAAATAAATTAAATTTATTGCAAGTGCTGTAAATGTGTTCTGGGTTGGTTAGGCAGTTTAGTAAGTCCCTGTTTCTATTATAATTAAAATGTTTCATTGATATTATAATTATTGTACAGTTATCAAGCGATCTTTAAATGGAGAAAAAATAAACTATGCAGATATTTTTGAATTCGTCTTCCGGGGTATAATATTAACTTCCTAAATAGTTTGGCATTTAAATAATATTTAAGGTTTAGAAACCGCATTAAAAAAAGATTTGTAGCTGAAGTCCAACATAATAATTTATGAGTTGTTTTAATGTTGTTTGTAATGTGTTATGAGTTGTGCATTTGTTTATTTCGCTCAGTATTTTACGGTCTATATAAGATTGATATATATCATACCTAATATATATTCTTTTCCGTCGAGGTTCGACGGGTGCAGCTAGTCTATATATTTAAAACACCTGGCTGTTTTTTTGGTCATCAGCCCTGAGCTTTCTACTGGCCCGATTTTGATAATTATTTTTTTTAATGAAAGCTGTTTATGTGTAGATGTGCCCATTCTGGCTAATTTTTAATTTATTTCAATTTTTATATTTTATTTTTAATTTTAAAAGCTTTTTCATGACATTTCTTCAAAACAGTGGCAACAGGTTAAGCTTTTCTCAAAATTTATTTTCTTTCATTTTTTTTTTCTCCAATCAGGAGCTTGATCTCATTGGTGAATGTATAATCGCATTTCAAAAAAGAATAAATAAATAAATAAATAAATAAAGGTTTTCGTAAAATTTAATCAGAATAAAATGATTGCACATAGTTATTCCCTGCAATATACAGATTATTTACTGAGTAATATTATTAAGTATTATGTAAGTAAAACAACAGAAGATAAACTTTAATAAAATATCTAAAGTGAAATTTTGTCGATGGAGAAAATGTCGTCATACAGAAACCAGATAAATTTGTTCCATGAATATAATATGCATTGTTAAAGCTGTGTCAGTGATGATGTCATATTCACTGACTTTTATTCCTGCATCTAAATAAAGTGAACTTCTATTAATTTAAAGGTCCGTGGTGTGCACACATGAAAATATTTCTGTAAACTGCACCATTTCTATTTAATTATAATGAATATTTTATGAAACTAAAGAATTCGTAAATAACTGCATAAATCACGCTTTTATTTAAGAAAAGATGAGTATTTCTGAAGGTGTAAATAATGTCATATTTAAAAAAAAAAAAGACTAAAATCTGTGATATGCCGGTATTATTATATTTCTATCTTACATAATATCAAAAAATAATTAAAATCATTTCATTGTATTAAGTTATTGTTTAAAATAAAATAAAAAAAATCTACATTTCAATAACAAATACAACAATTTTACTCTTTTTAATAACAGAGGTATCATCTTTTTTTTTCGTTGCCATAACAATAAAATTAATTTTTACAAGTTCATGGAGGATACAAACCAATAAATAAATTAAATTTATTGCAAGTGCTGTAAATATGTAGTGGGTTGGTTAGGCAGTTTAGTAAGTCCCTGTTTCTATTATAAAATGTTTCATTGATATTATAATTATTCTACAGTTATCAAGCGATATTTAAACGGAGAAAAAGTAAACTATGCAGATATTTTTGAATTCGTCTTCCGGGGTATAATATTAACTTCCTAAATAATTTGGCATTTAAATAATATTTAAGGTTTAGAAACCGCATTAAAAAAAGATTTGTAGCTGAAGTTAAGTACAACATAATAATTTATGAGTTATTTTCCTTATTTTTTGTTATTTTCTAAAGTTTGTGTATCTTCATCATGAAAAGCTATGTTATCCCTATTTTAAGAGGTGGCAATTGTTTATTTCGCTCAGTATTTTACTGTCTATATAAGATTGATACATATCATACCTAATATATATTCTTTTCCGTCGAGTTTAGACGGGTGCAGCTAGTCACAATAAAAACTAACAGCAGCTTCACTTTAATAATATCATACCCCAGTGACACTTCCTTTACAGGTACTGCCGTGACTAAAAACTTTTAACACAAAATAACATACATGACAGGTGAAGAACCACGAGGAGAAAAATGAAATCCTTAAATACGTCCACACACCTTCTCACTCAAGAACGTTAGGTCAATCACGATTTGTCAAAGCTGATTACGTCTGCTACTGTATTCAAGGAATCAGCTACCGCCATCTGGTGAAAGGAGAATGTGCAGTGTCTTTAATGCACGTTAAATGGAACTAGGTGTTTGACTGTGTGAATGGATGTAAACAAATAGAAACTATATTTAAATTATCAATCTTCATGAAATAAGCTATGGATAAAAGGAAAAGAAAAGTTTATATTGAAAATAAATTATAATAATAAAGTTATTTTTAATATTTATATTGTTCTTTTAATAAATAAAGTTTAAATCTTCTATTGTGTGTTAATGAATAATTAGAGACATTGAGAAATAAACAGGGCTTGTTATTTCTAACACCACTCACACAGCAGCATGTGATGTGGGGTGATGTCCAATAGCTAGTCACGCACTGGCACAGGAAAATCTTTCACCGATTTTTTGTTATAAAAAGTAAATCGGCTTCTGCGAAAAAACCACTTCTACAGTGCGGCATTAACTAGCATCACATCTTCACGTAAGCAGCAGCAAACGTGTTAACAGAATCATAGGAAATATATTATAATTAATTACATCAAAATATTTTTTACTATTCAGCTTCAAAATTTATGATGGTTTTAAACCTATTTTTACTTTTTTCTATCTTTACAAGAAGAAAGTATCGGATTCATGAAAATTTTGAATTTCGGTTTTCGACGGATTCACACATTTTAGGATTCAGAGATACCGAAAAACATGTTTTTACAAAATGTCTGTCTATGAGTCACAGCTCCTGTATCTCTGTAAATGACATAAATTTTGTGAGCGTTCTATCTCAAGAACTAATCCACGGAGTTCAATTAAAAATTATATTTACGTAGTACTTGATATAAATTGGTACTGATTAGTTTTTGGTGTAAATTGCTTAACAGGTGGCCCTACTGTACAGGCTTTTGTGTGATTTCTGCAATAGCTGTATCTCCAGAATTATACGCCTAGTGTCGCCCGTAATTAAAGGCACCTTTTAAGCATCGTGCAAGAGCAATTTTAACAAGAAAAATATGAAGTTCACAGTGCCAAAACAATGAAAAAAATTGAAATCGACATGATAAAAAAATGAGGTTTAAATCAACTGACGCATTTAAACAGTAATTAAAGAAGGTGAGAATGGCAAAACTTAAACAAAATCTGAAATCAAAACTATACAGGACAGAGTTAATCACCTAGAAACTTCAGAAAATTTACTTTTAAAAATATGATTCATATACAAAAAATTGCACCTCATTATATTGCTATTTTAAATACTTTTATTTAAAAAAAAATAATTATTATTTAAAATGCTGAATCAAAATTGAAAATTAGACATTTTCATTTAATCAAAAGAAAAAAAATTAAACGTGACAAATAATATTTTCAGCTATAACACATTTAATGTACTCTAAATTTTTTGAAAAAAAAAAAATTATTTTATTAAGAAGTCTGATGTTACAATGCTTAAAAATGACATGGTTAACCATCACAAAACATTCAAAATTCTTACTTTATAAATGAAAATAAATGTTTCCTTAACACATTACAGCAACATTGTTTCTTCAATTACAGGCATTTCAATTTGTGTCTGATCCCTTGAAATCTCACGATTTATTAAAATTGCCATAATGCTTTGAGTTTTGAAAATATCCAGATTAATTTTTTTTTTTTTTTTTTTTTTTTTTGTTTAATTCAGGAATGGATAAGGAAAAGTTTTCTAATTGGAAGTTTTTTTCTCTGGGGGCCATATAAAAATTTAATTTTCTTAATTTTTAAACCCCCCATGGAGTTGCAACTTATCTTATAAAAAAAACTCCCCTTTTTTTTAAGAAACTTTCCAATTGGAAGTATGGGGCTAGGGGCAATATTTAAGCAGATAGCATATTGTTTCGATATTTATGACTCACCCTGTATATATAATACTGGCATATATATTTGCTTGTGCATGTATAAAATAGTGTCAATCTAGCGATTTTTGAAAATCGTGTCTTGTCAAAGGAAGTTGCTCTGCAATCACACCAAAGAATTAAACTCAAAGTTTCAAAGTATAATTATATAAAATTGGAAAATTTAATTAATATAAAAAGTATAAATTTTGGAAAAGTTGTTTTTTAACTACAAACTTCTGGTTTAAGAAGCATCTACAGGTGGTGGATTTTATAATTTTAGATGAAGAAGAATGATTTTATTATTAATAATTATGACATTTATGTAAAGAAAGAAAAAACCCCACAGAATGCTTTTTTCATATAAAAATACATTTTGATATAAATATTCATCATTTCAATCTGTGTAAGACAATACATAATCAAATTTTTAAGCATGGTCTCTTCTACAAATGTAAACATTTTTTAAAATCAAAGAGAAATAATGAAAAAATGGGACATTTTATCATTTTTAGGAATTGTAAACATCCAGGTTTTTCTTAAAATCTTCCAACAAACTTTTAATGGGACAAGACAAACATTTTTTTTTTTAACAAAAAATATTTCAATCCATTTATTCCATCAATATTCAATCAAATATATTCTGGATGTGAAACAGGCCAAAACTGAATAATTATTCATAACTTTATTGATAATGAAGATATTTTAACAAGATTTGTATTAAATATCAGGATATTAAAAAGGATCGAATTTTGATGACTGGTAACTTACGTTACATTTAGAATTATTTTCTGTAATTTCACACACACAAAAAAAATTATTAAAAATGTAAGTTCAACATGGCATGATAATTAAACTTATTCAAAGCCAAATTTAGATAAAAATTACCTCATTTTAAAGTTATTCTTAAATTTTGGTAGTTATATTTACTATGGTAACTACCATTATCGAAAAAGGAATGTAAGTTATCCTATAAAGTATAATTTTTAGGTAATTTTCATCCAAATTGACCCTTAGACAGTAGGGTGGGCCGAAAAAAACTTTTTTTCGATTTTCGATAATGGCGGGTGCGGAAAAGTGGCCACTGGTGGCACTCAGTTCACACAAAAAATTTGAGATTTTTTGGACAATTCCTTACCCTGCCGCAAATGGCTTGAAGTTTTGCCAAAATGCTGATTTTTTAACTTTTTTATTAAAAACTTTTAAAATATTAAATTAAGTTTATTTTGGCTGTATTTACTTGGAAAGGCATATTTAATGTATCTAATGTTTAAATAAGTTCTGATAATGCATTATTTAATTGCTATGTGTATTTTAAATCAGCCGATTTTTATAGGCGAGTAAAACTCGGTGTGCAGCTACGACACCCAAGCGAGGAGTTCTCGGTTGTTTCGCGTTGGTACGGAACGCAAAACAAGTTAAAACTGTACATTTTAAAAGAACATAGCACTAAACTAATGCATAATTAGAGGTTATTTAAACATTTGGCACATTAAATACATCTTTTAAACTAAATACCACCAAAAAAAGCTTAATTTAATATTTAAATTTTTTTTTTGCTAAAAAAGTTCAAAAATCAGCATTTTGGCAAAACTTCAAGCCATTTGCGGCAGGGTAAGGAATTGTCCAAAAAATCTCAAATTTTTTGTGTGAACTGAGTGCCACCAGTGGCCACTTTTCCGCACCCGCCGTTATCGAAAATCGAAAAAAAGTTTTTTTCGGCCCACCCTATTAGACAGGTTTCATTGACAAATCATGTTAATATTACATTTGAATATTTTTTATCGTTATATTACTAAAATGACTGCAGTAAATTATTCTAACTGTAACATAAGTTATCATGGAATGATCCACAGTACAGGTATTATCAGCTTAATTTTGAATAAAGGAATGTCTAGTTCTTAGTTTTTTCCCCTATAAATAATAATTTTCCTGCCCTTCTATACATATCATATTTCACAGAAATCAAAGCTTGTCAGTTAAAAATATAATTATGATATCTTCATTATTATTAAAGTAACAAACAAAAATAAAAGTTTGATCGAGTGAGATGAAATACAATGTACTTATGATTTAATAAGATAATTGCAATTGTGGTTTATGAACAAGAATTATCTGTTTTTATATTTATTATCAACCCAAACAGTTTTTTCAATTTTGTTTAAAGACTTTTCTGTGAGAAAAAGCAAGAAACACAAAATTTAGAAACTTGCATTTGTACATATTTATTTCTATGAGAATCCTAATTATCAATTATAATTTTAATCCTCATGGTTTTCTTAAGTATTACAAACTCAATTATACTCTACAAACAGCAAATAAATAATGCAAAAACATTCTTTTTTATGGTTTCAATATGGTTTTGTGTCTAATTATTTTAAATATATTTATAAATTAACAGCTAAAAATAGAAATTGTAAAAAGTTTTTAAAAATGCGTTTTAAAAGGTTTTATTAAGTATTGGATTTGGCCGAATACTGAATATTCAGTGATCCCTATTTACAACTTTAAAATTGAGCCTATTTTGTAGGTGTGATGAAAATGTATTGTTTACCTTTCCGTGGCTCTGTAAATGGTCACTTAAAGTTTCAGAAAGTTCATTTCCAATATATACTTTGGGTTATAATTTTGCTTATAATTATAGCTGAACCAAAAGAAAGACATTTTTAGACTCTTAAATGTTTAAACTTTAAAATAATTTTTTAAAAAATCTAAATTTTTTGCAAAAATACATTCTAAATAATGCAAATATTATTAAAAATACATGTATTGTATAAGAATTGAGTGTCAAATGAATGTCAGATTTATAGCTTAATAAAAAAGAAAAAAAAAAATGCTTTAATCCGATTTTGTGCATTTTAATTTACATTTACAGGGTGATCCCAAATATTATTTTCCTTATTTTTTGTCAGCAGCCTAATTGTCGTCCTCATCAAATGGATGTCGCTAAATATGAGGGAAAACATAGTCTTTGTAATCATGAAGTTCCAGAAGAATTGGACAAATGTATTTTTAAATATTCAACAAAATGTGTGAAATTAAAAGTGTCTAATTAATGTCCATATAGTTTAACTCTTTCAATACCAAAGCGCCCGAGACGCCCGGTCAGGCAGATTACCGAAGACGCCCGAAAGCGCCTAGACTAATTCAACCCCTCTTTTCTCCGGAAAACTACCTGTCAAGACGTGAAGTGGGATGTAACTGAAGGATTATCTTCTCTTTGTTAGCTTGATTTCTTAAAAGGGATTTTTTTTCGGGAACCAGATGGGGAAAATGAAGTGTGTTTATACTCTTTAAAAGATATTCATATTCATATCTTCATGTAAATTTTCCCAAGGATAACTTTTGAAATGGGAATGAAAGAGAAAACGTAAAAAAAAAAAAATAATAATAATAATTGCATGCAGATAACATGAAGTTTTTGAGGTGGAAAAAATGTCAAATAAATGAAATTTTTTAAAAAATGAAGAAAATGAGTCAAAATTTTGAGATTTGGCACAAGAAAATGCAACTCTGGCAACATGCAGCATAGACAATTTACTATAAAATTAAAAATATAGCGAAATGTATTTTGGGGGTTCTGCTATTACTACTAATAATAATATTAATTAATTAATAAACAATTGTATGTAAATACAGACACTTTTATTTCATTTTTTTGACAGTGAATAGCATTTTTAGTAATAAGCGAGTGTTTTCTCACGAGGAATTTTATCAGGTTCTCGCGTTCAGAAATTCCACCAAAAACGCCGATTTTGACCGCTGTTTCTAAAAGACCACCTGCACTTATCTAAAAATGAAATCATTGAATGATCATTGTTCGACTTTACAGTTTCTGAATAAGATCTCCCTACTATTTTCATGCGTTAATGAAGAAAGCTGAATTCAGTAATGCGTTAGAAAAATACATTCCTTGGTTCAAAGTATTATAAAAAATTGTAGTATTTCTGTATGGGCAAGGGAGGAATTTTTCCCGAGTCCCTATAATGTAATGATTCAAAATTAGACGTAACTGCAATTTTAGCTCAGTACTTTTCCTTTTCATTCTTTATTCGAAAATATTTATATTTAAAAATATTTCATATCGTTGTTGTTTAATCTGTTTGAGTCATAATGAAATGAATATATTAAAACTTTGCAAGGAAGAAAAAATTAGATTTTGATGGTGTAACTATTGATTTTATTAGTACGAAAATGAAAGAAAAAACATATATTTTAAAATATATTTCATGCTCTCAAAGTAATAACTAAAATACTTAAACGCATTAGAATAAATGTGCATCGCGCAGTATTATCGAAAGTTAATTGTGTAAAACAAGTGACTTTTTTTTTCTTCTTTCCTTGTTTTCCTGTGAAATTAATGGTTACAATAATTAAATCAAAATCTAACTCTTTTTTTTTTTCAAATTTTTAATACATTTATTTCATAGTGATGCAGACAGATTTAACAACAGCGATATGTGATATTTTTTTATATATAGATTCTTTTGAATAAAGAATAAAAGGAAAAAGTATAGATCTAGAACTGCAATTATTTCTAAATTTGGAACATTACACTATAGTGACTCTGGGCAAATTCCTCACTTGACCATAAAGAAATCAATCACGGAAAAATTCGCCCCCGACAAAAAGGTAACCGAATAATAAGGTTTGTGTTAATTAAGATTGAAAAAGCCCACACATATGAATAACAAAGATTTGATGACTTTGATTATGGCAATTATAATTTCAAGTAAACCACATGCTAATCGTGTGCATTTCTACTGGAAATAATTACGACATTGTATACATATTGTTTAATAGTAAAACCTCCATATCAAATAAGGTCCTACTTCTATGATTATAGTATAGGCAAAAGGGGTAACTGCCCGGCTCCCCAAACTCAAATTTTAGATTTTTTTTTTAATTTTTTTTTTTTTAAGTTCATACAATTTGTAGCTACAAAGACAGCTTGGATGTCCTCATTTGAGTATTTCAATCAAGATACTGAGTATTATTATTCAGTGATTGATGACTGATAACTGTTTAGGGTACAAACCTACACTTCAGTTCGTATCATTTTTAAATCCGATTTTTAATTGTGCAATAGAAAAGAACAAGGAGAAAACTCTGAAACTTTTTTTTTATCATTAGGTTTCACAAAATAAGAAGATAAGGAGGAAACAGATTTATGAATGTTAAAACTGTTTTTAAAGCCAAAAGGACAAATTTATGACATAAGTCTTAATTTGTTTTCGTTCGGAAATACAGGAAAAATAGCAGATGCTGATGTTCAGATCAATCACAAACTCGTGTTTCGTTTTTTTTTTTTTTTTTTTTTTTTTCTTTCAAGCCCAATTGCTTTTTAGAAAACAATGTCAAAAAGGTGCGTTTTGAATCAAATTTCTGCATGAAAGATGAATAATCACACAAACAAAGGTGAAATTGTGTTTGTCACGTGATCAAAATCGCTTATACCTGAATACGTAGTTTAATGATACAAAAAATTGGAAAACACTGTTCATTTCCGAATCGCTTCCATGATCAGACATTGCAATTTTATATCTTTCCGTTAAAAATCAATTTGTAAATATGTCAAAACATTTTGCGCTTATTCAACAGAGCAGTTAAGAACAGGTTTACCGGAAATTATGTTTACAAATTGTAAGATTTAGGGCAGGGTAAGAGAAGATACAATTTACAATAATTATAGAAAATAAAATTGATTTTATAGATTCTTTCATCTTACTACAAAGGGAAACTTATATATAAAAGCAATGCTGCATAAAGAAGTAAAGAAAAGTAAACTTTACATTCAGAGATTTTAAAGGGGGGGGGGGTATAGATAAATAAAAAAAAATTGTTATCTATCTTTTGAGGTGAGGGAGGGGTTGATTTTAGAGGAAGTAAAAAAAAAAAAATGAGATAAAATCTTGAGATGTTTAGGAGGGTGGGATTTTCTGTGTGGGGTGGAAGGGGGGGGGCGAAGGGCTAATTCAAAAGAAAATGTAATTTATAGATTCTTTCACCTCTCTACATCTATAGCTTACATATATAAGTAAAGTTGCTTCTGCGTTCAATATATATTTTTTTTAAATGTCGCAATATATAAGTTATTTATGTAGTGAGTTTACGGACTCTATAAGAGAGGTTTGAGTTATTCTTACTTCGTTGCCTCCACTTATCTTTTTAGTGATCATTTTTGTCGAAAGTTAAAAGAAATATATACCGTATTTTATGGAAGAAACGCCTCACCCATCATAAGCGCCGCATTCCTCAAATTAGCCTCAATAAGCTAAAAAATGTATCGTAATCGCCATACATGTGATATATGCTATTTTTCTCGACACAGTCACATGGACATAACTTTATTCAAAAATTTCTGAACAGTGCAGGGAGCCTCTTTTTAATAACTGAAGATGTGTAAAATTTTATTTAAATAAGGTTTTAAATACATAATTATTTTTGGAATTTTTATTTTACCCAAAGTTTATGCGCGCGAAATAAAAAAAAAAAAAAACATGAACGCACGCACTTGAAAAAAAAAATAATAATAGTAATAAAAATAATTTTGTTAACGCCGTGACCTTTTTTCCATAAAATATGGTATGTAACCATCGATGAATAACATATAGTATATCAATGTAACAATTTGGAAGAATCTGAAATTTTATTAAGGGTGTGTTCCAATATAAACAGCTTATTTTGTGATTTATTTTTAAATTCATTTTTCTTTCGATTGCATCAAACTGGTAAATTCTCTTATTTAGACTCTACACAATGTGCCGTGCTTGACGATTCTTTGATAAATGCAGAAAACATTGCAAAAAGATGCTGTCAAACTGGATATTTTGAACGGAATTTTCCGAAGCATGAGATGTGGAAACAAGAAAAGAAAAAAAAAAGAGAAGGTCATACTGAGAAAATATTTTTTTATAAGTCAAATTTTAATGAATTGAGGATTAAAAAATCACGCGGCATCTTATACATCTCTTCTAAAATCAGCTCAGCAAGTTTCATGTTTTTACTTTTAAAAATAAACCTGAAAATGTATCCAAATATTTCGAGCGGTTGAGGGTGGAAAAATCGTTTTTCAAATGCACCCTTTATTCCGCCATTCGCTCCCCCTCACACAGAAACCTACCTACCTGGAAGTAAAAAAAAAAAAAAAAAAATATTTTTCTGTCAGCATAATGTCATGGTTTAAATTCATGATACATATCTCAATGTTTTACTTATTTTTATTTGTGAGTTTTTTAAACATCGTCACATTTAAAAAATGTCAAATGAAAAAAAAAATAATAATAAAAACACTTCGTTATTTACCTTTTGCCTTGCGCTTTAAAAACTCTCTCTCACTCTCGTTGTATTTTATTCCTCCTCACAACAGCATTCTTGTCCAACATCCTACCCCCCCCCCCCCCCAAAAAAAAACCCCTTATTATTATTATTTTTTTCTTTTCCACAATTGTTGTTATTCTTTTTTATTATTTTTTTTATCTATAATATTTCTTCAAATATTGCCTAAAAAATTAAATCTTAGTATCCATAGTAATACAATGTTTTTTTTTTTTTTTTTTTTTTTTTTTTTTTTTTTTTTTTTTTTTGTAAATTTATTGAACTTTGATCTGGAAACGTGCTCTATGTCAGACGGCATCTAAACGTTAAAAAAAAAAAAAAAAATGTATTAATTGGCGGCAGAAAAACTGACACAATTAATCCACGATGCTTTTATTTTTAAAAAATAATGCAATTATTTTAAAATTATGATATTAATGCTGAAAATTTGAAAATAATAATAGAAGTTAATGGTGGTAGAAAATATTAATAAAATATTAGTAAATAATCGAAATGAGATTAATATTTACTTATCAATTTATAAGTGTTTTTGTTTTTTCCTGTTCGCGATATTTATGAATTATTTGTTCTAGAAAGTTTAACCTTAAATTGTTTTCAAAATATTCAATGACTTTTCATTGATGAAAACTAAAACGAAACATTTCAAAATGGAATAACGCATTGCAAATAATAGATCACAGCTGCAACTTCGAATAATGTCTTCCCGCTTATTCTTACATGACCATGCATTTAACCAAAGAGAGAATTTATTTTCTAATTAAAGTTTGATTAGTGTATGTGTATCGGGGGGGGGAGGGGGCGATAGGTTCATACACTAAATATCTCTATCACGAATAGTTTTACTGAATTTAATTAATAAGTAAAAAATCCGTTATTTCTTATAGCGAAAGCTTTTGTAGTTCTCAGAATTGTAATCCTTTTACTATGATAGGCGTGTTTGAATTTTATAAACGTACAACGTCCCGAATTCTAAAATATTGAATCCAACGTAGAATGCCTGGGATGTTTTCTCCTTTCTCCCCTTCTTTTACCTTTTCGCTATCTACCGTAAGCTCATAGCCTATAAAGGCAAATATTAGAGGTGTGTCAATAAGATTATCTTTTCTTAGTTAACTTGATTGGTTCACTCAGATATGTATTCATAAACGTGAAGACGGGAAATGAAGAGGTTTTACAAATAAACAGTCTATAGATCGCCAGCGTTTATATTTATAGTTTCAAATTTCTTTTTCCTATGGCCTATGCGTATACATTTTTCTGATATTTCGTACAACTACGTTATCTTCATTATTTATTAACAAATAATTTAGTAGCCTTTAGTGATGTATAATCGGAGAAAGGGATTGACAGTAGATGAAGCCCTTCAGATATTTTTTGATCAAGATACTGATGAGTCGGATTTCTCCGAAAGTGAAATTGATGATGATGATGACAATGATGATAATGATGGAGAAGAAGCGGATACAAATTTGGTTGATCCGCATTTTGCAGAAGACGATTATGAACCAGATGATAATTTTATTAACTATGAATGGAGTTCCTGCGTGGACAATTCTGCGATAGTGATAGAAAAATTTTCTTCGTCATCGGGGCCTGTTCATGATTTAGAACCAGGTGCATCCGCTCTAAGCTACTTAAGATTACTAATAAGAGATGATCTCTGTGACAATATAATCATTAATACCAACAAATATGCTGATTTCTGTCAAAATAAGCGCCAAAAAAAGACGAAAATTGGATACCAATTTCAAATATAAGAGAAATTTGGTGTTTTTTTGGAATTCTCCTTGTTATGAGCATTGTACGTATGCCAAAACTATCAGACTATTGGTCAACAAACTCGATACTGGGCAACCAAATGGTGAAAAAGCTTATGAGTAGAAGAAGATTTATGAAAATAAAACATTATTTTCATATATCCGATAGAGAAGCTGAACCCAATAAAAATGACGAATCGTTCAGATATTCGCAAAAACTGGAGCCAATGTTCAACGATGTGAAAAGGAAATTTCAAACCCATTTTAATCCATACAAACATTTATCAGTGGATGAAGCCATGATAAAATATAAAGGGAGACTTGGTATTGTCCAATATATGCCACTTAAGCCAGCTAAGAGAGGACTGAAAATGTGGATGCTGTGCACATCCAATGAAGGCTACGTTTATAATTTTGACATTTACGGAGGAAAAAATGACAATATTCTGAGAAGTTCAAAAGGACTAGGATATGATGTAGTAATGCACTTAATTACGCCCTTAAAAAACAGAGGACACGAATTATTTTTTGATCGTTTTTTCACAAGCGTGCAATTAGTACACGATCTACTTAAATTAGGAATATTCTCCTGTGGAACATTGATGAAAAACAGAAAAAATTTACCAATTGAAATAAAAAATTTAAAACTTACACAGCCACATGAAAATAAAGTTTTTCAGTGTAAAACAATCCCTAATATGCTTTGTTCGGCATGGCTTGACAAAAAAATAATTTTTATGTTATCTGTAAATGCAAAAAATGAAACCACAACAGTAAAAAGACGTAACAAATCAATAACTACAAGTGTCAACTGCCCATTTTCATTCAATTTATATAATAAATATATGGGAGGAGTTGATCTAGCGGATCAGCGACGTAAATATTATAGCGTTTCACGTAAATCTAATAAATGGTGGAATTATGTATTTTCATTTCTGTTTGACACAGCAGTGAACAATGCATATATCATTCAGAAAACTACGAACTTTCCTTCACCGAAAAAAATGAAATCGCTATATGATTTTAAATTGGAAATTATTGAAAACATTGAAGCACAGTTTCTTGAAAGAAAGCGCACACACCCACCATTTTCTCCTACATCCTTTCACAATCATAAAAGAGTGAAAATTGAAGGAAGAAAAAGAACTTGCGTTCGATGCCGCGAATTGAAAATAAAAACAACTTCAAATAACAATATTCAAAGCACATGGGAATGTGAAATATGTAAAATGTGTCTTTGTAAAACATGCTTTAATTGTGAGTCAGGTTCTGCAATTAATCCTAATTCCTAATAAAATGTTACTTAAAGATTTAATATCATGATTTTTAAATATTCTTATTATTAAAACTTACTATTTGACAAAAGTATAAAATTGCTGATGCAGTTATTTTTTTTTTTTATGAAATTAAGTATTTCATCAAGGAAAACGAGGAAGTTAATGAAATAATAGAAAATTTGGAATTTGAAGTTAGCAAAAAGTTATCAAAAAAGAAACTGCAAAATACTAATTTAGAAAACTCCTCAAAGCCTAAAAATAATATAAAATTGTCGAAATTGACTCTCCCTGTATTTTATTTGTGATTAATATAAATTCGATCAGAAAGTATCCTGAACCTAAATCGTTCTAAATCTTTTATCATCTACCGCGATATCATGCATTTTCGTGACAAATGTATACTTCTAATGCTTTATTACCCAATGTTTCGTCAAATTTAACATTTAATTTTTGCTACCAATATACATAATTGATCTTTTAAAAGGCCCTCCTCAAACGAACTAAATATCTGTGTTATTACTGATTTAAAATATATGCCAAGCTGATATTATTACTTTTTAATTTTCGGTTGTAAATTATATATTTTGCCTCTGAGACTCATTAAACAAAATTTACAAATTTCTATACTTCTAATTCACATAAAGTTTTTATCTTTCCGCAGTAAGATAAACTATATTTTCGTAATACGAGTTTTTTGATACCTTATGCAATAGTATACAAAAAAGAAGAGAAACCATTATTTAATAGATTAAAAAACTAAAAAAAAATGTACAACGAATCTTTAAAAGCGCAAGAGTATTAAATTAATAAAACACACCAATTCAATTAAAACAACCAAATTTATCTGAATTTACATTCATGAAAAAAAAAATTACAGTAAACGGCTTTTTTTTCTTTTTTCTTTTTTTTTTTTTAATAATCTGTCTGGACGCTTATTTCGTTTTCTCGAAAAAAAGTTCGTTTCCTGTCTGCAAAGTTTCATGCAAAAAAAAAAAAAAAAAAAGTTTGTATATATGTATGCATATAAATTGAATTGAATAAGTCATTAAAAAAACGATATGGAGTCATTTTTCAGAAAAAGAACTGCATTTTCATAAATAATAAATTTTTGGTTGATTTTTCAAAGACCGATTATAGAATTTAAATTTCAAAATATTTTTATATGATTTATGATTTATAAAAAATAGTATAAAAAGAAAAGGTATATTTGGAAAAATTGATTTATGTTGTCTGAGAAACGACCAGTTCAATCATTGCACATTACAATACACAACATAATAATACATAATTTCAATTCACAACGATTTGATGGAAATAAATTTTATATTAGATATATCAATTATTTTTCAAATAAAGCAGGAAAAAAATGTATGGTTGGTTCTGATCCTATGTCTATTTTCCCCATCTAGAATTTATATAATCTTTTGAACACCATTAACAATATATTTTTTAAGAAAAGGAAAAAGCAAATATACGTTCAAGAATTATTATTATTATTATTATTATAATTATTATTATTATTATTATTATTATTATTATTATTATACATGAGATTGGTAGAGCTACTATTAAAATCTTCAAAACATTTTACCCATTCAAGTTTTATGCAAATATGTAAATAATAAGGTTGGCGGGAAAAAGTGCATCTGTTTACGTATCACATTTTAAAATAAGTTCGATAATAATACACATAGTTAACTTTAGAATATAAAGAGCAGATTGAGACTGTTATTTGAAATTTGGTGTCCTTGTTCTCTCGGGACTGAGAGAGGGGGGGGGGTTAAAAGTTCTCAAAAACTGTCATTGCTTCGATGATAAAATTTTGTATGGCTCGGAGAATTAGAATATAAACATAACGTATTTATATATATATATTTTTTTTTAATTCAGTCTCCCTTTTTTGTGGGATGATGGCTGTGTGTGTGTGTGTGTGGGGGGGGGGGGGGGGGGGGGGGGTAGGGCTACAATGCCGAATCAATCATGGCTGTAGACGATAATATATTATCAGGATGTTTTTGTGAACAAAATGTAACGGAATTGTTTTAAAGGTGGAAATTAAAGACGGGAGGAACTCTGTCGAAGTTTTATACAAGACCCATATTTTAAAATATTATAAATAAAATATATCGAAAACTTTTAACAAATATAATTCGGAATGTAAATATCGTAGCACTCAGTTTGGAAAGTTTCTATGAACACAATTTAACAAACACATTGTAATAATGGGATATATAGTTAGAAAGCAAAAATGGTTACGGTCGAACCCCGTTATAACGAACCTATGGATATAACGAACAAAATTTTGACCCTGCCTTTTCCTATTGTATTTAATGCTCATTTATACTTTTATAGCAAACCTCAGAAATCTTAAAAATCGGTTATAACAAATGCTCTTTTTTTCCCAGTCGACCATGATTTCATTTTTTATTTATTTTTTTTTCGAATCTGTGAAAACAATAAAGAAAGAGTGTTAGTTATTTGATATACTAGAAAGAAATTCGGGACATGTATTTGAAATCGGCATCACGCCAGTAGATGATGAGATTATTACTGTATTAAACGAGTAAACAACAATTAAAGGTAAAATAAATTTATTTCTATTGATCCTTATTTTTAATTCATTAAATTATTATTACTTCTGGTTTTTTTCATTGGACAGCGGAGATTGGTCTATTCTAAGGCTTTTTTTTTACTTTTTCAATTTTGTGTACAGGTACTTTTCATGTAGATACTTTAATTCTCGGAACGGTTTCGAAAGTAAAAGCATTCTTATAAAAATGGTAAATAAATAAATAGAAAATCAGCAATCAAAATTGAAAAAGTGAAAAATGTCGTTGTACATAAGTCAATCTCAACTATTCAATGCAAATAATAATAATAATAATAACAATAATAATAAACGGCATTAAAAAAATCAAATGCAACAAAGATATCTTTATAAATTTGACTGATAGTATTAGCATCAGCAAACCGGATTTTCCAGATTCGTGATTAACGTAGCTTCTTAAATGAAACTATCAAATGAGATTTATAAAAAATGGACGACTGTCTTCTCCACCGTTAATATCTTAATTATTTTTTTCCAGAAAGAAAACTGGAAAATAAATACATGCTTTCTGTTCAACACTTAAAAGATTAAAGAAATTTTAAACATATATTGCAATATATATTAAAAATTTTGACATGAAAGAGATCCAAAATTACTTTATTTCAATATCTTTTATGAAACATTGTTCGAATTATACAGAAAAAAGTTAGAAATGATGTTTGATAAATTAATAACACCATATAAAAATGTTATAATATCTTCTGATATTCAGCCTATTTTGTTTGTGTTTGAATGAATAAAACCCGAGACGTAATATGGCAAATGATGGAAAATGAGTAGCTGCTATAAACACTGTGCAATCGAAAGCAGATTTTTCAGAGTACGCTGTAAAAGTTGATGCTTTGAAATGGAACTGAAAAAGAAAAAAAAACTGTCGTTGGGCGAAAACAATCGTTTATAACAGAATACATAATTCATTTATACATAAATTAACAAAAAAAGCTTCTATTAGTTATATTTCTAAATTAACAAAAAAATTTCTAGTAGTTATATTTGTAAGCGCCGTGTTTCTATGTAATTGAATAGCAATCAACTGTAATTAAAAATATATTAACCCTTTATATAAATACGAGTAGAACTCTGAAAATCGGGTTAGTAAATTATTTTTAAATTTTCGGATTTCTGAAAGAATATTAAAAGTACTTCCGATTATTCTTAATGGTGCCTTTAGTCGTAATTTAATTCATAGCAAAAAAAAAAATAATAATAATTATGTGAGAGAAAAAGAAATATAAATATTTAATTAAAAATTTCTGTGTTGATAAAAAAAAAAATAAATAATAATAAATAATCAGTAAAGTAACTTTTCCTTGTATAGTTTTCGGAACATGAATGTCAATTTCGTTTGCTTTTATTTTCAGTTTCATTTGATTTTGTAAACAATTGCTATTTCTTTTCTCTCTAAGTTGAAAGTGTAAAGTGAAACGTGTGTGTTGTTTGTGTGTGTGTGTGTGGGGGGGAGATTGATACCGAATTTACGCAGTCGATATTTTTGATATCACACACATACACAATAGAAAAAAAGGCTATTTATTTCTTAGGCATTTTAATACGAATATCTGAAATTTTCAGGAGCACAGAAATGGAAATAAATTTCAGAATATATAATACAGTTTACTTTCCCCCATTTTTTTTTCTTACGATCGAAAAAAATTGAGAGATCTTTTTAGTATTTTTCCATTATTGTTACGACTATTTACTATTTAAAACTTTTATTAAACAGAATTGCCAAAGCAATGGCTTTTAAATATCGATCTGAACCCTGTAATTTCTCCAAAATGCTGATTTTTTTCAATTATTATTTTATTTAATTACCATATTTTTTTTTTCTCTTCTGTCTAAATGATTATAAAGAGCATAAGAAATATCTATGAGAACTATTATAAATGGCAATACTTTAAAATATTTATGAGGTAGTCATGTGCACGCCAGATCCGAAGTTAACAGTAACCACTTTTATCATGTAAATTAATAATCACAATAAATATATCGAGATCACAGAAAAAATGTCAGAAGCGAAAAAAGGAAAGGTTATTTATTTCTTTTTGTAAAACGTACATTACTATTTAACTTTATATCAAATGAGAATTATTTTATTTTATATCTTTTTTTCCATTAAACAAAAACTATTCTTGTTCAACTACCTAAACTAGATAATAACAAGCTTTTTATTTCGTCTGCTTTGTTCGCCTTTACAAATTCGAAAAAAAAAAAAAAATGATTATTTACTTTTTTGACAAAAGATGAGGTTTTAAAATTATTTCTATAGTGATTACAACATTTCTAGGTCTGAAAAATTTTGACATTTATCCAAAGACATTACTGAATTGACAGTACAATTTCACCATGTGTAATTCCATGATATATTGAAGAGTTAAAGAATTCATTTAATTCTAAACTTAAATAACCATAAAATTTAAGTCTCCATGAAAAGAAAGCTGTACTATAAGTTTTATGTTGACACAAAAACGTATTTCGATTTATGTGGGTAACTTGAAGAAACAGGTGTTTAGCATTTTTGTTTCAAAGCTC
This sequence comes from Maratus speculifer, assembly GCA_964019185.1. Lineage (NCBI taxonomy): Eukaryota > Metazoa > Arthropoda > Arachnida > Araneae > Salticidae > Maratus > Maratus speculifer. The sequence continues at coordinate 459,392,061 of OZ025292.1, forward strand.
TCACAAGAATTTTGCTCTCCTGGGCGTAACCTACTTCCTTGGAAAAAGGTACTATTCAGTCGGAAATCTTCCCTATTTCCCCATGCAAGGGAAAACGCTAATCCTTTCTACGTTCTTTTACACCCACTTGTAAGATTGATGCTTTTTACTTCGACATTACTCCTAAGAAGGGGGGGATAAAATTTTTCAAAGAGATTTCGGGCGTTTTGGTTCTCCCAGGTACCTGTACGATTTCGGCCATGGTAATGAAAGAGTTAATATATATAGGTATGTGTGTGTATGTACTATACTATATGTATATGTATGGTTCATATAACACTGGCACCTGGCTAAACAAATAGTACCATAATTGTTTTTCCAGAAATTAACTCTTATAAATAAATATATATATATAATATTGATTTAAATTATGTCAGCATAAAGTTTGCATATAGATAAGATTTTAAAAGTTGTTCACAATATCCAGATTAATTACATATAGTGAAATTCACCTTGTTAACATAGGCTAGCTTAATTAAACAGGGTTGCTACTAGGGTTGGAATGTTTTTTCCACAGTGGAAAAAACCGGCCAGAAGAAATAGGTTTCTTCCAAATGGAAGAAACTGTTTTTCTTTAAGAATTTACAATATACTTTAAATTTTGTAAGATATAATAAATAACTTCTTCCTGTAATCTTATATAAATTACTTCCATTGGACCAAAACAAATTTAATTAAATATATGTGCTAAATTAATAATTACATCAGTTTTTTAGCTGAGATCTCACACAACGCCTGTCTAAAGATCTTCAACCTTTGGCTAAATGAAAAGAAATTTTAACCAAAATACACAAAACAAATTAAATGTTATCCATTTCAATTTAACTAACATATTTTTTAATTATTTAAATTTCTGAAATTAGTAGTAAGTTGTAGCTAATTAGAAATTAGTAGTTGTTGTACCTTTACCAATGGTAGAATGAAACCCATTAAAAAAAAAAAAAAAAAAAAAAAAAAGCTTTTAAGTTACATCAATTTTATTAATGTAAGTAACGTACAATAATTACTGTATCAAATAGAGATTGACCAAAAATATGGTTTCATTTTCGGCTCAAAATCAGAGTTTTGCCAAAAATGTAGCTGAAAATTTGGCCAGACCAAAACTTTCAGTATTCCAAAAATCTTGTTTCTTCCTTCAGAAAATTTTCATTTCAGTCATTTTTGCCGAGTTGCAGATAAATAGCGCAGCAATCAAACAACTCAGCCGAGCAACTACCAAATCAAAACAAGAGCTGAATTGGCAGTATGCATGTTGAAAAAAGGAAGCAGGAGAAAAACTGATAGCATGGGAATTTAGGAAAAAAATTATGGGATAAATTAAAATGTGTGGATATTTAAGAATAGCACACATTACATGAATCATTTCTTGTAAGATTTTATCAATATTTTTTATAAATTTTAATTAGATTTTGCTAATAACTTTTTTTCTTGGTGCTTACATAGCTATTCCTTTTTTTTTTTTTTTTAACAATGCGGCACTTACGGTGGGTGCGGCGTATACGTGCGAAATTACGGTAAACTACTAACAAAACTAATCATTAACACTAACCTTCAACAGCATGCAGATATCCATTTTTGTTTTAATTTGATTTGACTAGTTTTCAGTTAAAATCATGGTTGGTTGGTTGCTCACAAGATATCAATTAAGCAAGAAGCATTAACTGTCAACATGTTTTCAGGTTGCACAATGTTACTCAATTTTATGTTTTTTATGCAAAATAGCTCCACAGCAAGTGCTGGCTAGTGGCAATTGGTTGTCAACTATTATAAAATGAGAAAGTTTCTCATACATGTTAGCTTGTTCTTGCTTTAGTGTTGTGTTTCTTTTCAAGTCATCTTTATTATTTTTGCAAGCTCCTTCAAATTTGTAAGTAGATACTATTTTTCAATTAAGAAGATGTGCATTATCTACTCTTTCATTATTGAAAAAGAAGAAAACATAAGAAAGTTAAACCTCACCAACTTTTTAAAGTAATTACTCTGCTATATATACTACAAAAAGTAGTATAAAATGTCCTGTCGGCTAAATGTCTGTTTCGGTTAACTGTCCTGTCTGCTAAATGTACTTGTCAACTATTTTCTGTATGCTAATTGTCTTGTCGGCTATTTGTTGGTTAAATGTCTGCGACCGACTCCCCCCACCCCTACAATTAGGCAAAAACTGTTTTTCAACATTAGCTATAAAAAGCATGCAATAATAAGATATGAATCTTTATTTCAATATAAACAACAACAATAATAATAATGTGATAAATGAAAGAGCTCCTATTATTTAAGAATGAAGGAATAAATGACAGTTTGATATAAATAAATATTGAGATATATATATATAAAATATCAATGGCATATATGACATCTGTGCCAAAAAATGTCTACAATACAATTGAAATAAAGAGACAAACAGTGTACGCTAAAAATTAGTTTTTATTGAATACAATTATTTACATAGATAGATCGATGTTTAATGTTCCAAAGTAGAAACTATGCTATCCATAAATACTGGTTCCATACAACTTAAGAGGGGGACTCAACAATGCATCGAGAAGTTCTACAATGAGGTCGTAGCCTTCACTGAGATATACACACTTTTTTTAAAAATTATTATTGAGGGGGAGGGGGGGGGGGGGTATTTCCCCGTTACGGGTGTCTGGGTACTTAAAAAAAAAAAAAAAAAAAGAGCTTGCTGCTTTCCAAGCTGAAGAAAAACGGATGAAATGTTTTTCTTGTGTTTTGTATGCTTAAAAATAATTGTGTAAGAGCTTCATCCATGGCATTGAATAAACAAATTGTACGCAGGTATTCAGTACAAATGAATCAAAATTGTTTTTGTGCATCCAAGAAGTATGTGCAAAAAAGTTTTTCCTTCTCTTGCCGAGATTGTTTTATCACCCCCAGAACACCATGGTAACAGAAAAGTACCCCTTCATGGCAAAATTGATTTTTTTTTTCTTTTTTTTTTAAATGACAAACACGATGTTATAATATTCCAATAATATAAAACTGGAAAAAAAAAAAATAATTTTGCTGCTTTTTAAATTTCAGACATACGCTTTTGGAGGTGAGCAATAACACACAGTCAACAGTGAATATGAAATGCAACATTTACAAAATGTGCCGTTTTGCGATCCTCCATAAGTAAATCACTATCCACCGGCAGGCAAAGGGATGTACCGATAACTTTTAAAAAACTGATTCATAAATGCTCAACAATTTTTATATTTTTTTAACTACTTAAATGCAACCTAAGAATAGACACACTTAAGAGATGGTGATAGTTTCCAGATGTTGGATGATTCCATTTTCACTTAAATAATCTCGACTCAACAACAGAGAAAGGGGGGAGGGGGGATGTGACAAGGGCCTAGAATATTTTTATCCACTTGAAGAGGGAGGTTGGCTCATCACATGAAATAAATGTAAAAGGGGGCGGAAGCAGGTTTTGCGAGCAATTTATTAAAACAAATCTGTATTTTTAGAATTTTTTCTCTTTTTTTTAATAGTACTTAAACATTATTTGTATAACAGCGGACTTGAAAGGAAAATTAGCCTAAGCACCCATTTTTTTAGCTCGGAGAACACATTTAGAATTTCATAGCTGCGACCTATGGATAACACTTTGGACACATGCACACATACACAAAAAAGACCAATGTTATTGCAATGATTTCAATAATTTAATATTTCAGCAGAAAAAGATGAAAAAAATGCATATGAAATCTCCAGTCTATATGGATATCTATAGAGCTTTTAGAGGAGGTGCTGCACACACATTTATACAAAATTCATTTATTTTTTAGAATTTCTACAGGGTGCAGCAACAAGCCTCCATGACAAGATGAACAACAATCTTTAAAGTCGATTTGATTTGGGAAAAAACTGTACATCTCCATTCCAAAAAATGAACTATTCATGTCGTAAATGCATGAAGAGAGATAGATAGAATAAAACCGTCGGAATAAAACTAATTTGAAAATTCTTCTAGATTTGCTTTTTTTTTTCATACAGACATACATATATATACACACAGATCCCTCGAGAGATTATTTTTATTCTTCAAGCAACTGTCTTTGCATATCTCTTGAAAATAAAAAAAGGAACAAAATGTTTTTTAAAAAAAACATATCAGCCAATCCAAACATAGAATCTTTCACAGTTTTCCCAATGAAAATTTTGCAAATAAAATAAAGCTGTCACCCTCTTTTAAATAAAAGTTACATAAAAAGGGATTGAAATTAAATCCACATTCTGATCAGAAAATGTTCTCATCTCAATCCAATTTTGAAACCACCCAAAAGAATGTTAAGCGAGCACTTTTCAGCTGATAAAAATAAATAAATGTACATTTTCTTTTAAATAAGCTTAGAGAATTAAAAATGACACGTTAAACATTATAATCTGAGCATTTAACGATTTGAAAATTAAACCTGGCACAGTAAAAAAGAAAATAACAGAGTTAAAAAAAAAAAAAAAAAGATACATATATATAGGCTTTAAAATTTTATATGTATATATATATATTATGTTCACAAGAGTCTTTGTCTTTGCGAAGAGATAAATATTTAGAGTCTCCTAGTTTTTCTTCTTTTCTATCACAGTCAATCGAGAGTTAAATGGGGGCATAGATCATGAGTGCTATATAGAGTGACCACATTGCGAGCATCCAGTGCAGTTCAGAGAAAGGGTTCCTCCCTTCCACAAACTTCCGAGAGAAGAACTTCATCGTTTCGTCCAGAATGATGACAGGAAAAGATATTTTCAGCACAACCAGCCACTCCATCAGGGACAAAGGACACACCGAGAACACAGCCTGGGGAAAAAAATAAATACATGAACTTGTTGCAGTCACACAAAAAGAAGATCACAGCCATTTAGATTACCGTAAAATGCTGTTAATCCGCCCTTCCTGATCAAACACCCTCGACTGACTTCATAAAAGAACTGAAATTTTCAAAAAATCCCTAGAAAGCAAACTTTACAATATTATAAGGCTAAAACAGATGGATATCATACAGCACGATAGTGCTGTATAGTAGAACTCAGGTGCATCTCTAACGTTAAAGTCCAAAGTTTGCCTCTTAATAACTTTGGACCCAATCATCGGATCGCGATGAAATTGAAAAGGCGTAGTGTCTTACTCTAGACCTCAAAGTTAAAAAAAAAAAAATCATCCAGATCCACCAATTAGTTATGGAGATACAGAACCCCTGTTTTGTCGCTTTTTGCTCATGAAACAAGAAAAAAAGACAAACAACTCAATTATAAACCGAACCAAGAAATATTCAGTGATGTGTAATAGCTAGTTTGAAAACTTTTAATTTAGGTATGTGCCTTTCAAAAGTACTGTCAGAAAATATATCCAATATTAAGGAAATGGCACCCATTTAAAATTTATATAACGCTATACACTCTATAATTTAACATTATAGAAATCTCTCCTTTTTAATTGTTAATTCAATTATTTCTTTCAAGCTACCACCAACTAAAAAATAGTTCAATAATTTAAAAAAGAAATTATAAACGTGTTTTTTTTATAGATCAATAAAAATTCTGATTCTCCTGATAGATTTAATTTTTTAAATTGACGTCATTTGAAACAAAAAATACATATTTTTCATAAACTTATATATAAACATATCAAATGAAAATCAAATTTTGAATTGCTTAAAAGGCGCTAATGCCAACCTAGTGAAAAAGATTCCATGCCGGGAATCAAACCCGGGCCATCAGTATAGCACACTGACGTTCTACCGACTAAACCACATGGAACAACACCCAGCAAAGAACTCATCACTATTACTTGTTGGCAAGGCTACAAACACAGCACAAGATGGAATATAATCCACGAGCCACCGATCTGGGGCAATCACGAAACTCAAATTTTATCCAGCATCGATTGAATATAAATTAATGCATGGAAATTTTTCCAGAGAGAAAATTCGCCTTGAATATAACATATCAAATTGATATGTTATATTCAAGGCTAATTTTCTCTCTGGAAAAATTTCCATGCATTAATTTATATATAAACTTTAACTAAATATGTGTTAAAACAATATCGCACCTTTATTTGAGTGTTTTCGATGTCAAAACAGTTGCTACAATACAGATATTTCAATTAAAAAGGGATAATTTAGAAAAAAAAAAAATCTATATTTATAAAAACAACGATTTGAAAATGAAGCTAGAAAAATCTGTGTAGAAAAATCTATGGTCATAAGAAAATCTGCATAGATACCGAGAAAACGCAGTGAGAGAAAATCTGGGAGAAAACTTCTGTTGCCAAGTATTGCCAATTTGGTGATATATCGTCAAATCTAGCACACAAAATTACTCACCAAAATTGAAGCCAACTAGGCGTTATTTCCGATATTTCACCATACTAATATGTCTAAAAATAACTTTAAACTTATACTAATAATAGTTTAGATTTGTTAGTTGAAGGTGATTGATAAAGTTCCTGAAAGGATCTAAAAAAGCTATGAAATTATAAAAAACTGGTGGAACCAGAAAAAAAAGTAGAGCTGAATCTAAAAAAAACGTTACAGTAAAAATTAAGAAATATTTTCAATCTATAAATGTGCATAGAGAAGAAATGGAATTAGCTCATGAAATAACCCAAATTTTTGTTAGCTGAAAATGTGGACCGAGTTTTACTGGTGTCTTTTATTCAGAATTATACCATTATCCACTCAAAATGATTACTGAGGAAAGTAGTCAATAGAATGTATTGTTATGTTGCCTCAAATCAGTTAAGCTCCACAATGCTAAACAAATATAAACCATGAAGTAATAATTAAAGTATAACATTAATATAATAGGGTTGTAGGGGAATTGATGTGGAAAAATTTGTCTGAACACAAATTTTTAGTAAATGAATCTTCATTAGTTCAAGGTTTTGAGTTTACTTGGAGCTTTGATCTTCCACTTATCAAAACTGCTGGAATGGAATTGTGTCAACACTGAATGAACCGTTCACATACTTCATTACATCAGCCTGTAACATATAGTTACGGACTCAAATATTTAAACTGGTTATAGATGAGTGAAATACAGAGTGAGTTAAAAATGCCTCTTTTTCCCCGATTGATTTTAAGGCACCAGTAAAGCTCAGTCCATATTTTCAGCTAACAAAAATTTGGGTTATTTCATGAGCTGATTCCATTTCTTCTCTATGCACATTTATAGATTGAAAATATTTCCTAATTTTTACTGTAACATTTTTTTAGATCAAGCTTACTTTTCTCTCTGGATCCACCAGTTTTTTGCATGATAATACAAATGAACAATCCTCTTTAATAAAAAAAGCAACATATTTGCTGATGACCAGCCTTTTTGCCAATTGTTGCCAGACTTATCTCGGAAAATGAAACATTTGAAATTACTGAAAAAATTAATATCCCAAAAAGTATTTGTCAGAAAATTGATAGACAAATTGCGTTAAAAAGGCAAAATGTTGTATTTTTTTAATAAAATTTTTTTTATCTGTTATTTAAGCCATATTGCTCTTGCATGCATAAAAGAGTGAACAAGGTTGCCAGAAAATTTCCTTCTCATCTTGATAACAAAAGGAAGCACCCAAAACAATTTCGAAATAATGCTGATGTATACTTACGGACAAGATATCCACGTAGAGGATGATGAAATGCAAGGTCATCGATAATGTGATGGCCGATATTAACCACAAGTTGGTCCAAGGAGGCATCTTCAACAGAGACTGGTTTTCAGATAAGCTGCAACACACAAAATGGATTATACACACACACAATTCTTATATATATATTTAAGCCCAAATGTTTACTAATTAGTTAAACAAGTGAACATTAAGAAATCATAGTGGCTCATTTTAATAAAAACTCAAACAATTGCATAGAAGAAAACAATTGAAATCTTTTGTTGAAAGCTTTAGAGCTCATTCTATGCTTTCCTCGTGTATAATACAGACTCATAAATCATGCAGCTTGTGTCTGTTATTACTTTATTAACAGAGTTCATACAAATGGGATTGTCGATCCTTCACTATTTCCTCTTTCTTGTAAGAAAATAAATTTAATATGCGGAAAAAGACAGCCTCTATAAATCCTGTGTAACTTTCCTAGTATACACTACCAAAGGCAGTGGGTTACTTAACCTTAGGCTTGTTCGGATAATTTTTGTCTAAAAATATAAAAACACACAGATTCAAAAGGCATATGGCAGCAGTCCAAAAGACAATAGGCACATTAAGTTTCTGCTTAAAATGTAAGATATTTTCATTTAAAAAATATTTCAACACTGCTTTTAGATACATTATAATCATGAGTCCTAGACAACACTGTACAGGTGAGCTAGTTTTAAAATGATGGATTATCATTGTCCTGGCAGACTAATAAACAGACTAGACAGATTAATTAAGGAAACATACTACCTTGAAATGGGTCAAAATGTCGATTATTATTATTTTTTTTTTCAATATTTACTGAAAGCTTCTTTAATTGTGAATAGTTTGACACTTCATTTTTACCTACATATCAATTATATCACAAGATATTTTGTTAATAGATCCAGATCAATTACACATAAAAATGAAAGTTTTAAACTGATTTTTCTTGCCCTGTTCCTATTTTTATAACTTGCTTGTTCGATAAATACTAAGGCTTTTTGCTTATTTAGACAGAGGTCAGATTTTTTTTACTCGTTCTCCATGATGTATTTAATACTTTTGTGCATAGCGTTGGACTCTTAATAGAAAAGAAAAAAAAATATATAAGACAAATTGAAACCAGACAAATTTAAAAGAAAAAGTAGACAAATTAAAGATATTGAGAGACGGTAATAAATAAATTGAGAACAATAAATTTTTTACTATACACAAGAGGAAAAAAAATCTTATTAAATGTAAAATCCCATACATCTAAAAATCCATGTAGAGTTTTATGTAGAATATTCTAATAAATGTAGAAAAAAAAAAAAAAAAAAAAATGAAGCCAAAATCTTTCTATTTATAAAAATAGTAGAAATTATTATTTTTTTTAAATTTTAGTAAAATAGGATATTTTACAAGATTTATTTTTTAAAATTTTATTTAATTTTTAGTATTAAGTATGGTGCTAACACATATTATAGTATTATTCTAAACTGAAGAGATTGTTTCAAAGCTAGTGTTCTTGGTTAATGGTAGCAGAATCAAAATATTTAAAAAATTGCATTGATTACTTAAAGAGCAATTGAATCTACAAAATACAAAGGATATTTACTTTTTAGGACAACTTAAAAATGTTCATTGATCCCTCTTTACACTGAAACACAAGATATCTCAGATTGCCATTTTTGAAGTGGTACCTTCCTAGAATTGGATGAATGTTCACATCGAAAAACATATCTCAGCAAATGTCACTGTATCTGTGATCTGAACAAATGTAATGTATGTGCATGTGCTTAAGATAAAGATGGCTGCAACAACTAATCAGTAAAAACAAAGTTTTATAGCCAACGAGAGAGTGGTTATTCCTGTAATTAGCCGAAAGAAGTTGAAACGCTCTGACAGAGTTCGACGGCCTGATATATCTTAAGTATTCCAGTGCAAACAGGGTATTAGCGTGTTTCAATTCTACCATGCTTTTATTAAAACTTACAAAAATGTAGGAAATATATATATGCTTTGGAAATGTTTATCCTGAAAACTAGTATAAGGTATACAATATACAGTAGAGACTCTCTTTAACGAAACTTCATACATCGAATTTCTCTATATAATGAATTTTTAGTAGGAACGGTCACATTTTCCCATGATTACATTAAAAATAGTCTCTATATATCGAAATATCTATCTCCATATAACGAATATTTTCATAAAATGCTCTTTATCTATTCAGTTTTAAAAAAAGCTTCGAAATTAGATGGAATCAATTTTCCATCACTTATTTCTGATTTATCGTTCATTGCTGAGTTTTTTATATTACTTCTATCTTTGAATCTACTTGTTGTTTAAGCAGGCCCGTAGCTAGGGGGGTGCCAGGGGCGGCTCAGCCCCCCCTAAAAATTTTTGAGCCCCCCCCCCCCCCCCCCCCCTGAAAAAGATTCCAAGGTCACTAAATAAAACTGTTTAAAAAATCAAAATGAGAAATCGGCCCGTACCCGGCCTGTGCAAATCTTTTGAATGTCTATAATCGTACATTATGATGTTTTGCAATCAATATAAATTTGTATATACTTCAAAAATTTATCTAGATTATTCGGTTTATGTTTAGCAGAAATAAAACAAACATTTGAATCTAATCATCAACGTTCATTATTTATCGATTTCCATTTCAAGTTGAGCAATCTTTTCTGAAATGGAAAAAAAGCACTTAATTATGATCATAAAAAATATTTTTGCTTTTAACAATCAACAGTTTGGTTTGGCAAATTATCAACAGAAATAATTGTTATCTTAACCCCCCCCCCCCCCTCCATTTGTCGGCGAGGTGAATGAGTTATTTATAGATTTGTAAATTTAAATCGTTGGTATTTTGTAATGTGCATCCTATCTAATTATTATTGGTATTATTGTCTTCTACTGCTAGTATACATGGGTGACGTATGTGTGGTGCCATGATCAACCGGCGTCAAAAACCCGGTAACGCATTTTATATATATATATATATATATATATATATATATTTTAAAGCAAATGTAGAATTTAGCTTGGCTAGGATCCAGGAAGTGTAAATGACTCTTTTTTTATTATATATTTTTTTATATTTATGTTAATAATTGTTTTTTCTTGTGTGTGTGGTTTAAGGAATTTTTAAATTATTAATTTATTTTATAGAAATCTGCTCTTAGTCGGGGAGGCAAAGTTTTCATTCGGTCAATGAAATGTCGTATCTCCCCCCCCCCCTCTGTTGTTGGAAGTGATTTTATGATTTTTAGTCCGTATTACGCAATCGGATATCAGAAACTCAACAGGCGTGAGGGTTATTCTTTCGGTCTTCGATGATTTATCAGGTAGGATGAATGCCGATGCACCTAGTGACATATCGAAGGTGGGCGATAGAAATTTAAAAAGTACAAATTTATCAGAGTACCCAAAAAATTCGGATAACAGGAGTTTTCAACCAGATTGGATGAAAAAATTTAAGTGGCTGGAATATTCCAACAGCAGAGATGCTGTATTTTGCTATCCTTGTCGACAGTTTCCTCATTCGAGGACTAAAGAAAATCCATTTAACTCAGCCGGTTTCCGGAATTGGAAAAAAGCATTGTCCAAGGACAGAGGGTTTCAAAAGCATGCTTCGTCACAGAATCATATAATATCAATGAGCATGTGGACAGAAAGAGAAGAACGTGAAAAGATGAATTTGAGTGTGTCATCTTTGGTATGTAACGATGTTCTAGAAAAAAACCGATATTATGTTCAATCTATTGCAGAAATCGTACAATTTTTAGTTATAAATGAACTTACGTGGTACGTATGATATAGATGAACACGAGGAAAGTAGTTTATTTCAAAACTTTTTTAAATACACAATCGAAAAGGACAATAAACTTGCAGAATGTGTCAAATCAGTGCCAATTAATGCAAAATACACTTCACCTGAAATACAAAATGATGTCATACAAATTCTTGCTGAAATAGTGTCAGAAGATATATCAAATGACATTAACAATGCTGATGTTCCCTGGTTTTCGATTTTGGAAGACGGAACGCGTGATAGAAATAATAGAGAAAATGTTGCATTAGGAGCAAGATACGTAAAGGACGGGAAAATAAAAGAATCAATTATCGCAATAAAAACATGTTCTGACTTGGATGCAAAAACATTTGCTGATTTAACTTTAAAGATCCTTCATGATTGTAATTTAGATAATTCTAAAATTTTGAGTCAATGTTTTGATGGTGCTTCAGTCATGAGCGGTGAAAAAGGAGGGGTCCAAGCTATATTGCAGAAACATCTTGATAGAAATATCCCATATGTACATTGCTGCAGCCACAGACTTCATTTAGTAATTATAAGAGCAATAAATGATGTAAGTGAAACCAAACAGTTTTTTGATCAGTGTTCCATGCTGTACAACTTTTTGAGAAAAGGTAACATAGCTAACAAATATGAAGGTCAATCCCTTGTTCGTTTATTAGAACAGCGATGGAGTGGACATTTACATATTACAAAAATTGTATATAACAATTATAAAAAAATTCTGAATACTCTAAGAAGAAGTAAAACTGGACAGAAAACAAGATGGAGTAAACATTGCAGAAAGCACTGGTTTGTTAACGATAATGAAAACTAAAGCTTTCAAATTCTGCTTAATATTTTTGAAGAGAATTCTTGAAACTAGTTTAACTGATTCTTTAAGAATTGTAGATTCTACAATAGATTCACTTACTTGTTTAAGGTCAGATGAAATTTACGAAGAAATTTTAAATTTGATGTCCACTGAATTTGTTGTTGAGGAAGAGGAAGAAGAAATATGTTCAAAAAAGCGAAGAAAAACCACTTCTACAAAACTCAGAGATTATTTAATTGTAGAAACTACAGGTGCTAGCTCGAATATTGATGAAACATTACATCTAAAAGCTATTTATTTTGAAACTTTAGATATAGTATTAAATGAAATGAAAAGGCGGTTTAATAATAACGATAAGTTACTTCTAGCGCTGTCAAGTGCAGAGCTTGATATGGATTTAAATAAAATGAAGATATTAGAAAATTATAATGTTAAGCTTCCATCTAAAGATGAAATAATTGTTGTAAAGAATTTCATAAAAAGAACCATTGAAGAAAATCCAAACACCATTGTATTTAATGAACTTTTTAAATATAGGGTTGCATTTGAAGACACTTATGCAACTGTTAAAACTTTTGGATGTAGTACTGCAATATGTGAATCAACATTTTCAGTCCTTACAAGAATAAATCGTCCACAAAGACTAACAATGTCTCATCAAAGAATGGCTGATTTGAGTTTTCTTGCGTTTGAAAAAGAAAACAGAAAAAATCAATATGGAAGTTTTCCTTAAAAAATTTAATGAGAAAAAGAATAGAAGACTTCAATTGTTCAAGCAGGTGAACTTCAATTTGTTGACACTACTTTATTCCTTTTAAATCTACTTTTTTCAGTTATGTATTTAGTATACACTACAAGGTTAGTTTTCACATTTATAATACTTATATAACCATTCGTATTTATATATCTAATTAACTTAAATATTTTATATTGTTTCATGTATCCATTAAAGCATACTTCATAATATTTTTCCAAATTGGTTTTAAAAAAATTCCATTTGTTACAAAAGTGTGTTTGTTACATATACTATTGTTTGTTTTTATTATTTTGTTTTCGTGTTACATGAAAAATGCAGTTCGTTGCAATTTGGTATTTTAGCATTTTGCTATAAAGCGTTTTTTTCTGAAGAATTTTTTAATCCTGTATTGCTTCTAGTATAAAATAAAGTTTTAAGTATTCATATTTTGCTTTGTGTTTGAAGTTTGAGTCATGGTATTTCAAATTAAAGAATTTTTTTAATAGTATACTCAATTGCAAATGTTTTTAACATTTGACTTTGCATAAAAATAATTTTAAAATTATTTATCTATGAGTGAATTTGTTTATGCTTTTATTATATAACAATAATTGTTCTCTTTTTGTTAAAAAAAGATAATGATTAGAAATGAAGATTACAACTAGTTTTAAGTAGGAGAAATGCGAACATTTTAATTACTTTTGACATATTATTTATATTATATTGTATCAGCATTAGTTATATACTGAAAATATTTATTCTGTAGCGTTTTCTATTACTAGCATAGATCAAACTTATAATTAATTTTATCATAAATATTATCTTATGATAAACATTTTGTTGTATATTGGAATATTTCTAGTTTAAATTTTAAAATATATACGTATCTAGTCCTTGATTTATGAATGGTAATCAAAGAAAAATGCCAATAGCCAATTCAAATGTACATGCTTTTAATTTTTGAATGAACACAGTAATAATTTTAAATGCAAAATACAACTTTGATTTTGTTAATGTTTTTATTGTAAAAGAATGAAACTTAAGCTTCCTTGAGGGCAGATTTAAAAAAAAGATTAAAGGTTGCAACTATTTCGAAACAAGTGAACTGTAAACTTTTATTTACTTGTTGACATCATCATTTATTTCACCAGTATAAGTATTAAAGATCGAACGCCAATTCTTTTGCGTTTTCGACCAAAATTCTGAGTTTTACGAAAATTCGTTTTTGACGAAAATTCTATAACCTATATATTTAAACCTATGAACTTCTTTTTTTATAATTATCTGTCATGAATTACTTAAGACGCGAGTGCAAACTATAAAGATAGCAATGCATATATATGACTAACTTTTTCATGTGCTTTTTTAAAATAGCAGATTTCATGTTATTAGAAAATTTTAATTCGAAAATGCAGAGGCATTTCAATTACTCTGTCAGAAAGTAGTATGACAGATAGGGCCATAGTTAAGGATGTGCTGGCTCAGCCCCCTCCCCCTCCCCTAACCCTTAAAGCATTTTGAGCCTCTCTTAGAAAAGACTTCATGATTACTCAATGAATTTCTTTTTTTAAAATCCAAATGAAATTCTGTTCAAAAATCTAATTTAGTTTTGAGGCCTTTTCAAAGTTTTGTAGAAATACTAAATTATAACTAAAATAAGTTTCAACACTCGCTCTTCCTATTTGCACATACGAAGCTAAGATGATGTTTAATTTTGCACTCGTTATACACTCGAATTTTTCATCAGCTTATTCTTCTCTTACCTTAAAATGAGGTTATTACAACAGTTTAATAAAAAACATAGTAAATACAATATGAATATGCACTAATTTATCTTTCTACATCAGAGTGAGAGAAAAAAAAAACATGAGCCCCCCCCTACATTTTCTTGAGTCCCCCCTATTATTCACTTCTGGCTATGGCCCTGTGTTTAAGTCCAACGAATTAATCCTCCCTTCCCATACACCTTTCAACATCCTTCTCAAAATAGTGTCAGTTGGATTGTTATACATGTAAGAGCGGGATCAAAGGGGGTAATTTTTGAATTGGTGGTGAATTTGTAATTTTTTGGGGATAATTGCTAAAATGTGAACATTTGTTCAAGAGTGCAACAATTTTGAAATCAAAAAAGAAAAAAAAAATTTACAGATTTCTTAGTCGAAAAGTCTTTCTAAGTCTTATGTCTTCCTTATTTGATTTTCATTAAGCTTTCAAATAATTTTTTTTTTTTTTTTTTTTTTTTTTTTTGAAACTGTCTAAATATTAAAAAATAGAATATTAAGATAATATTTATAGCTAAACATATCAAATTGTTAATTAAACACATAAAAAATAATGTTTATTCAAAATTTACACATTAAATAAGAATTTTAACTTCATTCTCTATATAGCGAATTTCTCTATACAACGAATTTTTTACGGGAACAATGGATTTTGTTATATAGAGACTTGACTGTATATAATTTTAAATAAAATTAAATTCAGAACAGAAAATGGAAAATAATATTCAGCGCCATGGGTATGCATTATAATAGCTCAGTCTCAGAGCTATTCTTCCTATAGTATGAATGAAATTGGCTTGGCATTCTGCCAGTTGAAGATCTTATGAAAGTGGTCTTACAGTCAGGGCCGTAGCTAGAAGTCAACAATAGAAAGAGGGGAAGGGGGGGGGCTGAATTTTTTCTCTGATGTAGAAAGATATATGAGTACCTATTGACACTGTAGGTACTCTGTTTCTAATTAAACTTATAATATAATAACTTCATTTTAGGCTAAAAAAAGTATAGGATGATGAAAATATTAGAGTGTATAACATGTGCTAAATTAAAC
This sequence comes from Maratus speculifer, assembly GCA_964019185.1. NCBI lineage: Eukaryota > Metazoa > Arthropoda > Arachnida > Araneae > Salticidae > Maratus > Maratus speculifer. Next base: position 459,407,914 of record OZ025292.1, read on the forward strand.
ATCTTGTTAGCTTCATTTGTACCAATAGGATGAGGGAGTGTTGAAATACTCATTTTAGATACAATTTAGTAAAACTGTGAAAGGCCCTCCAAACTAAATTGGATTTTTGAACAGAATTTCATTTGGATTTTCAGAACATAAATTCATTGAGTGACTTCGGAATCTTTTCCAGGGGAAGGGGGGGGGGGCTCAGCTGTCCATAGCATCCCCTTAACTATGGCCCTGCTTACAGTACAGAGTACAAGGGATATCTATTTTGTAGGAGAACCTAAGAATGAGTTCCTACCCTACCTGTTGAGAGCGTTGAGCATCTCTATGGTGACGAGGACGGAGAGGGCCATCGTCATGGAATGGGGATCCGAGAAAACGGAGCAGTCCACCCCCACAAACTTCGAGGAGTCCTGGTGGCAAGCGAGGTGGTGGGTCAACTGGTAGTAGTTGAGTCTAGGACCGTCTGGAGCGACCATGAACCACCAGCACGAGGCACCCACAGTCGCAGCACCCACGTAGCCTGGTAGTGATACACACACAAAAAAATTATTAGACATGAAAAAAATTTAAGAAATAGAAAACCACTTTAAAATTTAAAATTATGAATTACAAGGGGGAGTCTGAAAATAAATTTGTCCTGTTAACTGTGGTCAAGCATTGTGCATGAAAGTGAAAAATAGAATGTGACATTAACCTTCCCTTCCCACTGCCACGACTAGATATATCTGTTTACTAGGCTGCAAGTTTCACTGCAATTAAAGATTTATTTAAATTAATATAACTCTACAAATAGAATCAAGTTTTAAGAAATTAAGTTACAATGGATGCTTTCAGGGCTTTTAAGCATATATGTTACAAAAAAAATTATACTATGATAGAAAATCCCTCTTTCACTAACATTTAAAATTGAGGCAAAAAAAAAAAAAAAAAAAAAAAAAAATTCCAATTTTGTTTTTTTGCTTGGCAGTCAGGGGATTAAAGATAAAACATACCTTTAATTTTTCCACATAATTACCAAACACATTGAGACATTTCTCATACTGATTAATAAAGCTTAAAAGCCTTCTTTGCATACAAGAGTGTTTAATGGCTTGTGCTGATGTTTTCCTGGAGGGCTTTTCGCAGCTTTTCAAGCAGTATGAGAAATGCCCGACATACTTGGTAATTATATGGACAAATAAAGTTGTGTCATATCTTTCATGTCTCATCATGTTGTTTGACATTTATATGCACCCACATATGTCAGTGAAAACTTATTTTTATCTAAAAATATACTACTACTTTCTATTTATTCTGTGTAATGTTAAAAATTAATTTACCTCTAAGTTTGTCTTTCATTCTAACATTTACAATGCTCAGGCTTCCCATTATAGCTCACCTTAGGCTAGATAAGATGTAATTGATATTGAAAGTAAGAATAAATTGCCTCATGACCATTTCAATTTGTTTCACGATTTATTTTCTCATTTGAAAATCTTTTTAACTGTCTCATGACAATGCTTTGCGATTTTCTAATCTCTGAAAATGTATAAGTAGTATTGCATTGGGAGTTCTGTCACAGGTCATTGACACCAACGTGAATTTGGTCATTGACCTTTATACTTCAGTGATCACGTTGGGGGGAAAAGATAAAAAAATAAATTTTGTGCATCACAGCTGAAAGAGCTCTTGATCCATTATAATTGGGTCCCCCCCCCCCCCCCCTTTATACAGTATTATATTTTAGATGCAATAAAATATTTTTTATCTTCACATAACACCTGGCATTGGCCGGTATCTGTTAAGAATTGGTTGAAAGATTTTAGTAATTTATAGGTATATTGTTACATAATCAAAACAATTACCATCTGTTTTTGAATGGATGGATGATTTGTACACCTGGACTCATACGACATGTGTTGGTTGAAAGATTACAATTATTTATACGTTTAGTATACTTTTTTTTTTTTATCATGCTCGCCATCTGTTTTAAACAGTTAGATGAACACTGTTTTTTATATGCTTTATTTTTTATACAAATTTTTCCATGGATCACCCCCATCCATAATAATTATTTTTCAATATGATTTTTAAAGGATTGCAAAAAAAGTACCATAAAATCCCAAAAGTTAGCCCCCACTTGAATAGAAGTCACCTTCCCACTTTTAAGCAATTTTGATTTTTCCTCTATTCTCGATTATATAAGCCCCCCCAAATATATATATATATATATATATGTGTATATATAAAATAAAGAAATAATATAAAATCTTAGTTTCAAAATAATAACAATAATAAACATAACTTTTTAGATTAACTCTTTATTTAAATTATGAATCTTCTTTAAATTTAACCGAATTTGCATTTGAAAAAATATAGTAGCTTGATAACATAAATATCTATTTTTAAACTTTCTTTCATTATTTAATATTTAACATTCAATATCTCAAAAGCATTTTTTGTATGAGTTACTATAACAATCGAATCTCTTTAACATGAACCTCAAGGGGAATGATCTTTGTATTCATCTGTATATAGGGGACTTGAAAACAGTTCACATTAAAAGTAATTCACGTTAACAAGGTCTGGCTACTTTAAAACTTACATTTTCAGAGGAAGAAAATATGGTTATTTTCTTTGTCTCATGATAGTGGGTGACACAATTCAAACTTTTATTGTCCCTTTAGATTTTACACAAAGCTATAAGTTTTTTTTCCCCCATTAAACTTGCATTTATTTATTTATTTAACATTTAAAATTAATTCATTAGCTAAAAAGAATTTTTTGTCTATTACTATTTTCTTTTAACATACCTATTTTGAAATTGTTCAAAGATGTAAATTTTGCTATTAAATAAATTTGCATGATGTCACCATCTATCCCTAGAAAATGAAAACAACATTGCTATCTTCTTTTGGCAGTGATTGGTGACACCCTGTTATAAAAGATGAATACTTTAAAATTTTTCAACAAGATCCCACTTAACCTCTTCAGACCTGATGTATCTTATAGGATACATATATTTACAATTTTTTTTCACGTATATAAATAATCTAAAAAAAAGAGAAATTGGTGTAAATGGAGGCCTAACACATAGAAGAATTGAACAAAATAGTAATTTGTTTATTATAGCTCTTTTTTAGTAAGCTACGTGTTATATAAAATTGGCTTGAAGCAAAAATGTACAAAATGAACCAAAAAGGAAAACTCAAATAATTTTATTGTGCGTTAAGATATCATTTGTAGAGTCCATTAGTAATAAAAATTACCAAATATATATTTATTTTATGTTTTTCAGTGTTTTTACAATGCAAAAAAATATAATAAAATTAAAAAATCTAAAGAAATTTTCAAAAAATGTCTTTTTTGAGTTCCGATGTATCATCAATTTTTATCAGCAAAAAATAAATTCTAATTTTTTTTGCTGATCAATCTTTTTTAGGTATCGGTTTGATAATATAAATCCATAACTGAAATTAAGAAAAGTACATAAATAAACCCTGGGGTCTGAAGAGGATATACACATACACACACACACATATATATATAATATAAAGTGATAATTTATGTTTTATTTACCTTAAAAACACAAAAATCAATAAACAGAATTTAATGGAGTTTTTTTTTTTTTTTTTCAAAAAATCTCAACTATAAGCCCTTTCCCATATTAGATAATTTTTTTTTAAGGGGAACTTACAATTACGATTTTATGGTATATGAATATTAATTTTACTACTTTATATAAACTTAATTTTGTTTTTTATAATAAGTTTTTTTTTTAAATTTTTGAATATATAGAATAATTCTTCTGAGGCCAAGATAACGACATGAAGAGGTAAATCAACCTCTAACCCCCCCCCCTCCCCCCCCCCCAAAAAAAAGTAGAATCATGCACAATTATTGCAGACAAAATATGCAGTACAGAACCATTTATCCAGAATGGTTGGGGTCAGATGTACTCTGGATAACTGGTTTTTCCAGTTAACTGGTTGGGCATTAAAGCAGAATCCATTGGATAAGTTTTATGTAATATATGTGGTTGTGATATTACTTCTAACTTTCAATTAATTATTCGATTACTTGAACTAAGAATCCGATGCAGCTAAGATCCAATAATGGACTTTGAAGGAAGGTGATTTATGGGAATTCCTTGGGAACAAAAATCCTGTTTTCTCTGCATAAAAATGAAAGCATCTATAATACAACTATATATATCTTTCTTTTTCAAATACAGTAGACTTCCTCAAATCCGCACTGCTTGGGACCAGAGGTTTTGTGGATTTTAGAATTTTGCAGATTTCTGGTCATTGCTTTGTTTACATTTTTTAAAAAGTAATTTGAATGTAATTAATAATGAAATCAAAAGTATAATGAATGCTTACAACATGATAAAATATTAAAATAAATAATAAACTAAAATAATAAAAATTTAGATAGTTTTTGAAATGATAAAAATACTAAAAGCAAAAGGTCAAATTAATAATCAATTATGTACAATTAAATATTCATTATAAAGATGAAATGTGTTTTTCCTAAATTATTCAATGAGACTTGCCACATAAATGTACATTACTAATTCACATCAAGATCATAAAATAATGAAGTTTTATTTCAGGTTTAGCCAGACTTAATAACTACAAATGCTTGATTAATACATAAATATATTTGGTAATATTGTGATTACCAATGATATCAGCAATATATTTTTTCAGAAATAAATTATTCTTTCTTTATGAAAAATTTATTATTCAGATTATTATTTTTATTATTCAGATGTAGATCTGAATTGAATGTTTCATTGTTTACATCCATAAAATATATGCAGATTTTAGAGAGTTATGGATTTTAGGAGTGCGGATTTGAGGGAGTCTACTGTATATATATGCTTCTATTTCAGATACTAGATGCTGTTATCAAACTATACAATTGTTTGAAGCAATGTATATATGTCAAACTGGCAGTGTATGACACTTTTTTTTCTACAAAGATTCTCACATGAGTCTATTAGAAATATCATTTCGGATAAACAGTTTTTCGGTTAACTGGTTTCTGGATAAATGGTTCCATATAAAAATAAAAGAAAATCTACCTCCAATAGCCATGTATCTGAAGAACAACCATCCAGAGATGAGCGACTCGTCCGCTTTGCGAGGGGGGCGTTCCATGATGTCCAGGTCAGGAGGATTGAAACCTAGGGCTGTGGCAGGCAGACCATCGGTCACCAAATTCACCCATAACAGCTGGACCGGAATGAGTGCTTCTGGCAGACCCAGGGCGGCCGTCAGGAAGATGCTGCACAAAATATCATCCAATTTAGTATTTCAACCAACAAGGAAGAACCATTTTTGGCACAAATGTCACATATTCACAACATTGGCGTGATTTTTAGGTGCGTTCGTAATTATGTAAATACGTAACACCTATTGTTGTCGCTCAGTCCGTCCGTCTGTCCGCATATAACAACGCAAAAACTACCCAATCGAATCGTTTGAAATTTAAAATACATAATTATAACAATTTTGTCGAGTCATTTCAAATTTTATGAAAATCGGATGGATAAGATCAATTAGAGGGACATTCAAAAGGATTCCGTTACATTACGGTCAATAGGGAAAAAAAAATTTTAATGCATTTTAATCGTTTGAAATTTAAAACATAATTATTGCGTAATTTTGTCGAGTCATTTCAAATGTTATGAAAATCGGATGCATAGATCAATTACAGGGACAATCAAAAGGATTCCGTTACATGACGGCCAATGGGGGAAAAGTTTCAAATGCATTTTAATGATGTTACACTCATTCGAACATAATAGAATTGGCATGAATCTATGAAATATATACTAAAATATGCATTCTGTACAATCTGTGATGCAAAGAATTTTTATTATTAAACTACAGGGCCCTACAAAAGTATTCCACTATATGGGGGTATGTGTTTTAATTACATTCAACTATTTTGCATTTTATGAATAAGATATACGTTGCTGAGGTGTCATAAAAATTACTTCCTGCATATTTACAGAAACGTAAAGATTTCGACTACTATACTGTATCCGGAGTACGCTCTACTATATCAGCAAGATCTGAATATTTTTTTGTTATCGTACGAATGCACCTCATTTGCTACGTTCACGTGCAATTTCCAACTTGTTTTTTCTGATGCCAATTTGTCAAACACTTTGTTATCAAATATCAGTTACATAAATATTTTTAAATTATTTTCAATTATATTAAAACAGGAAATAATAATAAATTACAAAAGTTTAATTAATAACAATAGAACAAAACAATTTATATCGATTTATAAAAGAAAATATAAAGTAAATAAACAATTTATTAATATACTACAATGACCAGGTCACACTATGAGGCAAAAAATCACCATTTAGTTGCCCACGCTCAAATGTGGTACGTATAGGACACCTGTGCCCTATTTTCAAGAGGAAAAACAGGCCCTTTCAAGGGTTAGTTTTGGCATTGAAAAGAATATATATTACCTCTATTTTAGGATCATTTGAATAAGGTATTCTGGCCCTCACTTAAAGGAACTTTGCGCAGGTTACACAAATCCTTCATTCAATTTCAAATTTGTCTTTAAATGATTTTTTCCTCAATTATTACTTTTGAGGGGTTATTTAAAATTGTTACCAAAAGGAAAAACATTTTGGAAATGTACAAAGAAAGTTAAAACCATGATTTTTAATTGCACTTTGATTTATGTGGGTGAAGGAAGGGACATGCACACGAGTGTGCTTTAATTTTTAAAGACAATTACATCAGTACAAAATATCAAGGGCAATATATCTATATTAACCAATAAGATACAAAATATCAAAAAGCAATATTCATAAAATATTTCTTTTATATTTGCAAATTTTATTTTTTTTTTCTTTTAAGGGAGCTATTTATACTTTATTTATCACATTCCCTTTTTACTACATTAATTTAGAATAAGCTCTTTTGCTTTGCGATGTCTACAGTCCTATGAACAATTGTATTCAGATCACAAAAATCTGCCGATTTTTTGTAAGAGACCCATACAATAGAAAGATGTTGCACAAAAGATCTGTTAAGAGAAAATCTTGGATGTGTTAAAAGACACTTCATAAAATTCTTGTTAACCCTTTACGAGTGCAATGGTGCATGTATGAAACCACTTAAATTTAATTCATAATGCCACAATGGAACCAGAATTTTTATATGAAGTTTTTCGTTTATTATAGCATTTTTCTTTATAGGGTTTTATTCGTTTGACGAAACCCTATTCGTCTCTGTCTGTCACAGAGTCCGTACATAAAAATTATATATGCCAAAGAGTTCAAATTTTGTGTACTTACAGTTGAATACCTCGTCATACAACAAATCATAAAATTTTGAAAAAGATTGTTATTTTGATTTAAATATTTTTTAAATCATCAGTTCATTTTGTTGTTGTTTTTTCTCTCCTAATTGTTGCCACACAAGTTTAAATAGATATAAAAATTTCATTTCATTTTTTACCCTTTACTTTTAAAAGAGATGAGTACTTCTGTTGCCACAATTACAAAATTGGTATTACAAACTACAAAAAAATTAATATCTCAAAAATAAATTGAGATACAGCTTTCAAACAAAATGCATTCAAAAGTACATTTTTTTTCCCTATACGATGGTGTAAAAATTGAAAATGTGTTATATTTAGAAGCTTAAAAATTTGCAGTAGCGTAAATTTCAAAATTTCAATTTCATTTCTTTTAATTGTTGTACACAAGTTTAAATAAAATTATTATGCATGTAACAAATTAATGGATTGAATATATCACGTAAAAACATGCTTTTTTTTTTTTAATTTCATCATATTAAATCATATTAATAATCAGTTTTGACATGCAAAATGAAATATTTTTTATATTTATTAAATTATTGTTCATTTAAAGTAAGAGCTGCCTCTGACTAATTTTGATTCCTCTATGGAATAATTTTGATTGTCCCTGTAATTGAACTATGATAAAATTTTAAATAACTCCACAAAATTATGTAATAATTATGCATTTTAAATTTCAAATGATTAAATGCATTTTGAAACTTTTTTCCCCTACTGACTGTAATGTAATGGAATACTTTTGATTGTCCCTGTGATTGATCTATCAGGGTTGCCACTCTAATCTTGAAAAAAAAATTCCCTGTATTTTCCCTGTACTGCAACGCATTTATTCCATGTTGAGTGCAAAAAAATATATGCATGTATGAAGGCTAATTAGAAATGTTATAATTTGCCATTACCAAATTCCCTGTGTTTTCCAGATTTTTTAGGATTTTTTAAAAAATTCCCTGGATTTTCCCTGTTTTGGGAGGATATTTAAAATTCCCTGTGTTTTCCCAGTTCTCCAGGTTCCTGTCTAAGCATCCGAGTCTCATAAAATTTGAACTGACTCTATACAGGGTTGCCACTCTAATCTTGAAAAAAAATTCCCTGTGCTGCAACGTGTTTATTCTATGTTGAGTGCGCAAAAATATATACATGTATGCAGGCTAATTAGACATCTTGTAATTTACCATTACTCAATTAACTGAACAAATTTAATACATTATATGATATGAGCAAATGAAAAAACAGTTTAAATTTATTACACTTATTATCGAATCCCACATTTTATAAGAATAATAAAAACAGTAAAGCGATACTCAAACATTCTGCTAAAAAATACTTTGAAATATTTGAAAATGAATGTTAAAATATCTAAAAACTTTGTATCTAATAATTTAAAGAATATAAAATTTTTAAGAATCTTACGTAAAAATCAATTATCTTGAACATAATATCACAAAAATTGCAGAAATAAAAAAGAAAAGAGGAAAAGCTACTTACTTTATGCATTGAAATTAATATTTATATTAAAATACAGGATAACTTTGATACACCACACTGGTTTATTTTTTATCTTAAAAAATAAGATAATATTCGGCTTTCAAAATGAAAGCCGAAAAAAAAATAATTTATGTTTGGATATAGTAGAAAAAAAATCCCTGTGTTTTCCAGATTTTTAAAAAATTCCCTGGATTTTTCCTGTTTTGGGAGGAGATTTTAAAATTCCTTGTGTTTTCCCGGTTTTTCAGGTTCTCCAGGTAGCGTGACAACCCTGCTATAAAATTAGGTAACAATTATATTTTAAATTTCAAACGATTCGGTTGGGTAATTTTTGCGTTGCTATATGCAGATGGACAGACTGAACAACAACTATAGGTGCTATGTATTTACATAATTACGAACACATTTAAAAATGGCTTCATCTGGAAGCAGGGTTGGCAAGTTTCTTCCGCAGTGGAAAAAACCATGGAAAAAACTGGCTGGAAGAAATAGGTTTCTTCCAAGTGGAAGAAATGGAAGAAACTGTTTATACGAATTTAGCTTATACTTTCAATTTTGTAAGATATAATAAATATCTTCTTCCTATAATCTTATACAAATTAATTACATTGGACCAAAATAAATTTAATTAATTAAATACATACGCTAAATTAATAATTATAACAGTTTTTTAGCCAAGATCATACACAATGCCTGTCTAAAGATCTTCAACCTTTGGCTAAATGAAAAGAAATTTTAACCAAAATACACAAAACAAATTAAATGTTATCCATTTCAATTTAACTAATATATTTTTTAATTATTTAAATTTCTGAAATTAGTAGTAAGTTGTAGAGATCCTTTACCAATGGCAAAATGAAACCCATTAAAAAAAAAAAAAAAAAAAAAAAAGCTTTTAAGTTACATCCATTTTATTAATGTAATTAATCGGCTCTAATGAGTCTATTGCAATGAACTTTGTTGTTTATAATTATCAGTCATGAATTATCAATCATCTTATAGAAATTTTTTAGTTTAAACTGCATTAGTGTTTCAAATATTCTTTGAGAAAGTTCTAGAATAAAATATGATCATTTACAAAAATCATTAAAAATGCAAAGTCAAGATGTGTATACTTAAAAAAATTAAAATAGTTTTCAATTAAATGAAATTTGTATAATTAGAAAATCTTCCTGTGTCATTGATGAATTATGTTTTATTGTATATATGAAAATAAAGTTTTTGGATAATTAATAATTGTGCATAATTAATAAATACTATACACATAATTAATTTACAATTATGGGTCATTCCATGCCAAATCAACCAGTGACTCAACCTGACCCTTTCCGATTTCAATGAAACTGCTGGGGATCATTCTCTATGATGATATAAATTAGAGCATATTTTTATTTTTTGTTTATAGCTTTAAATTTTTATACAATTAATTATTTAAATTTTGAAAAATCATCATTTTTTGACTTGCATAAATATTTTTAATTTTGAATTTCTCCAGTTCTATCAAACATAGAAAATTTTATGACCACTCATTTCAAAGAAGAGTTTATAAGGTTTAAATTGATATGCAAGTCGACTATGTATAGTTAAAATAAATAAAATTTAAATTTTTTTAAATTTTAAAATTTGAAATTTTTTTAGATAGTCATTTTTAAAAATTTTGAAAAAAATGTATGTTTGTTATAATATTATAAGCTTTAAATTCTGAAATTTTTAGAGTGGGATTTCAATGGGATCAGGAGTTATTAAATAAAAGCAAAAATTACCATTAAAATAGCAATATAATTCTGTCTATTTTGGTATTTATTTATGATTTGTATGGTAATTTTCAGCTTTTATTTAATAACTCCTGATCCCATTGAGATCCCACTCTAAAAATTTCAGAATTTAAAGCTTATAATATTACAACAAACATACAATTTTTTCAAAAATTTTAAAAATGACTATCTAAAAAATTTCCAAATTTTAAATTAAAAAAAAATTAAAATTTTATTTATTTTAATTATACATAGTCGACTTGCATATCAAATTAAACCTTATAAACTCCTCTTCGAAATGAGTGGTCATAAAATTTTCTATGTTTGATAGAACTTGAGAAATTCAAAATTGAAAATATTTATGCAACTCAAAAAATGATGATTTTTCAAAATTTAATTAATTAAGTGTATAAAAATTTAAAGCGATAAACAAAAAATAAAAATATGCTCTAATTTATATCATCATAGAGAATGATCCCTAGCAGTTTCATTGAAATCGGAAATGGTCAGGTTGAATATTGAATTTTTTTGGTTGATTTGACATGGAATGACCCTATATATATTTATGTATATTTTAATTACTTTAAGATGCACAGTTTAATTATTAAATTTTTTTAGATGTTTTCACTTTTGGCCAGTGGCGCCGACTTCCGGGTCTGCGGGTCTGCCGCGCAGACCCTGAAAAGAATCTGCAGACCTTGCAATATCTCAGCAGACCCTGCAAAATGCAAAGACCCGGCATAAAACTCGCAATTTGCTGTTTTTTTTTTCCCCCCCATTTTCCGATTTTTTGCTGTTTTGCACGGGAGTGATTTGTTCCAGAATTTAAAAAAAAGTAGGTCATCAATCCGAAAATTTGTAGATAAGATCGCGGAAAAAAAATCCAAATTTTGTCGTAAGATCGCTTAATAAACGGGAATCAAAGAATAGTGGGCGAGATGAGGGGGGAGGAGGGGGGGATGTCAAAACATCGTGGAAACATCGTGGAAAAACGCCAGTTTCCTCAAAAAATCGCGAATAAACATCAATTTTGTGAAAAGATAGTGGAAAAAACTTGAAAATTGTTAAAAGATCGTTGAAAATTTCGTAAAAAATAGCATGGAAAACATGCATTCTGTCAAAGAATCACAGAAAAAATGCAATTTTCTTTCTAAGATAGTGGAGGTAAATGCAAATTCTGTCAAAGAATCCAGAGAAATACGTGGATTTTCAGAAAAGATCGCAGAAAAATACGAATTACGCCAATAGCGAGAAAAACATAGATTCTTAAAAAAAAAAAAAAAAAAAAAAAAAAAAAAAAAAAAAATCGCAGAGAAAGCGCAAATTCTGATGAAAATTTTCGAATTTTGACTAAAAACGCGAATTTTGTCAAACAATGGTGAAGAAAGCGCAAATAATCGCTGAAAAAACTCTTTAATTTCGTTCAAAGATAGCAGGGAAAAAGCAAATTCTGTCATAGAATCGTGGGAAAAACGCGAATTTCGGCAAAAGATGGCGCGGAAAACGCGAATTTCAGTAAAAGATTGTGATGGAAAATGCAAATTTCGACAAAAGATCTGAGAAAAATGCAAACTTTGGCAAAAAACGCGAATTTTGTCAAAAAATTGTGGGCAGAACCCAAAGAATATAGCGGAAAAACTCGAATTCTGTTCAAAAACAGCAGAGGAAAAGCAAGTTTTCTGTCAAAAAATCGTGGAGAAAATCGGAATTCAGGCAAAAAATTGGCGGAAAATGCAAATTTCGGGGAAAAGATCTGGATAAAAACGGAAAGAATCGCAGAAAAAACTCAAATTTCGTTCAAAGATAGCAAGGAAAAAACAAATGAATTCAATCAAAGAATCATGGGAAAAACGCTAATTTCAGGTGAACATCGCGGGAAAAACGTTAATTTCGGCAAAAGGTCCCGGGAAAACGCTAATATCAGCGAAAGATCGCGGGAAAATGCTAATTTCGGCAAAAGATCGTGTGGAAAAAAAAAACGCAAATTTCGGCAAAAAATTGAAAATTTCGGCGAAAGATCGCGAAAAAAATGTATATTTAAGAGAAAAATACAAATTTCGGCAAAAGATCGCGAGAAAATGTAATTGCCACATTTATTAACTGATGTTTTAAGTAAAATATATGAACATGTGAATTGGACAACTAGCAAAGATTTGCTGTGTGCAAAACATTGAATCAGAATTATGGACTTAAAAGAGAAACTTTTAGTTTAAAATTACTTATAGTGTTTGCATAAATTATTGATTCCCCTTCCTCCCCCTTGAAATAAAGTGAAAAGTATATTTTCTTTTTCTTTCTTTCTTTCTTTCTTTTTTTCTTTTTTTTTTTAAATAAAATAATTTTGTTTAATGTAGCACATGTTTAAACACAAACTATTTTAAGTAATTTCTCATTTTCCTGTTTCACGCGCTTTTCCTCTTTTTTAATCGTTTTGAAATCGCCTGTCTCAAAATGTGTTTAAAATATCACTTAAAACCCGATTTACTGTGCTTTTTTTTTTTTTTTTTTTTTTTTTAATTATTTACGACAATCGAATCAGTTGACCGTCACATATATATGTATTGTGATCATGGGTGCAAGTTTTCCGTCCACAGGACGGAATTCTGACTTTCCCAAGGATGGAAACAGAATGAGACCCCCTCCACCCAGGGGTGATTCAATTCCAAAAATTTGAAATTGGGTTATCAGTTCCACATAGTTGCCAACTTGTACAATTTTGCATGCAGAAAAAACGATCGCGGAGAAATGCAAATTTCGTGAAAGGATCGCCAAAAAAGAACACATTTCGTCAATATTTCGTGGGAAAACGACGATTAATGTTTTGTCAACGAACTTTGTCAAAAGATCGCTGAAAAACGCTAATTTCAAATGCGGATCGCGGAAAAAACGGCAATTTCACCAAATATCGCAGATAGACCGCAGATTTCGTCAGAAGACCGCGGGAAAACGTCGACTTCGCCTAAAGGTTGCGGATATAACGCCGATTTTGTTAAAAGATCGCGGAAAAAAACGCCGTTTTCGATAAAAGATCGCTTAAAAATATTTTATCAAAAGATCATTGAAAAAAAGGCCGATTTCATCAAAAGATCACGGGAAAAATGTAGATTTCGTCAAAAGATCGCGGGGATAAAATGCCGTTTTCGAGAAAAGATCGCGTAAAAATGGAAATTTTGTCTAAAAATCGTCGAAAAAACGCCGATTTCATAAAAAAAACACGGGAAAATGCCGATTACGTCAAAAGATCGCGGAAAAACAGCCGATTTCGGCAAAAGATCGCAATAAATCGCTGATTTTGGTAAAATATCGCCAATTTCGTCTGAAGACCGCTGAAAAACGTTGATTTCGTCTAAAGATTGCGGCTATAACGCCGATTTCGTTAAAAGATCGAGGAGAAAAAAAAGCCGTTTTCGATAAAAGATCGCTTAAAAATATTTTGTCAAAAGATCATTGAAAAAAAGGCTGATTTCATCAAAAGATCACGGAAAATACGTCGATTTCGTCAAAAGATCGCGGGGATAAGATGCCGTTTTCGAGAAAAAAAACGCGTAAAAATGCACATTTTGTACAAAGATCGTCGAAAAAAAGCCGCTAATTTCATTAAAAAAACAAACACGAGAAAGCGCAGATTTTGCCAAAAGATCGCGGAAAAACCACCGATTTCGACAAAAGATCGCAATAAATTGCCGATTTTGCTGAAATATCGCTGATTTCGTCTAAAGATCGCGGACAAAAAAACCTCGCGGGGGAGGGGGGATACTCGCGGAATTCGATAAAAGATCGTATAAAAATATTTTGTCAAACGATCCTTGAAAAAAAAGGCCGATTTCATCAAAAGATCACGGAAAAAGCGTCGATTTCGTCAAAAGATCGCGGTGATAAAATGCCGTTTTCGAGAAAATATCGCATAAAAATGCAAATTTTATCTAAAAGATCATCGAAAAAAACGTCGATTTCGTCAAAAACCGCTGATTTCGACAAAAGATCGCAATAAATCACCGATTTTGCTAAAATATCGCTGATTTCGTCTGAAAATCGCGGATAAGAGAGGTGTAACTCGTGAAATCCCCCCAACCCCCCGCCAATTTCCGAAAATGCGATGTGAATTTCCGAAATTTTTTTTTACCCAGAATCTCACTTGCCTCCCCCCCCCCCCCTCAAACAACTGCTCTTCTGGCAGACCCAGCTTTCGGACCAAAGTTGGCTCCTATGCTTTTGGCTGAAGCTAGGAAGGTCACCAAAATTTGGTTTTGGCCTTAGAAACCTGTATCCATCGATCCTAGTATTAAAAAAAATCATTAAAATTCTAATTTTTCTTAGTACAATATAGCATAGTATAGCAAAAAAGTTTTTTAGCAATAGGATGCTACAATCAGTTTATCAACTTAAATTTGATAAATGCAAAAAATGAAGATTTTTTTTTTTTTTTTTTTTTTTTCCCCCCCCCCAAAGTCCTATACTTTAGAATAGTTTAAAAGCATTTTGACATATCCATAGATATTTTTAGAACACTAATCTTTTAAAATCAGCATTAAGATATTCATGCTAGATGTTAGTATAAATAATTGCAAATTTAATTAAAATAAGGTATTTTTCTATAAAAATAATATATTTTTATATAAAAAATAAACAATTTGTAGGCTTTTTTTTCTTTCTTTTTACACAGAATAATTATTATTAATAACAATAATAAAATTCCTCTCCCTCTAGAGTATTAAAAATCCATCACCTGAAAATGCCTGCTGAACCTGAAGTTTGTTATTAAAAAAAATAACTTATCTTTGCAAAAATATTTTTAATAATTAAATTTTCCAATTTAGATTTCATGTAATTATAGTTTAATTCTTTTATATAGCTACTATACTTTAAAATTTGAACATCTGTTTTGGTTTCTGGTGGTTTCTTCCATTTCTTCCGTTTTTTTTTTTTCCAGTTTCTTCTGAAAGAAACCCAATCCTGTCTGGACATCTACACGAACATAAGTTCACTGTATAATTTTGGATTACACTTAACAGTTTAAAAAAAAAAGATACCTGTACTATGCAAAAATGGGTGTTTTTCCACTCACCTTACAACTTCTCCGATGTTCGAAGAGATAAGGTAACGAATGAATTGCTTCATGTTGTTGTAGATGGCTCTCCCTTCTTCGACGGCAGCCACAATGGTCGAGAAATTGTCATCAGCCAATACCATTTCGGAGGCCGATTTGGCCACAGCCGTTCCGGAACCCATGGCAATGCCGATCTCTGCTTTCTTCAATGCCGGAGCATCATTGACGCCATCACCTGTCTGGAAAAAAATTAGACACACCCTTGTTAAGTGTTTGTATAGATGAAAAATGGGAAATTAAGTAAGTAGCCAGAGGCTGGTAGAGTCAGTTTTGTTAGTACAGTTGAACCTCTCCAATCTGGCATGTATGGGACTCGGGTGATGCCGAATTACGGAATTTTCCGGATTACGGAAATTCTAAGATACTGCAGAAATTTTCGTCAATTTCCTTTCTTGTGGGCAGGGGGGGGGGGGGGGTATTTTAGGAATTAAATAACGAAATTTAAAAAATATAACACTATCGTCAGGAGCATTATATAAATCGATTTAAAAAAACTATTCAATGCAAATAAAGCAATATACGTTTTGTATTTATGAGAAACGGATTTCTGACAAAAGTATTAAGTTTGTTTGCAGCAAATAAAGTAAATTGTCTTCCAAATCGATTAACGAAAATTTATGATTGAAAAACTAAATGAAATGAAAAGAAGATTACTTATAATATAAGAAAAAAAAAGGAGACGTCTGTTGGTACTAGTGTTCATTCTAGAAATAAAGGGCATGGTGCTATTCACTACAAAAGGCACTACTGCAGCAGAAAAAAGCACTTTTGCCAGAAAAAAATTGTTATTGCCTTTAGAAGTGGAAAAAAGAAAGCAATGAAACACATAATTTTTAAATATGATAAATCAAGTAACATTAATTTCGAATGATTTTATGATATAAAAATTAAAAATGCAATTAAAATTAAAACAGGATTCAATAGTTTTATGTTCTTTTTCTTAAAGAAATGAAAAAAAATCTATCATTTTTGAGCACACAAATTTAGAAACACTACGGAATAAAAAAAATATTTATTAAAAATCTCTGGGTAAAACCAGTGGTGCAGTTTACTACTTTTCAAAAAGGACAGGGTGCATTTTGTAAATTTGAAAAAGGGCAGGGTGCACCCTTCAAAAATGGCCTAGAATGAACACTAGTTGGTGTCATCACTATAAGGGTAGTGATGACAGGGTTTAAAGAAAGCTTAGTAAATATAGCAGAGGCATAGAATGCAGTATGGAAGCATTACTGATTTTGAAAACCCCAAAAGTTTAAAAACTAATTATATGAAGAAATAAATAAATGTGGTATCTCAAATAAAGATGACATAGGTTAAAAACAATAACAACATTTATTTAAATAATTAAAAGACATTAACATACATAAAAATGAGTTTATAAAATTCATTAATTTGCATTTCATATTAAGAAATAAAAAGGATATAACTAATAATTACTTATCTAATATGAGAAATCCCCATGACACAAAGATTGTTTCCCCAACAAAAAAATGAATATGAAGTTGATCATTTAGCAAAGTACCAGAGCTCATCAACATAACCAATAAACTAGCTGGGTCTTGGCATTCTGAAGAAAAATAGCAAAAACTTTAAAAGGCTATTACGTCATTTATTATTCATCAGTCATCCCCTGTATGACACCATAATAACATTCTTTCACTTAACAGTTCATGAAGAAATGTTCACCGAAGTTCTAACACATCACCACAGCATGTTGTCAATAAACTTGAAAAACGATGAAAGGCGAATTCAACTTAAAACAGAACTCCATTTCTCTAATACTTAGAAGATGACCGCAAGCCATTACTTATTTCCATATGAACTTAACTTCACATTGAAAGAACATCTGCCGTACTTAACACTGTAACATCAGCTGGAACTATGAACACCACAAGAGTTAAAGAGAACAGAAAGTCGAACTATTTATCTCCCGCCGATATTAGAATATCCGGCAGTACGCATGTCCGTACTCTCGTCCACCAACTCTTAGAACTCAATAAGCCAATATGAAATAAGGGGGTGCATATGAAGTACATCACGATTACGTCACATCCGAACGCCCTCTAGTAGTATTGGCTGAAACCACTCAGAAGAGTATGAGCTAAGCTAGACATGTGGTCAATGATACGGCAGGTTATTGATTTCAATTATTGTGAAACGAAAGTAAAAGTAAAAAGAACTATTTTATATATTAATAAGATAAAAACAGAAAAGGAGTTATCTATTGTGAAAAGGTAAGTTTTTTATTTTCTCTTTAAGAATAAAAATAAAAATCCTGTTAAATAAATTTAAATAAATTAAGTACATGTTCACCAGGGGAATATATGGAAGTAGAAAAACAGGCATGTATATTAAACATGATTCAAATGTTACTTAGCAAGGTGATAAGAACTAGGGTTCTAATTCCTGACAGTTGGTACATAACCACCCAGAGCGCGTGCCAGCGTCCACTTGACCTTGACCCGAGGCGAAGAATTTCTCCTGGCTTAGCAAACAGATCAGATACGGGGAAGGTTATTCAAATCCAAAAAAAAGCTCTCTCTTTAGCGTCTTATCTATTGTCGTTGAATAAGTGATTGATGCTAGATTTGTTGCAATCAAGGGGTGGCGAATTTCTCAGGGAATTATCACCCAATAAAAAAAGTATCACTGAAGACTACAGAAATCTTTCACACAGTTTACTGTAACAATAATGTTCATCCCCACGAGATTTCCCTTTGTACACGACACCTGAATTGAAGATAAACTTTAGGAGGGATATCTGAGGGATTAAAGGTTTCACATTAGGAAGTAACTACCCACGTATTGTGTTGCTGACAATTGGGCATACAAAGGTGAGGGAGAAGAATGTTAGCAACAATTTTTTAAAATGTGGCCGTTTCCGGTATTTTGAGTCCAGCTAAATTTTCGGGCTTCCGCTGCGAAAGTGTTAAAGCGCAAAATTTTATATTTTATAACAATACCAGCACACTTCGCAGACGTAAAATAAATAAATGTAGGAAAACATAAAATGGGAGGATACATGTATATATATGACAAAATACATAATGGAGGAAAAAAAGAAACAGGGAGAAATGTGCCGGATAATAGAGTTTTCCGGTTTAGAGAATGCCGGATTAGAGAGGTTCAACTGTAGCCACTTTTTAAAGTTAGTGGTGCTATAATATTTTAAACTTTTTAGATGTCTAGGTAAACTATAATCATTGTATATACCGTAATTTCGGGCGTATCCGCCGCACACGCCGTAAGCGCCGCACCTCCGAAAATGCATTAAAATAAAACAAATATTCATCAGAAGCGCCGCACCGCCGTATGCGCCGCACTTACGAAAATACATCAAAATGTTAAAAATTGCGTTATATTCAGTGTTTTTTCGCTTTTTTTAACATTTTTAATATAAATCCAATTTTAAATTTAGTATATTTTTTATGATAACATTAAATTTGAATTCTTGCAGCCTTTATTTCGCGATTTTTTAATATGTTTTTTATAGTTTGTAACGAGGTTTGCAGGGTTTTGTCGCGATATTTGACAACATTTGCAGGGTTTTATCGCGATATTTGACGAATTTGCAGTTTTTTTTGCGATACTTGAAAAAATTTGCGTTTTTTATAGGGATGAATCATGTAGTGAATGAATCATGAATATTGGAACGAATAATGAATCATGAATTTTGTTACTTGAAGCAATACTTAAAAAAATACGTTTTTAAGAAAAACGTAAATTCTGTCGAAAAAGCGCGGAAAAAAGGAGAAATTTGTAAAAAACAAAGCATAAAAAGAATGAAATCTATTAAAAAATCTCTAAAACACACACATTTCATCAAAGATTCATGAAACATTCATTTGATCATGATTCATACCATTATCATTCGCCTTTGAGACCGGTATGTATCATGATGAAATGAATGAATCATGAATCTTTGATGAAATGTTCGTTTTTTCGAGATTTTTTAATAGATTTCATACTTTTCTTTCAAATTTCTCCTTTTTTCCGAATAAATTTACGTTTCTTTTCGTTTTTTTACCGTTTATTTATAAATACGACATATTTCTGTTTTTTCTAACAATTTTTTGACAATTCTTTTGGGCGTTCTTTTTGGCGCTCTTTTGAGAAATTCACGATTTTCTCTCGATCTTTTGACATAATTTGTGTTTTTTAGAGGTTTTTTGACATATTTCGCGTTTTTACTGCAATCTTGCGTCGAAATGTGGGTTTTGTAGTGATACTTCGGCGAAATTCATATTTTTTTGCGATCCTTTAAATAAATTTGCGGTTATTTTTCATGATTCTTTGGCAAAATTAGCGTTTTTTTTCAGCGATTTTTTTATAGTGGGGACTAGCGTTTGATTAGGAAAGGCCGATTAACGGGATTTTACGATAATAAAATTGTAGTTTTTCAAGTGATCCTTTCATGAAATACACATTTTTTTTCTTTTTACATATTCGCGCTTTTCCCGCGAACCTTTGATAAAAGTCGTGTTTTTTTCTCCCGATCCTTTGATAAAATTCTTGCTTTTTCTGTGAATGATTGACAGAAGTTAAGCTATCAGTTGTCGAAATTCGCGATATTTTTTATGCTTCGCATTTTCTTCCTGATGATTGACTTTTCACCATTTTCAGAAAAATTCCGATCAGAATCACCTATGTAATGAATATCGCTGCAAGGAAAAAAATGTACACCGTATCCGCCGCCCCGGCAGAAGCGCCGCAGCAAGCATAATTTTAACTTTTAAACTCGTATGCGCCGCGGCGGGTACGCCCGAAAATACGGTATATATTTTTTTATACATCCAAAGTTTTAGCCAAAGGTTGTGTGGATTATGGAATATTACAGATTGTAGAGCATTATTAATTATGTGTCATTTTATTATTCCTAGATGGTGTTTTAATTCTATAATCAGTATAATATGAAAAAATAAATACAAAATTGAAAAATTAATAGGCTATCCCTAAAAATGCCTTTTTAAAGTTATTTTATTAAAAAATTTATATGCACTTAAATAAAAATAATTGCATAGGTTCTGCAATATAGTTAAAGAATTATATATTTTTTAAAAAATGATTTTTTAATTATTTGTTTAAAAAAAATGGCTTTTGGATCACTAATTTATAAATTTTTTTGTTTATTTCATTGTTTACATTTGTAAAGTAATGCAAATTATAGAACTTTGACTATATATAAAATCAATAAAGTGTTATTTAGATTTTATTTAATAAGTAAATGTATTATTAATACAGTCAAATAGGAATAATATCAAAGGCAATGAAAGAGGCAAACGCACCATGGCAGAGATTTCTCCGTCTGCTTGCAGGAACTCGATGATTTTACTTTTGTGAGCGGGCTCCACGCGAGAGAACAGACGGGCCCTTGAGCACGCCAACTTTTGCTCCGCAGGCGACAGCTCATCAAACTCACGACCAGAGAAGGATAAACCTGAAAACAAACAAACATTAAAAATTCTAGAAATAAAGAAACTTTAAAAAGGCAATAAAAACAGATCAAACAGAGTCTGTCAATTGGGCGACATTGTGTTTCTCATTTAAAAAAAAATCTTTAGAATCTTCTTTTACAAAATACAGATATTTTTAGATGAAATTTTATCTTTAAATGGTTTATTTGTGAGGATTTCTGAAGGAAAAAAAAAAAAATTAGAAAATGGTTTTTATTTATTTGTTTATTTTAATAATTAAAATTAATGTCAGGCTGAAAACCAAAAAGAAAATATGCCATTCAGCAAGTAACTCCACCCAAGTGCAAACCAGTGTGGTCTCCAATTTTAATTTCAAATTCATACCGGAAATTTCAAAAGAAAAATTTTTATACTTTATGTGATCACTGAATTCTCATATTAAATAAAGTATAAAACATTATTTTTTACTTTTGGTATGAATGTTAAATTTCTAATTAGAAATAGAGCCCAAACTGGTACAAACTTAAAAGCTGGAAACGCCATTGGGGGGAAAAAAAAAAAAAAAAAAAAAAATTGCAGGAATCTAATTTAACAATATATGTAATACGATGGAAACAGATGGGAAAAATAAATTTTAAATCCAATAAAAAAAATTATATATTCAAAAGAGATAAGGACTTTTTTTTATACATTTTGGATTTAAGGTATATTTAAGACATGGGCATCATCAGATGCACCAGATAGTTGTAAATAAAGCCTAAGGATTAAAAAAACAGCATGCAGTCCGTTACCTGATTTTTCCAAATATTCCTCTAAGAAGCAAGGAGCAAAGAAACATTGATTTAGTATCTGTTTATAGAAAATTATTTACAGAATGAAATGGAAAATAAAATTCAAAATAACCAGGGAAAAAAAAGTCTCACCTGACGTATCCTCATCATCTTCAAACACACCGATTCTTCGACAAATAGCTTCTGCAGTGGCCTGCAAGAAAAGAAAGACAAATCAAACCAATGGAAAAGCTAAAATGGATTGTGACACAAAAGTTTTCATGGATTAGAGAACTTAAAATTATGACCTTTTCAGTATTTCGGTTGATGAACAATCATAACCTTCACATCTTAAAACTATAGGTGAAAATTAACAGTCACCACTCACTACATGGCAACTAAAGTTGTAAAAATGGCGACTAAAAAAACAGTGATCAATTGCCATCTTAGTTGCCACTCACCAAGTGGTGATTGAGCAATCTGTTACAGACCGCCAAGTAAAATACAGCTTTTTATCATAGAAATATACATTTCTACTTAGATTAAATCTAATTAATTGTTTTCTCCAATCAGATGCAAGAAGATTTCAAAGACTTAGCTACATTTTAAATGTTTCAGCATTTCACTCTGTGCTTGTTCTTCAGGTGGATTATTATTATTTTAAGAAATGCAATTTTGTTTTGCAAAATATATTCATCAGGCTTCCACATGCATTTCAAAATTTATTATGTTTTTTATCCACTGGATGCAAGTGGACTTTAAGGACATAGCTGCACCTTCAATATTTTGACTCCACATGCTCAGCAGTTATTTTTCTTAAAGAGATGCTGTTTAATATTCCGAATCAGCTTACTAGTTGAGATTTTCCATATGTGTGCTACACATTAATAACACGTTTAGTTATTAAATAAAATCCAAATAACATTTTATTTTATATTTTTGTATTAAAAAAATATGTATATATGCAACAATTACAGTTTGACTAGATGTCAAGAAAGTTTGAAATATTTTTAGAGGGTTCTAACTTAAAAGTGGCTAGTAATAAAACTGACTTTACTGGCCACAGACTACTAACTCACAATTTCCCAGTTTTCACCTCTACTTAAAATCATGTCTAAATTTTTCTTTCTTTGCAAGACTAGCGATTCAAAAGCAATGATATTTTATCTCAAAATAGAGTACGTTAAAGTTGTTATTAACGTTAAAGTTGAAAAGTGTTCCGATTCAGTCCATTTTACAATATATCAAAATTCTTGAAACCTACAACAAAATTTTTTTAAACAAAATTTCAAACAAACATACGTCCTAAACACAGTTCTTTATGAATAAATCAAAAAGTACCAAAACTCACTTTGTTGTCTCCGGTGATGACGATGACGCGAATTCCTGCCGCTTTGCATCGGCTTATGGCATCCTTCACTTCTTTCCGGGGTGGATCCAGCATACCGACCACTCCCACAAAAGTCATGTTCGTCTGAAAAAAAGGGAAATGCACCAAATTAGGAATGAATAGAAATTCAAAAGGCTTTTTTTTTTTTTTTTTTTAAATGTGTTAGTAGATTTTTGCAATCTTTAAATAAATATTTGAAAGTTTTCTTCTATTGAAATTTAATGAATGACAGTGTGCCCATTAATTGGGATGGATTCAATTTTTCATGAATTTCATTTCTTTCACAAAGATTTGCTGCCTGTAAACAGTTCCAACTGCCTTTTCCTATTAAAACAGGGTTGAACTCGAGTACTTAAAAATTTGATCCTCAAAATACTGGTCAGACAGACAGCATTTTCGCCCATCTCTTGCCTTTGGAAGTATGATATTGTAAGAATTTGTCAAGATGATATCACTTCCAGAAAAAAAGGTTAGACTTGTAACTTATTAGGGAGCTATGACTGTGAGAAACATTGCAGCAGTACTTAGAGTTAGGAAATCAAATGTTTAAAGGCAAATTAATAACTACTACCTCTGACAATAAAGTTCGGTGAATAGTCCTGTAGCATTAATGCAGATGAAATATTAATGAAAGTTACCATATCATCCTTCGAAATAGTCATCTCCTATAACTATGCACTGCTGAGATCTGTTATACATGTCCTGGGAAATTCGCAAGACGTCTTCTTTTGGGATGAAGTTCAAAAGCTTCGTCACGTTTCATTGGGTGTCAGCAATAGGGTCAAATCTCTTTCAAAGAGAGTTTGAGTCATGAAAGTAGGAAGAAATCTGGAGGATTGAGATCTGACGAGTATGGTAGGTGTTTAATTTGCACCATCCCTCAAGAATTTCTTTCGGTGTCTTGCAAAGCTTAAAACCAAACTTTAAACGAATTGTTTATTCGTTCATTTTTCTTTTCTTAAATAAGAACCAACACACTGAACAGGCACTTAGTAAAGTACGTCTTACACAGAACATAAACGACGCTCAACTGAACAACGATGGGAGAAGATGGTCTACACTTGCCTCTATGCAGGTGCTGGGTTTTGTTTCTCCAGTGTTGCCAGATCATTCGTTCTGAATTCATTCACCGAACTTTATTGTCAGAAGTAGTATTTAGTATGTGATGTGTTAATTAAGCATAGAACCAGAAGAGTAAAAAATTTTCAATACTCAGATTAGCATTTCCCATTCATGTAGTTTGGTAAAGGTGCAAATGCATCACAGGATGGAACAGTTTTCATGAGTTGAAACACAAACCCAGCATCGATTAACACATAATTTTAATACATTTTTCAGTTTAATATAACACTTGATTTCCTAACTCTAAGTACTGCTGCAATGTCATAGATGTATGATCTTATTTCTAGCCTTTTTCATGGAAGTGATATGAAAAATAAAAATTATATATGGATAGTTAATAATCAAAAAGAGTTTGGGACAGTTTCTCTGAAATGGATCAGACATTGTTTAAACACTTGCAATAAAGGAAAAACATCTGGCTTGGGCTAAAAAATAGAAATATTAAATTGCACAAGACTTGGGAAAAAAAAAAAAAAAAAAACAGTCAAGAAGCATTTTTTTAGTCCAAAAAAATTAGGGGTATTTTACATCTACAAGTTCAGGAACCCTAGAGGCAGTTGAGAAAGTGATAGATTCCACAATATACATTCAAATACTACAAGACAAAATTTGTGCAAATGATGCCAGTACCATCAGCACAATTTAATCAAAAACTGTACAGTTAAATTGAAACACTTCAGCTATCTATTTGCTGTGCTTTACCTATAAAGGTAGTCAATTCATTTAAAATGATGGAAAAAAGATATATGTACAACAGCACATGTGCAAGAATAAAGTCTCAAACAAATGTTATTTTAAATTAAAGTTAATGAAATACCATATCTATGAAACTCAGTTTTCTAAATTATTCAAAAATTAAACTTTAATTGTATATGTAGTAGTAAGTAAAATGTAATACGAGAAAAATCCTTTTCAGAAAGGTTGAACTAATGAATTTATTAAAAATCATTTGTTTCAGTTTTTTTTTTTTTAAGGCATGACAATATGTAAAAGAAAGGGCATTTCTAAACTAAACCATCCATTCTAAATGGTTTGTCCAACATATAACCATAATCCAACTAACACATTGGCGGATAATTAAATTATGATACACAACGCTAAACTCCAGCATCTTATCAGAAAAAAAGGGAGGGGGGGAGAGGGGTGAAAAATGAATAGAAAAATTACATTTCCACTTGCAAGAACAAAATTATATATATATATATATATATATATATATATATAAAGAGTGTAAAAAAGATGTGAGACAAGTAGTACCTCGTAAGTGGCAAACTTGGATGATTCTCCGAGGTCCATGTCAGTCGGTTTCGGTGGATTATCGATGGTGGCAAGGGCCAGGCACCTCAGGGTGTCTTTGCCTGTCCCGTACTGCTTGGTCATTTCCAGGATTTTCTGACGTACTGTGGGGCTCATAGGAACTTTAGTACTGCCCACTCGGATGTAGGAACACCTGTCCAACACACCTTCGGGAGCACCCTGTCAATAAACACATTCAAACTATTAATTAAATACAGGAAAAAAAAAAAAAAAACAAAGAATATGGCTAGAAAGTCTATAGATAAGATAATACAACAGTTATCAAAGCCCTTTTGCGATAATGGATATATACTTGTTTTATCTGTATGCTGTTTTGTCAATAAAGACGACATGGCTGGATTGAAATGCCCTTTTAAGTTTCACTTAAATGAACTGATCATTTTCAGACATACTTCAAGTGTACAATCAGAGGATTTATCTAGAATCTTAAAATATTAAACTTTTAGGATCCTGAATTTGCTGCATCTGTTTTATTCATTAAAATTAGCTGAAAACAAAAATGTTATAATTTATAACATTTATTATAATATGCGTCATCATTTTCAATACTAAAAATTCAATTAAAATATACAGAGAAAAGAGTCTATAAAATATTTTATTACTTGGGAATGCAATGATGAAAATATAAACAATACAAATTTTAGATTGGATGAATATTTTTACATGATTTTCTAATAATGAGAAGCAACATTAAAAAATGATATTACAACAAATAATTTCAATTAACTTTGGAATATTTTGATACATTAATAAGTACCTCAGTTACATTTCAGTGATAAGTAGGGGAGACTGGGGTACAATGGTCCACTCCCTATGCTTCATATTTTAGTACATACATGGCAGCCTTGCAGTAGAGAATAGAAATTTAAAACCATGTGCATAGCTGCCATTTTAGTCATTTCATTCTTTATAGTTGATTTGAGACAGTAGTAAATATTGAAAAGTAAATATTTTCAGTGAAACATGTGCTACTTTTTATGTTAAAGATTTGTAATTTGGAAGACATTGCTGAGCACAATAAAAAGGTAATACAATATATTACTATATTTATTGTAAGTAAAATAATTGAATTTAAAACTACTTTTTTTTTTTTTAAATCAATTTTTTGTCAAAGTCACATATGGGGTACAATGGACCATGGTTGATTGTATCCCAGTCTTGTATTCTGTGTTTTTTTAAATTAAAAATTATATGTGAAATTAAGAATTAATAAGTTATTTTACTTTTTGTGTGTAAATAAACTAATGATTCATGTTGTGTAGTGCATTTTTGAAACATTATCTATATAATATGTTTTGAAATTTGAATATATTCTATTCAATAGTGATACAAAATTTCACAGAATAATGTTAATTTTAGTAATGAAATAAAAGTTGTTAATTATATTTTGATTAAATATTTGACAAAAAAGATTTATTTTGTTGATTGCGATAGAAAAAAATGAGAATGATTCTATTTTTGTGAGATTTATGTGCAGAAAATCAAACCAAAATGTATTTATGTTTTCCAATATTGTTAATGAATCTCTTGTAAATGTTTACGATATTGTAATGATTCTTTTGAATTCTAATGTTTCACTAAAAATCAGCAGATTTTCAGTGACACAAATATCTTTTGATGTATCATTTGCTATCCTTAATAATCATTAAACTTGCATTATATCTATAAAGATAAGACATGAATAAACAAATTATGATATATTCTATGCTTCTTATTAAAAAATGTACTATATGTATATATTTTTTCAGAATTACATATGATCCATAGAGCCTCATGCTGTGGACCATTGCACCCCGGCCATGGGGTACAATGGTCCATTTTATCACTTGCTATTTAAAAATATATATTTAAAAAAAGTATACATAATTGTTATTTTTGAGTATATGTAACCTAAACTATAATGTATAGATAACATGCATGCATGTGATTTTTTTTTTTTTTTTTTTTAATGAATTTTTTAAGAGCAATTAATCAAAGTTAAGAAAAGTGGTCTCCACTATTAGCCAATTCAAGTCAGTGAAACTTTTGTTATTGCAATAACCTTGTTACCAGTATTTTAAAAGGATAGGGCAATAATCAGTCTTGTTATCCATTACTTTGTGACTAACCAGTTTCTTGCTATGCAGAGTTGCAAAAAATTTTACAATTTAATGTCTAATTATAGTAATAGGAGAAATTTGATTTTATAAGTCTTCCAAATAGAGGCCAACCTTCCCCCAAATGAAGTTTTGTTATAATATTATGTTGGAAAGTGTTTCATAATTACACTGTATACATGATTTTTTGTTTGTTCTTGTTAAGTTTAAAGAATATTATTAAATGTAAAATAGGAAAAATTCATACTGTGTGATGCACACAGGGTTGGGTTTCTGACGTCAGAAATTGATTTTTGACATGACAAGTGTCAATAAAGAATACTGCCCAGTTAAACTGATGGCATTGAGCTCACAGGCTACAAATACTAATTGTACATTAAAGCCTTATAGTTTCAAGGGTTAATTCCGTTAAAAAATTAAGAAAGGGAAACAGCTCTCTTCTTTCCTCTTTTTTTATACTTAATCATTGAACCTCCTATACTATCAAAGACATGCTTTATCATATAAAAAATCTATATCCAAAATTCAGAGCAAATTAGAAAATTCTTAATAAAAACCCATTTAGCATTTATATAATTTAAAAGGAGTTATCCCCCTCTTTTATACTTAACCATTAAACTTCCAAAACTATTCAGAGATTTGAACGAAATCTGAAAATTCTGCTTGAAAAACCCATTTATATAAATTAAGGGGGGGGGCATTAGAGCCCCTGTTCCCCCTATTTATACTTATACAATGAACACCTAATAACAGTCACTGAATCGCCTCATCTGAATGATCCTAATCTAAATTTTGAACGAAAACTTAATTCTGCATGAAAATCCCATTTATATCAACTAACGGGGGGGGGGGGGGGGGGGGGGGGGTTTAGAACCCCTGTTCCCCCTATTTATACTTATTCAATGAACACCTAATAACAGTCACGGAATCGTCTCATCAGAATGATCCTAATCTAAATTTTGAACGAAAACTTAATTCTGCATGAAAATCCCATTTCTATAAATTAAGGGAGGGGGGGGGGGGGCATTAGAACCCCTGTCCCCCTATTTATACTTATTCAATGAACACCTAATAACAGTCACGGAATCGCCTCATCAGAATGATCCTAATCTAAATTTTGAACGAAAACTTAATTCTGCATGAAAATCCCATTTATATCAACTAACGGGGGGCATGAGCCCCCCGTTCCCCCTCTTATACATATCGAATGAACTCCAAAAACTAATCAGGGAAGCGCCTTGTCAGGATATACCTACATACAAAATTTCAAGTGGATCCGATATTTTTATCATGAGTTATCGCGTTACGCACATACATACAGAACGGACGGGCACATAAGCTCTCAGGCTATGATAGCCTGTGAGCTAAAAACTGGTTTAAACTGTCAAAAACTGGCTTAAACCGTCAAAAACTTGTAATGCGCTTTAAACATTTTAAGAACAAGAGAGAAACATTGAGTAATTTTTTATTTAAAATTAATTATACTGTAATTTAATAATTACAAAAAAATTAAATTACTTTAATTGCAATAAAACATTGCTTTTTAGAATGTTCAAACAGAAGAAAATGATTTTGTATACTTAATAATCTGGATCAATTTTACCCCACAGCATCCTATAGCACTTAACCAATTTAGCACATTTATTTACACCCAAATGGTTTCTGAGTTTAGAGTGTATGAAGCCAAAATACTCTCTCAATTGGTGCTAAGCTAGCAAGGCTTGATAGCAGATGCATTGCTAGTTGAGCAAGTTTGGAGGCAGGCCAAATTTTCAGATTTATGACAATTTTTTTTTTTTTTTCTTCTGGAAATGATAATATACAATACAGTAAAAGTGAATTTTTAATATTACATCTAACATTGTATATTTGTGACAGATTTTTAATGAGAAATTTTACAGATCAGTGTAGTATTTGAGGTTTCTGACGAGGTTTTTGACAAGAAGTTTTAACCATGACGGTTTAAACCATGGTTTTAACCGGATAAAACCGTACACTGTCAAAAACTTGCCAACCCTGGATGCACATAGTTAAAATAACAAATACAGTTTTACCTCATTTTTTATACTATTTGTATTATCTAAACTTAAATGCATTACATACAACTGGATGGGGACAAATGGAAACAGTTCTTGCTAAAGGTAATTGGTGTTAAGCATGTTTGTGTAAACAAGGTTTGACAAGGCCAGTAAGAGCCGCGTTTCATCAAACTTGTTTTTTTTTTTTACAGAGGGGTGATATGCGGCTATGGTACCTGCTTCCATTTTGCACCCATTTCCATACGCAAGCATAAAATCTATTCATTCTGACCTTTCATTGGCTGATTGGTGAAACTGGGCAGGAACTTCCGGTGTCAACACAAACAGAAGGAGTTTTGTTACGTTCGGCGTTCATTTTTTTTTGTTTTTGTTTCTGTTTTCACCTTGTTCTTGTTGAAGTTTTGAATTTTATGGGAAAAGGGAATGTGAAATTTCGGAAAAAGGGGACTTTAGATGAAATTTTAATGAAATGAATGTGAATTCTTAAGGAAATTCCCGATTAATTATTTTTGTTATAAAGAAAAAAAAATAAAACAGAAAAGTTAATAATAATAATAATAATAAAGTATTTTAAAGGTGTTTAATTTTATTACTGCGTGTGTGTATTGAAGTGGGAGGAAGGGACCCTGCTAAGGGGATGCAGGGGGAGCCTCCCCCCTAAATGTTTGCCCATGCTGTTACAGTTAGCAAATTTACAAACTGAATTGGCAAATTAGTTCGAAACTTTAATAAAAAACTATAATACACTTTTTATTTCTGATAGATTTTATGATAGTTACCAATATAAAAACTATATTACATTTTATAATCGTGATATCTTGGTAAAATTATAAAACTAGTTAGCAAATGTCCAGAACTATTTATGTTTGCTTTTTACTGAGTTGGCAAATACTAAATTTTGACTTGGCAATTTAAGGCTCTCTCCCCTACCAATAAAAAATGTTAGCGAGGGCCCTGGGTGGGGGTGGGGGCAGGAGGATAAAGTGATGGAGCAAAATTTCAAAAGAATTGGTTTAAATTTTTTTTTCTTTTAACAGAAGAATTCTAACTTTGATTAATAAATAATACAAAAGTAAAATAGGACTTTTTGCAGATTTCGCATAAAATAAATAATTTTAAGAACAAAAAATTACTTAAAAAAATTATTAAGGTCAGTTCACACCCATACAAATCCTGTAATATATTGTAAAACATTTTAGTAATTTTTATTATTTTTTGTTCTACTTGCAAATGTATTTTTTCTTTCTGAATTCACAACTTGGGAAATAAAAATTTTGATAAATTTATACTTTGCTTACGACTTTGATTGATGTGATAATTGTGAATTATCATTATTTTATATTTTGTTATTATTAATGTGGAATACCTAGATGCAAGAGCAATGGACAGCCTTCAGTGTTTTTGATTTATATATATATATATATATATAAAAAAAAAAAAAATAAAAAAAATAACCAATGAAAAATTAACTTTAACTTTTTTTTTCTCATAATTCTTTCTTGTATGTTTATAACATGGGTTATAATTGACATTTTTAATGAAACCAAGAAGCAAAAAATAATGTTTTGAAGTTTCACTGTTTTTCTGTAATAATCTAAATGAACACACTACGAGCTGACTTCTCTTAATAAATATATATATTCTTTATTTTCATGCAAAATGTGTATGTTTTTGCATGAGTTGTTAGTAAGAGTTGTAGTAAGAGAATGTTGGTAGTAAGAGAAAATTTTGAATTTTACATATTACTGTTATTTACAATAAAATGTTGATTAATATTAGAAAAAAAGGTATAATAATGTTTAAATATTGTTGTTAAATAAATAAAATATTGAAAAAATCTGAATATAATAATATTCTATTAATTAGAAAATAGTTTTTAATCAAGCTCATTAAGGATGTATATTACTGGCACATCTACCCTATATAGAATGATTTAGTTTTAAATATGCATAAATTTTCTTAAAAACTTATTAAAATAATTTTTTCTTACAACCAAATTAATTTTACGTTAGAAATATAAATAGAAATTTTCGTATATTATTTACATTAATTACATTGACACATAAAAAATAAAAATGCAATATTTCCTTGGTGTTGTTTAAATTAAATATCGAACTTCAAGCAGATGAAAACCTTAAATAAATGCAATCAACTAATGAAACAGTGTCAACAACGCGAGAAATATCAATAGTGCTAATGAAAAACATGCTGATGATAATCAGAAATCCCGGTAAAGTAATGTGCGTTGTTTATTTACCTGAACTGAATCATGGGTAAAAGGCGAATTACTGACCTAGTCGGTTACAGGTCTGACTTTGGGGAGAAAATGACCTAAGCTCGATTCTCCTTCAAATCGGTTTGTGCACTGGAAATGGAGAAGTGGGTAAAACAACTGTTCGAAGGTGTCTTGAAAAAGTGCATTGGAAACGCAGCTTTAAGATCAATCAATTATAAATACTAAAAACTGTCCAACTCTGTAACTCAAACTTCCATTTAACAAAGACTCATCATTCCATTATAAGGGCCATTTTCAAATTTCACTTACATATGCTGTCCCAGAGTAAAAAGAAGAAAACTCAAACAAAAATTAACATTTAAAGTTTGATAAAGCTAAAGAAGATTATATTGAACATTTCTAACATGAAAAATTAAAAAAAAAAATCAATAAAAATTCTTGAAATATAAATTTTTAAAATTTTTATTAAAAAAAAAAAAAAAAAAATTATCAAAAATGGCAGTCCCATTCCAAGTTTTATGTTTTTAATCGTGTTTTTTTTTAAATTTGAGCTAACTTTTTTAAAATAAAAAGGTTTCATTATTTTAAATATGAACTGTTAGTATTCTACATTACTAAAAAAAATTATTACAAAAGATATCTTCTTTAAGAAATTACCGGAAATATTTTGTCCCTCACTTTTTGTCACGTCCGTTACCTTGTGATTATTAGCAAAATAGGTTTCGAATGCAGCCTAAAATTAGCAGCAAATATTCGGTGATATAGTTAAACTATTCACGCAATTACTACTTGCCATTTTTATTCTTCAATTGTGAAGCAATGTAACAGTGGCAAGAATAAGCTTTTATCAAGGTTGGTATTTTTTTTCACTGTCAAGTCTGTTACCATAAATTTGAATATTAAAATAATGATTTTTGCACTCTTGTAATTATATATTGTTTACTAAATAGTTTCAGAAGGTATGTGTATTATCATCTAAGTTAGAAATTATACAAGCTAGTTCATTTCTAATAGTTTTATTTGAAATGTCAAGTCCATTACCATGAAATGTAAGCTGTTAAGTAAGTTCACTAAATAGTTTTAGAAGGTATGTAAATTATTATATAAGTTAGAAAATATACAAGCTAGTTCATTTTAGTAGTTTTTTTAGTTTTATTTGAAATGTCAAATCCGTTACTTGTCAAGTCCGTTACCATGAAATTTAAGCGAATGGTGAAAATAGCCCATAAAGAAAATTTGTAAATAGAAATCAAATGCATAAAATTTTTATAATGAAATATACATGCATAAGACAAAAAATGCATTTAAAATAGAAATATTAGGATAATGTATTTTAATTTGTGTCATAATTTTAGTTTCATGTAAATGTAGGAAAAATTTAATTAGAATAACGCCGAGAAAAATATGTGATAAACAAAAACTAAAGCGTAATTTTTTTTTTTTCTCTTTTGCTTAATATTTAAAATCCTTAGCTTTAAAAAAGTCTGAAATATTATTTCGTACAGGTTTCTTATAAATTTTCACACTATTGTAAAAATTCAAAAAATTCATTGGTAACATTTTCGTGAAACTGGAATCACCCTACGTATTGTATTGAGGGCATTTAGCATTTCTTCTTTTAAATGGCAATGATTAAATATGTATATACTAGCAAAAGCCATGCTTTGTTTGGATTTGCGAAGCATTATTTTATAAAACAGATATTTGAAAGTAAAAATATTTTTTAATATTATTTTTGCATCTTTATTAAACAAAAATGTTATTTTATGTTTTGGCGCATTTTAATTTTTTATTTATGATGTAAGACTGGCATAATAAAATATTTTCAAAGCAAACTTTTACAAAAGATTTTTTAATTTTCAACTAAAAGCTCTTTTAAAGATTTTTTTTACAATTTCCAGTAACCACTGGTGTTTTTTAAAGTTGTTTGAAATATGCATGTTTCCAATCTTTGTAATTAACATCAAATAATCTTTGATAGCTATTTTAGAATAATATATTTGAAGAGAGCTTGAAGAAAGTTACTTCGTCAAAATCTTATTTTCTGGAAAAACATTTGAAATCTGCTCTCGTTGATGCTACGAATTTTTAACTATAAAACTTTTTTTTCTAATTTCTTCGTTTTTATACATGTTAGTGTATCAGAATTTTTGATATTGTAGAATTTTTCACAAGAAAAATTTCTATTGAATGCTTACTTTTGAAGGATTTTCACTCTCGACAACGTTACGTACGTTTTTAAGCCAACTAGTGTCTGTATATATTCAATATCTACAACTGCTTCATCTAATGTTAAACCTTGGGATTTATGAATTGTAACAACAAAAGCTAACTGCAGAAGAAATTCTTTCCTTGAGCAATTTATGCTTTCATTTTTCCAGAATTTAATTATTGGGGAAATTGGTACGCAACAATTCTTATAAGTTAAATTATAGTAGTATTCAAATTTATCCATGATTATTCGCAATATCTGGTCTGGTGGCTTGTGATTTTCTTTATTACGTGCAACAAAGTCTAAAGTCCCGTTCACTAAACCTTTTTCGGTCCACAAATAAGAACGTAACATTACTTTAGATCCAAATGATAAAGTAAGAAATGGTTAAAGTCAATTTGTCGTTTCTGAATCGGCCAACTTTACTTTAGTACATTTATAAAGAGCTTGAATCGAGGCAACAACTTCATGCTTCAATTCTTTTAATTTTTCATTTATATAACAAATTTAACAATTAATTTTATTTGTTTACAATTCTTTTGTTGCCACTTTAAAAAAAAAAAAAAATCCACAATACAATTTTTTCAAAATGTTTAAGTGTCATCTGTGCAAACGATTTTGCTGAATAATGAAAACATATTTTATTTATTGAATTAATCATGATTCTATCTATAATTACTTACTCCATGATTATATTTTTTTCTGAAAATATACGCGTTTCATTTTTTATTTATTTGCTAAAATGCATCCGTAATGGAAATGCATGTAAAATAAATTAATTAAAATAATAAATTTTTTAATGTTTTAATGTAATATATATATATATATATATTGTGCAAATCTACAGATCATAATTTATTTTTGTGTTTAATTTGAAGTTAATAATTTTATTTTCATACAATTAAACTGAAATAAATTCATACAGCAATCTCTCCATTTAAGAACAATACATTGACTAAAGGAACAAGAAAAAAATGTTTTTTTATATCAATTATCTAGTAGATCATGTGACCCCGGCACCATTTGCCTCGTTGAGAAGAGAAGAGATTTGCCAAATATTCCACAGGCTATCTAAGTGAATGTCTAGGGTGAAATCCTCAATGGTGGTCAATAACACTGCATCTAATTTTAGAAACTAATATTAACCACAAATGTCATTCCATTTCTAACAGATTTATCTGAAAAGGAGATAATTTAAAAAAAAAAGATATGCATACCTTGCAGAACATCTTGGGTCCCATGCCCAGTGAATTGCTCTTGAGGGGAACGCAATAGGTGCTCATGGATTTGCGGTCCCTCGAGAACTCGAGCGTGAATTCTTTCTTCCACATGCCAGAGATGCCCTGGTTCACGACCACCGCAGCATCCCGACGACTCAACCCCGCCTTCGAGTAGTTGAAAGGGTTCATTTTCTCGGCCAGAACGACAAGGGCCGTCTCCGTCGCCTCACCCACTTTCTCAAACGTCTGTTTGTACTGAAAGATAAAAATAAAACACATTTTATATTCAAATACGGCCGCTTTACCATTTAGCTTTACATAGATTCATGGATAATCCAACAAGTTGGAAATGGCACATTTTTTGCAAAAATATGCAAAACTAGTCGTTGGGGACCACCATAATACTTATCCATCATGGATATGTATATGAAAATAAAACATGTGAAAACTATTTATACAATGCATTGCAATTCATAAACAAAATTTAAATACTGTTAATATACATAGTAATGCTTTATTAAAGAACTGCTGATGTACCAATTTTGACAAATTATATAAAATGCAAAACTACTCAAGTAGTACCAAACTGCGCAAAAGAAACATCCTTATAACTCCAAAAATAATAATTCTATTAACTAACAATTAACTGTGTCAGATGAAGCGTCTCATTTCCAATTAAAACATACCTCTGAATTGAAATTTTAATGAAATACAGGGTCATGAAAAATCGAAGAATGTGGAAAACAGGATTACAAATATTTTGGCAACTCATAATTCGATCGACTTCGTTCTATATGCAAAATATGTGTTATTTTATTGCCTTTTATGTCCATTCCTTAGAACAAAAAAATTCGAAAATTTTTATGTACCTTTCATTAGAACGAATTTTTCGAGAGTCCAAAAAAAAAAAATAGTTCCGGATCATCGAGGTTGCTGATATTCAATAGGCTTCGTCCCATTCTTACATACTAAGTACAAACAAAATTTCAAGTCTCTATCTCAATTTGTTCGGGAGATAGAGAGTTTACAGACAGACAGACGGACAGCAAAATTTTTTTTTTTCTAAAAATATGTTTTTCGGAATCTTCACTATCTAAAACGTGTAAATCCGTCGAAATTTTTTTTCCGATTTTCAAAACGATTGCAAGACTAACCCTATACTACATATGATGGGTAAGTAAAAAAGTATCCTAAATGTAAAAGTGTAAAAAACAGCTCAAATGTATAAATTTTACACCTAATGTGTGAAACTAGGTAAGTATGTTTTTGTGAATTTTAAAGTATCGATGATTACAGGTTCCATCTTTCATGTATAAAAAGATAAGCAAGGTGATCTTTGGTAAATTCAATTGCTTATTTACAGATCAAATTTTACTTTTAAATGACAAAGTTTGTGAAAAGTTCAATTTGAAGGTGAAAAAAATTTGTGAAAAGGTCTATTTAAGAGAGAAATAATTTTGTGAAGGGTCCTGGTTGGGGATGAAATGTTTTTTGAAAGGTCCTATTTGTGAAGGGTTCTGTTTTAAGATAAATTATTTCGTGAAGGATCTTTTAAAAGGACCTAAAATTTTCCTAAACATATCCTTGTTTATGTTGAGCTGATTTGTCTGTTTCATTTTTTCACTGGCCCGATTCACAGATTTCTTTATGGGTCCTTCGAACAAATTGTCTTTATTCTGCCAACTGTATTTTGCTGGGCTTCAAGTCATCAAACATGGGCCTGTACAAACACCTAAGCTATGCACACAATAGTCTCTTAAAAATTGCATAGTTGCATAGATAGATGCACACAAAAACATCTATGTGTATAACGATATGTGTTTTCAGAATAAAACAATCACATTTATTATTTGTGAAGTTAACACTTTACTTTCTGCACTAATGAACAACAGTGAATAAGGTATTTTTTAAATTTTCTGCAAACAATTTTTAATGTGTATCATTAAAAATAAGTCGAATTTTTTTTTAAAAATTAATAATTAATGGGAAACGTATAAGCCAATAATCTGAAAATTAGCAGTAAGAAAGCCTTGCACCTTTTATTTTATTTTTTTTTAAACTGATAATTAAGATTAGCATGTACAAATACTATTAGCATTTGTATATTTAATATATTTTATTAGTACATACCCACTAACAAATCGTAAAATCACATTTACTTGAAAAATATCAAAAATGTGTTAAAATGTTTTGAAAAATCTAAAAAGTGATACTAGCCTCGCAACAGGATTCAACAGCTGTTGTTCATCATTTACAATTAGCATTTTTGATTATATTAATTTACATGCATAATTAGACGATGTATTAAAACTTGGTTTTTATTCATATTTTATTGTTTTACAAAATGTTTAAATTTCATCATTAAGAGCCCACAATAGTCACACAAAAAGACCCGGATGATCATGTAAAGTCTATGGGAGCGTTCTTTTTGAATATCTCGCTCAAATTTTAATATTTTTGCACAAGATAGCTGAGGGCAATCCACAACCGGGCTAGTTTTTACTTTTTCAATTTTTGTTTCAGATTTTCTTTAGAAAATTACTTTAACTTTCGAAACCGGTTTAAACCGGTTCTGAAACTATCGTAATATAAAAAATATATAACCGAAATCGAAAAAGTAAAAACTAGCCCGGTTGTGGATTGCCCTCAGCTATCTTGTGCAAAAAAATCATGCAAAAATATTAAAATTTGAGCGAGATATTAGAAAAGAACACTTCCATAGACCTTTACATGATCATCCGGGTCTTTTTGTGTACTTTTTCTGTGACTATTGTGGGCTCTTAAATATAGGTTGAAAATAAAAGCTGGTGTATTTATTTTAAGTGCAAACATATTTATCTTTTGTAAATTGAAACTATCTGCACACACTAGTGATAAATTAAAAGAAAAAAATATGCTTAAAAATTATTTTAAAAAGTTTTTAAACAAATTGTGATATAATTTTCAAACAAATTGCATTTGGAAGTACATTTTTTCCCTCTTGTTTGATAGTGTAAAAATTGAAAACATGGAATATTTAGAAATAAAAAAAAAAAAAAAAATTCTAGGCAAACTGAATCATCTGATGTTCCCAAAATGACAGCATTACCAGGCATGAGAGTGGGAAATGAGGAAAAAAGGTGGAAAATTTTTTCCATCCATGCAGTGGTGCTAAAGTCTTGTATTTCAAATGTCATTTTAACAGCTACTTATACAATAAAATTAAATATAACTGCACATATGATTGCTGTTTTTTTTTTTTTTAACCATTTGAAAAATGGTTGTTGTTTTCGGAAGAATGGACCCGATGATGTTACCACTTTTGAATGATGTTACCACTTTTGAATGATGTGGTCACTTTTGAATTTAAATTAATTTCTTTACTTTTAGAAGAGTTTTTTTTGAATTTAAATTAAATTCTTTACTTTTAGAAGAATTTTTATTTGAATAGTAAATTAAAATGGTTAAAATCATTGTAATAAAGGAGAAAACTAACAAATTTAAAAATGGGTAGACGGAAATTAACAGATACGGAAAAAGCCGAAGCCAAAGAAATGAATGAACGTGAATATCGCATTCAATGATATTAAACACAGTCAACATGTATAAGTTGCTTATTAGTTTGGCGATTCGTATCATTTGGCGAAATTGGTCGACGGGATAACTGAGTAATACTGTATTTGGTTTGGCGCAAAAACGTCTTTCAATGCAGAAAATGATAAAATCAAAAGATTATTGAGCCGCTGAAAACCAATTACGTGTTGAAAGGCGATCACGAAAAAGGAAGCAATTTAATGCCGAACCGATTAATTGTAAAACATCATGTCGCCAGGGCGACCAATCCACTAGCCATGGCGTTTTACTATCGGTCGGTTCTAACCAGGAAAATTTGAGTGCCAATAGTG
Source organism: Maratus speculifer (assembly GCA_964019185.1). Classification (NCBI taxonomy): domain Eukaryota; kingdom Metazoa; phylum Arthropoda; class Arachnida; order Araneae; family Salticidae; genus Maratus; species Maratus speculifer. The sequence continues at coordinate 459,447,295 of OZ025292.1, forward strand.
ATTCTAACAAGCCGGAAAATGTTATAGCTATTACTCTTGATTTTCCACCACCTAAAAAGAAAACTAAAAAGCAATCGGCTTGGGAAAAACTTTTTTGATTCGATGTCTGATGGACCCATTCACAGATGCATGTGCTGCGATCGATTTTGGTTTAAAACCTCCATCACCAAAATTCTGCTCTGTAAAATCAAACAATATATGCCAAAGTCTTACAAGTATAACAGTATATGCCAAAGCTGTATTTTAATAATGATTACTTTTGCACCAACAATGTTAAATAGTTTGAAATGTTTCTTTCGTCGCCAACTTTTATGCTTGGCGACAATAGAGTGATATAACTTAAACGAACCGTACCTTCAAATTGCAGCATGTATAAAGTCATTTATAGCAGTGGCACGGATAATACACAATAAAACAACTGGTATTTAGCTTAAAATGATAGATGAATGTATCGAGTGAAACATTTTTCAAATGGTTGGGGTAATTTCTTAAATTACAATTTTTTTTTTTTTTTTTTTTACTTAAAAAGCAGGAACAATACTAAAGGTATAAATCCAAATATCGTCCTAGTTTTAGTTCCAGTAAATCCAAATACATCTGATCAACTTATGTGAGGCACAGTGATTAATTTTCAAAAACAAATGGTACTCTTAATGGTTTAGCTTTAAATCCCCCCCTCTGTCTTTTTGTTTTCTTTAAAAACCTTGTTTATTGGGTCTCTGCTTCAAATATACATCCCAAAAAAAGGTATCACGGGAATCAGTGATGCCACTGGACTTGAAAAATCCTAGGTCCCGGGGACCCAGGACTTCTAAAATTCTGGGTCCCTTTTTCAAAAAAGCAGGTCCCCACTAATAAGTCATATTTTAAGACGCAAAAATTGAACTTGTCCATTTGCAAAAGAAAAGTTAAATGCAATAATTATTGTTTTAATTAATGTATAAATAATTAAAGCCAATATTATTTTTTTAAACTATTAAGAGATATTTACTTTACTTTTTTTTTAAATAAATGTGCAAGATACAAATTATAAAATAACGCTTATTTAAGTGTAGAAGATAACAAGTATCACTATTATTCACGTTTCTTTTAAAAAGGGGTAAAACTCATTTATTGAAAAAGACATTTTTTCTAAAAAAAAAAAAAAAAAAAAAAAAGAGTACTTTTCAAAATAATCAGAACAATCAGAAACAGATTGTGAAGCAGAAAAATCTGTTTTTGGAGCAGCAAAAAAACTATTTGGAAGCAGGGAAGTTAGTTTTTGGAAAAGAAAAATTCTATCCTGTCATTAACTTTTTTTTTTTGTACCCCTTTGACGAAAATTGCATTTTAAAGTTTTTTTTTTTTTCCACGAAATTTGCCGTTTTTTCGCGATCTTTTGACGAAATTTGCCGTTTTTTTCGCGATATTTTGACTAAATTTGCCATTTTTTCGCGATTTTTTAACGAAGTGAGCCGGTTTTTCACGATCTTTTGACGAAATGTGCTATTTTATCACGATTTTTTGATGAAAATCGCTGTTTTCGCGAATTTTTTGACAAAATTTGTCGTTTTTTCGGGATTTTTTTGATGAAATCTGCTTTTTGTTCGAGATTTTGTAATAAAATTAGTCATTTTTTGTGAATCTTTTGACGAAATTCGGCGAAAATTATTCGTCAATTCGCAATTTTTTAAACGAAATTTCTCTTTTTTGCGATTTTTTGATGAAGTGTGCGTTTTTTCGCGATCTTTTGACGAAATGTGCCGCTTTTTTTGCGATCTTTAGATGAAATGTGCCATTTTATCACGATTTGTTCATGAAAATTGCCGTTTTTCGCGAATCTTTAGACAAAATTTGCCGTTTTATCACGATTTTTGGACGAAATGTGTCGTTTTTTCGCGATTTTTTTGAGGAAATCTGCTTTTTTTCGGATTTTGTAACAAAATTAGCCATTTTTTCCACAAAATTTTTGACGAAATTTGCCGGAAATTATTCGTTTTTTTTATCGCGATTTTTTAAACGAAATTTGCCTTTTTTGCGAATTTGACGAAAATTATGCGTCCCGCGGGACGCGTAAGCTTCATTTTTTTGCGTCCCGTCACCGATTTTTTGCGTATTTTACGCGCTATAGCGCGTCCGCGGCATCCCTGGAAATAATTCAAAAGTGTAGTATAAATAGTGCAAAATATTCTACTCCAAAAAGAAACTTCCTTTCACTTTGAATTTCTAAAACTTACAAAGAAAAAAAAAATCATTCTTGAAAGACACTTTGAACAACTTTATTTACATGATTTCAAATTACTTATATGGTATAAGCTCAGCTTTCATTTTATATGTCTCTTTTGAACAATAATACAAGACCTAACTCTAAAGGTTTGAGTAGACAAAATGTCCTATTACTACAGAACCCCCCCCCCTGAATTATACTTCAAAATTTTTCTTTGCATTTTTGCATCCAGAGAATGTCCAAAATTGTTTTAAAAAGGGTGGAATTCCTTCTTTAGGAGGAACTCCTTTATGCCTGATTATGCACAGACACATTTGCCCTTTACAACATAGACAGATGACATATATTAATAATAATAATATAGACAATGTATATTAGTAATGGGATACACATACCTCGTTGAAATCTACGCTGGAATCATTGCACATGACGCAAATGGTGGCCAGTTCACAGAGGGATGGGAAGTCTGAACACAAAGCTTTTTGCCCACGCAGGAAGCTGGAAAAGAAAAAAAAGAGTCAAGATCATAAGAGACACAGCAGGATCTTTTTTAAATAATAATAATAATAATAATAATAATAAAAAAAAAAATAACATTGATGTAAAAATATGTATTGAATCGGCTCATGACACATTTTCTCAATGAACTATTCTGCACTTAAAACAGATTTTAAATGGATTATTAGAAACCAAAAACAGTGCATTTTTTGAACCAATAATTACTGTTTTTAAATTTTTACATTTATTGCAAAATGAATCTTATAAGACATAAAGATTTAGTAATGAAACCTATTAGATAGTTCTTTTGATTTTTCAAAAAGCTTGACTACATTAATACAAGCAGGAAAAAAAAAAAAAAAAAAAAAAAAAAAAACCATTGAGTCACATTTTTGTTTCAATCAAAGGACAGACTTTCTTCAGGAAAACTTTTCGCATGCAAGAAAAAGTTAAAAAAAAAAGGGGGGGCAGGGGTTGAGGGAGGAAGGGGTTAAAGGCAGGTATTTCAACTGAATATTTACAGAAACTAGGGATCTCCCAACTATTACTTTATTTAATACTAGCTGACCAATTTAGATTCTAAGCATTGTATTATGTTACTTTTATTCAGAATTTTAATTTACTTGCTTAATCTCTTGATAAATTGGAAAAATTTGATAGAGAAATAAAAAATTCAGCATTAATTATGTCAACCCGACACAGGTAGCAAATCACCGAATATTGTTCCTGTCACATTTTTTTTCATACTTTATTTCATTAAAAATATAACCCTTTCATTCCATTTTATTTAAAGTACAAAACTTTCATTTAAAACTTAAACACTCAAAATACATGGCTTTTACTTTTAAGGAAAAGAAAAAATAAGAAAGAAGAATATTATGAACCACGACATTTAACTTGAACATCAAATCATTTTAATTTACCAAGTGAAAATTAAAGAAATAAAAAAAACTATTTGTGATTGTTTATCACAATACATGACTAGGACTATTACAATTTAAATGAAATGATGGTGAGGGAACAATATTTGGTGATTTATCGCCTGTGCCTGGCTAGCATTATTAAAGTACTAAAATCACCAACTAGCATATGAAAAGCAAAATGGTCAGAGTACTGTTGATGATAGTCACATGACTTAAGCTATTAAAACTCAGGTGGGCAGGAATAATATGCACTATATTGACAGAGGAGGCCAGCCATTTGTGATTTTAATCATTTTGTCAAATATCTAGAAACATGAGGAATTATCCTGAAACTCAAAGTGTGTAAGCATAATAATGTAGGCCATACATTTCCATAAAGATTTTTCCTCTAAACTTCATAAGGGACCGTCAGTAAACTGAAAAGTATGAATATCTTTCGGATAACCCTATCAAAATCAATGTAGTAAAGGCATTCAACCTCTAGATTATGATTAACTAACTTATTTTAATAAACTGTGTTCATATTTATGTCAATAGAATGTATACTCAGAGAAATTGAGGATTTTATAAAAACAGTCCCAAGTTTTTTTGCTTATTATTTGCAAAGTTCTTAATATAAAATAATGTTTTTTACTGAAAATATGACAAACAATGTTGCAGACAATACCCTGTAATCAAAATTAAAAAATAATAAAAATTGTGTGAAAAATGAGCAGGTTTACTAAATAATGTTTCATTTTTAAGTTAAAGGTATAAACATTTGGATTATATATATATGTATGCACACACACATATACATGGATGATTCTCAAAATAGAGGACAATTTATGTCTTTCGGCATACAAAAAAAAAAAAAAAAAAAAAAAAAAAAAAAAATTGAGAGGTTTTCTGTCATGTTTTTACATTTAGATATGTTTGTCTCAATATTATTCATTATCTGCACTCAAGAATTACTCACTTTTTAGTTAAAAACACCTTAAAATAACAGAATAAATGCTCAAAATGTCATTAGCATGGATGTCCGCAGCAGCTGTGTCTTGTATATACTAGCTTTGTAAAGAGTTAATATCATGTTTATAAAATAAAACAAATGTTATTCTTTCTTTAAATTAATCAAGGAGAGGATTTATCCAATAAATTTCTTTTAAAAAATAAAACAAGGTCGTACTATAACAGCTGATTATTAATCAAAATTTCATTTTCACATATGACAATAGTTTGAAAATATAAAGTTTCTCCAAGGCAACAAGTAGCCATCTTATCCCAGCCTGAAAATAGAAGCATGTATTGTATTTTAAGAATAGAAGTTGAATATTAGGGGCATACATCAATTGTATGTCATTAGAATGGATAATTTTCATGTTTATTTTATAATTAAAATTTTTATTTTACTTATTTGCATAGGACTTTTGTGTTTTAAAAAGCCCCAGAAAGGACTATTGCATTGTGATTATATTATGGCTCATAATCTTATTTAAATTAAAATTTGTCATTAGCATGGACAAATATCAGTGTCATTAGCATGGTTTTTCTGTCCATGCTAAAGACTCCTATGTGCATAAATGTAACCATTTCTTATATTTTATCTTTTATAAAGTTTAATTTTACATATAAATTTAGGTATTACATTTATTATCCCTAAAATATGCATTAAATCTGTCAGAAAATCACTAAGACAGCTTCTTACATTGTTAGTGTCAGAATGTTGCTGATGTAAACAAAGTTTGCTCGTTGGTAATGTTTTTATTCTCCTTATATGAACATATGTAAAAATTGAAACCATTTGCTGAAAAGGAAGGCTAATAAATATAGAAAAAAAAAATATTTAAACTGGAAGAAAATAAAATTTTCTTAATATATTTATTCCATGCACTTTGTTTTGTCATTAGCATGGCTCAAAAATACTAATTATTTTTTTTTTTTTAAAGTTAATTTTTAAATATTTAGCTCTGCTGACTACATGTAAAGTATACTTAATACTATATTAACAACACCTATTTTTTTCAGAAATTTTGCTAACAGTAATTTTTTTAAGATTTCACTTTTGAAATTGTCCCCTATTTTGAGAATCACCCATATATGTATAATAGATGAGACAGATATGATAAATAAGTATATATATATAACATACCATAATTTCTGGCCTATACTTCTTGTATCAAACAATCATGTTTTTGATTCAAATTTTATTTAATATTTGAAGTTTTAAATTTTTGGTAAACTAATAAGCTTTGATTTGTGAAATAAAATTTCCAGGTGAGAGCACAATTGCTTGATCAGCGAATTATAAGCTAAATATCCATGTTTTTTTTTTTTTTTTTTAATGAACTTTGCATCATTTTTCCCTCCCAAGACTTTCCCATGACTTTTTTAGAAAAAATATTTGTAAATTCCTCGATTTTTCCAATATATTTTGAAATTTCCCTGACTTTCCATCATGCAGAAGCCCTGGTCTATTTTAAATCCCAAAAAAGAATTTGAAAATCAGACAGGCACTTGTTATGAATCACAGATATTCACTGTGTACACACAACAGTTTGAAATCTAGAAAAATATATTTGAAGTAATTTGAAACTGGCAAAAGCATTAGAAAATACATTATGAAAATACTTTGATTTTTAAAATACAAACTACAAATGTTCATATTTCAAATACTCAATACATAGGGTGCATTGCATACATAGACATTTGGAATATAGATAGATAGATATAATGTATGCTCTACTAATTTTTTATTATAATAATTATTGTTAAGAGTAGTTAAAGCATTCTATTGTCTATTTATTCCATATGCTTTTCATAATTTTGGTAATCTACTTTCTGTATCACTTCAAACTGCACATTATTTTAATTTATTATAATTTTCATTTTTCATGTTAATTATACATAAATACTGGTTTCAATAACTTACTGTTATGGTAATATCCGAGTTACTCTGGTTTTATTTGTAAATATGTCGGATCAGCCTTCTCGTTGACATTTGACCAACGTTAGTCATTTGGCTGATTAAAAGTAAAAAACATTTGCCAAATGAAGAAAGTATTAGCAGAATAGATTCACCGTTTAGCAGTAAAAAAATTACCTTTAATCCCATAATCTATCCCCCTTTTTTTTCCAATATGTTCTGAAATAACCAAAGTTTTTATAACTGTGACAACAATTGTTATTAATTTAATTTCAACTATTTGCTACAAAAATATTAAAAATTTGTAGATATGCATGTGTATGAAAAACAAAAAAGAAAAGAAAGAAAAAGCAAAGATTGAGGACTAGCAATTTGGCGAATCTACTCGCTTGTTTAGTCGTCAAATGAAGAATGTAGTCGCAATTTGGCGCAATGCAAGAGACAGCGAGAACCCTGCATAGGATAGATAGATGACACAGATATGATAAATAAGCATATATGTACAACATACCATAATATCTGGCCTATAATCCGTGGATCGAACAATCATGTTTTGACTCGATTTTTATTTAACATTTGAAGTTCAAGATTTTTGGTTAACTAATAAGCTTCAATTTCGGAAATAAAATTTTCGAGTGAAAGCCCAATTGCTTGATCAGCAGATTAATAGGCCAGAAATTATGATATATAATAAATTGGACCAAAATTTTAACTGCATCCTTGGTATAATTGTAATTTTGGAGGGAATTATAACAAAGAAATATCCAGTTGTGAGTTAACATACCCATAAAGATTTACTAAATATGAAATTGGACCAATGAGTGACAACAGAATTTTTTTTTGAATTGGAAGCTACCGGTACTGAATACGCATACAAAAGAAACTATTTTGCCCATAAGTACTTTTTGTGTGATTATAAAACAACATTGTTATTCAATGTAATGTGAAATTTCACGCTACTTACACGTCTCCAATGGGCTCATAGGTGGATCCAGTCACTTCGAATTCATGAAATACCGCATCGGCTGCTTCAATTTTGTCAGCAACTAAAATCTGGAAAAAAATAAGTAAGTGTGTAAAAAATACTGAATATCTCAATGTATTTTACTTGACATTAAAAAAAAAAAAAAATACTATCAGGGAATAACTTATGTTTAACTGAGCACATTTCCAGAAAATCCATTTGCCCATCCCCATTAAACATATCAAACTCTGTATTATCCAATATTATATAAATTATTTCAAAAATGCCACAATAGCTTTAATCTTTCTATTCTAAAACAAGTTGGAAATTGCATGTGAAGCATAGCAAATGAGGCGCGTTCGTACGATAACGAAGTTTTAAAAATATCGCTCTCATATATCAATCTCATAAAACTGTAAACAATTACAATTAAAATGCGCACCAAATAATGTTCTCCTTATACCATTATGCAATGGAATACTTTTGTGTGGCCTTGTAAATCAATAAGAAATAGTCTTTGCACCACAGATTATGCAAAATGTACATTATAGTATCTACTTTATAGATGCATATCAATATTATTATGTTCTCGAATGAGTGTAACACCATTAAAATGCATTTGAACCATTTTTCCCCATTAACTGTAATGTAACTGAATACATTTGATTGTCCCTGTAATTGAACTATGCATCCGATTTTGATAAAATTTTAAATAACTCAACAAAATTATGTAACAATAATATATTTTAAATTTCAAACGATTCGGTTGGCTAGTTTTTGGGTTGTTATATGCGGATGGACAGACAGATGGACAAACTGAACGACAACAATAGGTGCTACGTATTTACATAATTACGAACGCACCTAAAAAAAGTATGTAACACTGTAACCATGGCTGATAATGAATTTTTTGACAGAGAATCTTTCTTCATTAAGAAAATTACTGCACCCAAAAATATGAAAATGAGTGGCATTATAGAAAAATGTTTGATGAACACACTAGTCCAGACATTTTTTTTTATTGAATAATTATTTTAAGAGATATGTAACATTAAAGTTGGCCAAAAATGGCAAATTAAAAAACTTTTATAAGCACAAAAACTATACGTAAGAATTTAAACATTTTTAAGTCATTTTATACATTAGAAGTTTCAAGGAGTGCAGACTGCATTATTATTATTATTTTTTTTTTAATTTGACTCATTTTTTGAGGATTTATTTCCATTTTAAATTCAAACTTCCAACATCTTGACCCTATTTTAGAAAAAGTTATTTTAAATCTTGCCAATGATGAAAGAATAATACTTCCTTCAAATTAAAAAATATTTACATGCAACTATCACAAACAGGGGAAAAAAAAAAAAACTTTGAAATGATAATTAAATAATTACAAGTTAAATGGGGGAAAATATTGCAAAACAGTTAAAATTTAAAAACTAGTCGTTGGGGGCCATCGTAATACTTACCCATCATGGATAAGCATATGAAAATAAAACATGTGAAAACTATTTATATAATGCATTGCAAGTAAAAAATAAAATTTAAATATATATTTAAATATTTTAAACATGTAGTAATACTTTGTTATTGAATGGCTGATGAACCCATTTTAACACATTATATAAAATGCCAAATTACTCAAGTAGTACCGAATTGCATGAAAGAAACATCCGCATAACTCCAAAAGTAATAATCCTATTAATTAAAAGTTTACTGTGTCAGATTAAGCATCTTATATCATATTAAAATATATCTTTAAATTGAAATTTTAATGAAATACAGGGTCATGAGAAATTGAAGAGCATGGAAAATAGGATTACAAAAATCTCAACAACTCATTATTCGATAGACTTCATTCTTGATGCAAAATTTGTGTTATTTTATTGTCTTTTACATCCACTCCTAAAAAAAAAAAATAATTTCAAAAAATTATATCTACCTTTCATCGGAACAAATATTTCAAGAGCTTGGGGAAAAAAAAAAAAAAAAATAGTTCCAGATAATCGAGGTTATTGATAGTCAATAGACTTCTTTCCATTAATACATACTAAGTACACACCAAATTTCAAATCCCTATTTTAATTTGTTCAGGAGATAGAGCGTTTAAAGACACACAGACAGACGGACGGCAATTTTTTTTTTTTTTTTTTTTTTTTTCTAAAAATGTTTTTTGGAATCTCTAATGTCTGAAATGTATAAACCAGTAAAAAAAACATTTTTCAATTTTCAAAATGATTGTAATACTTATCCTACACTACGATGATGGGCAGGTAATATATACAGATAAGACATTTGGGTCATTCCATGTCAAATCAACCAAAAAAATTCGATATTCAATCTGATGATTTCTGATTTTAATGAAACTGCCAGAGATCATTATCTATGATGATATCAATTAGAGCATATTTTTATTTTTTTGTTTATCACTTTAAATTTTCACACAGTTAATTATTTAAATTTTGAAAAATCATTTTTTGACTTGCATAAATATTTTCAATTTTGAATTTCTCAAGTTCTCATTTTAAAGTGGAGTTAATATATATATATATATATATATATATATAAAAGTTTAAAATATTTAAATTTTTTTAGATAGTCATTTTAAAAAATTTTGAAAAAAAATACAAGTTTATTGTAATATTATAAGCTTAAAATTCTGAATTTTTTAAAGTGGGATTTCAATGGGATCAAGAGTTATGAAATAAAAGCTGAAAATTATCATACAAATCATTAATAAATAACAAAACAGATAGAATTAAATTGCTGATTTAATGGTAGTTTTTGCTTTTATTTATTGCTCCTGATCCCACTGAGACCTCACTCTAAAAATTTCTGAAATTTAAGCTTATAATATTACAACAAACATACAGTTTTTTTCAAAAATTTTAAAAATGACCATCTAAAAAATTTTCAAATATCAAATTTTTTAATTTTTTAAATTTTATTTATTTTAATCACACATAGTCAACTTGCATAATAATTTAAACCTTATAAAGTCCTCTTTGAAATGAGTGGTCATAAAATTTTCTTTGTTTGATAGAACTCGAGAAATTCAAAACATGCAAACAAGCTAAAAAAGGATGATTTTTCAAAATTTAAATAATTAACTACATGAAATTTTGATGCAAAAAAAAAATAAATAAAAAAATAAATAAATAAATAAATAAATTATGAACATATATTCTCATTTATATCATCAGGCAGATTGATTCCTGAGAATTTCATCGAAATCTGAAAGGGTCAGATTGAGTCACTGGTTGATTTGGCATGGAATGACCCATTTATTTCATACTAGCGGCCTGCCCTCACCTTGCTTTGAGTAGAGCAAGTTGCCCAGTCGCGTGCCACTACTGACATCACTAATTGTTACTACCACTTCATCCCATTAAAAATTCAACTACTAAAAACATTACCCTCCTTTTAGATAGTCAGGTAAAAAATAGCCTATATGTTAATCTAAGGTGTCAGACACCTCCATACAAAATTTCATAAAAACTGATCCATCCGTTCTTGAGTTATAAATGGTGTAACTAACACGACTTTGTTTTATGTATATAGATTTTAATCAATAGTATTCGAAGTGTACGCTACATAAGGATTTTTAAAGGTTATTTTTTCTATACATTGGGTTACATTATTGGCATTTTAGTATGGATCCCTACTTTTTTTCTTTTTAAATGTAATATAGTTTATGTTCAACCGAAATAGTGTAGTTTTCTAACGGTGAAAGAATTTTTCAAATCCATCAAGTAGTTTCAGAGCCTATAAATTCAAACAATCAAATCTTTCCTCTTTATAATATTAGTATTCGCAGCACACACTATGTAAGGAAATTTTAAGGTCATTTTTCTATACATTGGGTTACATTATTGGCATTTTAGTAAGGATCCCTTTATTTATTTATTTATTTAATTTTTTTTTTGAAAATACAGTTAAACCTCCAAATAAGGGACACCTATGGGACCGGAGCTTTTGTCCCTTAAATAGAGGTGTCCCTTATTTGGAGTTTTTATATTATTTTTAATTAAACATTCTCAAAGATATAAAAAATAATAAAGCATTAAAGACGAAATTAAAATGATCCGAAATGTATAAGTTAGGTTAATTAGAAAAAAATAAGAAAAGAGAATTAGTTAATTAAAATGTTCAATTAATTACTAAATCATTAAATGATTTGTAGAGTTTATTGATTTGTATTTTTATCCAAACTATGTACATGCAAAAAATATAAAAGCATTTAAAAGAATTTTACATGAAGTAACAATCAAAAGGAATTATTTTGCAAATTTCAATTTTTAAGTATAAACCTTTCAAATGTTCATTCACCATATATATAAATTTTAGTTCTTCATTACCAACTATATTTACCAAAAAAAAAAAAAAAAAAATTGTTTTGCGTATTTTAAGACAACAAATCTCTCAACTGCTTTGTTCAGCATGCAGAAAACGTTTTGACGCATTTACAAACTCATTTTTAATTGAAAGGTATAAAATTGGAACGCTTAACTATGGAACCGATTTGAAATTGAACTGTATTTTTAATTTTTTGATAAATTACATGCTGATAAGTGATTTTAATCATGTGACAAAACTTTTTTTACCCTTTCTTGAGTAGTTGTTTTTCTTTCGCATGGAAATTCGGTTCAAAACACCCACTTTAATATTTTTTGATAAGTCTATTTTTTGCTTTTGCAAAAAAAAAAAAAAACAAAAAAAACAAAAAGACCAAAAAAAAAATGTTTGATTACATATTTTCAGAACAATAACACTTGCTAGTTTCAGGCATTTCCGGATAAAAATTAGTTAAAACTTATGTCTAAAAAATTGCCTATTTTAGATTTGATAACAGCTCAAAATCACATGTAAAGTTCTTTATTTCACAATTTTCTTTTATTCTCTACTTTCAAAATCATCCTCACAATTTTCATCATAACTTTTTATGCACTAATGTCGAATAAGAATGATGGGTAAATAAATGGCTGTTAATCCTTTGAGGGACGGTGATAAGTCTATGAAACCACTTAATTTTAATTTCCAAAGGCCACAGGGAGAATTTTCATTAAAAAATTTTTGTTTTATTAGCGTGAAATATTGTTTTTTCAAATTCCGGTGTCATTCATTAATTTCAACACTTAAGCATCATCAACATTACTGTTTGTTTGATAAGTACACAATAATCTGTATTTTCATTTTGAAAAAAATCAGTCTCTATAATCTCAGTTTCAAGTGTCCCTTATTCAACATTACAGGTCCTATACCAAGGGACTGGGACCAGAAGTTTTGTCCCTTAAATAGAGGTGTCCCTTATTCGGAGGTTTCACTGTATAATATAGTCTATGTTCACCGGAAATAGTGTAGCTTTCCAAAGGTGAAAGAATTTTTCAAATCCATCAAGTAGTTTCAGAGTCTATTCAATTCAAACAAACAATCAAATCTTTCCTTTTTATACTATTAGTATAGATTTTGATACCATCTTTTTAACTATTACTGTTAACTCTAAAACAGCACAAGTAACATTTCCTTTAAAACAATAAAAATATTTTCATGTGAATATTAAAGAGAAAAATTTAGTGAAAATTATTAACCTTAAAGGATACATCTAAAATACTTTACTTAAAAAATTTTCTTATACTGCAGTTCAAAAAATACCAAAAGTTAAACTCTGTATTTCATTGTTGAATCCAACATGTAAATAACCATGCAAGTAGCTATTCAAATTAGTGTGTTTTTTGAGTGCGTGATAGTTCAATGTGGGTTGACGAACACAGCTTGAAGGGGGGGGGGGGGGGGTCAGAGTACCCTAGTTTACTAATTTAAAGCAGGAAAGGTTTCTTACATTGTTTACTTTATGAGTCTGCTTTTTTCTTTCCATCAACTAAAAATTTGTGTTCTTTCCTTTACATATTGCATTTTTCTTTTACATGTAGCGATTTGATTTCAACAGCATGTTACATCATGCAATAAGTATGAGAATGTGTTCCCTTTCAATTGTGTTGTCATCTTCCGTACAAAGAAATGAATGAAATCTTAATACCAGTTGATGCATGGTAGGAACTGTGTTGGGATACTCTGCTTATTTGTTCTTGTTTTGTAATCAAAGCCACCTATCACCGAGAGTAGATTATGAAATCTTATTTCCAAATTAAGATTTGCTTTGTAGCCACTTGATGTAGTATTTGCTTTATGGCATCATTTTGTATCAGCATCCGTTATGATAATTTAGGAACATTAATTACAATAGTTTAATCTACTAAATTGAGCAACATTAATTCAAAGCGTTTTCCTTACAAAACCCATCCGCATACATGACATATTTTTCTAATCATTTACCATAGCCAACACAGTTTTTGCCCAGAAGTTCCTATTATTATGAAACCTTGTCACATAATTCACTGTTCAGAAGATAAGGTACACAGGCACATCTCAAGAAGGCACATGATACTGAAGCATAACTTACTTTGCTCACAGACATTTGATTGGTGGTCAGTGTTCCAGTCTTATCGGAGCAAATGACCGACGTACATCCCAAAGTTTCGACAGAGGGTAGAGAACGCACAATCGCATTTTTTTTGGCCATTCTTCGTGTTCCTGGAAAAAGAGAAAAACAGTTTTTTCATTCCATTCAGAAAGCAATCCTCAAATATTCTTTTTAACATTGATACATAAAATATATGGGTTTATAAGAAGATAATTTGTAAACATTACTACTCATCCACTTACATAGTTTTCCCTGCACTGTTTTTTAGAAGAACTTTTATGACAATTTGAAACAATGGATACTATTTACAAGTAATAAAATGTATTTAATTGTTTAAATGATGTCTTTCTGTGCACTTGTATAGATCACAAATGAAACACTTAAAATTCATGAAATTATATGAGCAATTCCGATGAGTTCTGCTTACTATATTCCAGTACATAAAACCAATATGAGAACATAATAATGAGTATTAAAAATATAAAATGTGGAGAATAAAAGAGAAAATTTGAGAGAAAGTTCGATGATATATTTTTATATTTTTAAATAAGCAGTTTGCCAAATCATGAAAGATTCTCACTTCTGGCAGCACAACGATCAAACTTTCTTAGAGATCACAATAAAAGTTTATCAAATTCCTTGACTTTTCCAGGTTTTAAGAAAAATATTGAAATTTTCAGACTTTTCAAGGTTCTCCAGGTTGTGTAGCAACCCTGTAAGTATCTGAATGATCAATTGCATTTCAAATAAAACTTGGAATGCTTAAAATTTCAGTCCTAAAGAAACTAGATAAATGTTGCAAAATACAAAAAATAACATATAAGAAAATACAACATATTGCTCAGTGGTGCACAAAACAAGAATTTTAATATACACTTGTACAATTAAAACAAAATAAAAACAGTAACGTTTCGCGTCGTCTTCAGGAAAATATGATAATGGAAGGACTAAGTTTGCATCTTGATCTAATAATATTTCTAATAAATTTCTAATAAATTAAAATGGAAATGAATTAAAAGTTTTAAAATGTTGCCACTTATACGTGAGTAAAAATTAAAATATTGCATTGAACTAAAAATTTTTACTCACGTATAAGTGGCAACATTTTAAAACTTTTAATTCATTTCCATTTTAATTTATTAGAAATATTATTTCTCGATCAAGATGCAAACTTAGTCCTTCCATTATCATATTTTCCTGAAGACGCCCACAGAAGACAGCGCGAAACATTACTGTTTTTATTTTGTTTTAATTGTACAAGTGTATATTAAAATTCTTGTTTTGTGCTCCATTGAGCAATATGTTGTATTTTCTTATTAGTTAAATTTTATGGTGCAACTGTCCTATATGTATTTATTAAAAAATAACATATTCATCCTTTAATGATTTTTATCAAAATTAACTAAGACAACTCCTCATTTCTAAATAGAAAAACAAAAATTAAAATTAAAGCTACTCAGCCTGCACAATAACAAAGGCAATTTTTTATAACGAGATTTCACACAAAAAGCTTGTGTTATGGAATGTGCAAACAAATCAGGACAAAAGTATTTACTCATCAAAAATAATTCCTTAAATTATTATTTTTTTAAAAGTCTATTTCTACCAAAACAGCCATGTGAAAAATCACCACTCATTAACATTTTAGTGAAAACAAAAATCAAAAAATAAACTTTAAGAAAAAGACAACCTGCAAAGTGAAAAAAATTTTCTTTATGTTAGAGATCTTAATTACATCCTACTTAATAATAAAAGCAGTGTATTCACCATGCATATTGCATTTATGTACATTAATTTTTGGGAGTATGTGACAACCAAGCAAAGTTCAAAATTTAAAATAATCATTGAATACAAATTGTAACAAGACTTGGCAAGAACATAATGGGGAAAAATTACATTCCTAAACAATCAACTGTGACTGCATTCTGCCTTTTAAAATCTGAATTTGGCTACATATTTTTTATACACAATGGACAGCATAAACACATTAACTTGGTGTTTTAATTCTAGTAAACATAATATAAAACCTGTGTTATAAATACTTTTATCAGTGTCGCCACTCATATGGGAGAATGAAATTGCCAGACTTTTCCAGGTGTATTTCAAGAAAATTCTAGTGTAGCGGTGTAGTGCATAGTGGACATGCTGTTATATAAAAAGTTATATTACTCAAAAAACACTCAAATTTCTTGAATAGAGTTGCTAATAATGTATGAGCTAAAGTTCTTTATCCCGATTCCCCTCTTAAGGGTGTATTTCGATTCAAACTGCTTATTTTCCGATTTATTTTTAGATTCATTTTTGCTCACAAATGCATCAAACTAACAAATTGTCTTATTTAGAAAATACACAAGGTGCCGTGAGGGTCGATTCTTTGATAAATGCAAAAAATATTGAAAAAAAAAAGCAATCAAAAACGGCATTTTGAACAGATATTTCTGAAGCGAACGATCGGTGAACAAAAAAAAAAGGGTCCTACTGAGAAAGTAATTGCTTATAAATCAAATTCTAATGAACTGAGCGTAAAAAGACATCACACGGCACCTTGTACGTCTCTTGAAAAATACTTTCAGCAAGTTTCGTGTTTCTACTTTTAAAAATGTGTCTGAAATTGTATCGGAAAGTTTCGAGCTGTTGAAGGTGGAAAAGCGTGTTTTCGAATACATCCTTAAATGAATGACAATCTTTGAGGTTTACAAATGGAATCTCTTTCTTTAATAATTTACGATTGCAAGCTTTCAAATGTAGTTTCCTACAAACTTGCTGCAAAATATTTGTGCACCGAGTTCACAAATATTCATTTCTTTAACTATATCCCAAAATCATTGTCTAGTTAAAATTTACTTTCAACAAGGGAAGGGGGGAAACAGTGGGGAGTGGAAGCTTGTAATAATTGCTTCTTGTTACATGAAAATAGCTGCTGGAAAAAGTTTCAAATCTAAGAGAGAGGATTTTTCTTCTATTTTTAAATATACAATTTGCCAAATCATGGAAGACTCTCACTTATGGCTGCACAACCATCAAACTCTTAGAGATAACAATAAAATTTTATTAAATTCCTTGCCTTTTCCAGGTTTTAAAGAAAAATATTGAAATTCTCCTGACTTATTTGGCTAATTTCCCAATCCAGGTTGTGTAGCAACCCTGTTTGATTGCATGCAATTACATAAAGGGTTAGACTGACAGTTAACACAAGAGAAAAATTTAGGATTCAACCTGCAAAATGCTTTTCGACGCAGGATAAAGAACTCGACATGTGAAATCACCTACAAACTAGTTTTGGATGCAATACCATTTGCAAAACATGATGAGGTGTTGGGTACTTGAACTTGACTGAAAATTTGTTGCATAAATTTCTTTTTTCTAATTTCATTTGAAATTAGACATTTAAAACATCAGATGAAATGTTTAAAAAAAAAAAAAAAAATTAACATTCAAATTTTTTAATTAAGCATTAAGTCATAAGAAGCTAATAGGTATTTTTATATTCAGGGATGCCACTCAGAAAATAGCCAAAAAGAGGAAATTATGCGTAAAGTAAAATTTACGACATTTTTCACAACATTTATGCATGGATTTTGTAAAGTATATTGTTTATAATAAATTAAAAATAATTGCAGCTGTTTTTTTTTTTTTTTTTTTTTTTTTTGTAAATTTTTATTTTATAAGAGTAAATAAAAATTATTTTTCTTTAGTTTACGGTATTTTACATGAATTAATTTAATCCAGCAACAAATTTAGTGTGAAATTTTATGTATCACATCATTTTAAATCAATTTAAGTAACCCAGCAATAGATTCGATGATTATTCCAGGAGTAAATAGCAAAATATTGCAAGTTTTTTTTTTTTTTAATTTTGTTTGTTTTTTCCGTGATTTTTTTTTTCATTTGACGAAAATAGCTGTTTTATTTCATGATCGTTTGACGGAAAATGCAGTTTTATTTCGCGATTGTTCGACGAAAATCACCGTTTTACTTCGCGATCATTTGATGCAAATTTCTGTTTTACTTTGCGATCGTTTGATGTAAATCGCCGTTTTATATCACGATCGTTCGACGAAAATCGTCGTTTTACATCGCGATCGTTTGACGAAAATCGTCGTTTTACATCTCGATCGTTTGACGAAAATCACCATTTCACATTGCGATCGTTTCACGAAAATCACCGTTTCGTTTCGAGATCGTTTGATAAAAATTGCTGTTTTATATCGCGACCGTTTGATGAAAATAGCCATTTTATTTTGCGATCTTTTGACAAAAATCACCGTTATATTTCGCGATCGTTTAACGAAAAGCGCTGTTATATTTCACGATCTTTTAACGAAAATTGCAGCTATATTTCGCGATCACTTGACGAAAAAAAGCTGTTGTATTTCGCGATCGTTTGATGACAATAACCGTTTCATTTTGCGATCTTTTGACAAAAATCACCGCTATATTTCGCGATCTTTTAACGAAAATAGCTGTTATGTTTCACGATCTTTTAACGAAAATTGCTGCTATATTTCGCGATCACTTGATGAAAAAAAGCTGTTTATTTCGCGATCGTTTGATGAAAAAAACCGTTTTATTTTGCGATCTTTTAACGAAAATAGCTGTTATATTTCACGATCTTTTAACGAAAATCGCTGCTATATTTCGCGATCACTTGACGAAAAAAGCTGTTGTATTTCTCGATCGCTTGACGAAAATTGCTGTGTAATTTCGCAATCGTTTGACGAAAATTCCCGTTTTATTTCGGGATCGTTGGACGAAAATCGCTATATTTTTCGCGATCGTTGGACGAAAATCTCCATTTTATTTCATGATCGCTTAACAAAAATCGAAAATTCTTAAAAATTTTAAAAAAGCGGAAATCCACCTTTCGGCGGAAAAGTGGCATCCCTGTAAATTTGTGTTATAGCTGTGTGTGCATTAGATTTTTTATATATAACTTGGCTTGGGCTGGCACAGACTCAAAAAAATCTAATTAAAAAAAAAAAAAAAAAAAACCTTAATGGGTTAAAAGTTTTGATGCAGCTGTTTATCTTATGGCTCTAGAGATTTTAAATACAAATTTTAAAAATAATGATATCAAATCTTGAGTGACGCCATGCTATTAAATTAAAAAGTGCATTTTTGTTTAATTTATTTCATCCTTTTATTTCTGTTCTATTTTTAATAGCATGGGCAAAAGTAATCTTCAACATAAAAGATGCATAAAACTTCATTCATTAATGCTTTTAAAAAATTTAAGTGAAGCCTTTATGTGGCTTTAAAAGGTTTGTTTTAAAATTCAAATTATTTACTTTTTTTTTATTTGATAATATATATTTACACATATAAAAGATACTTTTTAGCTCACAGGCTATCATAGCCTGAGAGCTTATGTGCCCGTCCGTTCTGTATGTATGTGCGTATGTGCGTAACGCGATAACTCATGATAAAAATATCGGATCCACTTGAAATTTTGTATATAGGTATATCCTGATAAGGCGCTTCCCTGATTAGTTTTTGGAGTTCATTCGATATGTATAAGAGGGGGAACGGGGGCTCATACCCCCCGTTAGTTGATATAAATGGGATTTTCATGCAGAATTAAGTTTTCAAAATTTAGATTAGGATCATTCTGATGAGGCGATTCCGTGACTGTTATTAGGTGGTCATTGAATAAGTATAAATAGGGGGAACAGGGGTTCTAATCCCCCCCCCCCCCCCCCCCCCCGTTAGTTGATATAAATGGGATTTTCATGCAGAATTAAGTTTTCGTTCAAAATTTAGATTAGGATCATTCTGATGAGGCGATTCCGTGACTGCTATTAGGTGTTCATTGAATAAGTATAAATAGGGGCAACAGGGGTTCTAATGCCTCCCCCCCCCTCTTAATTTATATAAATAGGTTTTTCAAGCAGAATTTTCAGATTTCGTTCAAATCTCTGAATCGTTTTGGAAGTTTAATGGTTAAGTATAAAAGAAGGGGATAACTCCTTTTAAATTATATAAATGCTAAATGGGTTTTTATTAAGAATTATCTAATTTGCTCTGAATTTTGGATATAGATTTTTTATATGATAAAGCATGTCTTTGATAGTATAGGAGGTTCAATGATTAAGTATAAAAAAAGAGGAAAGGGGAGAGCTGTTTCCCCTTCTTAATTTTTTTTCCGAACGGAATTAACCCTTGAAAATATAAGGCTTTAATGTACAATTAGTATTTGTAGCCTGTGAGCTCAATGTCATCAGTTTAACTGGGCAGTATTCTTTATTATTTTACAGTTTGTTGTTAAATTTATAATTTTAAATGAATCTATACTATGCATTGAAATGTATTTATCTCAATAAATTGATTTATCTTTTGTGTCACGTTATTCAAAATTGTAAGTAATATTTATGTGAATGGTTTCTTAGAGTCAAATTATCTAAACTAAGTGAAACACATGGAAATGGATAAATTTGACTCAAAGGAAAGTTCTCAAGATTTTTATTTATTTATTTATATTTATTTACTGTGCGACATGGTAATGAGACGCGTGAAACAAGATTGTATTCTCTTGAATATAGAATAAATAATTAGAAAATATGGGACAAACTCTATATCATGCTTCTCTCCCTCTACAGAAATCACTATTACTGAACACAGTAGACTCCCTCAAATCCGCAAAGCTTGGGACCAGACGTTGTGCGGATTTTAGAATTTTGCAGATTTCTGGTCATTGCTTTGTTTACATTTTTAAAACAGTAGTTTGAATGTCATTAATAATGCAATTGAAACTATAATGAATGCTTTCAATATAATAAAATATAAAATTAAGTATTAAACTAAATTAATAAACATTTAGATGATTTTTAAAATGATTAAACTACTAAAAGCAAAGGTCAAGTTAACTAGCAAAAGCCATGCTTTGTTTGGATTCGTTTTTAGAAAAAAGATATTTGAAAGTAAAAATATTTTTTTAATATTATTTTTGCATCTTTATATAAACAAAAACGTTTTTTTATGTTTTGGTGCAATTTAATTTTTTATTTATGATGTAAGACTGGCATCATAAAATATTTTTGAAACAAACAAAATATTTACAAAATATTTTTAAATTTTCAACTAAAAGCTCTTTTAAAGATGTTTTTACACTTTCCAGGAACCACTGGTGTTTTTTAAAGTTGTTTGAAATAGGCATGTTTCCAATCTTTGTAATTAACATCAAATAATCTTTGATAGATATTTTAGAATAATGTATTTGAAGAGAGCTTTAAGAAAGTTACTTCTTCAAAATCCTATTTTCTGGAAAAAACATTTGAAATCTGCTCTCGTCGATACTATGAATTTTTAACTGTAAAACTTTTTATTCTAATTTCTTCATTTTTATACATGTTAGCGCATGAGAATTTTTGATATTGTAGAATTTTTCGTAGGGAAAATTTCTATCGAATGCTTAATTTTGAAGGATTTTCACTCTCGACAACGTTACATACGTTTTTAAGCCAACTGGTCTCTATATATCCTCAACGTCTACAACTGCTTCATCTAATGTTAAACCTTGGGATTTATGAATTATAACAGCAAAAGCTAACTGCAGAAGAAATTCTTTCCTTGAGCAACTTATGTTTCCATTTTTCCAGAATTTAATTATTGGGGGAATTGGTACGCACCAATTCTTATAAGTTAAATTATTGTAGTATTCAAATTTATCCTTGATTATTCGCGATATCTGGTCTGGTGGCTTGTGATTTTTTTTATTACGTGCAACAAAGTCTAAAGTCCCGTTCACTAAACCTTCTTCGGTCCACAAACAAGAATGTAACATTACTTTAGATCCAACTGATAAAGTAAGAAATGGTTAAAGTCAATTTGTGGTTTCTGAATTGGCCAACTTTGCTTTAGTACATTTATAAAGAGCTTGAATCGAGGCTTCAATTCTTTTAATTTTTCATTTATATAACAAATTTAACAATTAATTTTATTTGTTTACAATTCTTTTGTTGCCATTTTACAAAAAAGAAAAATCCACAATACAATTTTTTTTAAATGTTTAAGTGTCATCTGTGCAAACGATTTTGCTGAATAATGAAAACATATTTTATTTATTAAATTAATCATGATTCTATCTATAATTATTTACTCCATGATTTATATTTTTTTCTGAAAATATAAGCGTTTAATTTTTTATTTATTTGCTAAAATGCGTCAGTATTGGAAACGCATGTAAAATAAATTAAAATAATACATTTTTTAATGTTTTACTGTAAAAAAAAAATTATATTGTGCAAATGTACAGATCATAATTCATTTTTGTGTTTAATTTGAAGTTAAAATATTGAATAGTTTTTTTGTAAAGTATACGACAATGTAATTTGAGTGGCCTAGTAGAGGATTCGCTTCGCTCATCCTAATAATCAATAGTATATGATTAAATATTCATTATAAAGATTAAATGTATTTTTCCAAAATTATTCAACAAAACTTGCCTCATAAAAGTACATTACTCATTCACATCAAAATCATAAAATAAGGATTTTTTCCCCCCAATTTAGTCAGGCTTAATGTAACCAAAAAATCTCGATTAATGCATAAATATATTTAGTAAGAAGATTGATCACCAATAATATCAGCAATATCTTGAATTTTTTCCCCCAAAAATATTCTTCCTTCATGAAAAAAACATGAACAGAGTATTATTAAGAAAATTACAAGTTAAAAAATATATAAGATTGATACAAAACTAAAAAAATCAAATTTTGTCCCACTATCTGAACTGAAAATCTCATTGTTTACATCCATAAAATATGTGCAGATTTTAAAGAATTGTGGATTTCTGGTTTGCGGATTTGAGAGAGTCTACTGTATAACTAATGAACTTCATTACTTTCTGTTTTCGAAGATCCTCACTTTTTTTGGCATGCCGGGAAAGACCAGGGATTAATATTCAAAAGTTTACAATTATTAGTTTAAAATATACAATTTTTGTTTTTGTTGACAGTGCATCCTTCATACGAAACTCAACCCTTTTTTCATAGGATAGAATAGCCGATAGCTTATAGGGGTCATGCAAAATTTTCATACTGAACTTAGATACACCTTCCTATTTATTAGGTGGTTTTTTCTACTAATAAAAAAGTTGGGAACTCTTTCCTATATCCATATTTGGGAAATCCACACACACACACAAAAAAACAATGACAATTATTACAAAGTATTAACATTTAAAAAGACTAATGATATTATTTTTATAAGAAATTAACTATTTTTAAAAGAATTTTTTTTAAAAACAGTTACAAAGAAATGGAATAGAAAGCATAGAATACAGTAAAGTAAAACAAGGCGAGAAAAAAAATATCTACCTAGTGCTAAGCATGTCGTTATAACAGCTGGTAATCCTTCAGGAATGGCCGCCACAGCTAAAGCAACAGCAATTTTGAAATAATATACAGCACCCTGCAATAACAACAATAAAGTGTTTATTACAAGATCCCGAAATTAAATCAATGACACTGACGACAATTTACAGTTGCTGAACACAAAGATGCCTCCTCACGTGTCTGCTTCAAATCATCGTACAAAAATGCAACTAACCCCTGACTAATAACCACACCCTTAACCAACTTACGCGCATAAGCATTACTGCTTTTATTATTCTTTTGAAGATATACAATTAAAATTTTCTAATTATAAATACGTTTTAGAGATTGCATGGGAAAAATATTTTGTGTAGGTGTTATACAAAAATTGATAATTCTGTTATAATTCTGTAAAGTAAGAAAAAAAAAGGACAGTAAAGAAAATAAAGTATTTTAGAATTGTATTTAAAATATAAAAAGTTAATAATAATTTAAAAAAAAGACAAGTCAGAAATCAGTTTGCAGTTTTGTCAATAGAAATATTAGTTTAAAAATTCTTTAGGAAAAATTCATAATTTATTTATCAAAAAATTCAAGTGAAAAATAAATCTATAATTAAAAGAATAAAACTTCAAAGTGGGATCGAATTCCTAATCTCTTGCATACTAATATAATACTGCCATTCTAAGAAGTCCATGTGCATTGTACAAACTAACGGGTATTTAAAATGTAAGCTAAACTAAACTAACAAGGAAGGTCTCCATTGGGGGCATACTCAGAATTTTTTGAAAAAATACGAATTAAACTACTCATGTAGGTAATAAAGGATCAGTGAAAATTAGCGGCGGAATTGCATTATTAGATATGTAAAAAAATAAAATAGTTCGGAATAATTGGCGTGAAAAGCTGAAAGCGACGCGGGATTTGGCGAGCAGTGCATTTCCTCGCCAAAAGCAGACGATTCTAACGAATCTGAAAATTGATTTTAATTGACTTCAATGTTAAAAATCTGCAACATTTACTGCAACGTCACTCCACTACTTTTATAGAATATCTTTCTTCTGACCAATGAGAATGCTCCAAAGCACGGTGAATTGACCGTGTCATACACTGTTAAAAATCTGCTGCATTTTGTTGCAACGCACTCTACTGCTTGTATATAATATCTCTATTCCAACCAATGAGAAAGCTCCATTTCACGGGCCAAGTAACCGTTTTCTATACAAGCAAGGGAGTGTGTTGCAACAAAATGCAGCAGATTTTTAACAGTGTATTTTTCAATTTGGAACAATTTTAATCAATTTAAATTGTGTTTTAAATGATAAAATATATTAATTTCATTTTGTATATGACAAAATTACACTTAAAGTAAAGTAAAAATGCAAAACTAAAATTACTTAAACTAAACTTATTTAAATAAATTGAACATAGAAAGTTTTTTCTTTAAAAAGTATTCGAAGCGTAAAAGCATATTTTTCAAAATTTCGTTTTTTCGCCAACCGGATATAAATCGCCAAATAGATGAAATTTTTATTATTTTTTTACGGACGTTATAAGGAGATTCCGCCAAAAATTTTTTTTATAAACATATATAACTATATGAAAAGAACATTCTGTAATTTTTTCAGATTTTTCTGAGTATGCCCGTATGGAGACCTTCCTTGAAAGACCCATTTGAAAGAAAAAAAAAAAAAAACCTTTCAACAGATTAATTAGGGGAGGAGGGATGATCCCTACAACATACATTAAATCAGGATTCATGATTTTTTTTTTTTTTTATATAAAAATCAAAATAATTTTTTTATTTAAATCAGATTTTTTTACTTAAAAAAAAAAAAAAAAAAAAACTCACAATATTTTGTTTTTACATTACTTTTCGTTTAATTCTTAAAAATGTAAATTATCCACATATGCATGTTGTAAAAGTTACCAATATATATTAATAATGTTACACAATTTATATAAATGATTCAAAGATAAAATTTTAGGTTATGGAAAAATTTTTATTACACAAAATCATAGAAAACTACAAATCAGATATCAAAAATTAATTCAGCGTTCAATATTTTATTTGAAATAAAAACATTTGCAGAACATAAAAATTTTAAACAAATTTGAAAGCAAGTTCAGTCGCTAACTTTTGTTTTTTTTAAATGCTGGTTCAGAAAAATGAGTTTATCAGCTGATTTCTAATTTCTAAATATATCAAACCAAAGGCAGAAAACATTTGTTCTACTAAAATAGATGAAGCTATTGCAATAAAAAACAAAGTTGGTTGTGAATTCTGTAAGATAGTATCAGCCATTTTGATTCAAATACTTTCCACCATTCTAAAGGGCTGATATCCACTACATTAAATTCAATCAAAAATTCATTGAATGGTTCAGATTTTGCTCAAACTTTAATATAAGAGGCATCACCAAGTCATAAAATTTTAGTTTATCACAACTTGCAAAAGTTTTTCTAAATACTAGTGAGTAAATATTCAAATATTTAATATATTCTTATTTGATTTTTAACTGTAGCAAGATAATTTTATAATTTGATTTAAATAAAATTTGACAGCATTTTTTTCCCCCCAAAACTTTACATTGTATATTACTTTTTTTGATGGTGATTAAACTTTATCTTTTTAAAAGCAGTTTGATTATCTGTATTATGTAAAACTGAATTATATTAATGTACATTATTATGATTGTTTACATATTAAATTTATTTAAAAATAACTTTTAAAAAGCTGATTTAATTCAACGATTAAAAAAGAAAAAAAATCTTGTTGATTTAATAGTTGTTTTCTTGCTGATTTAAAGCATCAACAAACTCTGCTTTAAATTCCTGAAAATTTGTAGGCATCTTGTGTTTGATACTCCCCCCCCCCTTTTAAGGTGCTATTACACATGCGCTGTTGCAGGCGTCAAATCGCAGGCGTCTCCATTTAATCCTATGGGACCAAGGGAGTCGCTTGGTAGCGCGCGATTCTCTTTTGCCGGAGCGTCTTTGACGGGTGGAACGAAGCGAGTCGCCGGCAACAGCCAATCAAATGCTTTGAAATCCAAATGATTGTAAAGACTCTTCTCGAACAGCCAATAAAATGCTAAGAACACGAAAAAACGCAGGCGATTTTTGTCGCTTGCAATTTTTACGTGTAATAGCACCGTAAGAATGTCTGATTGTTGAAAATGAAAAAAGCACAATAATACCTTGATCCATGACCCTCCATGAGCAGGGTCATTGAAGTGTCCGATGTTGATGGCCCACACTGCAACGCATATGACCGAGATCACTTTGGACAGCTGCTCTCCGAATTCGTCCAGTTTCTGCTGCAACGGAGTTTTCACTTCTTCTGTCTCAGACATCTCCGTCCTGATTTTGCCTGGGAAAAAAAATATCATTTTCTATACTTCCAGAAATATAACAAAATGTACAACAAAATTGAGTGGCAATTACAGTAAACTCCCTCAAATCCGCACAGCGCTTGGGGACAGAGGTTGTGCGAATTTTAGAATTTTGTGGATTTCTGGTCATTGCTTTGTTTACATTTTTTTTAAAACAGTCATTTGAATGCACAATTAATAATGCTATAGAAACTATAGTGAATGTTTTACAATATAGTAATATATTAAAATAATAAAATAAAAATTTAGACATGTTTTTAAAAAGTGATTAACCCCTTAACGTGCAGTGTTGCCGGGTCGGCAACACCTAAAGTTTCCCCTGTTTGGAGACACAAAAACTCTGTGAATATTTCAAAAACTACTCTAATGGCTACTTTAAACCTTTCTTATGAGTCCTAGATGGCAGCACGACAGAGATCAAACTCCACTGTTTTTAAATAATAGGTAAAATGTTTTACTGTAATACGCACTTCACAGCAATGCTCCTCTCACTGCGCTTATCAATGCTTTACTTATTGGAGGTGACCATTTCGGCAACAGCTGTATAATTAAAATGGTTAGTGCAATCTTTACAAAACAATACCTGTGTACTCCTCTAGGCCTAAATAGATTGCCTAAATTTTTTTTCTGTTTAAATTCCAACTTTAAAGAGTAGTGCACACCGGAAAGGGTTAAAGAAAAGGTCAAGTAAATAATCATTAATGTATAATTAATATTATAATGATGAGATGCATTTTAAAAAATACATTCAATGAAATTTGCCTCATAAAGATGCACATCTAATTCACATCAAATTCATAAAATAAGGAAGCTTTATTGTAGGTTTTGACAGACTTAATAAAAAAAAGCTTGATTAATACATAAATATATTGGTTAAGAAGACTGATGACCAATGATATCAACAATATCTTGGAATTTTTTCAGAAAGAAACATTTATTCTTCCTTTATGAAAAAGCATAATTTCATTAACATTAATGAAAATTACACATTAAAATGTATATAAAAATAAAAAAGTGAAAATTTGTCCCTAATTCTGAACTTAAAGTTTCATTGTTTACATATGTAAATTATGTGCGGATTTGAGGAAGTCTGCTGTATAAAATATATCTGATTAACAGTGGAAGAAAACACTTTTCTTACTCTTAAAATGTGCCTTAAAAATTAAGAGTGCATCTTTTACAGAGAAGGGACAAATATATACATACTATCCACCCTAGGCAACCAGTTTGGTCTCCCTTAAATGTATACTAAGCATTAAATCATATTGCTTTTATTCATAATTTATTTTAATTGCTCAATTTCTTGCCAAATTAGAATATTCTGCTAGAGAAATAGACACAGATGTCATATATGCACTGCGATTGCAACAAAACGGCAATTTAATTATATGTGCCTCACATGGTAACTCAGCTATTGTTATTTACATAAACTGTTTGTTGGCTTTTATTTTCTTTTTTTAAAATTATTATTTCCTTTTTAAAATAATAGAAATTAGTTTAGAAATATGCATGTAACTGGTATTTGTAAAATGAAGTTTCCGCAAAATTGGCATTAGAAAAATAACACGCCAATATAGTGCATGTTTGACATCTGTGTGGATAAATCAAGAACTCAGTATTTTTATGCTAGCCTGGTGCAGATAATGAACCACCCAATATTGTACCTGTGGCATTTTTTTTGTATTTCATCAACTATTTAAAATATAATCCTTTCACTCATTTCATTTAATTTGAAACTGAAAAATTTAAAAATTCATGACTTTTATTTATTTATTTTTTAAGAAAAAAGAACAGATAAAACAAAAATAATGATATTTTGGAGCTCCATCATTGTAGCAAAGGAACAAAACATAAATAAAACCAATTTACCACAGCATACATTTAATTAACAAGTAAACATGATTTTTGTGCTACATATGTTATCGTAATATATATATAGAGAGAGAGATTCTTCAAATGGAGTTTATACTATTTCCTGTTTAAAAAGGTTTCAAATGCTCAAAAAATATGTCAAAATCAAAAGAAAATCTTAAAATCACACCTTGATTATAAAATATTAATGCATAACAACATATGGGATAAAAAGAAAATCTTAAATCAAGTTATCATCCATTTTACATTTAGAGAATGAAACCTATTTCTTTCATTGATAAAGACAATGTACAACAAAGCCTTCCCTTTGGTGTTGAATTCAAAACTTTTCACTGGGAGAGACTGCAGTGGCTCTAGGGGGAAGGGAGAAGGGGACATTATAGAGTTCTGGGGAGAAATTGTACTTTTTGACCATTGAAAATTTTCTGGAAAGTGGGGGGGACATTTCATTGCTCCGGAGGGGAATGTCTCCCCGGGCCACCAGCTGAATTCAACACTGCATCCCTTTCCAGTCTTTGTACAGATCAATCTAACTATTCAATGCAAAATCATTTAAATATCTTGAAATGCAACCAAAATATTTTTATAAATTTTCGGCCATAGGATTAGCATTTCAGTGCTGATCTTTTTGCTTGACTGAAGTAGGCTTTTAACTTTGGATTTCATGGCTGTACAGTGCTGATGTACTTAAGTACATCAGACTTCTGAAATATTTTTGACAAATAGATAAATAAAAATATGATGTTAGTTCTAAATAAATAATTTTATTTCAAATCAATTTAAAGTCCTGGTCTAAGGGGTTATATAGAACAGTTAAAAAATAATATTTGAAAAATAAAAATATAAAGTTGAATTCAGTTAAAGTGCATTTATGTTAAAGGAAAAAAAATGTAAAATATTTTTAATTTGTATAATGCAATATAAGAATCGCACTAGGTGAAAAATTTTAAAAATAAATTATTTGATACTTTTTGGTTAAATGAGCGGCAATGTTGTACTAGATGCACAACTAAGTTTTGGAGTTTCCCACGTAGATGGCGCTAATAGCATATGCAGTCGATATATATGTCTAAATTTGTGTTTTTCTGACAGCTTGGATATCTATTAACAATAACCAGTCATAATAACCATACTGAAATTCAAAAATATTTTTCTTTAACAATGAAAATGTTGAGTTTTGTTATAAATAAACAGCATTTGTGAGAAGCTTTGCTCTTCTGTTTTATCTTGGAAAAATAAAATAAATGTAGCTGAAGTTCACTGTTTGAAGCTTGAAGAGGCAAACATGCACCATCAAAAACTACCTCTGAAATAGGGTTTAAACTCTTTAGAAATGGAGATTTTGACACTGAGAGCTCTGGAAGATTTAAAAAAAAAAAAAAAAAAAAAAAAAAAAAAAAAAAAAAAAAATTGTGACTGTTGATGGCAAGTGGTTTGTTATGAAACACTTGAGAATTTTATTTTTATGATTACAGAAATAACCAGAACCACAAGCTAACAAAAATCTAATTTTTTTTATTTTATTAAATAATGAGATTTCTTATTAGCTATTTTCTTTTCTTGTGACAAATTTCTTCAATGTTACAAACTCATAGGTTTTCTTTATCAGAGCCAAATGACAATTCCAACAAATCAGATAAAAAAAAATGTAAGTTCAGATAGGTTAAATTAGAAAGCCAATTACATGAATGACATTTTTTAATTTTTTTCATTGGGCTCAAAAAATTAAAAGAAGTGCAAGAGAAAAAAGAGCATATCCTCGTTGAAATGATGCAGGGTCATTCCATGGTAACTTACGTTACATTTAGAACAATTTACTGCAGTCATTTTAGTAATATAACACTAACAAAATATTCAAATGAGAAATTAACATGATTTGTCAATGAAACCTATCTAAGGGTTCATTTGGATGCAAAATTATCTAAAAAATGATAATGAAAATGACACTTTGTAGGATAACTTACATTCCTTTTTCAGTAATGGGCAGTTACCATAGCAAATAAAACTACCTAAATTAAACAAATAACATTAAAATAAGGTCCTTTTCATCTAAATTGGGCACTGAATAAATTTAATTAGCAAACCATGTCAAATAAAACTACCTAAATTAAACAAATAACATTAAAATAAGGTCCTTTTCATCTAAATTGGGCACTGAATAAATTTAATTAGCAAACCATGTCAAATTTACATTTTAAATAGAATTTTTGTGTGTGTTATATTACTAAAATGGCTGAAAATAGTTCAAAGTGTTACCATGGAATGACCCTACAGCTGAGAAAACAAATTAAAACAGTTTTGCTTTACTTTCATGAATCCAACTTAACTCATACAAAATAAAACACACAGAATTAAATGAACATTTTAATAACAATTTTAATTTTTCTTAAGAAAAGTGTTATAGTAAAAATAAAATACATTGACATATTTCGGAACCGTCATAAGTTCCATAGTCATAATATAAATTGTTATTAAAATGTTTATATAAAAAGGTGAATATTTTAAAATCTGATGATTTAAAAAATCAATTGGATTTAATTAACTTTTTATCAGAATTAAATGAATCATACCAATGGCTGTTTCTAGTCCAGTACCAATAACAATGCCTCTGGCTCGACCCGCAGCAATGTTTGTACCCTGAAATCAGAAAAATACAAAAATTTAAAAACAGCCAAGCATAACTTTTTAAACCTCTGAAGAGCACAAATAAAAATTCATTACATAAATACAAAAAAATTGCATAAAAATTTCATTAGGAAAAAAATATATACAGTATAACTTCTTTAATCCGGAATCGTACCGATCAGGGCGATTCCGAACTATAGAAAATTCCGGATTACAGATGCTTCTGAAACTAGAATGCATTTTGACAAATAATAATACTAATATCAGTCATTAATATGACAAAGTAAGAATGCTAATAACTTGATAATTTAAAATAATTAAAAAATGCTGAGAAATTGCAATTAAAAATACCTTAAAGGAAATAATAATCACGGAAATATAGAATAAAATTCGTGGTGTCGCCATCTGTTGTAAATTATGATAAACAATAACTATGTTTTTTTTTCTTTATAATCGATGTTTCCGATTTATAAATTATGGAATAAATAAAATATATCACTAAAGTGATGACGTAAAAATAACCAGTAAACTAATTTTCTAAAAAGAAACAATATATTATAAAGAAAAAAATAAAATATACCAAACATTAAAAAAAAAAAAGTTACATTCAAAATAGTGACATATTTAAAATGGTGCTACGTAAGGTTACTGTTATGAAAAATTTAACTATAAGTCTTAGAAATGTGAAATTCAATCACAAATTCAATTAAAATAATATTATTTTGAAATAGTACTTAATGCATAGTACATATATAATAGTACATAAAATGAAAAAATGATATCTGAATTCGCGCTCTTTTGGCGCCATCTGTTGTCACTTAATGATAAGATAATTAAGATAAGAATAATATAATATTAATGACGAGATTATACAATATTAAAAACAAATAAACAAAACAAAAAAGACATCTATATTACTTTATATTTATAAAATAAGGTAGTAATTAGAATTTTAAATAGAAAAAAAGTAGCAAAATTAAATATTGGTTATAATTATTTTTTAAGCATATCTATGAGTGAAAGTTGTTTCATTTTAGGTTTGTGCAAAATTAGTTTTTCACGAATTTTATATACTGTCATCATTTCGTGTTCACTGATAAAATTTCGTTGTTCAAGGCCTTTTATCACATTATCAAGATGGCTGATTAAATTATCAGTTGAAATTTTTTCTTCATTTTGTTCACTGTCAGTTTCCTCATCTTCATCGCTAGGATCGACTATATTTAAAGCATTATTGAGGATTTCTCCATCGGTCAACTGATTGATTGTCGGGGCATATTTGTCACATTCAAACACTTCTATAATATCGGATTCTTCTAAATCAATATTTCGATTTTTTGCATAGTTCACAAGTTCAAAAATTAAAGTTTTTTCTTTAGATACTCTAAATCCATCGAATCCTGTGGCATCATCGTCGTCATCATCGATAAATAATGTGTATGGTAACACTCTGTGCCAGGCATTTTTTAATGTTTCTTTTGATATGGCATTCCATGCACTAGCAGCATTTAACAGTGCATCTTTTGGCGTGAATGACTTCGCAAAATCGGAAATACTGATTTCGTTATTAATGCTATCAAGCATTCGCTGTAAAAAATTATTTTTATAATGACATTTGAATGCTTGAAATACGCCACAGTCCATAGGTTGCAAAATAGATGTGCAATTTGGTGGCAGGAATTCGATTTTAGAATTTTCTTTTTCTTCAATATCATGCGTGGAACAATTATCTAAAATCAGCAATATTTTTGCATCATTTGGTAAATTTATTGAATTACAATGTTTCCGAACCTCCGGTAAAAAATGATTTTCATACCAATCGGCGAAAATTTCTTTTGTCATCCAAGCACGTTGGTTACTCCGATATAGTACTGAAAAGGTTACACCTTTAAAAGAATGGAGTCGAGCCCTCTTTCCAATCACCATCAATTTGAGCTTGTGTGAACCAGCGGCATTAGCACATGCCAAAATTGTCAATCTTTCTTTAGAATCCTTGATGCCGGTAGCGGATTTTTCTGCTTGAGTAGCCAGTGTTTTTCGAGGCACATATCGCCAGAAGAGTGCGGTTTCATCCGCATTATAAATCTGCTCTAAAGTTAAATTTTCTTCTTCAATAATTTTTGTTAAATCATCAACAAAAAGATCTGCTGCTTCGTAATCCGCACTTATTTTTTCACCATAAATTCGAATTTGGCGTATACCATGACGCTTTTTAAATTTATCTAGCCATCCAGTTGTATATTCGCATGGCATTTTTAAACCCATTTCTTGATGGAATCTTTTAGCCTGCGCTATAATCATGGGTCCGGTCAGCAGCACATTTTCGCTCCTCCTCTGTTTAAACCAGTCAATCATAACTTTATCCAGATCAGGATTTTTTGCATTTTTCATCGTTTTACGTTTCACCATTTCAATAGGCAAGTCACTGTCCGCAAAAAACGATAAAATTTCCTCCTTTTGTTTTATGATGTCATACACTGTCGATTTTCCAATCGCATATTCGTCACATAAATTACGAACAGAAGTCCCTTGACTATGCTTTTTTAACAGTTCCACTTTTTCTGCAATCGATAGCGTGCAATGTTTTCTTTTTTTCCCCTTCAAGGGAATTAAGTTATCAATTCGCTGGTAATACATGCTGGTTTTTTTTTTCCAAATATATCGGACTTTGATAACAGAACACTACGAATAACAATCAAAATGGCGCACTAACCCGCACACGGTAGAGTAAATGCAAAGCAATAAACTAATGTTGCCATACAAAAGATGTAAAAAAAAAAGAATTAAAAGAGTGATGCCGAATATTTTTTCATAATTTGATCTTTATTCTAGCTATTTCTTTCAAAGGAAAGGAGTAATGTGATTGGCTGTTTTAATTTTTTTTGGAAACGTATTCGCATACTGTGGTGGCGCCATCTGTGATCAAAAAGGGAAAATAAAAGAAAAAAAAATAGATTAAAAGTTCCGAAGTGTCCGGATTACAGAAGTTTCCGGATTATAGATGTCCGGATTAAAGATGTTATACTGTATATACATATCATTTCCCTTCCCACTCAGTATCAGGGCTGCAGAGTCAGGCCTATTTATGAGCAAAACAAAAATTTGCTAAAATATCAGACTTTTTTTTTTTTTTTAGAAAGTTTGAAGTGAAATTAAGCAAAGTATATGTAATCTTAAATCAATAAAAGGAATTAAATGTTATTTTTGAATCTATCAGGCTACTCAAGTTAAAGATTCCCAATATGACATACATGAAAACTGATTAACACCATTTTTTAATTAAAAATTCTACTAGATCCAGAATTAGTAAAACTTATCTTTACTTTCCCCCCCCCCCCCCTTTAAATCAAAATTTTCTGCTCTGATATAATTTTTCTGCTTAAATAATTAAAAAAACTAAAATAAAAAAAATAACAGTAAATTAGCATGAATTTAATAAAAAAGGAAACAAATAAACAGTTGTAAATAATGAACTTTAAGTAACGAAACAGTACATATAATTTTCACAATAAATTGTAAATATTAAAACTTATAGCTACATTGAATACATGCAGTTGCATCATTTAAACAGTACATTTCAGTGAAATCTTTCATTTTTCCCATTTTATTTCCCTAACATTTGTTATAAAGTTATTAAAGGGATCTTCTCCTTGCCACAAATGTGCAATGACAAATTGGTGGGGGGAAAAAAACCATGTGCAAATGTGGTGCGTATATGACATCTGTGCCAAAAAAAATGTTCCCAAGGCACCAAATTAACATGACACTAAAAATAGGCACAAAGACATCTGCCATCGAAGAATATTAATGCCATTATGAAATACGTACTGAAAAGAGAAGATTCTTCTTATCTTGATTGACAGCTTTCAAATCAGGTATGGCATCGGTATGCTTGATGACGGACACAGATTCCCCTAGAAAAACAAAAGGAAAAAAATAAGAATGCAATTTGAAAAATTCAATCACGGTCTGTATCCTTCGAGATTCATGCAATTACAAATTTTTACAAAAATTGTAACTAATGTTTTCAAACAACATTAGATCAGAAATGTTTATGGAAGTAAATGGTAATAAGATCTACTGGAATCTGCAATTCTTTCAATAATATTTATATAATATAAAGTAATATATATTATTCTTTCAAGTATATTTTAGAGACACACACACAAAAACAATTTTTTTTTTTTTTTTTTTTTTTTAAATTAGTGATCTATTTTAATATTTTTTATAAATTCATCCTTTAAGAAATCTATATATATAAAAGAAAGTCTGGATTTCGTATTAATCACAGCACAAAAAATTCTGCCGAACCTATAATCTTGAAAATTGGGGTGAAAATACTTCTGATAACATCGAGTGCCGCTAAGAAGGGATTTTCGAAAATTCCACCCCTAAGAGGTTTAAAAAAAGGAACGAACTTAAAAAAATTCCTTAAAAATCGGCTTTTGTAGTTATTTTTCAACTGATAACATATTTTAGTGCATTTTTTCATGCTGAATCGAATGGTACCAAGCATATTCTTTTAAGTTCAGTAGTTCGCTAGATACTTCACATTTTCCTGATTTGGCGGTGTCTTTGGCGCAAAAACGTAAAATTTTCAATCCTTATCTATATATATAAAAGAAAGTCTGGATTTCGTATTAATCACAGCACAAAAAAATCTGCCGAACCTATAATCTTGAAAATTGGGGTAAAAATACTTCTGATAACATCGAGTGCCGCTAAGAAGGGATTTTCGAAAATTCCACCCCTAAGGGGGTTAAAAAAAAAGGAACGAACTTTTAAAAAATTCCTTAAAAATCGGCTTTTGTAGTTATTTTTCAACTGATAACATATTTTAGTGCATTTTTTCATGCTGAATCGAATGGTATCAAGTAAATTCTTTTAAGTTCAGTAGTTCGCGAGATACTTCACATTTTCTTGATTTGGCGGTGTCTTCGGCGCAAAAACGTAAAATTTTCAATCCTTATCTGGTTATATAAAAGAAAGTCTGGTTTCGTATTAATCACAGCACAAAAATATCTATTGAATCTACAATTTTGAAAGAGAGTTCTATAATCAGGTTAACATGATTATGTAAGCTATATTTACTTTTCTCTATATTATATAAAACGCAATGTGAAATTTTGTCAGCCATTTTTTCTTCCTTAACACTCTAAAATACATAATTCTAATTATATATATCGTAATATTGTAAAATGGCATGGCTTACTATCTTATATTTTGTTCCAACTTCCATTTTTCTTCTTTGCCGGCATTTTCCAATCTTCCGATCTTTTGTTTACATGTTCAAATCAATCGCTTATCTTTTGTTTTTCCGATCGTCGCTGATGGGTGTGTTCATCCTGGTTTGATCATTCCGTTCGATCGCAATCCGCAAGCATCGCGGATCGCAACTCGTAAGTGGCTGTCTTGCATTTCTCCCATCGCAAGTCAGGAGCTCGCTTGCTCAACTCGGAGGGGCGTATCCAGTTTCGAATTGCCGCTGCTATTTAAACCGGCTGAGATATGTTGTGCTGGGGATTTTGAAGCGATGTTATGTTTCAAGATAGTTGATGTTAAAGTCAATATGATATAGTTTCAGAAATGTATTTTAAATTCATCCAGTTTTAAAGTTTTAAAGTTAACATCTAGTTGTTTAATTACGCCAAATCCGTTGCTGGACATTTAATTGTGAAAATGGTTATTCAACTTCGCCCGTTTGTCATTTTACCAGCAGTCATAATCCATTTGTGTTTTTAATTAAGTTTTCATATTCATTTGTGGACATTATTATCTTCAGTTAAAACTCTACATGTTTTCAAGACTTTTCATCGAAACAGTTGGTGTGCCGTATCATTGGAATTTCTCCAGTACGTCGATAGCTCTTATCCATAAGTGAGTCCGTTTTGTTTTCAGTGCTATCCTAATATTGTTATATGCCATGCCATGCCATTTAATAAGTAATATTATTTCATTATATAAAATGGTTTTAATTTAAATACGGAATTGAACTTATTTTCTGTTTACATTTTTCCAGTTATATTTTTCATCTAAGTTTATACATATTTTATTTAAACTTGAATATTATTTCATGACATAGAATAACTTTAATATAAATCTGGAATTGAACTTGTTTCTGTTTATGTTATGCCTGTTATATTTTTCACCTGGATTTATACATGTTTTTATTTTAAACTTGCATTTATATGTTCGTTAATAAACGTTAGTATTATTTCACTGAAAAACAGTTTCTTTAATGAATGTCTTAAACTACACTGTCACAATGTCACCAATACTTACTCTCTTAGGTCACCGAAGTTGCACTATTATAAACTGCTAAATTTTATTTTGTTTTAGACGGTTCTTGTCAAAGAACCGATCACGGGTTATGGGCCCAGAGCGAATACGCTTTTAAACCCTTTACGGCGGCCATAACCTAATTGGTGACATTTCAAAAAAATTTGACAGTTGTTTGTAGTATGCGGCCATTGGACCTCCGAGTCATTTTAGAGGGGGGGGCCGCAATATAAATTTTTTTTTTTGAAGGTTAAATGAATTTTTTTTCCTATTGATATGAAATACAAAAAGGTTTTTTTTGGATAACTTATAATAGAAATTTTGTTTATGTACTATCTGACCACTAAGTACGTTATTTAAAAAAAAAAAATTTTTTTTTTCCTTTTTTTTTTCCTGTCAAATCTTCTGTTTAAGGCATGGCCATGGCTAACATACAGGTGTGCATAACAAAACTGAATTCTCACAATTATGGAACTTGGGCAGCTGACGTAAAGTATCTACTATTAGATAAAAATGCGTGGAGCATTGTTAATGGCACTGAAAAGGCTCCTGATGAAAATGACTCTGTAGCGACAAAAGAATATCAATCCAGAGTCAGGTCTGCCCTATCAATTGTGTATTTAAATGTTGAAAATGAATTCCGGAGAATCATAGAAAATATCGACGACCCTCATGAAGCCTGGACTAAACTTAAACTGCATTTTCAGCCTGATAACCGGGCACGCCACATGCAGCTCTTTGGCGAAATACTTTCCTGTAAAATACAACCTGAAGAGCCCGTTGATATGTTTGCAGCTCGCCTCCAAAGACTTGCTGACCAACTTGCTGCGATAAATGAGCCAATCAAAGAAACTTACCTTACGTTTCAATTGCTTAGATGGCTCCCGAAGAAGTTCGACAACATGGTGCAAGGGATTCTGCGATGGCCAGACCAACAGTTCACGTTTAAAGATGTTCTTACAGAGTTAGTCGCAGAGGAGTCCCGTATCAAACTACGAGAGGACGACAGAATAGATGCCGTGCAGTCTCATTTCTCTAGAGCCCGTTCCTCAAAGAAGTGTTCCTTTAAGCCTAAGTTCAGAGGTCGGTGTCACAAATGTGGACGCAGAGGACATTTACAGAGCCAGTGTAGAGTGCCTGATGTCACCCGCCAGGAATCCTGTCTTAGCTCTAGTTCCAGAAGTTCCATGATGCCTAGAGACTCCTCCAATTCCGGTTCCGTGGTGTACAGAGACTCTTCCAGTTCTAGAAATTCTTCTTTGTCCTGAGGTTCCTCTTTTTCCAGAAATTCATCGAAAGACTCTTCCGTATCCAGTCCTATCCGTGCTCAATCTGATGGTCATAGATCCAGAAAAGATGTGCCTCGCAACCGACGTCAACGTAAGCCAACAAGCCAGGTAAATTACCTCATACAATCTAATCTGAGTAACATAAAATGTGGTGGAGACGCCTGGGT
Organism: Maratus speculifer; assembly: GCA_964019185.1. NCBI lineage: Eukaryota > Metazoa > Arthropoda > Arachnida > Araneae > Salticidae > Maratus > Maratus speculifer. Next base: position 459,486,207 of record OZ025292.1, read on the forward strand.
CTTTGACACAGGTGCCTCCCACCATTTCTGTAAAGATAAAAGTTTATATGTTAAGTTCAAACCATTAAAAAATGAGGAATTGGCTGTTGCTGTTGACGGTGCTACTTTCCCTATCGAAGGCACCGGTTTAGTGGATTTAAAAATAAATGGGGAAATGGTTCGCTTCGGCGACGTCATGTATTGCCCTAGTCTAAGACATAATTTAATTTCAGGTCCCAGACTTGATAAAATGGGTGCCAGGTTCAAAGGAGGTGAGGGAAGGGTCAAGGCATATCGGGATTCTGGCACACTTTTTCGTGCTTTTCTTAAAGATGGCATTTACTGCCTCTATCCAGATCCTAACCATAAAAATAGAAATAAAGACCCTAAAACTAACCGTAATCAAAATCCTAAAAAGGTACGTTTCCAAGCCTCAACCGTTCAAAAAGATGATTTTAAACTCTGGCATAGACGCCTTGGGCACATCAGTTCCACATTAATTGAACATACTCTAAAATGTAATGGCGTTAGGGGCTTACCACCCATTAAATGTAAAGACTTTGAATGTGAAACATGTAAAATTAATAAACACAGACGAACATCATTCCGCCCAATAAACCAAATAAGATCTAAACGACCTCTAGAACTGCTACACACTGACCTGTGGGGTCCGACACAAATAACAGGGCGAAACGGGGAGAAGTATTTTCTAACTATAACAGACGACTTCTCTCGCAAAGTGTCGGTATACCCCTTATGCAGTAAAACACAGGTGTTTAAAGTGTTTTCTAACCACGTAAAAAGAGCAGAAAGGTTTTTGGGCACCAAAGTAAAAGAAGTTCGTAGCGACAATGGGCGGGAATTCGATAATGAAGCATTCACCAAATTCTTTGAGGACAATGGCATACGACACGAATTTACCAATGTATATTCTCCGGAGCAAAATGGAGTTTCAGAACGTTTAAATCAAACAATAATGGACGGGGCTCGCTCAATACTCAATGAAAGTAAACTCAGTCTCAAATTCTGGCCAGAAGCTGTCTTATACATCGCATACACTCTTAACCGAATATGTCACAAAACTAAAAAAAAAACTCCTTTCGAATATTATTGTGGTAATAAACCATCCATAAGACATTTACGACCTTTTGGTACGGTGGCATATGTGGGGGTACCTAAACAACTAAGAAACTCCAAATTCGATCCGAAGGCCAAAAAGGGTGTTTTAGTGGGTTACGCAATGTCTACAAAAGGCTACAGGGTATGGATTCCCGAAACCAATAAAATAATAGAGACAATAAATGTTAGGTTTGGTGACGAATCTGTATCCAGAAGTATCCACAAACACAGTGAACAAGGTCCAAGCTATTCAATAGGCACAAACCCATTTACAACTTCGGAGCAGCGCAACGGAAGCGATCTGGGACCCTCTTACATCCTAAGTTCCGAACCACCTGAAATAGACCCTTTGACTGACCTTCAACCTGACAGATTTACTTCAGAAACACCACCCACTCAAAGTATTAGACCGAGTACCTCTAAATCTTCCGACTCTGCCTCCCCACACCCATCTGAGGGTGACAGTGACGAGGATGGCGAGGATTTTTCTAGAACTCTCAGGGAAGCTGTCTGGTTCCGTAAGCCTGTACCCAGGCCTGACAAATCGAGAACCGACGTCTACTATTACGAGTTGGGTGAAACACAACGTCTAAGATCACTGAAGGAAGTAAGAGATTACTGTCAATCTAATGGTATCAAATTTAATCCGTCACTGTTCAGTTTTAAAGGAAGCAATAAGTACCAAGGCATTGTAAAGTCCGCTCCTAGTGCTAGCTCAAGTCCTAGTTACACACCTCCACACACCTCTTTCTCTGAAACTCATAAAACCAATACCTGACTAGAAGACTCCATACCTAACACATATAAACAGGCATTAAAATCCCCTCAGTGGGAACTCTGGAGACAGGCTATGCAGGAAGAGATGGATGTTATAAATAAAAGACAAGTATGGGTATTAACATCTCTGCCACCCAACACCGAACCGCTAGGCTGCAGATGGGTATTCACCATCAAACGAGACGACAAGGGACGGGTTGCAAGATATAAAGCGAGACTTGTAGCACAAGGCTATAAACAAGTCAGGGGTGAAACGTACGATGAGACGTTTTCGCCCGTAGTCAATTTCAGTCTAATTCGCTTTTTCTTTGCAGCCCTTGTCTCATGTCTCGGATGGATCCACACTCAGTGTGATGTAAAAGGAGCCTATCTGTACGCTCCTCTTTCTGATAACATCTACATGAAACAACCATCAGGGTTCGAGGTAAAAGGTAAAGAACATTTAGTCTGCAAACTCCAGAGGGCCCTTTATGGCCTCCACCAGAGTGGACGAGTATGGTTTTATGAATTACATAAGATTTTAATTTCTCTTGGTTTTAAAAAGTTAGAGTGGTGTAATTGCGTCTATACGTTTTCTAATCATGTTGTTTTATTACTATATGTGGATGACTTTGTAATATTAAGTAACCATCAGAAACATATTAATGAAATTTTAACCCTTTTAACAAAACATTTTGACATAAAAATCCTGGGGAAAACACGCAAACTACTTGGTGTTGAATTTGAGGAGGATGGGAATGGCACTGTTTCAATTCATCAAATGCAATATATTGATGATATTTGTACAAGATTTAAAGAATTCAACTTTCCCATTACATCACTCCCTATAACTAAAGGTACTGTATACTCCAAGTCACAATGTCCTCAAACCGAAGCAGAAACCCAGAAAATGTTACAATATCCATACAGAAGTGTTTTGGGCTGCCTTTCATTTTTAACAAGCAGGACACGTCCTGATATTTCGTACGCTGTAAATATCTTCAGCCAATTCCAGAGCAATCCTGGGATTGTTCACTGGAATGGTCTCCTGAAGCTTTTAGGGTATGTCCAAAGCACAAAACACTATAAACTGAGGTTACCTTGTCACCACATAAACCTAATAACTTACACCGACGCGGATTTCGCCGCTAATAGGGATGACAGGACATCAATGGGGGGACAACTACTAATGTTAGACAAAGCTCCTATCATGTGGAGAGCCTTTAAACAAAAATCTGTCTGTTTGTCTACTATGGAATCAGAATTTGTGGCTTTAACAGAAGCAACTAAAGAGCTTCTATGGTTCAGTAGGATCATAACTGAATGTTATGACAAACATATTTTTACAGGTCCACAAGTTAAACCAACACTTTTAGTAGACAACATGGCCTCCATTGATTTTCTTAAGTCTCCCATTGAAAATTACAGAACGAAACACATTGACGTAAAATTATTTTTTGTTAGAGACCTTTTAAACCAAGAGATTTTTAATGTTAAACACGTAGCCAGTAAATCTAATCTCTCAGACATTTTCACTAAACCTTTAACAAAGTTTGATCTTAAAAATTTTATTGATGTAATTTTTAGTTATAAGTAATTTATAAATATACATAATATTTAAGTGCTATGAAAAAAAAACTCCTCCTCCTTTGAACTTGTGTCAAGCATTAAGATGCTTGTTTAACTTTTCATGTTAAACCTTGAGATTTAGCATTTTTTTAAAACTGGAATTTTTGTATATTTCAGTACTTTTCTTTTAAAAAATGTTTGAATAAGTGATTATACTCTTGTTGTTTCATATTTGTTTGTATGCATACGTTTCATAATATCATTTCATAGGTTTTGATATACCCTCATTTCCAACATCGCGGACAATTTAACTCCCGCTGAAATGTGGTCAGACCTCAGGATCGTTCATCCTCCGGGATCCGAGCAGCCTCGAAAAACGCCTCGTGAGGTGCCCTTGTAAATAGCCAGAGTGGTCTGCAGGGGGTAGCGGCGTTCTTGAGTGTTCTGATCACAGGAAGGCCTGTCGCGGGCATCGTTCTTTTTAAGTCTGTAAGTCCCTGTTTTTGTATAATGGAAATGTCACATAGGTCCCGTCCGTGGTGTTGAAAATCGAGTTGTATTTTTTATTGCATATGTAAATATGAAAATTTTTCTTCTCGTTTTAAGAGTATATATAACAAGTTTTTTTCATATTTAAATTGGCCAAATCATTTGCAAATGTATATCGTTTCAAAAGCTTAAGCATATTTTTTTTTGTGTTGTCTTTCACGTGAGCGCTCACAGTCATTTAACTCTGTCACTATCATAATCATAATTCATAATCGTTATCATGATCATGATCGTTATTGTTCTCATTATTGAAATTTTCTCATTTGCATAACATGTATCTTTTATTGTCAAAGTATTTTCATATTGTAATTCATGTATATTTATTCTTCATATTATCCTGAATTTGCGTTTATATGATAATCATTCTCTTCCAGAATAAATATGCAAATGTATGATTGTTTAAAATTCATTTGAATATTGTACAAGTCAAAATCAAGAAAAAATCATCATATTAAATTGTTATGTAAAGGTAACTCGTAGTCACTTGCACGTGACGAGGTAATTGTAATTATCTTTCATGGTTTTTTTCAGGAAAACGTTATCTTTATAGACTTTTGCTATTGAACTTTATTCGACGTGAAAAAAAAAAACTTTTCGTTAGAGTTACAATTGTAACTGAACTTTCATGAAATGAAAAGGTTGTTAATCTAGTTGTTATATAATTGTTAAAATTGTTGTTATTGTTGAATATTGTTATTAACATTATTGAAAATTGGTGTTTTTGATTAACCCTGTTGAAGTTATTGAATTTGTTGCATTTATACTTGTTAATGTTAAGTTTCTGTTTTACTGATAACTATCGAAGTGTGATAGTTGATATTCTAATGTTTTACATTATTCTATATATATATATAATTTACAATATCTGTTAATTATCCATTTTATTTTTAAGTACGAGTGTTAAGGGGGGGGGCGATTGTCAGCCATTTTTTCTTCCTTAACACTCTAAAATACATAATTCTAATTATATATATCGTAATATTGTAAAATGGCATGGCTTACTATCTTATATTTTGTTCCAACTTCCATTTTTCTTCTTTGCCGGCATTTTCCAATCTTCCGATCTTTTGTTTACATGTTCAAATCAATCGCTTATCTTTTGTTTTTCCGATCGTCGCTGATGGGTGTGTTCATCCTGGTTTGATCATTCCGTTCGATCGCAATCCGCAAGCATCGCGGATCGCAACTCATAAGTGGCTGTCTTGCATTTCTCCCATCGCAAGTCAGGAGCTCGCTTGCTCAACTTGGAGGGGCGTATCCAGTTTCGAATTGCCGCTGCTATTTAAACCGGCTGAGATATGTTGTGCTGGGGATTTTGAAGCGATGTTATGTTTCAAGATAGTTGATGTTAAAGTCAATATGATATAGTTTCAGAAATGTATTTTAAATTCATCCAGTTTTAAAGTTTTAAAGTTAACATCTAGTTGTTTAATTACGCCAAATCCGTTGCTGGACATTTAATTGTGAAAATGGTTATTCAACTTCGCCCGTTTGTCATTTTACCAGCAGTCATAATCCATTTGTGTTTTTAATTAAGTTTTCATATTCATTTGTGGACATTATTATCTTCAGTTAAAACTCTACATGTTTTCAAGACTTTTCATCGAAACAGTTGGTGTGCCGTATCATTGGAATTTCTCCAGTACGTCGATAGCTCTTATCCATAAGTGAGTCCGTTTTGTTTTCAGTGCTATCCTAATATTGTTATATGCCATGCCATGCCATTTAATAAGTAATATTATTTCATTATATAAAATGGTTTTAATTTAAATACGGAATTGAACTTATTTTCTGTTTACATTTTTCCAGTTATATTTTTCATCTAAGTTTATACATATTTTATTTAAACTTGAATATTATTTCATGACATAGAATAACTTTAATATAAATCTGGAATTGAACTTGTTTCTGTTTATGTTATGCCTGTTATATTTTTCACCTGGATTTATACATGTTTTTATTTTAAACTTGCATTTATATGTTCGTTAATAAACGTTAGTATTATTTCACTGAAAAACAGTTTCTTTAATGAATGTCTTAAACTACACTGTCACAATGTCACCAATACTTACTCTCTTAGGTCACCGAAGTTGCACTATTATAAACTGCTAAATTTTATTTTGTTTTAGACGGTTCTTGTCAAAGAACCGATCAAATTTCATTGCGGCCGCTTATAACTTAAGTTCTACAAGATAGATTTTAATGGATTTTACATTGTTAGTTGGATAATTTTTTAGAAATTTTGTAACAAATGAAATATAGCATTTTACGTTGTTTAATTGAATACTTAGGAAATGTTTTTTATCAGATGAACCCAATTATAAAAGTTTGGCTTTATTTTAAAAGTTCAGGTGAATGAATTTTTATGTGATTAAAATTGTTAACATGTTGAGCGCTACGTCATTCATTGGTGACTAACATTGAACTTTCCGTTTAGATGACTGATTTTTCATCGATGACAGTCTAAAGTACGATATAAAACTAAAAATTACTATGATTCAAAAAATTTCGTTTGATTCAAAGTTTCTTAAAAAAAAAAAAAACTGACCAGTGTAGCGGGCGAAGGCTGCTAGTAAAATAATAAAAAGGATTTTTTTTCTCATTATGTCTGACTTGTTTTGGACGCTATAATCTAATGTACTTAAGAAGTAGGGGAGCCTGGGGCCAACTTCTCCTAACACGCTCAAACTGCATTTGATTGCTAACATCTAGAGCTGTTGCAAACCGCATATATTCGTTTCTAAGAAACGGGTATTCTCTAACATACGAAATACAGAATCATTACTTAGAATTTTAATTGTATGCATCAATACGCCACCGTTGTATTCAGGGGTCGATTTAGAAAAAGAAAGTAACTGCTATACAAAGTCAGTTTTGAATAGCAGTTAGACACTTTTGTATACCAAGTAAAAAATAGCTAACGTAACTTTTACTTCTTGAAAATTTACAAAAATTAAAAAAAACAAAACAATATTTAACCAAAAGCGAAATACGGTCGGAACGAAGAAGTGGGGTCAGAATCTGCACTGTCTGTTTCGATGCATAAATAAAGTAAAAGGATCATAACACTGAGTGTTCATTTTAGAACCATTACAACACGCACGTCAAACTTCTATGAGCAAACGCCATGATTAGTGAGTAACAATGATTCAGTAATCAATTACAGCGTCAGGGCGGAAACAAATCATGTGTTTACTGGGAAAACTGCACCCAACAATGGCATCTCGCTGTACTTCCATTGTAAATAAACACTTGGGGAGAGTGAAAACACAATGACTGTCATGTAAAAACACCTTTAAATTTTAACTAAGTATACAAGACATAACAAAGGGTGTGGGAAATATGCATCGCAATGATTGCGATTTAATGCATTTCTTGGATTGCATTTTAGTTAAATTTGAATTGCAAATTGCGATGCGATACTGCTTAAATCGAACCCTGGTTGTATTTATTATTGTACTATAGTAAAACCTCTAAATAACGGACAGCTCGGGAGCGGTGAAACTGTCCGCTATTCAGAGGTGTCCGCTATTGGGAAAACCTCGGTGATTCAAAAATTGATAAGAATTGTGTATTTTTCCTTATTTGACTTATATATGTCCTAAATATATGTCCGTAAAAATATGCCACCGTCTATTATATAATTAATCAGATATTAAAAATTTTTTAAGCAGTAAAACTGAATGAAATTGTGCACATCTTTTAATTTTGCTTGCGATTACATATAATTTGATTTTCAGTGTCAAGTTCTAGTCAAGGTGTGAAATCAGTAGTTTTAATCCTTTTGAATAATCTTTATCTTTTAAAAAAAGTTGCATAACTGCTCACCATATTTTGCCGCTTCTTAAAAGTATAAAATCTCAAATTTTCTTCGAGGGAGAAGGCATTCTAATGCTCTGGAAAAGGCATTCTCACCCAACTCACCCCTTGAATTCAATACAGGGCACGGGAAGGGAATTTTCCCCAAAATTTATCAGTGATCAGAAAAATTATGATACATTGTCCCGATAAATTTAGAGATTTTTTACTTTATTTTTCACATTAAAAATAAAATAATTATCCTTCATCGTCAAAATAAGTGTCCGCTATTCGGAATGTCCGTTATTCAGAGGTTAAACATATAAAAATTAAGGTTTTGGGAGTGGGGATTGAAAAACTGTCCATTAAATAGAGGTGTCCGCTATTCGGGAGTGTCTGTTATGGAGGTTTTACTGTATTACTATAATATGTTGTTTTAATTTAAGTAATATATTTGTATTGATTTAATGAATTATTTCATGAGTAATTTCCAAATGTTTTATATATTTTTTAATTTAACATTTGTTGGTGTGAAAGATGGTCCCTTTTACATAAAACAAAAATGGTGTTGGCATAAATGGAAAAGCATGACTTCTTCTATAGATAAAAATCACTTATTTTCCTACAAATAACGAATATTGCTCTCTTTTGAAAAAGAAAAGGAGGATTTAATGATAGCAAAAATTAAATGCTTGGAATATTTTGTTACTAAAAAGTTTTTAATATTTTAGACTATACAATCTGAATAAATGTAAAACTCTACATACTCTTAAAATTCAATTTAATTGATTTACAATTTAGCAAACATTTTTAGTAGTCACATCAGTATAAAAAGATGACTATTTCTTGATAAAAAGAATAAATAAATACTTTTATGGCAGTGAATAGGAATTAAAGATAGGAAAATGTATTGCTTTCTGCAAGTCAATTGATAAGAGATTATTTTTACTTTCTTCAATAGAAAGAAAGTATTGTAATCAAAATTTTTTTCGACTTCCCATTTTCGATGGATTTACGCATTTTAGGGGTCAGATATTCCAAAAAACATGCTTTTACAAAATGTCTGTCTGTCTGTGTGTGTGTGTCCGTATGTCGCCATTCTACCATCAAAACGTGTATAAAAATATTCATAGAATTGAACCAAATTTCTTGTGAATGTTTTTGGCTGTGACAAGCAGGTTTTCCTTCTTGCCGCATAATTGCCACTGAAATATTCTGCCCAAAAAGAGCACTGCAATAACAATTTTTGTGCCATTTTCAATATTGTACCGACTAAAAGTGTATGAAGTTATGCATCGAATTAAAACAAATTTTTTGTGTAAATGTTTGGCTATGACTAGTTTGTTCTTCCTGAATTTGAAAAAAATCCGCTGGAAGGGAGTGCTGCAATAGCGATTTTTGAGCCATTTTCAACATTATACCATAGAAAAGTGCATGAAGTTATGCATAGAATTGAATGAATTTTTTTGTTTAAGTGTTTGACTATGGTCAGCAGAACTGCTTGATTTTGAAAAAAATCTGCCAGAATGAGGCACCATAATCGCGATGTCCACGACATTTTTATTATTTTACCATTAAAAAGTATTTGATGTTATGCATAGAACTAAACTATTTTTGTGTATGATTTTTTTGAAGTATGGCGAGTAGATCCTTCTGGAATTTGAAAAAAATCTGACTATTGTTCTACTGTTCATCGGCTCATGCAGATACGGAAACTCATTTTTATTCCGATTAACACATTAACATGTGTAACTAAATTTTGAAATATTAAAATGTACGTGTGAGATAGAAGGAAGTTTTGGGATTGGCACATCCAACTAGTTTAAGAATAATCTTGAAATAACTAGTTTTAAACCTTTCACTACGGAGTAGCTGTCAGCAGTTACGGTTTATGGCATGAAAATTCATGCCATAAGAATAGTTAACTAAATGACAAATAAGCTGCAGAGTTTTGCGGCATTCATAGAAATGTCAAGCATGATTAAAAGTGTAACATGGTTTGAAATAAATAACATGTACTATAGACAGGGGTGGGGAAATACATCATTTCGCTTGCCAGTGGCAAGTAAATTTTCTGGCAAGGCGAGTGCATTTTTAATTTTTGAAAAACTGTAGGCAATAGAGACATTATCAGAAACAATTTTTTAATCTACATATTTCAATTTTCCAAATTATTAACAGTGTAACTATGGAAGTAAGTTCTATCTTATATTAAGCTTAGCTGTGTTGTATATATATTTCTTAATATTATAGAAAAAAAGAAACATGAAAATTCATTGTAGTAATAGTAATTTCATCTGTAATCGTGTGTGATTTTGTCATACTTATTTTCAATTGCATCTTTTGGGCTGATGAAATTAATTTTTGGCTGGTAAGATTTATGAAAAGTTCCCCCACCCCTGACTGTAGAGAACAATTATAACCTACATAACTTTCTGTGAATGCCAATTTTAGGTGGAGCGGCAATGGTACCAAGAAAATGCTTCATGGATGATGCCATTGGGCATCAGAGTATGTGTTACATGGATGCCACCCATTGGAAATGGAAGCAATACCGAAAGGGTTAAAAAAGTGAAATATTTTCCAAATATTATAAAAACAGGGAAAAGGAAAGGATGACCTATGACAGCCTTTCTAATAGACATAAAATTTATGTCTTTTCTGAAATGAAATATTCCCTGTTGTAACATTTCAATTCTGTTTACTATTTGGAGAGGGGTGAATAATAAATAAAGAGTTCTAACTTTATAGACAACTGTATGCTGGAAAAGAAATCATCTGGAGATGCAATATCAACAGTTAAAAAAGAAGCAAAATGTTTGCATGGTCTGAATTTTATTTCTTATTTATGTCCAAACTAGATGACCTGTGTGACGTCACCCAGAGCTCTGATAACTTTAATCACATGTAAAATCTATATTGAAAGATTTGATATTTTTAAAACAGAAAATCTTTCCAAATGAACTTAATACTGGGACCCTGTTGTTTTCCACAGTGTACACTCACAAATTTGTATAAAAAATGATATAATAGTGAAATAATTTTGTACAAAAAGTTATTTCACTCGCTTCTTCCACAATCTTTTGATGAAATTTGCATGTGTTTCATGATCACTAGACAAAATTTGCACATTGTTTGCGATCTTTAAGTCAATTTGTGCGTTTTTCACAATCCTTTGACAAAACTTCGGTTTTCATGATATTTTGCCTAAATTCTCGTTTTTGCAAATCTTTGACAAAATTTGCATTTTTTTATATGATTTTTTGAACTAATTTCATGCTTTTCTGCTATCTTTTAACTAATTTTGTGCTTTTTTTCACAACCCTTTGACGAAATTTGCAATTTTTTTTCACCATAATTTTTATCCGATGCTTGTAACAACATAACTTTTGTTGTATATCTGTAAAATTTACAAATATCTGGCACCTCTGAATATATCTATTTGATGCATATCAATGAACCTTGATTACTAGGCAAATAAAATCCTTTTATTTTTATATTATTTAACAGACTGGGGACAATTTTCATAACCTGACAACTTTAAAACTTAAAATAGAAACATTATTATTTCAAGAAGAACCAAACAACTGTGTTCATTCACATATACAGACATGATTGAAAAAACACCAATAAATAAATTTTGGAGAACAGGAAACTTAATAAAAGACACATATATACATACAGAATCTTTGTTAAACATAGTGAAAACAAAATCTAATAAATTAATATTTTTATGAATGGGTTTTAAACCATGACTACAACACTACTTCTATACTAAGTGTAAAAAAAGTAAAAATAAATACTTTACTTGAACTAGAAAAAAACATTCCAAACAAAAAGGCCTAATCCTAGAACTGGCCCAACGGACAACACTAAAAGGATGTAGTGTGGCATATTACCTGTCAGGATAGACTGATCCACCCTCAGGGTCGTAGAAAGTATCTTGATCAGACGAATATCTGCAGGCACTTTGTCTCCGACTGGAAAAAAACAAAACAACACTCATTTCAGGAAAAAGCATTTCTGAATACTATAATAATTCAACAATCAAAACATACTCAATAATCTGCATTATGATGGGAAATGCAAAGAGGAAAAAAAATGAAGTTAAAAACATGTGCAAATAATATAGATGAAACAGCTATATAATAGATGCAATGCACATCCGGCAATGTTGTTCTATAGCGCCAAACTATTCAAACTGAAATTTATCTTAACTGATCTTTTGCTCTGACATCATGATAAATACTGTCAAACGATATTATGAGAAAAATTAGACAACCTGTTTACTACAATGTTTCTCTTTGCACTGACAAGAAATGTCTCCATGCAGGTATACTCCAAAAGACCTGAAAAAATTACAGAATGCTCTTCTCATAAGGATATATACATTTATTTTTTTTAAAAATGCCAGAACTTTGATACAGCATCCAAAAAAAAAAAATAATGAAAATTTTGTTATTTGGCGATGATGGAATATTATTTTGAAAAATACTTTATGTCAAATACAATTCAAGGAAAAAAAAATGTTTTGCGTTGAATTTATTTAAATAAATTTAATTTAAATAACTTTACTTTGTTTTAACAATAATTTTGTCACATCAATATTTATGTATTTTTGTTGAAATTTATCTATCAAAAATTAAAATTTAAAACAAAATTCAAAATTTAAATTAACTAAAATTGTTTCAAGCTCCAAATTAAGTTCAATTGAGCATTATTGATTCAATTTTGCTGTGATAAAAATGACCTTTTTTTTTCTTTCTTTTTGAGAGTGCTTAAAAATGTTTTTAAAAGAAAAATTCAGTATGAATTTTCTTTTTATCTTAAAATATTTTTCAGTGATAAATAACTGCAGAAACAAGCAATACATATGTAATAGAGAGTTGCCAAGTCTCCGGCTTTTTGTACATCAATATTTTTTTACAGAAATTGTTGCTATTTTAAATCGCTGATATGCTCCAATTAAATGAAACAATATTTTCTGTATTAAAATTCTGGTGTCCAAAAAGCCGGAGGCTTGGCAACTCTGGTAATACAATATATTATACTCACATTAAACTCTCATTTTAAGTTTAAATTTAGTAAATACTATTTACATGCACATTATAAGTGCATTAACAAACAGTTTTCAGTTACATTAAAATCATTTGCTTTTGGCTGAGTGATGAGATTTGCTTTTGGCTTTTGAATAAGTGCTGTTTGCCAAATTGCGCATTTCTTTCATCTTTTCACACCAAATATTCTGAAAGTACTTTATTTTTTACAGAATTTCTACTGTAATTCGGTCACTCATTTTTACTACTTGTTTATTACATACATGAGTAGTTTAGTTAGTATTTTTTTCAAATAATTCTGAGCATGCTCAAAAAGAAGCCCTGCCATGTAAGAGGTGTCAATTGAGAAGTTGTTAAATAAAACATTTTATCCATGTCAGTCATTCTAGATTTTCATGACTTCTTCCCACTTAGCCATCCACTTGATCAACTATCCTGGGAAATTTAAGCGAAAATACTCATGGAACCTGTTCTTGATAACTCGCTTTGACAGTTTTTCAAAATTACACTTATATCATTTTATAATAATACAGTAGATTCCCTCAAATCCGCACAGCTTGGGACCAAAGGTTGTGCGGATTTTAGAATTTTGCAGATTTCTGGTCATTGCTTTGTTTACATTTTTTAAACAGCAGTTTGAATGACATTAATAGTGCAATCGGAACAATAATGAATGCTTACAATATAATAAAATATCAAAATAAGTAATAAACTAAAATAATAAAAATTTAGATAGTTTTTAAAATGATTAACATACTAATAGCAAAGGTTAAGTTAATAATCAATAGTGTATGATTAAAAATACAATATAAAGATTAGACGTATTTTTTCAAAATTATTCAAAACTTGCCTCATAAAAGTACATTACTAATTCACATCAAAATCATAAAATAAGGATTTTTTTTACAAGTTTAGCCAGGCTTAATAACCAAAAAATCTTGATTAAGCATAAATAATAATATTTGGTAAGAAGATTGTAATTACCAGTGTTATCAGAAATATTTTGAATTTTTTTCAAAAAAAATTATTCTTCCTTCATGAAAAAAAAAAAAAAAAAAAGAATAGAGTCATAATCATAACATAACTGCATTAAGCATAATTACAAATTTAAAAATGTACGGAACTGATACAAAACTAAAAAAATCAAATTTTGTCCCAATATCCGAACTGAAAGTTTCATTGCTTACATTTATAAAATATGTGCGGATTTTAGAGAGTTGTGGATTTGAGAATCTACTGTATATCATTTATAATATTTCTGCCTTTCCCGAAATACTTTTAAGTCAATAAAAGTATTACAGTAAAGTCTTATACAATTTAAAGAAAGAATTTGTTTATTAAAAAGTACTAAATCCTTTGAATGCAGAGTCCATTTGACTACAATGTCCAAGTGACCTTGAAGTCCCTTCTCAAAATATACTGCTGCATTCAAAAGGTTACATGATTGCTAACTATACAAAAATTAAGGAAACGACAGCTTTACAGTCTCTCCTACCTCAGATTTTGTGACTTTTAAGCCAATAATAAATTTGATTTAAGTGCAAGATGTCAACTTATCTGAATGAAAAATCAAGAAATTTTCCTCACAAAAGAAATAACCAAAGATATATAACAGATCTAGAATTTCATAATAAATATTAATTGTTATAAAACAATATATATATATAAATATTTTAACAAAAGCACCTCAAATATCTCGCAACAAAGTCATCCCACATCCCCCCCTCCTTAGAAGTAACAGATTAACGGACAGCAAGATCGCTGACACTGTGTTCAATAGAGCTGCCAATAATGATATTAGCAGCTCAGAGGAATGAAAACAAAGTGCAGCAGAAGAAAAGGCATCATTGGGAAAAATGCTTAAATTTGACCGGAAATAAATTTGCTTTAAAGAAACAAAAACGTAAACAAAATAGATATTCTTCATTGTGTAAAATTGGGAAAAACTTGTTAAGGCCCCACACCAAATGACAGAAAAAGACCAGGATGATAATGTAAAGTCGCTGAGGTCATTCCACAACTGAGCTAAATTTTACTTTTTCAATTTTGGTTTCAGATTATTAAAAAAAAAACTACTTTAAATTTCAAAACCGGTTTAAACCAGTTCTGAAATAGAAACTATCATAATATTAAAAAAGATATATAAGCAAAATAAAAAAAGTAACAAGTTGGAAATTGCACATGAACGTAGCAAATGAGGTGCGTTCATACGATAACGAAGTTTAGATCTTGCTGATATAGTAGAGCGTACTCTGGATACAGTATAGTAGTCGAAATCTTTGTGTTTCTGTAAATATGCAGGAAGTAATTTTTATTACACCTCAACGTTGTATATCTTATGCATAAAATGTGAAATAGTTGAATACAATTAAAACACGCCATAAACAATGTTTCTCCATATAGCATTATGTAGTAGCATTTTGTGTGGCCCTGTAATTTAATGATAAAAATTCTTTGCATCACAGATTGTACGGAATGCATATTTTAGTATATATTTCATAGATTCACGCAAATTCTATTATGTTTGAATGAGTGAAACATCATTGAAATGCATTTGAAACTTTTTTCCCCATTGACCGTAATGTAACGGAATCCTTTTAATTGTCTCTGTAATTGATCTATGCATCCGACTTTCATAACATTTGAAATGACTCAACAAAATTACGTAATAATTATATGTTTTAAATTTCAAACGATTAAAATGCATTTGAAACTTTTTCCCCCATTAACCGTAATGTAACGGAATCCTGTTGATTGTCCCTGTAATTGATCTATGCATCCGATTTTCATAACATTTGAAATGACTCGACAAAATTACGTAATAATTAAATGTTTTAAATTTCAAACGATTCTGTTGGGTAGTTTTTGCGTTGTTATATGCAGATAGACAGACGGATGGACAATAGGAGCTACATATTTACATAATTAGGAACGCACCTAATAAAAATTGACATCGATGTTTTCAAAATTACATAAGGAGAAATTATTAAATTAGATTTTTTTTTTTCTTCCACAACATAGTAAATATCAAAATTAAAATTTAATTTTCTCCCAAATACCATTTGGTTTTGAAATAAATTATAACTGAAGACACCAGTATGAACATTGGAAGTGTTTTTGATATGTTTTCAGGCATCCAGAATTTTGAGAAATCGAGACTGTCTTTAGACCTGACAATAACAGATTTTTAGAGATTATACTGTAACAGACAAAAATAAAAATCATATTTTAATTCTGGTGTCCAGTGTGAAAATAAAGCATAATATTACACTTGTCATGAAAGTTGCAATGCTACATTCAATAAATAGGTTAATAGATGCAGATGGCACAATTTAACATGCACACATTCAAACATTGAGAGCTAATGCTATTCCTATGGAGGAGGTTTTTTTTTCTAGTATCCGTTTTGTATTTCGACATTTTTAAACATTTTTTTTTCTTGCTTTGGATAGCTGAGGTGCATGTCGACATCCCTTCTTTTTTACTTCTTTGATTTTGGTTGCAGATATTCTTTTAAAAGGCACTTTCACTTTCGAAACAGGTTTTAATAGTGAAACTAACACTATAAAAAATACCTGCATTCAAAATCGAAAAAATAGAAAAAGAGCGATATAAAGATGCACTTCAGCTATGCAATGCAAAAATAATACCGTAATTTCGGGAAGAAACGCCGCGGCGTTTACGTGTTTTAAACTGAAATTTCAAGCGATGCGGCGTTTATGCGCATTTTTTTTTTTTTTTTTTTTTTTTTTAAATCAAACAAGCGTGATATTTTTCTGAATTTTTCCGAAAATTAAAAAAAAAAAAAAAAAAAGGATCATAATTCCAAAATTTCGGACATAAAATGTATCGCAAATTCCAACAAATGGTCGCAAAAACAAATTAATTTCGATTTCGTCAAAATATCGCGAAAAAGTGGCAATTTTCATTAAAAGACCGCAAAAAGTTACGCAAATTTCGCATTAGATTACGAATAAACGAAAATTGCATTTTCGAATGAATTTCCCTCTTATCTCCCCCTCCCCTTCTTTTATAACTTCCAGAAAATTTTTCTGAATCAGATTTTTTTCCCCTGTTCCAAAGATACAGACATCAAATTTTGAATCATGCGGATGAGCCGAAATGATGAAATGAATGAGTCATGAATCTTTGATGAAATTTTTTTTACAAATTTCTCCTTTTTTTCTGGGTTTTTTCGACAGAATTTACGTTTTTTTGAAAAAACCCAATTTTCAAGTATTGCTAGAATTATCAAAATTCATGATTCATTCAAAGATTCACTATTCATTCCTGCAAATTTTGTGAAACGATTGCAGAAAAATCTCGTGTAAGGGCCCCATCTAATTATTTTACGATTTTTCATCACGTTTGGGGGGGGGGGGGATTAACGGTATTTTACGGTAATGTTAGGGGAAAAAAAATCACCGTATCCGCCGAGCAGCACTAAGCATATTTTTACTTTTAAACTCGTGTGCGTCTCGGCGCTTATTCCCAAAAATATGGTATTTAAATAACATTATTAATTTTGTATTTAATTTATTAATTTCTGATTAATAATTTCATTTTAATGATTTATTAATACAGCTTATTAATATGTTTCTGTTTAACACATCAACCGCGGTTACCACGGAAATTTCACCTGTGGCATTTACGACCATTTTCTAATTTTTTCTGAGTGATTTTTCGCGATGCGGCATTTATGCCGCTGCGGCATTTCTTCCAGAAATTACGGTAATAATAATAAAATTTAAAAAAAGTAGAAATGCAAACCACACATTAGAAAATAGCCTCCCCATATTACCAGCATTAGTTTGCAAGTGTTTTGTCGGCTTTCATGACATGAAATATTCAGAAGAGAGGAGTGTCTAGATGAAGAAGAAGGAAATTTTACCTGAGATTTCTACTAGATCTCCAGGAACAATGTCTTTTGCACGAATGCGTTGAACACCTTGTTTGTTTTGACGGATTACTTTGCCCATCTCGGGCTCGTACTCTTTTAACGCTTCTATCGCACTCTCCGCATTCCTCTCCTATTGATGGAAAAAGAAAAAGAACTTTTTAAAGATATTTATTATTCACCAATAAATCTTCAACATTACAGGCTATATTGTAATAGGTTTTATATTTCCCTCCAATTCATTAAAAAAAAATTAAAAAAGGTCTTTATTCTAAATTATGACAAACATTCAAATTGCCCTCTTATCCAACTTCTAGAAACACACGAGCATGTTTTATCATTGATTATTCACTAATAAATCTTCATAAACAAGGTATTGTATTATAACTAGGATCCCCCCCCCTCTCCTACAAAAAGTGCAAAGAATTAAAAAAAAAAATTTATTTACTAAAAGATCCTGAGCAGAGTGTTTACGATAAAAATCGCACACCTCAGTCATGTTTGCTTAATGGCCTAGTTGTTTTAGAATTATCAATGTTTTTAATGGTGACTGTTTTAAAAGGAATGCAAAAAAGAAAAATGCTCTTGGTCATCACATTGTAAATATAAAATATGTCTACTATTACATCAAAAAATTAAATGCACATAATTACACAAATTAGTGAATTGACATTAAGTATATCACATACTTTTCAGTTAGCCAGGCACCAGTGTTTTTTTATATATCATGTACACATGTAGATATAAATACAATATATGTAATACAGTGAAACCTCCAAATAAGGGCCACCTCTATTAAAGGGACAAAACCTTCGGTCCCAGTCCCAAGGTATAGGACATGTAATGTATTTACCTCTGAATAAAGGACACTCTATTTAAGGGGCACTTGAAAATGAGATTAAAGGGACTGGTTTTTGAATTTCAGATAATGAAGTAGACTTTGATGAAAAAAATACAGATTTTTTTGAACTTATCAAACAGACAGACAGTCATGTTGATACAGAGGCATACAACACAATTTATGGCCATTTATTTACTCAGAATTCTGATTCGACATCAATGCTTTTATCCACATTGGAAGTAATGCTGAAAATTGTGAGGATGATTCTGAAATTGGAGAATGAAAGAAAATTTTGAAATAATCAACTTTACAGATGCTTTTAGGCTGTTTTCAAATCCAAAATGACAACTTTTAAGAGATAAGTTTTAATTTATTTTTATTCAAAAATGCCTGAAGCTAGCAGGTGTTGTTGTTCAGAAAATGTGTAATCTATCACTTTTTTTTTTTCCAAATGCAAAAGATTTTACAGAAAATATTGACAAAGTGGATGTTTTGAACCAAATTTCCATGCGAAAGAAGAATAACTACTCAAGAAAAGGTAAAAAACATCTTTGTCACATGATCAAAATCGCATATAAACTCAATAGGTGATTTATTTATTAAAAAAATGAAAACACAGTTCAATTCCAAATCGCTTCCATATTGAAATTATAGTCAAGCGTTCCAGTTTTATATTTTTCCGTTGAAAATAAATTTTTAACAAAAATAAATAAATAAATAAAATAAAATAAAAGATAAATAAATAAATAAAAAATTTTAAATAAAAAATAAATGAATTATGAGTCAAAATGTTTTTTGCTTGCTGAGTAGGGTAGTGTAAAGATTTGATGTCCTAAAATATGCAAAGCGTTGGAATACTTTTCTCTTTTTTTTTTTGGAAAGGGGGGGGGGGGGTGGGGTGATATAGGTGGTATTAGAGAATTGAAAATATGGTAAATGAACACTTTAAAGATTTCTATAGAAAAATTGAAATTTGCAAAACAATCCTTTTTGACTGATTACTTCAAGTAAAATTCTTTCAAATGTTTTTATTTTTTTGTATGTACAGGGTTGTTATAATTAAAGTTCGCCTATTCAGAAGGCTCTAGAACCGGTTCTATGGCTCCAAACGAAGCAGAACTTCACTAGTACGTAGTTGAAGAGATGCGCTCAGCAAAAATCGAATAAAAAATTAGTTCAAATTTTTGTCAATAGGTGGCGCTGCGCCAGTACTTAAGCGCCAATACCACGCGATTTTTGTTTGTGGGGATTTTTGGAAGATTCTGTATCTAAAGACAGATGTCAGACAATCTCTCATCTGAAAGACAATATTAGACTTCGCATTCGCTTAATCCCACAGGACAGTTTACGCAATGCTATAGAAAGCACAATTCTGAGAATGGAATGCGTTATTGAAAATGGTGGAGGATTCATTGAGCATGCGTAGTGTTATTCTTCGTTATTTCTTCGTTGCCTAGCGACATGTTTTGTTTTCGTTGATGGAGATTAGATCAAATGAAATGATATTCATTTTTTTTTTTTTGTATTGTTTGGAGTCATAGGCCTCTAGAGCTGTCTGATTAGGTGATATTTAATTATAATAATTCGAAGTTTGTTGAAACTTTTAAATTTGTGAGCTTTATCTGGATTGACTGAAATTGATATAATGAATCTGCAAACATCGCCTTAAATATTGCCGCAGCGCCACCTATTGACAAAAATTTTAATTTTTTTTTTTTTTTCGTAGAGCGCATCTCTTCAACTACGTACTAGTGAAATTTTTTTTCGTTTGGAGCCATAGAACCGGCTCTAGAGCCTTCGGAATAGGCGAACTTTAATTATAACAACCCTGTACATAATATGCATAGAAAATACAAACCAGTAATTCTACAAATAATTTAATGATTTAGTAATTAATGGAAAATTTTAATTAATTCTCTTTTCTTCCTTTTGTCTGATTAACAATTTATACACTTCAGATACATTTAAATTTCTCCTTTGATGCTTTGTTATTTTTATATCCTTCTGAGTTAAAAATAATGTAAAAAACTCTGAATAAGGGACACCTCTATTTAAGGGACAAAAGTTCCGGTCCCATAGGTGTCCCTTATTCGGAGGTTTCACTGCATAAATGTATGTATATATAACACTGACATCTGGCTAACTGAAAAGTGCCATAAATTCTTTAAGAGAAGAATTTCTAGGATGTTACAGGGACATTAAAAAACTAACTATAACTGATGCTGATATAGCTGCATTCAATCAAAAAGCTAACCAGGAACTTTCAATAATTTACTTGAATATAGAAGCTGATTGAAGAAGGTTAGAAAGAAGATTGTCCAAATCCAGTGAGTGCTTAAACAAAATTAAAGAATAATTTTAGTCCTGATTTTAGGTCTTATACCATGAAAGTATTTAGCAATCTGATAGAGTAAGCAGAGAATGAAGCGATTCTTTTATCTGCTTCACATTTATTGCATAATGCAAGTAAAATAAGCCCCTTTTTCAATACATGAGGTATTTATCTTGAATCTTCTTGAAATTTCGATACCATAGTGCCAAATATTTTACATTGTGATAATCATAAATTTGTTTTCAATAAAATAGTAACTGAGGTAACCTGCTTGAGGATGAGAGATTTGGATAAAGGTATGCTGTACCTAAAGTCCAGATAACAAACTTGAAAAAAAAGTTTTTAAAAGTGCATGGGATTCTAAACAACTGGAATTGTGATCAAATGGCAGATATTGCAGTCTTTTAGAAAAAAACAATAAATTTACAATTCTACAGAAATATGTTCTCTATGTTTAATCACATTTTTTAATTATAGACAATAAGAAAAAAAAAAAAAAGGAGAAGAGTAAATATCACAGAGTTCCTGTGAATGGCAAGAAAGGGGGAAAAAAATCAAACTCATTTAGCAAAAAAAGGGGCACCCCTGAAAGAAGCATGCCAACTTAGATGAGAAAAGTTAGTTGCCAAAGTGGAAAAAAAATTAATCCCCACATAGTGAGTTGCCTAGAAGCAGAATTTTTTCCCGAGGGTCTGCAACAGATATTAGTGGGGCAAAAAATAATCTGCAGGTAAAATATTTTTACAATTAAAATATTAATGAATCAAACATTCACTTATCTGTAGCACTTTTAGGAACTTTATAAAGTTTTATTAATGATAGGCTGAACTTTTTTTGTATTAAGTAATAAAGAGATAAACATAATCTGAAGCAAAATAAAGGTTTGATGAAAAAGAAAAGAAAATCGGCAACAACCATCTTGAACTTTCTGCTACCAAAGTGACTGGCGACCATGAATATGCACCTATAGGTTACGAGTGCTTTTAACGATACCCCATACAACATGCAAAGTAACCCCACCCCCCTTACACTGTATGTGTGATATGATTAATATTCTGCAAATATACGATGGTCAATAGCCTTTATTACATCAGCTAATTTGAACATATCCCATTCCATAGTTAACGAGTAAAATGTCTGACAGACAGACAAAAAGAGTTCATTTTTTAAGCAAAGACCCTTAAAAATAACATTAACAACAAATTCATAATAATGGAGCAATAAAAAAAAGAAGCTTACCTGCCATACTCCCACAACTGCATTGGCAATTAAAATTAAAAGGATAACGAAAGGTTCTACGAAAGCTGTTATTTGCCCTTCATGTTCTTCAAACAGGGCTAAAACCTGAAAAACACATTGCCAAAAAGTTACATATTTAAAACAACCACACCATTATCAAATGCATCAGATTTAAACATTAAAGAAATAAAATCTATAAGCTTTTAAAAACTATGAAGATTCGACAGCCAATTTTAGACAAAATTAGGGCATATTAATGCACTTAAATAGGATAAAGTATGAGATATTCTCCTAGCAACATGAAGCTTTTTTTTTTCTTATAACATACACAAATGAATGTATGGAAAGTAGTCAATTATTAGAGGTACACACCAAGGCTGACAAGTTTCTGCCTGTAAGTGGCCAAAACTGGCAGAAACTAAGAAGTAATACTAATAAGAACTTTAACCTTCAATGATTCATAATTCACACATGTATTTAATATATAAAGAATTTAGTTAAAAAAATAAGCTAGCATAAAAGCTGACACTGCATTAAATGTGATTTGAATCTTGCATTTGTGAGTTTAAATGATATTTCCATCATTAAATAAAACTAAGTAAATTCTATGAGCAATAGAACAATCGTTTTTTACTTTATGTTTAATCCAAATTATTATTTGTTATTTATCATAAAATAAAATGTATAAGCAATTGAATACTACTAAAAAGTTTCAGATTATGTCTTGAAATGAATTTATGCCAGTTTCTACCAGTTGTTGCCAGTTTCTGCCGGTTAAAACCACTTTCTACCACTTGTTTCTGCCGGCAAAAACCCAGCCCTGGTACACACTGAAGTTTTAATGGATAGAGGGGAGGGGAAATATGGGTACCATGGCTTGCAAAAAGGTAATGACTGCCGCTATTTTCCTCTAATATTCTTTTTCATCCCTTCATTGCTTAGATCCGATACTGAGAATTTTCAATATGCCATGAATTTTTTGAGTCCAAATACATCAACCTGTGAATGGCACAAGAAATTCCTCAAGACCAGATCAGTATTGAATAAAAGCAAAGAGTGGACAAAAGAGTACAAAAGTAATGAAGGAAAATGCCAATGATTATCACTTTAATGTGCTTTGTATAGAAGAATTTTTAATTTAAGTTGATTATATTTCAGAAAACAAAAAAAGTTGATCAAGGTTTTTTTTTTTTTTTTTTTTTTTTTTTTTTGGGGGGGGGGGGGGGATTTTTTAAAAAGAATATTTTTATGAAATTTATTATATATTTTTGTAATAAAAAGATGAAATTCCGATATTCAAATCAAGCATTTATTAATAATAACTTCTTTAAGTCCTACTGGTAAAGTTTTTCTGCTATGATGAACTAGTTTTGCTTGCAAATTATACATTTTAAAATCCAACAAAATAAAAATAATAAATTATATGTTTTTATGAAAAGGAATGTTGTAAAAGGGCCAGTTTTATGAAAAGGAATTTGGTAAAGGTGCCTGATTTATGAAGAGGAATTTGTGATGAGGTCTGTTTATTAAGAAGAATTAGATGAAAGGGATTTTTTTTTTTTATTATTATATGGATATTTGTGAAGAGGCCCTAACCTAAGTAAATTTTACTTGGATTAAGCTTTAAAACAGCAAACTTTTTTTTTTTGTTGTTGTTGGTGCACATTTTATATGTTTAAAAATGTACATCTAACCCTTTTAGGGACAAATTTATTCTGTTACAAAAATGACACAAATACTAAATATCACCAGAATTTAAGAACATGTTGATGTGAAAATATAAATTATTTTCGGTACTACTCTGTTATCCTGTCGACTAATTTTGCCAAATTACACAAATCACCAAACTCATAGCCAAGTTATACATATTGACATAACTTTTAATTTAAATAACGAAAAAACAATATAATTAGTAGAATATTAAAAAAAATATTAATAAAAAGTCGAAATAAAAATCACTTAATGACATTTTAAACACGTGAATCACATTGAATGTGACAATCATCCATTATTGGCATTTAATCTTATAGTTTGGCGATAATCTTTTGGTTGACGGGATAACCTAGCAGTACCCTATTTTTTTCATATACATTAATAAAGCAAAATTTTATAGAAGAATTTTGGTCCAAATCTGGCTATAGGGGTATTAAAATTAAGTTATGTAAATAATGACCATCACAAGAATGAATTTCAATTTTCAAACTCAGTACTATTATGTTGTTATCTCATTTTAATATGCTTTTGATTATGATGAATCAAAAAAGTATGTTGCCTTTAATCTTACTAAAAGAACATAATAAGCAGGTCTCAAAAAATTTTCATTGGGTGCTGTGGTATGTAGCTGTGGGTGACAGTTCCATAAAACATTAAATAAACATTGCAAGCAATGACTTCACATTTGCATTTCACCAAAGTTTTTGTGTAGTAGTATAAGTACTATATGACAAATGATCCATTAAGTCCAAGGTCACACTGGTACATGAAGCAGAAAATTAAGAATTTCATGAAATTACTGCTCAGAATTTATCTTAGGTACTACCTATAATTTTGTGAAATTTTATGAGCATTTTCAATCCATGGAATATACATACACTGTACTGGAGTACATAAAATAAAAGTGGTACTTTTTAAAAATAAAATAAAAACAGACTAATGCTTTTAAAAAAATGAGATACTCACAAATGAAATTATTGCAGCTAGAAGTAAAATTTTGACCAATAGATCGTCAAATTGATCGAGAATGAGTTGCCACAGAGGTTTGCCTGTAAACAGGAGAAGAGTTTAGAAATACAAAATTTTCTAATTACATAGTTTTATTTTGTTAACATTTCTTTAGCAAGTTACTTCATCTCAGAAAAGGATAAGAACAATTTTTCTCTCTTTTTTTTTTTCTTTTTTTTGTATAATCTAAAGATACTCATTTTAATAGCTAGAAAATGCAAACAAAAAAAACTATAAAAACAGTAAAAATAGGTCAATACAACAGTTTATAAGTTTTGATTCTATCCAAATCATGTTCAAAACAAACAAAAATAATCTAAAATGGCACAGTCTATGAAATGTCGTCATTTTATTTTCTACATAGTCTTTCATATTATGCATTTTTTAAATTAATATTTTATTTTTGTAAGCATTAAATAACTCAAGCCATAATTTTGACAACATTTCCCTGACTTTTAATAAAAATCTGGCTTTTATATTATTATAAAACTATCTACAATAAACAACTTTAACCTAGATAAATGAATACTACAAAAAACATGACTTTTAATTATTTTTCATATTATGCTATTTTTATATACTTTGCATAAAAATTTTAGATTGGATGAATAATTAATTCAAAATTTCTTCTTCATTAGCAATGATGAACAATTCCTTGACCACGTTAGATATTTAAAATTTACCCTGTCCTTTTTGCCTAATTTTTCGAATCTCCTGACTTTTGCTTGTATTCCCTGACACGTAGCAAATCTAGAAAGAGGGACTTTAGTTCCTGTGTAATATTTGTACCATCATTCACATATATGTTTTGATCTTCATCTGAGGAAGATCAAAACATTGAATTCATTTAATTTTTGTACAATATTTTCTATACCTTTCAATAATCATGTTATTTTTACTTTAATGTCTATTTGTAACAAAATTTTTTATACAAATAGTGGAAATATTCCACTTATAAACATATAACTCTTCCACTATTAGGTGCTTAATTGTTCTAGAAACATAAAACTTTTGATTTGATTTGATTTTCCCAGAATCTGATCAATATTTTAACACAAGGGGGAGAAAAATTATTTTGGATTAAGGAAAACAATTTTTTTTTAAAATAATTTAATAACAAGTAATACTTTGCTTTTTTTTCCATAAATTAATTACTAGGAAAATTCAGTAGAGCAGTGAAAAGTATTTAGCAGAAGCCAAATATTCAGCTCCCATGCCGAATTACCAAATAACAAATCATTATTCTGCATTATGACAGAATACTGAATCAACTCCTAAGTGTAAATACTACCTTCATCCAACTCTTATGAATTTTCACAATTTCATCAAATAGAGAATAGGTTATGTTTGTTTGAGATGTGGAAATAAACTTACAGAAATTAATACACAGGTATTAATTTTAATATGAAAAATATGAAACTGTATTGAAAGAAATAATGAAGATTTGTTCAACACAATGGAAGTAGTTTTTAGTAAGATAAAATTACATATCTAGAAAGTTTTAGTACATTTAATTATTCAATCTCTTGAGAATGATAGAATAACATACATGCAACTACAGTCGAAGTTCTATAATCCGCACACGCTGTAGCCAAAGGCTGTGCGGATTATGGAATATTGTGGGTTATAGAGTATTATGTATATTATAAGTCATTTTATTATTCCTAGACAGCATTTTAATCCTTTAATCAGTACAAAATAAAAAGATAAATATGAAATCTAATAATTTAATATGCTATCTGAAAAAAAAAGTCTTTTTATAATTATTTTATTTAAAAAATTATACGTGAGTGCATTTAATTAAAAAAAAAAATACTACATATGTTTTATAATACAGTAATCCGTTTTTTTACTGTTAATAAAAAAAAAAAGAGATATTAACAAAAAATAAATGTTTTCTTATCATTTGTTTTTCAATTTTTTTATTATTTGTTTTAAAAATCACTTTTGGATCACAAATTTGTAAATTTTCTTAACTGTTTATTTCATTGTTTACATTCGTAAATGCAAATTATAGAAAATTGTGGATTATAGACCTTTTACTGTACTAAAGAAAATAAGTTTGAACTGGTGTTAATCAAACTGTTAGTGAAAAAATTCTTAAAACACAATAAAAAAAACAAACTAAAATATGCAAGGCCTTTCGAAAGAAAAGAATCTTTATCAGGCGCAAAGATGACATCCATCTACTATGAAAGCAGTGGCACGATTTCAGTCGTGCCATTACTTTCCCACTAGACAGAAGGCCTTGTGTATTTTAGTATTTTTTATGATGTTTTTATAACAGTTCAATACAACTACTTTATTATTAAAACAGATGTAACTTTTCCAAGTGGATGAAAAAAAAGTCGGACCAGGATGTGAACTGCGGATGTATTGGCTATGGACATTTTTCATCCACTTGGAAAATTTACATCATAATTCATTTACCAATTGAATTAACAAGTTATAAATTAATCTAATACTAGATTATTGTCTACTTATATCAAATCCATGTCTCTTTGTATGGGTCTCACAATTCTTCATTGTAATGACATAATGAGTAATTGTTGAAAAATAACAATGACAGGTGTGAAGGATACTCCTTCACATTTGCTTTTTAATTAATTCATCCTTCAAATTAATGTTGTTTTATTAAATACTTATAGATCTCTCATAAAATTTATTTTCTATCACTTTCTTCGTTTATAAAAATTGGTTCTCATTATAATCTATTTTCAATCACGGAGAAAGTCAATTTTTGGAATAGGTGATCTAGTTTCAGAAATAGCAAATTACAATAGACTTCCTTAAATCCGCACAGCTTGGGACCGGAAGTTTTGCGGATTTCTGGTCGTTGTTTGTTTGCATTTTTTAAACAGTAATTTCAATGTAATTAACAATGAAACCAAAACTAGAGCCGTACCGAGTACTCGGTCTTCGGCCAATTTGCCGAGTACTCGGTATTCGGCCTAATTTTGGCCGAGTACTCGGCCAATAACGAGTAGTTGTAAGAATTTCATTTTTTATGCATATGAATTTATAACTGATCTGTAAAAAGTTATTCGAATATCAAAGTATAATATATGTAGTAATTCATAAAACTATTTACTCTTTATTCAACAATATGTGTGCAAAATATAGAAAAAGTTAAGAGCAAAATCCCTAAAAAAATTTCACATTTATACAAATAAAAATACTTTTTTATATATAGGAAAACAGAAAAGACTTATTTTGGATAAAGAAACTGAAAATACAATAAATGCAATAAAAAATTAAATTTATTATAATTCAAATTATGGTGCAAAGACACCAAACGTTCTACATTATCAGTAGAATAGGGCATTTCATTTACTACTATAAATTTGGCCGGCCTCAGAAAATATATATTCAGAATAAACAGTTGTTGAAGGTGCACATAAGAGTTTTTTGAAAGGTTGCACATAATCGGAAAGTTTTTTTTTTTTTTTTTTTTTTTTTCTTTTCACCATGCAAATGGAGTGTCAGTTTTACATATCTTCTGTTAAGAAAGCCTGCATCTCTTTTTGTACCAATTCTTCATGCAGTGATTTTAAACTAGTACTAGTGCCACAATCTTTTTGTTCATTCGCAATTTCCTTAAAACATTGCCAGAAAATAGATTAACTTTTTGCTAGCATTTTCTCTTTTGGTTCATTGACATTAGCATTCTCATGTTGTATTTTTTGTTTGTTTGGTGGATTTTCAAGTTCTAGATCATATAAACTCATCAATTTTAGAGCTTGCTTTTTAAGGCAATCTTAATTCACACATTTATAATTTTCATTGAAAAAGGTTAGTTTTTTACTGAGATATTTAAAAAATAATAAATTTAAAATAACATAATTTAATCTGTACACATGAAAAATGTAAAGAAACTGCAAAGCCAATACATTTTTTTTAATCAAAAGAAAATAAGGTACAGACAGTTACAAAATAAATATGAAATGTTTTGCATTATTCAATGAATTGTTACAGTAACCAATAAACATTTTTATTTTTGATAGACAGATTTCAATGTTTGGAATAAATTAGAGGGTTAAAGAATGTTTTAATTTTATATTAGTTAATAACTGTATTTGTCATGTATCAATTCTCCTTTTTTGTTAGTTTTGAACTGTCAAAAATTGTCTTTAAAAGGTGTACAAATAAATTTCAAATTTAATGAGTTAATTTATTTATACTATATATGTATATCTTATACTATAATGCGAGCAAAAATTGTGTGTGTGTGTGTGTGGGTAAATTTTATCTCAAAAATGACTCTAACGATATTCGCAAAAATTCGGATTTTACCATTTTCGGGCACGAGAAGACCATTGGGCTAGGTCACATGTTCGAGAAAATTCGATTATTGGGTCATTTTGGGTCATAATGGGTCAGGATCAAGTTAATTATATATAGAGAACGGCTGGATCGATTTTAAGTAAATTTTGTATTCAATCATTTTTTGGCACGAGAAAACAATTGAGCTGGGTCACATATTCAAAAAATTTTGATTAGTGGGTCATTTTCGGGTCATTGTGGGTCAAGCCATTTTTATTTAAAAAACGGCTCTAACGATTTCGACCAAATTTTATATTTTATCGTTTTGTATTACAAGAAGACCATTGGGTTAGGTAACATGTTCGAGAAAATTCGGTTAGTGGGTCATTTTTGGGGTCATTGTGGGTCATGCTATTTTTATCTAGAGATTTTCTCACGCAATTTTGACTAAAAATTGCATTCTATGGTTTTCGGGCACGAGAAAAACATTGGGCTAGGTTACATGTTCGAAAAAAAATTTTAAATGGGTCATATTGGGTCATTAAGGGTCTGGGTCAAGCTATTTATATTTAAAGAACCGCAGAATCAATTTCATCGAAATTTTGCCTGTAATAGTTTTTTGACACGAGAAAGCTAATGGGCTAAGTCACACGATCGAGAGATTTCGATTATAAGAGTCATTTGTGGGTCATGATGGGTCATAATGGGTCATGGTCAAGCTATAGCTAAAGAACAGGTGGATCGATTTTAACGAAATTTTGTATACATTTTTTTGGCACGAGAAAACTATTGGGCTAGGTCTCAGTTCGAGAAATTCCGATTACTGGGTCATTTTGGGTCATAAAAGGTCTGGGTCAAGCTATTTATATATAAAGTACGACAGTATCAAATTTAATGAAATTTTGTATACAAGTTTTTTGACACGAGAACATTAATGGGCTATCTCACATGTTTGAGAGATTTCGATTATAAGAGTCATTTATGGGTCATGATGGGTCATAACGGGTCATGTCAAGCTATATCTAAAGAACATGTGGATCAGTTTTAACGAAATTTTGTATACAACATTTTTTGGCACGAGAAAATCATTGGGCTGGGTCACATGATCGAGAAATTTTGATTAATGGGTCATTTTGGGTCATAAAGGGTCTGGGTCAAGTTATTTATATTTAAAGAGCGGCAGGATCGAGTTTAACGAAATTTTGAGTGTAACAATATTTATACACGAGAAAACTAATGGGCTAAGTCACATGTTCGAGATATTTCGATTATAAGGATCATTTGTGGGTCATGATGGGTCATGGTCAAGCTATATCTAAAGAATGGGTGAATCGAATTTAACGAAATTTTGTATACAGCATATTTTTGGCACGAGAAAATCATTGGGCTATGTCACATGTTCGAGAAATTTCGATCAGTGGGCCACTTTTGAGTTATTCTAATTTTATCTAGACAATGTCTCGCGCAAATTTGACTAAATTTAATATTCTATCGTTTTCGGACACAAGAAAATCATTGGGTTAGGGTATGTTTGAGAAAACTCGATAAATGAGTCATTTTGGGTCGTAATGGGTCAAGGTCAAACTATTTATACCTAAAAATTGGCTCAATCGATTTTATCTAAATTTTGTATTTAACGTTTTTCGGCACGCAAAAATTGATGAACTAAGTCGCATCTTTGAGAGATTTCAATATAAGGGTCATTTGTGGGTCATGTTAATTTTATCTAGAAAATTATTCTCACCATTTTGAGTATATTTCCTATTATATCGTTTTCGGGCAAAAGAAAACCATTGAGATAGGACACATGCACGTAACAATTCAATTAGTGGGTCGTTTTAGGTCTTAATGGGTTCGGGTCATTCTAATTATATATAACAACGACTCAGTCAATTTTACCTAAATTTTGCAACGGAACGTCTTTAGTCACGAGAAGACTATTGAGCTGAGTTGCATATTAAACAAAATTATATTAGTGGGTCATATCGCTTCATTGCTGAATGCTGTCAAGCTAATTTTACTTAACCTTTACGCAGGGGCTCGCTCAGTGTCTACCTGAGAATACATGTAAGCCTGGACAGATGCTGTCACAGCCCCTCCATAAAGGTTAAGAAATGGCTTAAACGATTTTGATTCATTTTATACTCTACTGTTTTTGATTACCTGAAGACCATTGAGCTAAGTCACATATTTGATCACATGTGATTAGTGGCTCATTTGGGTAATAAGGGTCAGGATCACGAGACTATGGCAAAAGCCAATAAGTTGGCGATATTTGACAAAATACTGGCAAAATTTGGCTGAAAAATCGACTATTAAGGTTACGAAACCAAAACACATGTTTGGCGCCAAATGAAAGAATGTGTCCAAATTTGGTTATATCTGGCAAAAAATATTGTCAGAATGTGAAGAAATTTCTTATACATTCTTAATAGTCTTCGAGATGCATAGTTGAACTAATCAGAGTTGAGCTAAAAAAGTGATTTGGATTGATGTCCTTTCATTGTAAATTTTAAAATAAAGTAAAATTTATGAACATGTGCATACAAACATAGTTTTCTTCTTAATTGTTTTTGTAAATAATACTATTATTAATAACATGTTTTACAGTAATATTACTATATCGAGTTGAACACAAAGTTAATTTTGACCGAGCTGAGCTCGGTCACCCCTGCTAGTTATATATATGTACACACAGGTATATTTATATATATGTATGTATGTACACCTAAGCTCACATCAGTGTTTCATTTTCTTATTGTATAACTACTCGGTACTCGGCTACTCGGCCAAAGTGTTACTCGGTACACCACTAATCAAAACCATTATGAAGGCTTACAATAAAATATTAAAATAAGTAATAAACTAAAATAATAAAAATTGAGATAATTTTAAACATGATTAAAATATTAAAACCAAAGGTCAAGTTGATAATCAGTAATGCATGATAAAATATTTATTATAAAGATAAGATGCATTTTTCATATAAAATTTGCTTTATAATGATACATTACTAATTCACATCAAAATCATAAAATAAGGAAGTTTTATTTCAGGTTTAGCCAGACTTAAAAACCAAAAATATTTGGTTACTATATAAACATATTTGGTAAAAAGATTGTGATTACCAGTGATGACCAATATCTTAATTTTTTTCCAAATTAATTTATTCTTCTTTCATGAAAACACATAAATTCAGTAATATTAATCAAAATTACATATTTATATATTATATATATGGAATTGATAGAAAGATTAAAATGTCAAATTTTGTCCCTACATCTGAATGGAATGTTACATTGTTTACATCTGTAAATTATGTGCGGATTTGAGGGAGTCTACATGCATCACAGAAGTGAACACAAGCTATAGCTTTATTCATACAACACATAAAACTATAGCTTATACTCTGTCATTGTATAGCAATGGTTAAATTTTAAAATTTATAAATAATTTTTACTTTAAATTAAAAATAATAAACATATTTACCTTCTTCAGCTGGCAGTTCTGTAAAAGAGAAAAAAAAAAATATTTTTAAAAACAAAATTTCACAAATAAATTAAGAAAAACATATTTTTTTCCTTTTCTACATTACAAATCTATTAATTGACAGTTTGGAGTTGTGTAACATTATGAAAACACATTTTTTAAAGACTTGTATACATATTCTATTTGGCCAATTATTTTGATATTGGACAGACCCAACAGTTTGATATTTGGCCTCATTGAACCTTTGATATAGTATCGGCTGAATAACACATATTCGATGCAGCTCTATGATAGAATTTCACTATTTAAAATAAAGTATGTAGCATTTATAGTTCATTTGCAGCTGTCTTCTAACCTAAAAAGTTATTTTAACAAAATTTAATAAAAAATTTTAATAGAAAAAATCAGAGAGTAACAAATAAATTGATCCAAATTTAATATAAGTTAGCTGTAAAAAGCTTTTTTAAATTGTTAAAACCAAAAAAAAGAGACGGTTTTCTTGGCCTTGGCTACTGACTTACAAGGGAACCGCTTACGGTGCTGCTTGCATTTACCATTCAGACATGGTGCATTTTAAAGCCCTACATTAGAAAGTTTGAGGATTGAAAAAATTTCTGTTAAAGTCGTATTTTTAGATTTTGCAGTAGCAGAACTTTCTGAAAATTCTATTTTCGAGGCCAGTTATTGGACTACTGACATAGTTTTTTTTTTCTAAGAAAAGTACTTAAAGATATAAAATTAGTTAACATGCTGAAAAAAGTTCAATTCTTTCAAAAACCTACAAGTTTGGTTTTGAAAAATGATGACATTGCACTCACATTTTAGGCAAGGAAAAAGTTTGTGTACTTTCAAAAGTAGAATTTCGGGCACCCCTAGCCGAATGTCGTAATTGCAAAATAAGACAAATGAAAAATTCGTAGTGTCCTAATGAGCGACTTAACTCCCTATTGGCATGAAATAAATAAAAATCCAATAATTAAAAAATACATAAATAAGATAATACATAAATAAATACATAAATAAACAGGAAAATTGCTATCGCCTCTGTAACTTTTATGCATAGGGTTACAAAATGGGGAGTAAGGCCTGCCACACACTAGTGAAACATTGAATGAAAAAACGTGACATGCGACAATTTCACCATGGTAAAAAAGAAAAAACCGGTTTGACTGCGTCATGTCACACGATTTTTGACGCATGTTTCACTAGACTGTGGCGGGCCTAGCACCAAAAGTAGTTTTTATGTCAGTTATGAAAATTTGGAAGGAAAGGTTATTGTTATCTTTTAGTGCCTGGAGCGACTGAATAGAGTCTTCAACTGGAGTCTGCTTCTAAAGTACTGCACCGGATCAACTATTTAAATCAATTAGGATACTTCATGCAGTTTTATATGTTAGAGATCTAGATATTCAGATTTAGCATAATCATAAGTAACTTCAGTCAATGAAAGAAAGGAATGGAAGCTTAAAATAAAAGTAATCTTACTTCTAAAAAAAATTGATCAGAGAGACAATCACACAATAAGACTACTTCTAAATAAATATATGGTCAGGTATGAGATGCAAGGCACTATCCCTAATTCTGAGTACTGTGTGCGAGTTTATTGTTATTCAGAGAAGAAAACTTTGATCAGCAATGATCACAAATTCATTAGAGATAACTTTACGGTGAAAGGTATTCTTCGCCCATGGTTGAAAAAACAAAATCACACATTCAGAAAAGTTGCATGGTAAGTACTTCAAGAAATCAACCTGGTGTTCGTGTTCTCAAAAAATCGCATGCCATTAAAAAACTAAAAAAAGACGCTGCAGTAGCACAGCTGGCATGGAACTAATACAAAATTGTGCAAAGACTTTGTGCAGGGTTCAATTTAAGCAGTATCGCATCGCAATTTGAGATTCAAATTTAAATAAAATGCAATCCAAGAAATGCATTAAATCGCAATCATTGCAATGCATATTTCCCACACCCTTTGTTATGTCATATACACCTAAAGTTAAATTTTAAAGATTTTTTACACGACATATGTTTTCACTCTCCCCGAGTGTTTATTTACAATGGAAGTTAAGATGGAATGGAATGGAATTTATTACAATGGAATAAAATGCCTTAGTTGAAAGGTGTTTTTCGTATATGTGTCGCATAAAATCTGACTTTCACAGTCAAATGAATGAGGATGTGCTAGATAATCTTATACGTATTTGTGTGGAAGGACCAGAAATAGAAAATTTTTCATCTAATCTAGCTGGAGAAATTTTTTTCTCCAAGCCTCGCCGACCAAATATACAGAAATATGGAAAAAGGAAGCAAAGTTTTAATGGGATGAGTAACTGAAACAATGAAGTTTCAGAAATTTTGTAAATAGCATGTAAATAATATGAACAAGAGGTATTTTTTCTGTAATAATACTTGTGTACTTAACTTAAATGAAGATTTCATTTTTTTTTTCTTTTGCGCTTTATGTTTTATTTAAAATTACAAAAATTGTATTTCTGAGTTTATGGTTTATTAAAAAATATTGACCCCCACAACAAATATATTTTTCAAGAATTGGTACTGTGGTAAGTTGATACATATATTTAATTGACCTGTGGCGAAGGTAAATTGACCTATAAGTATAAGTCATACAAGAGCTTCTGATTTCCTAAGTAATTTATATTGGGTAGGTGAGTTATCATTTATTTTTTATTCTTTGTATAATTTTATTTATTTTCATTTAAGCCTTTGGTTAAATATTGCTTTTTTAAAAATTTTTTTTTTGTAAATTTATGATTTAAAAGTTACGTTAGCTATTTTTTACTTGCTGTACAAAAGTGTCTAACTGCTATTCCAAACTGACTTTGTATAGTAGTTACTGCTATCCAACTGTCTTTTTCTAAATCGACCCCTGACTTTGTGTTATATTAGAAGGAAAGCTCTGTGACCTCACACTTATATGCAATGTTCAGCCATTGTTTTTTAATACCAATATTTTCAAATATACCTACAATAATCACTAGAATGACATGAAATCTTTGAGATTAACTTCTGTCATGTAGCTAATACAGGGCTCCCAACAGATTTTAGCCCTCAAAAAGGGGGAAAAGGGACCATTTTCATTTAAAAAGGGGACTTTGGGGGACCATTTTTGTTTAAAAAGGGGACTTTGGGGGACCATTTTTGCTTAAAAAGGGGACTTTGGGGACCAATTTTATTAAAAACAGAAACCAAATAAGGATCATATGTGTGTAAAAACATAATACAAATTTTCCTAAATAAGAAAGTAAATTTTTAAAATTACCCCAGAAAATATGTTAGATGGTTATCTTTATAAGATTTCATTAAACAATGTACACAATTTTATTTAAACACATTTA
This sequence comes from Maratus speculifer, assembly GCA_964019185.1. Lineage (NCBI taxonomy): Eukaryota > Metazoa > Arthropoda > Arachnida > Araneae > Salticidae > Maratus > Maratus speculifer. The sequence goes on from OZ025292.1 coordinate 459,522,172, forward strand.
AATATGCTACTGAACAAGTATATTATATTCAATAATTTGGCATTCACCTTGATAATTCTCGTTATAGATAAAAAATAGTTGGATGTTCCGATCCCAAAACTTTCTTCTATCTCATACATACATTTTATAATTTAAAAAAATAGTTACTCATTTTAATGCTTTAATAGTTTTAATTCAATACCATACCAACTTTGATTTTCATCTTAAATTTCTCCTTTAGTCAATTAATCAGAGTAAAAACAAATTTCTGTCTCTGCACAAGCCAATGGACAATAGAATGATATGCAGATTTTTTTTCAAATTCAGGAATAACCTACTTGCCTTTAAAAAAAAAAAAAAAAAAAAAATTATACAAAAAAATTTAGTTCAGTTCTAGAACTAACTTCATACACTTTTATGTGGTGCAATGTTGTAAATGGCATAAAATTCGCTACTGCAGCACCCCCTTCCGGCGGCTCTTTTTCAAATTCGGAGAGGACCAACTAGCCATAGCCATACAGTTACACAAAAAATTTGGTTCAATTCTATGCACAGCTTCATATACTTTTGGCCGGTACAATATTGAAAATGGCACAAACATTGCGATTGCAGCGCCCCCTTCTGGTGGATTTTTCTCAAATTCAGGGAGGAGCAATTAGCTATAGCCTACACTTACCCCAAAAATTTGGTTCAATTCTATGCATAACTTCATATACTCTTGATCGGTACAATATTGAAAATGGCACAAACATCGCGATTGCAGCGCCCCCTTCCGGCGGAATATTTCAAAACTGAAGGAGGACCTGCTTGCCACAGCCAAAAACATTCACACAAAATTTGGTTTAATTCTATGCGTAACTTCATACACTTTTTGATGGTAGAATGATGACATACGGACACAAAACCCACACACACACACGGACAGACAGACATTTTGTAAAAACATGTTTTTTGGAATATCTGACCCCTAAAACATATAAATCCTTCGAAAAAATTTCGATTACAATACTTTCTTCTATTGAAGATAGAAGAAAGTAATAATAGTGATCAGTTAATTAAAACAAGTGGGTAAGTGTGATCACAGATCACTCAGAGGTTTTTATTTAATATTCCTTTCAAAATGTTCTAAACTTTAATTAATAAACCAAAATTGTTAATAATAAAATTTGTTAAAAATTAATAATTGTTTATAATGATTAAATCCTTACATAGATGGGGATGATATAAGACTGTGAGAATGGAGGTAGAGATAGAGTGAAGAATAACTTATTCATAACCTGGCTTTTCATTTAAGATATTACATGCCATATTGTAGATTACATTTTTGAAAATTTATTTCAATAGCATCTCCTGGTGACTGAAAGGGATGAAAAGATGCTAACCGTTGAGATATGTTGAGCAGATTTTTTTTTCTTAATTTTTTAGAAAATTTATGAAGTAAGGAACACAATTAAAATTAAACCATCTACTAATGGTGAAAAAATGAGTTAAGACAGTGGGAAATGGCTGCTTAGGCCAAGAGTTTTAAAAGGATGTGTGAAAAAAAAATCTATTTTTTGATTCCCCACTACACATGCACATGAAGAAATGCCCCTAATTGTCTGGGGTCAAAATAGACCCTAGCAAAATGTTGGGCTCAATGAGATAACTCCTTTGGTCAACCCTTAAATTGAGATTGAATCTTGCTGCAGTTTAGTTAGGAGTTGAGTTTGAAAATTGCTGAAATTTTATGAAAATCAGTGCATTAGTTCTTGAGATAGAGCTATTAATGAAATTGAGAATAATGCAGCATAACAGTGTCACTTGTTGAGCGATATACACTAAAAACTAATCAGCTCTAATTTATATCAAGGTCTAAGTGAATTTAAATTTTTGTGCATTAGTTCTTGAGATACAGCGCTTTTTAACAGACATTTTCTAAAAAACCACTAAAATTGTCTTCAGGACCTTCTAAAATATATAAATCCATCAAAACTGGAAGTCAAAATTATTTCATGTATTCAATATTTCTTTTTTGTAAAGATAAAAAAAAAAAAAAAGTAAAAAAATGTGAAAAGACATTTTACTCCAACCATTTTCTTTAATATGATTCAGAGTGGTGGACTTTAAATTAATTTTTCTTAGTTTTAATCGTCTGTTTCTACATAATTCAATGATTCTTTCCATTCAAAAGAGCTTCACTTTTTTTTTAGGTGAGGGGGGAGGGGGGGGGGTTGAAGCATGCCAAGGCCCGTTATTGAAGACTGGTCAAGCAGTAGTTTAATATAGTAACTTTTGTGTTCTGCAATTTTTTTTATTTTTAAGAATTTTAATGAGATTTTTAAAATTTGCTTGTATTCTGTTGTGATTTTTTAACATTTAGATTCATGAAAGAATTTCAATTACAATGTTTTTTTATACCCATTATAATGCTTTTTTTAAACCCACTTAAAAAAAAATTGTCTTGGATTTTTAAGCTTTTAGTGATTTTCAGAGTTTTTTTTTTTTATTTTGTGGCGATTTTTTTCAGACACAGAAAAGGGGACTTGGGGGACCAAAATACAAAAAAGGGGACCAAAGGGGACCTTTTTCTAAAAAGGGGACTTTTGGGGGAAAAAGCGGACCATTTGGGAGCCCTGCTAATATAAAAGTGCTACAAACTTTGATTCAGAAAGTATTACAACTTTCCACCAAGTGCAATGATCACGGCAATTGCATTTTAAAAGCAACGTATTTTATAATACAGAAATTAGCAGGGCTCCTAAATATAGTATCAAAAATATCCGATATTTTGATATACATTTCAGATTTTCAATATAGCCAACTTACAGATAATTTTTTTTTTAACATAATGTAAATTAATAACTAAAACATATTGGACTGAACATGAAAGCTTAATAAAACAATATTCTAAAGCTGCATTTTTCTTTCCCTTTCTTCACTTAGAACAAAATTGAAGATAAATATAATTGAAAAAAGAAAAAAATTTGCTCTGTTATAGGAAAAAGAGTGTATGTATGGGATTCAATATCAACAAAATGTTCTGTTTAATAAATCAAAAATTTGAATACAAAATAGTTATTTTAAGTGAAAAATTAACAAAAATGTAAGCTTGTTTTTTTATTTTGTTTTTCCCTCTAAAATAAAGTTTAAAGCTCTACTAAACCAAATCCAGAAAATTCTTTTTAAATGAAGCTATAAATAACTAATTATCTAAATTAGACAGTTCACTTTTCAAAGGCTGTTCTAAAATATAACCCAAAGTTTATTAGTTTTACATTTAAAAACAAAAGCCCTAAACACAGCGTTTATATCAGAGATTTGATTTCTTGATTAAAAAGTCATTGCCATGGATAAAAGTTCTTTACCTATAGAACAACAAAATCAATAACAGTTGAAATTTTCATTTACAGTTGTTTTGATTGTAAAAATCTTGCAGAGTGGGATTTTTAAAATACGGTACTACTCTGTTATCCCGTCGACCAAAATATTATCGCCAAATTATATGATTAAATGCCAATAAATAATGGATGATCGTGAATGTCAATTCAATGGCATTAAATACAATACACGTGTTTAAAACATCATTAAGTCAAGTGATTTTTATTTCGCCTTTTTATTTGTATTTTTATTAATATTCTACTAATTATTTGGGTTTTTTTGGTTATTTATATAAAAATTACGTCAATATGTATAATCTGGCTATTAGTTTGACAATTTGTATAATCTGGCGAAATCGGTCAACGGGATAACAGAGTAGTACCGAAAATACATATCAAAGACAGAAAATATCAAACATATGGAAATATCAAAAACATCCTGCTATTCTGGAAAGAAATTTATCAAATACATAAAAATTTCAAATATCTTAATATTTTAATAATAAATATCAGATATATATCCAAATCTATCTTTATACTTAAGCGAAAATTAGACGGTACTACTTGGTTATCCCGTCGACCCATTTTGCTCAATTATATATATTAATATTTTTATTTTAAATAACGAAAAAACATAATTAGTAGAATATTAATAAAAATACAAATAAAAGTCACTTAATGATGTTTAAAACATGTGTACCATATTTAATTTCATTGAATGTGATATACATAGTCATCCATTATTGGCATTTAATCTTATAGTTTGGCGATAGCTTACCATCAACCAAATAGACTCATAAATTTGGCAATAAATGAAATTGCCAGGGGTGATTCTGAATTAAATTTTTTTTTCGGAAATTCGCATTGCATTTTTCGGAAATCGGCGGCGGCGGGAGTTGTGAGTCCCCCCCCTCCAGCAATTTTCAGACAAAAGCGGCGTTTTCCTGCTATCTTCAGACGAAATCAGCAAATTCTTAGCAAAATTGGCGATTTATTGCAATCTTTTGCCGAAATCAGCAGTTTTTCAGAGATCTTTTGATGAATTCGGTGTTTTTCCATGTTTTTTTTAAAGTGAAATCATCGTTTTTTCAACGATCTTTAGACAAAATTTACATTTTTACGTGATTTTTTTCTCGAAAACGGCATTTTATTTCCGTGATCTTTCAACGAAATCGGCGTTTTTTCCGTGATCTTTTGATGAAATCTGAATATTTTTTCAAATATTCTTTTGACAAAATATTTTTAAGCGATCTTTAATTGAAAATGGTGTTTTTCCCCACGATCTTTTAACGAAATCGGCGTTATATCCCCAATCTTTAGACAAAATCTGCGTTTTCCTGTGGTCTTCAGAAGAAATCAGTGTTTTATCTGCGATATTTGGTGAAATTGCCATTTTTTCCGCGATCCGCACAGGAAATTCGCGTTTTTCAGCGATCTTTTGACAAAGTTTGTTTACATAAACATTTACGAAATCGTCGTTTTTCCACAAAATATTGACGAAATGTATGCTATTTCGGCGATCCTTTCATGAAATTTGCATTTCTACATAACTGTTTTTTTCCGCGCGCAAAACCATACAAGTTGGCAACTATGCAGAACTGATAACCCAATTTCAAATTTTCGGAAGAGGATGCCTTAAATTTTTGGAAATTTCGGACGAGAATCACCCCTGGAAATTATTTTTCAAAAATACTGACACTAATGAAAAAAAAAAATAATAATTATGATAGCTTGTGCATTTAGCATAATGTACTTAAAAAAAATCATTCCGTACCATTGGGGCCGTATTTTTCTTGTAAGTTTTTCACTTGGGATTCGCTGAGGCCCTGCTCAGGATGTGTTCCGAAGTAATCCAAGATCTCTTCACAGGTTTTCGTGTGAGCCACCTCCATACTACCTCCAGAGCAAATGATATAATACTTTTTTTATCTATATGTACGTATATACAGGAAGAAACAAAAGCAAGCCGTGAAGCTAAGCACTTGAACAAGGAACTATCACATTGAGGTTTTTAAATGCTTTTCTCAGATGAGCAGACACTGTGAAAGAAAAAAATATATATATGTGTGTGAAATAGATATTTTGTGATGCATGGCAATTCATTACCATGATAAAATATAATATTCATACACCTAGGAAACTTTAGAAAGATTATCATCCATTTTAGTTTAGACATGCTATCAGTTATTTACTTACAATAAAGCTGTCATCAAGTTTGGATGAATAACAGCAGCAGGTTGAGAAATCCAATTTACCTGAGCACAAACCTGACTTGCAGATTTAGTTGAACCTTTTAAAAAAATTACCCTTTTTTTTAGCAAAGTCTCCCTTTTTGAAACAAAATAAAAAAGTATCCTAGTTTCATAGAATAGCAGGGCTAGAAAATTCTAAGGTTCCTGGCTGGAAACCTTCATGAACAGTACGAGTTTCCAGATGAAAAATTTATGTGTGAGTATTTTGTCAAAATTTGCCATTTTTCATGATCTTTTGACAAAATCTGCTATTTATTCACAATCCTTTGACAAAATCTGCCATTTTTTCACAGTCCTTTGACAAAATCTGCCATTTTTTCACAGTCCTTTAAGAAAATTGCCATTTTTTCACAATTTTTTTGACAAAATTTGCCATTTTTTATGATGAAATCTGACCCCCCCCCTTTTTTTTAACGAATGTTTGTGATTTTTTGACGAAACCTGCTGTTTTTTCTCGAATCTTGACAAAATTTGAGGATTTTTCGCAATTTTTTAAAAAATGAAATTTATGTTGCTTTTGACGAAATTTGGGCTTTTTTCTGTGATCTTTTGACAAAATCTGTTTTTAAAGTATTCTTTGACTAATTTTGTGTTTTTTCAAATTTTTTGGTCAAATTAACTGTTTTTTTTTTTTTTAATGAAATTTGCCGTTTTAAAACCAATTTTTTTTTTTATCCCATCTCTGATTTTTTGCGTGATTAACATGCCATAATCTGGGATATGTTTAGGAAAATTTTAGGTCCTTTAAAAGGACCCTTCACAAAATAATTTATCTTAAAACAGGACCTTTCACAAAACATTTTATCCCAAAACAGGACCCTTCACAAAATTATTTGTCTCTCAAATAGACATTTCACAGAATTTTTTCACCTTCAAATTGAACTTCTCACAAATTTAATCATTTAATAATAAAATCTGGCTTGTAAATAAGCAGCTGAACTCACCAAAAAGCATATTACTTAGCTTTTTATATATGAAAAAATAGAACCTGAAGACATCGTTAATTTAAAATTCACAAAATTCTGACTAGAATTTTTACAAAGAAAAAAAAAAAAAAAAAAAAAAAAAAAAAATCAAAATTTCACAAAACAGGACTTTGTGAAAAAAGTCTGGATAGGCCCTGCAGCATCGCTTACGTCGCTGGGAACCTGAGCAAAATAATATATGTTCCCAGAAATGATTTCTGGGTCCCCGGAACCGCTATTTTTTGAGCCCTGTAGAATAATATTTACTTTTGAAAAATTCCCACCTGGCAATCCTTTTCCTCTAGAGTCAACACTATAGGATATATGTTTTTAAAAAAAAAGGATTCTAGATTGCGACTTTAAAACTTAGAAATAACAGAATCCTGTGTGAAATGTAAAAAAACTTTCAATTTGATTATTTCATTGACCATTTTTACCAAATTATACAAATTACATAATTTTTATTTTAAATAAGGAAATAAATAAATTAATACAGCATTAATGAAGCTACATTTAAAAATTCAAATTGGAAATCTTTTGATGACGCAACAAACATGCGTAATGTGTTTAATGTCAAATGAATGACATTTATGATGACCTATTATTGGCATTTAATGATTTAATCTTGTAATTTGGCAATAGTTTTTTGGCAGGTAAGATAATCAAGTAGTACCAAATAGACTCGATGAAAGGAATAGCACAACAAGTATATCCGTTAAGATCAAAAGCCTGTCTAAAATAAAAATCTCTTTGCCATTTTAGTAGTCGCTAACTGCATTCTGTTTTAGGGAAATTTTTATTTAGTCTTAATTGTATGGGTTATTCTCTACAATACTGCAAATTTGACCAAGCAGTCTGACTTGAATGTTACATCGGTAAATTTTCATAAAAATTGGATAAATTGCTATTAATTGGTCAATTGTTGAAGATTTTAATAGCAGCAGAAATCGTTATAAAATTTTAAACAAAAGTACATATTCCCCATTCACTTTATCATTAACTCATAACAATAAATGTGAGGGAATGACGAGTGAGGGAATGATGAAATTAAGATTTTTTTACTAATTGTCATGAAAAATGCAAAATTATGGAACAAACCAAACTGATTCCTTAAAGAAGAACACATAATATATAATTTATGATAAAATTAAAAATTTTGAAAATTGCTAAAAATTTAGCATTCTGTGTGAGGGTATGACTGCTAATAAAAATACTTCCCGATTTTCTGATTGAAAAAAATTTCTAGAAAATTAACAAAAACTTATACCACTAATTTATGTTGCTGGACTGACAAGTACTCAAATTAGCTTCCTCTCTGTGAAGAATGCTAGACTGCTGCCCATCTTTAGTGATAGGATATTTGCGATAATAGCAAGGTGTGAGGGAATGATGGTCTAACATGGGGAGACATATAAGCGATAGACTACATAATTATAGTAAAAAATAATATTTTTATTATTTTTTGTAAAGGTACCAATTAATAACTTTATTTTGCTTAGGGTGTTTTTAATTATTTTTATTTCTGAATGGAAAAAATCAGGCAGTAAAGTATGGTAGTATGGGTAAGGGAGAGGTGAGGGAATGATATTTGCATGATATATCTTACATTTTTAAATATTAAATTTGTTTATTTTTTAATTTTATGCCCTGCCCCTAATAAACAAACTTTAGACCTTCTAATAAAAGTATAAATAAATAAAAATAAAATGAAATTTAGAGCATTTATATGGCTGGGAAACACTTTTTGCACTATTGCAGAGAATAACCCGTATGACATTCTTTAGTATTAATTTATTATATTATCCTGTAGACCAATTTTACCAAATTACACAAATCACCAAACTATGTTACAAAATTAGACATATTGACATAAATTTTATTTTAAATAATAAAAAAACAAATAAACTAGCAAAACATTAATAAAAAAACAAAGAAATTGTAAAATTAAAAACCAGCTGATGGCATATCAAACACATGTAGCGCATTTAATGTCAATAGAATGCGACATTTATGATAATACATTAATGGTATTTAACTTTGGCTTGGCGATAATTTTTTGGCTGACCAGATAATCAAGTAGTACGCCATTCTTTCAATAATAGAAATAAAGACAGGATTTCATTATAAATAGGTTCCCTTTTTATAGTTTTAACCAAATAAAGCACATTATAATCTGTAAAAAAAAAGGAATATATAATGAATAATTCAGTGCACTCCTAATTACAATCCACTGCAAATATTTTTTCTTCTTAGACCCCAATGTAATGAAACTCTTGTGTGCCCCTGTAAATGAACTATCATGCTACATACAGGTCATTTTTAACAAAGAATGTCCTGTGATAAACCCTAATAGCATATACCGAGAACTCTTAGTAATCCAAGTGACGAGTTATGAGCATAACCAAATACACAGACAAAATCAAATATTTTTCATAGCACTGAAAAGTGTTAACAAAAAATGTGATTACATGATCTAATCAATGAAAGGAATCCAAGTTTCTGTTACAGAAGTTTACTTTGGTTTTATTTACTATTTCATGAGATACATTTAACAGATTAATGTGAATAATTTTCAATTATTCTGTTTTTAAAAAATGTAATATAATTAGTGAATTATAGCTGCTAAGACAAAAACCAGCTTAAAACAAAATTTTTCCTAGTTCCATGAGATTCTATTTTAACAATCTTGATAGTACAATCGATGTGTTACCTACTATGATAAAAAAAAAAAATCTCTTTAAAGTGGAATTTTTCTAGTTGCTATTGTTTGTGTTCCATCTTAGAAATTTTTACTGTTCCGAAATGATAAATCTGGATATACTACTCCCCCACCCATATTCTGAAAAAAAAAAAAAAAAAAAAAAAAAAAAGAGGTGACATTACACATACATTTTCAACAAAATGTCTTTGAGTATTGCAATATTACAGCAATGAAAGCAAGTTTTATCACTTTGAGAAAATAAATGTTGATGAAACACATTTTGCCTATTTTATAAGATTTGCAAATACTTTGAGAAGTTATAGAGATTATGCATTCAGTATCATTTATTTTATTGGCTCATAAAAATGCCAGACGCATTTGGTCCATGAATTACTTAAGATTATCACATTTATAAAGAACAAAAATTACTTTATTGTTATGTTAAATGCAACTGGGTCATTTCAAAAAATGGAAAAAAGAAAAAAAAGAAAGATTTATACATCACACCACATTTATATGTATACAAATTTTGATTGCACATTGATACTGTTTAATAAGTTTTAAATATTTGTTGATAACTTCTTGAGAATAAATTTGTTTTCTCTGAAAAGTGTGCACAGCAGGATATTAAATTCACATTACACCAATCACCAATTCATGGATACTTTCCATGAATATTAATAAATCTTGGAATGCCTCAAAAACATAATTCAAATATCTAAGTAAGAACATAACAGTAAATAAAGAAGTGTACAGCTAGAAGAGTAATGAATTAAATGTTTTATAAAATTAACAAACATTATTTTACTTGTTATATACATATATATATAAACTACACATTAATGTCCGAAATATATATTTTACATGAGTAAAAGGAAACTTTGATGAAATTATAGAAAATCAGAAATAAATCTAAAATGTGATTTAACAATATACAAGAATACCTACATACAATGACAAAACAAAACAGAAAATATATCGAACAAGAGAGTGAAAGAAAAATCGCAAAAATTTTTACATTAAATAATGTAATAATAAGTAAAAGTTACATTTTCTTAATTGAGTGCACACCTGGCACCAAATAACATTGTAGTAAGGATAATCCGTCGTATACGAGAGCTTACCTGTGTATAAATATAGGAGGAGAAATCTCAGATCTTAAAACTTTAAAAATATTGCACAGAAATCAGTTAAATGGTCTATAAATTAAATAATTCATGAAATAAATAACTAGATGCATAACATATGATTCACATATACACAGAGTTACAAATTAAATGGAAATAATCCGTACTTCATCGTCGCCGGCAGTAATGTGGAATGATGTGATTGGACGACATTGAATGAACAAGTGATAAATCCTAGGTGGTTTGACTCAAATCTGCTTCATCATTGGAGAACATGTAGTTTACGTTTACGAATTATAAAATAAAGGAAATTTTATTAATTGCAAAAAATGGCACTGAATATGTTAAAATATTTTATTTCGATCTTTATTACAAAATAGTCGAATTTGTTTTATGTCACTTCTACTTCCATCATTGGTACGTCGTCAAAAACTGTGAAAGATTTCTGCATCAGCTCCAATCATTCAATCAATCAATCAAATTGTCATGCCGTGATCAAAAAATCGTTAAATAAAAATATTTTTTCTTAAAACTGTATTTATTTGTGCATTTTTTTCTTTGATACTTTCTTTTGCTATTAAAGAAATAATATTCTTCATTTGAGTTCGAGGCTAGAAAAATTCGTCTGCTTGGAAATTTCAATCAGCTGATTTACTGTTCATCCTCCAATCAAAACGGCTCGGTCGACCTCTAGCCGCACACATAATCCTCGCAGCTGCCAATCACAGCTGCCGTTCACGGGTTGTTTGACTTTCAGTGGTCGATTCGTGACGTCATGTGGAACTGTCCGTCATATGAAAAAAGCATTGTGCAAGGCATTGCGTGTTTACAATATTTATGCTTATATTTTGTCTTTATTTCGACTTTTAGATTTGTTCAGGAACTACAAATGAATCCTTTTCTCTATTTAAATGAAATTTGTGGCTCGAAAATTAAAGTTTTTATTTTAATTAAGAATTTTTATTTGAATTTTCTAATATGAATTTATCGATTAGTAATCTATGTCAAGTTATGAAATACATAAACAAAAACGCCACCCGCTTCTTTTACACCACATTTCACCACAGTAAATATTCTCCTGGCACACATTTCGCTTGCTGGAAATTTGTATCATTGGAATTTTTGGAAAATTCATTTTTCTAGGCCTTAGAGAGCTGTGTTCTGGGTGCCCGTCTGAGATCCTTTTTCTTTATTTTAAACATTGACCACTTTTACTTCCAGTCACTGTAACATGGTTTTAAATATGTCGATTGACCGCTGCAGATTCGCGCTCGATGTTAGTCTCAACCGGTTTTCGGGCTTGGGCAGGTGAGACGCGATTGTCCGAAGTCCTTTTTCTTTCTTTCAAACACTGGCTAGCAGGGCCTGAATAACGCACATGCCAACTAGGGTCCACTTCTGCCGGGGGCCCTAAAGTGAGTAAAATTATTTAGAAAAAAAATAATTGCAGTTTCCGTAGTTATTTTCTTAAAAATCAAAATATATTTTGGTTAACATTGCAATCGTATGATAATATCTAATAACATCCTCATTCCCTATACCTCCCCCCCCCAAAAAAAAGTACAGCAGCTATTTTGCTGCGAAGGGCCCTTCTAAAAGGTGTTGGACTTTGGACCCCGCACAACCTTAATCGCGCTCTGCTGGCCAGTATCCTTCTATAGTAAAAAAAAACTAGCCTTAAAAGGAATGACTCCTGGAATGATGCTGATGTGGAAGATTTCCGGAGCTAACGAATCCGGGTTTTCCACTCCTTCCATGAGTCGAATAGACCAATCAGGAAAGGGCTCCGTCTATGCATCGCCATATGGGTTACCATAAAGAGAGGAAAGGTTACCATCGCCAACAATCGCCAAGTTTGTCGCCAACTTGGCGATATATCGCCAAATTTGGCGACCAAAATTAGTTGTCAAAAGTGACGCCAACTTGGCGATAACTGTAATATTTCGCCAAATTTTTAATTTCTTTACAACACCAGTCGTTTGATACATCATTTGAGAGGTTTGCAACTGCTTATTCATATAATGGATGTATTGTGTGTTATCCCCCATTCTGCTCCCCAGGGGGGACACATTTTTATTTTATTTACAACACCAGTCGTGTTACACAAGATTTGAAAGGTCTGCAACTGCTTATTCATATTATGGATGTCTTGTGTGTCACCCCCACTCTCTGCTCTCCCCAGGGGGGAGGGAGGGCGGTCACATTTTTAATTTCTTTACAACACCAGTTGAGTGACACATCATTTAAAAGGTCTGCAACTGCTTATTCATATTATGGATGTGTTGTATGTCATGCCCCACTCTGCTCCCAGGGGGCATATTTGTAATTTCTTTACAACATCAATTGTGTGACACATCATTTGAAAGGTCTGCAACTGCTTATTCATACCATGGGTTATTGGCGAGCGCAGCAAGCAGGAGTAGAGAATAATTTGGAATCGCGAAGCGATTACGCGGGGAGTTGGCGAGCATAGCGAGCAGGGGGGCGGGGCCCCCCTAGTATCGGAAAAAAGCGAAGTTCGTTAAATCAAAGGCAAGAAATAGTGAGAAGAGCGCTACAATAAAAGTTTAAAAAAATTCTTTTGAAAGCAGTCAATTATTATCTTAAAAATCACGCTTTACTTCTTGAGTGCACTTCATGTAGTTTTCCAAATCCAATTATTAAGAATTCTCTGATTTGTTTTATGTTTAACAAAAAACCCGAATTCGTGAATTTATTAAAAAATGTATAATTTCTGCTTTCTTTTTACTTTCTTCTACCTTCAATAGAAGAAAGTATTGTAATCGAATTTTTTTTTACTTTCGGTTTTCGACGGATTTACACGTTTTAGGGGTCAGATATTCCAAAAAACATGTTTTTACAAAATGTCTGTCTATCCGTGTGTATGTCGCCATTCTACCATCAAAAAGTGTATGAAGTTATGCATAGAATTGAACCAAATCTTTTGTGAATGTTTTTGGCTGTGGCAAGCAGGTCCTCCTTCAGTTTTGAAATATTCCGCAGGAATGGGGTGCTGTAATCGCGATTTTTGTGCCATTTTCAATATTGTGCCGATCAAAAGTACATGAAATTATGCATCGAATTGAACCAAATTTTTTGTGTAAGTGTATGACTATGGTTAGTTGGTCCCCCCTGAATTTGAAAATAATCGGCCGGAAGGGGGCGTTGCAATCGCGATTTTTGAGTCATTTTCAATATTGTACCGACCAAAAGTATATGAAATTATGCATCGAATTGAACCAAATTTTTTGTGTAAGTGTATGGCTATGACTAGTTCGATCGCCCTGAATCCGAAAAAAATCCGCCTGAAGGGGAGGGGGGGGGCTGCAATAGCGAATATTATGCCATTTTCAATATTGCACCGCATAAAAGTGTATGAAATTAGTTGTAGAACTGAACTAAATTTTTTGTATATGATTACTTTTTGGTAAGGCAAGTAGGTCCTCCTTGAATTTGAAAAAAAAAAAAAAAAAAAACTGCTTATCATTCTATTGTTCATCGGCTTGTGCAAAGACGGAAATTCGTGTTTACTCCGATTAATTGATTGAAGCAGAAATTTAAGATGAAAATCAAAGTTGGTATGGTATTGAATTGAAATTATTAAAGCATTAAAATGAGTAACTATTTTTTTTAAATATTATAATATACGTATGAGATAGAAGAAAGTTTTAGGATTTGGCACATCCAACTAGTTTTCTTTTATGATATGGAAAATGAGGAAAGTCGTATTTAAACCAAGACTTAGATATAATAGACCGGGAGGTGGAAGCACAGACATTAGGGTGGGCCGAAAAAAAGTTTTTTCAATATTTGATAATGTACTCATTATCGAATATCGAAAAAACTTTTGTGAGGAAAAATTGCCGCTCGCTAGTGGCGCTAAGTTTACAAAATCTTAAGCTTACAAAAGCTAAAACATTTGAAAATTTTTAGCCATTCCTCCATTTGCCACAAATGGCCTGAAGTTTTGCTCAAATCCTGATTTTTAAATTTTTAAGTGAACAAAAATTTTAAGTATTGTTTGGTTCATTCAACGGATTTCTCTTTTGTCCGTACTATGTTTCTCGATTTATCTTCTGCTTTTCGATGTGTTTAGAATCAAATATTTGCATGAAGAACACAGCATGTTTTGACTGCATTTCTGACTTTCACTTTCAAAACCGGTTTTGCGAGTGAAAGTAATTTTTTTAAAAATACCTGCGACGAAAATCAAAAAAGTAGTCAAGGAGCTATCTTGAGAGGGACCTCAGTTATCCAATGCAAAAAAAAAAAAAAAAAAAAAAAAAAAAATTAAAAATGTGAAAATGCGAAAGAGTTATTAGAAAAGGACATCTCCTTAAGAATAGCTCCAGGACCTGATCAATGCATGGGCCTTCGGGACCTTGGCTCTGAGCCCACAAATTATGTGGCGGATTTTTTCCCCTGAATCAAACACTTTTCAAATAATAATGTTTTATAAAATGTGAAATGTAAAATTTAAATATTCTAAATGACTCAATAAAATTTTTAGAAGCTTTTAACCCAGGCACTTTTCACCCAAACAACTTTGTCAACTCGTCAAATAAACCTTCTTTTTTTGTGAAAGTGTCGCCGAAATGGGTAGGTAGGGGGGGGGGGCAACTTTTTAAGAGGCCCTGGGTCCAACTTGATCGGGCTCTGATTAGCTCACGAGTGTCTTCGCGGCAAGGGACAGGGGCCTTAAAGCCCAGCAAGGGGGGTTGGCTGCCCTCTATTCTTGTTCAAACAACACTCTCCTATGCGTAAATAGTACCAACAAGCCCCATGGCTCTGAAACGGCCACCCCGAAACATTTAAAAGTCTAAAAAGTAGAGAATACACTTTAAATGAAAAGGAAGATTGCAATATTAATATTGTTCATACATAAATATACAAGCAGCCTGGTACATACCTCGATAAATATTATTGCTTATTATAATTTGGTGTAAATCATATGGCGCTGTTATGCGGCATTTTTGACGATTTAAACAATTGTCTTATTTCAAGATCTAATGCATGGAATTTCATACCTTCAGAATCCTCCACGATTGGCCTTTAATTTTAGCACTGTACTAGCGCATTTTGAAGTTTAAATCTGTATGAAATAGAAGTAAGTTCTAGGATTGCCACATCCGACTGGTTTTTAATTATAACGAAAACATAGCATGCATAAGGATATAATCAATAAAAATAAACAAAGTCCATTTCCTCTTTCCTCTGCAACAATGGAAGTAGTCCGATTGCCATCGTTTTAAAGAAATTTCACGAAAAATATTTGAAATGAAAAATAAAATATCAAAATAGAAAAAATAAATTGAAAAATAGCCACTTGTTTTTATTTGCTACTACCACTTATATTCACAAACGAGCAGTTAAAACTAGTCGGATGTGGCAATCCCAAAACTTCTTATCTCCTACATATTAATGACTCGAAATTCGAAATCTCAGTACCAAAATTAAAGGGCATTGTCCATCGTGAGCATTCTAAAGATACGAAATTCCGTGCATTAGGTTTTGAGATAGGAATGTTGCGGATATCGGGAGAAAAGTAGCATAACATAGCACCACCTTTGGGCGATTTACATCAAAACATAATCAGCAATAATATTTATCAAAATATACCTGAATCTGAAATTTGATAAATCTGTACATTAGTTCTTGAGGTAGAGATATTGCGGAAATCGGGAAAGATTCAACACAGCAGCGCCACTTGCAGGGCGATTGACCCCAAAACGTAAACAGAACCAATTCATATCAAGGATTAACTGAATATGAAGTTTGATGAAAATGCACGTATTAATTCTTGAGATAACGGAATTGCGGTAATCGTATAAAAATCAGTATAGCAAGCACATCTGTTGGACAATATACACCAAAATGTAAATAGCATCCATTCACGTCCAGGAAAAATCTAATCTGAAGTTTGATGAAAATCCTTGCATTATAGTTCTTGAGCTAGATAGAGCTGTTGAGGAAATCGTAAAAAAAAATGCTGCCACTTGATCGATTTACGCCAAAACTAATCAGCATCAATTTATATCAGGACCACCTGAATATAATTTTTTATTAAATTCCGTGTGTTAGTTCTTGAGATAGAGCGCCCGCAAAATTTATGTCACACACAAACTCACAGACAGATATTTTGTAAAAATATAGTTTTGGAATCTTTCACCCTTAAAACGTGCAAAATCGTCAAAAATCGGAATTCGAAAATTTTCACGAATGCAATACTTTCTTCTTGTAAAGACAGGTGGAAATTAAAATAATTTTGCACATTAAGGGTGCATTTCTATTCAAACTGCTTATTTTCCGATTTATTTTTTAAATTCATTTCTGCTCTCATTTCCATCAAACTGGGAAATTGTCATATTTAGAAAGTACACAAGGTGCCGTGATGGTCGATTCTTTGATAAAGGGAGAAAATATTGCAATAAAAGCAATCAAAAACAGCATTTTGAACCGATTTTTCCGAAGCGGGAGTTCTGGGAACGAAAAAAAGGGTCCTACTGAGAAGATATAAATCAAATTCTAACGAATGGAGCGCAAAAAGACGTCATACGGCATCTTATGTGTCTTTTCAAAAATCCCTTCAGCAAGTTTCATGTTTCTAACAGTGTTCTCGCTGATATTTGACCAACATTAGTAATTTGGCTATCTATACTAATATAAAATAAACTTTTTCAAAAAAAAAATATAACCGACTTCAATCAACGCTCTAAAAAGAGTTAAATAATTCTTTAAAATACCCTAATGATGAATTGTTATCTAATAATCACACATCAGATATCATGTACCGACAAAAAAATGGTTATAAGTTTAATACATAGAACTTAATATCCAGCAAATATGGTTTTTCGACAGAATATTTTTTACAAGAGATTAATTTACATATTTTTGATTTAATTTATGAATAGATACATATAAAAAGTAATGAATTACTTTTTGAAGTTGGTGCCAAACAATCACAATCAATAATGATTTTTACCATTTTATTTATGGTATTAGGCATAATATAACCACAATTCTTACTATACTTACAATAGTTTGGCACCAACTTCAAAAAGTAATTCATTACTTTTTATATGTATCTATTCATAAATTAAATCAAAAATATGTAAATTAATCTCTTGTAAAAAATATTCTGTCGAAAAACCATATTTGCTGGATATTAAGTTCTATGTATTAAACTTATAACCATTTTTTTGTCGGTACATGATATCTGATGTGTGATTATTAGATAACAATTCATCATTAGGGTATTTTAAAGAATTATTTAACTCTTTTTAGAGCGTTGATTGAAGTCGGTTATATTTTTTTTTTTGAAAAAGTTTATTTTATTTCTTACTTTTTAGTTATTTATACCGTAATACTTAGTTTAATCGGTTGGATAGTTGCGGTGTAATCGGTGAACATATATATAAAAAAAAAGTACATACGCGGTCGAATTGATGATAACCTTCTCTCCTTTTTTAAGTCAGTTAAAGAAATTATAATACGGAAAAAATAATGTATGTTATACATGGATGTTAGGAATGGGGATCGAACCCACGATCCCTTCGAGAACCAAAGCTTAAATCGTGCGCCTGAGACCGCTCGGCTATCCTGACTGCAATCTAAACGGTGAACAACGCCATGTTACTTTTCGCAAGTCTATTATTTTAGCACATTTTCACTGATAAAGTACTGAGTTGGTAAAAGATCTCTGATACTCTGTGCTAACGGTTAAAAACAAAATATTCTTAATAGCATAATTAGTATTTAATTTGTAAAATATATCTGTAAAAAGAATAATACGGAAAAGGCTTTTGTATATATGTATGTCAGGAGTGGGGTTCGAACCCACGTTCTCTTTCGAGAACCAGAGCTTAAATCAAGCGCATTAGACCGCTTGGCTATCCTGATTGCAATCAAGTCAGGAAACTTATTCAAGGTCATGTTATTTTTCGCAAGACTATTAATTTAGCACTCTTTCACTGATGAAGTATTGAGGAGATAAAAGATCTCTGATTCTCTGTGCTAACGGTTAAATACAAAATATTCTTAATAACATAATTAGTATTTAATTTGTAAAATATATGTGTAAAAATTATAATGCGGAGAAAGGTTATTGTATACATGCAAGTCAGGAGTGGGGTTCGAACCCCCGCTCTCTTTCGAGAAACAAAACTTAAATCAGGCGCCTTAGACCGCTCGGATATCTTGACTACAATCTATTCGGTGAACTTATTCAACGTCATATTACTTTTCGCAAGTCTATTATTTTAGCACTCTCTCACTGATAAAGTATTGAGTTGGTAAATTATCTCTGATACTCTGTGCTAACGGTTAAATACAAAATATTCTTAATAGCATAATTAGTATTTAATTTGCAAAATATATGTGTAAAAATTATAATACGGAGTAGGTTGTTGTATACATGTATGTCGGAAGTGGGGTTCGAACACACGCTCTCTTTAGAGAACCAGAACTTAAATCAGGCGCCTTAGACCGCTCGGCCATCCTGACTTCACTCCATGGTGGAAACTCATTCAACAGTTTTAATTAGCGAAAAATCACTAATTTTAATAGTTTTTGCCCGTTTACTAAAAAATTACTGAACCAATTTCTATGGAATGGAAGTGATACCAATCCGAGAGTAAGTTCTTTAATTTAACACCAAAACCAAATTAATCAGTTGGATAGTTTCGGCGTAATCGGTGAACATACATTAAAAAAATATATACGCGATGAATTGATAACCTCCTCTCCTTCTTGAAGTCGGTTAAAAATATTCTTAATAGCATAATAAGTATTTAATTTGTAAAATATATACGTAAAAACTATAACACGGAATAGCTTCGGAAACTTATTCAATGTCATGTTATTTTTTGTAAGTCAATTATTTTAGCACTCTTTCACTGATAAAGTATTGAGTTGATAAAAGATCTCTGATACGCTGTGCTAACGGTTAAATACAAAATATTCTTAATAGCATAATTAGTATTTAATTTGTAAAATATATATGTAAAAATTATAATACGGAAAATTATTGTACACACGTATGTCAGGAGCGGGGTTCGAACCCATTGTCACTTTCGAGAACCAGAGCTTAAATCAGGCGCTTTAAACTGCTCGGCCATCCTGACTTCGCTCTATTGTAGGAACTAATTCAACAGTTTTAATTACCGAAAAAACACTAATTTTAATAGTTTTTGCTTAATTACTAAAAAACTACTGAACCAATTTGTATGAAATGGATGTGGTACCAATCCGAGAGTAAGCTCTTTAATTTAACACCAAAACCAAATTAATCGGCTGCATAGTTTCGGAGTAATCGGTGTACATACATAAAAAAAAAAAATACATACGCGTCGAATTGATAACCTCCTCTCCTTTTTGAAGTCGGTTAATAAAAATAACAAATCGCTCTGTCTGCGTGTGTGTGTGTGTGTGTGTGTGTGTGTCTGCGATGGCTAGCAAAATCTATGGGACGTACGAAGCTCAAAATTTTTATGAGAGTAGCCCAATATCTCTCCTGATGCACCTGAGCTTCAGAATTTCGAAATTCTATTTATTAACTGAGTAATTAATTAAATTCCAAAGATCACTCTCATAAAAAATCGCCTTTTTTCTTCTTTTTTTCTCTTCATTCAGTTATGGTTGGTTGGTTGCATAAAATTTTCGCATAAATAATTAAAAAAGCTGGGAATAGACCTTTAAAATTCATAGACTGGCAAACTGTCAGTTTAAATGATGATTTTTTATCACAGTGGTTGTAAACCATGGAGGAAAAAGATAGGTGGTGGTGAAGTGAACCGAAAAAAGGGTTGCAATATTAAATCATTTATCGCTCAAATTTTAATGTCCCAAACAAAAGCATGTGGAAGTGATTTTGTATTAATAAGACGAATTGAAAGAAATGAATTACAGCCGAAGCGTATTTTATGAAGAAATAGTAATTTTTTAAAATGGTCTTTTTTCTATTATATTATTTATTTTTAAAAAAATGTTTGCTTTTAAAATAATTGAAATTGATAAATTCGAAATAATTAAATGTCAAAATAAAATAAAATAAAATATTGAAAACATTTGATTTGAACTAAAAATTGTATTACTAAAAGGTTTCTTTTTTTTTCAGAACTTTTTAATACTTTATAACGTAGATGAAAATATGGTTTTAATATAACAACATATTAATAACTCTATTCGCGTTTGAAATGAAATAGACGCCCTCTCGCGGACAAAGTCTGAAAAACGAAATAGAACTGATACCGTGAGCATGAAATCAGTGTTTAAAAGGCCGATAAATAAATAAACAGTTCTATAACGCGTGCAACGTTGGGTTCTTTGTATTAAAATTATCTAAAATCAAAATTTTATACACAAAGTTTAGATCTATAATATAAAAAAATACATTTGACTTACTCATGGCAAAATAGCATGACAGCAACACAATGCTTTCATGCTTCAGCTTCTCTAAAGCAATTACTAGATTTTCCAGCATCTACAAATTCTAAAATTGTCGATATTTGTAATTTATCTCCCATAATTAAATAAAAAAGATAAAAAACTGCACTTTAA
Organism: Maratus speculifer; assembly: GCA_964019185.1. Lineage (NCBI taxonomy): Eukaryota > Metazoa > Arthropoda > Arachnida > Araneae > Salticidae > Maratus > Maratus speculifer. The sequence goes on from OZ025292.1 coordinate 459,543,112, forward strand.
ATAGCTCTTTAAACTGGTTCTATGCTACAGTGCTACAGCATGGAACGTAAACAAACAAACGTAAACAAACGATTATCAGGTCTATTACAACGCCATCTTTCGGTCATTACAAACGCGAATATCAATATATAAAATATATTTATGAAAACATTCTTTTAAAATCATGCGCGAAAACTTAAATAACAAATATTAGTCTAAAATCTAGATTTCAGAGTGCAGACGATTTTAAGACATTAACGAAAGAATGCTAACTTTTCAAGCAAAATCTTAAATGATGCTTCTATATTGATATTTCAAAGTGACGGCTAGGTTACATTTATGTTATATTTAAGTTACGGTAGGGTAATGTTAAGTCGCAGTTAGGTTACAGACAGATTATGGTTATGGTACAAAAGTTTACGGTTAGGAATTTGTCCACAGAGTCAACATTACGCATGCTTTGATTAAAAATATACACTTTTGTTAAATGGCTCTGAAATTATAATACTATATACCAATCTTTTATCATCGCGTATCGATTCATTCAAGGTATAGTCGGATTTAAGAATGATATAATTAGTTTGAAATTCAAAATATTTCACTTGGGATTTCTATGTGAAAAAAATAATTAGTTACGTGATTTAACAGTGATTTTTACGGGTAAATATCAACACTTTAACACGAAACTAACGCAATCGTTGGATACATGTTCCCTCCCGTGTTTCTCATTGCTCATTTTAAGTATTTTTAGAGCTTAATATTAGTTGTTGTTTTTAAAACCGATTTTTCACAAAGTCAGCTGCAACGTATTTCAGACAATGCATTTCTGCATGCTTCCAGTTATTGATAAAATCATACAAATTTCAAGTTCGTTTAATATTGTTAATACGGACCCGGGCAACGCCGGGCGGGTCAGCTAGTTTAAAAATAAAAAACGTTCGCCAAATGATAAAAGTATTAGCAAAATAAATTCGCCGTGTCGCACAAAATAATAATAATAATAATAATAAAATAAAATAAATAAATAAATAAATAAATAAATTAAATTAAAAAAAGAAAAAAATATGTTTAATCCTTTAATGCACCCCTTTTTTAAATACGTTCTAAAATAACCTAAGTTTTTATAACTGCGACAGCGATTGTTATTAATCTTATTTCAACTATCCGCTACAAATATATTACAAATATATATGTATGCATATATATGAAAAACGAAAAAGAAAAAATTAAGCACTAGCAATTTGGCGATTCTAATCTCTTGTTTACTCGCCAAACGAAGAATTTAGTCGCAATTTGGCGCAATGGCGAGCGACAGCGAGAACCCTGGTTTCTACTTTTAAAAATGTGTCTGAAATTGTATCAGAAAATTTCGAGCTGTTGAAGGTGGAAAAGCTTTTTTTTTCCGAATACAACCTTAAGCGTAGCAAATGAGGTGCGTTCGTACAATAAGAAATTTTAAAACTATTCAAATCATGGTGTATGAAATATTTCGGATACAGTATAGTATCCGAAATCTTTTGTGTCTCCCTGTCAATACTATCTGTTTTCTATAATACAGGAAGAGACTTCTAGAAAACTTCTGTGAAATAGTTTAATATTGTTAAAACGCACGGTACTACTCTGTTATCCCGTCGACCCATTTCGCCAAACTAATAGCCAAATTGTACATGTTGACATAATTTTTATTTTAAATAACGAAAAAACAAATAATTAGTAGACTATTATTAAAAATTCAGACAAAAAGTCGAAATAAAAATCACTTAATGACGTTTTAAAGGCGTGAATCGTATTTAATGTCATTGAATGTGACATTCATGATCATTCATTTCTGACATTTAATCTTATTGTTTGGCGATAATTTTTTGGTCGACGGGTTAACCTAATAGTACCCCAAATAATGTTTTCCTCTATACCATTATGCAATAGAATACTTTTGTGCGGCCTTGTAATCAATAAAAATATTCTTTTCATCACAAATAATACAAAATGTATATTCTAGTATATACTCCATAGATGCATGTCCACTGTATTATGTTCGAAAGAGTGTAACATCATTAAAATGCACTCGAAACCTTTTTTTTTTTTTTTTTTTTTTTTCCATTGGCCGTAATGTAACGGAATACTTTTGATTTTCCCTGTCATTAAACTATGCATATTTCCAATTAAAAAAAAAAAAAAAAAAAAAAAAAAAAAAAAAAAATTGCAAAGAGTCGACAAAATGACGCAACAATTATATATTTTGAATTTCAAACGATCCAGTTGGGTAGTTGGGTTTGCTCTGTTATATGCGTACAGACGTACGGACTGAAGCGAGACGTACTGACGAACGACGATTACACTATATTGCCATTGATTATGGGACAATTGCGATTTTAGACATTTTACTAAATATCTAGAAAAATACATGAGGAATCATCTCGAAACTCTTAGTGTATAAATATAATAGTATACGTCATACATCTCCGTGAAGATTTTTTACCGAAACTCCATAGGGGACCGTCAACAAATTAAAAAAGAATGAATATCTTTTGAATAACCCTGTCAAAACTAATGTAGCAAAAGCGCTCAAACTCTAGATTATGATTCAATGCCTTATTGTAATACAATGTGTTCATTTTTATGCAAATAGCATGCACACTCGCAGAATAATTAAGGTTTTTATAAAAATGGTCCCAAATTTTTCCAAGTTTTTCCATTATAATTTTCAGAGTTCTTAATATAAAATAATATTTTTTTCAGAAAATATGACAAGCAACATTGCACACAGTAACCTGTAATCAGAATTAAAAAATAATTGTCTGAGCGAAGCGAAGTCTTTATACTCAGAGATACGTAACGATATTAAAATTCAAAAAAATTCTTTCGTCAAGCAAATCTCAAAAAGTACTTGTCGGATTTTGATTCTGTTTGTACCAATAGGTACTTATGAAGGTAATCTGGTGAATGCACCTACTTTTAAAAATTAATTCCAAATAGTTTAAAAGTTATATTTAAAAAACTGATAAAAAAGCACAATTTATGTGCATACGTCACAGAAATTTGGTGAGCGTGATTTTCACCGGCTGGACATTTTCGTAGATAACCGAATCAGTACATGGAGTAAATAGTAATCATTTTCGCACTCAGAAATATTGAATGCAATAAAACATTTTAAAATGTAATCATGCAGGAAAATAAAACTGTTATTTTTTTATATTAAAAAATGTCATTAAAAACTTTGATTTTGAGATTTTGTGATAATCTCTTAACAGCACTTTTTGATCGCTAAAAGAATGTTTTACATATTTCGCGTGTGAAAATTAGAAACAATTACGTTTTTAAATAAAAAGTTTCTTTTATGACATCATTTTCCCTTTATATTTATTTTCATTGCATGTTTTCTTTTAACTTATATTTTGTTTGTGTGTGGAAGTCAATTCTGCTCACTAATTTTTCGGCACGGATACCACAAGCGCATCAGATTTGGCGCAATTTTTTTCAAAGCACATTTGAAGAAAACTCCGTTTTCAAATAACGCTTACATACACATTTTTAAATTATTTTCTATTTTCAAAAAGAACTTACAGTAAATAAAATTATAATAATAATTAATAACTAAAAAGAGAAATATTTTATATAATTAAAAAAAGGAAATGAAAGTAAATAAATATTTTATGAGTAAATAAACAAATAATAAATAAATAAAGCCGGGTTACCATCTCAGGTAAAATAATGCTATTTTGACGCCAATTATGTACCTTGGTGCATATGTGACATCTTTTCCCATTTTTCATCCATTTCCTGTTGGCATAAAACTTTGAAATTTGGAATATGTATGCATACCTGGGAGCAATACTGGAATTAGACATTGATTTTTTTAAAATTCGATCCAAAAAGAGGCAACAGGGGCTATATTTTAAAGATTTATACAAGTTATGCTGCATAAAAGAGCCACTTACCTATTTCTATATGCAAGAAGAAGTAAGTGGTATGTAAAAACAATTATAGTATATATAAATAAAATACTTGAGATAATATACTAGAGATATAAGCACCGGGTTTGGCGAGATTTTTTATGCCAACTAGGCGAAAACATCATTTTGATTACCAGATACATATAGCATGCTATAATAACGCGTTATTTATTTCAAAATGAAAAAGAAAGGAATAAACGAAACATTTTCTGTTATTAAAAAAAAGAAATAACAATCAATAAATGATAATATTTTTAGAACAAACAATTTATTATAACATATGATAACCAGCATGTTAGGCAACTAAACGCCATTTTGGCACCAATTAGTTACCTCGGTGTGTATCATATATGTGCCATATTTATATGTGCCATATTTATATTTTGCCATATTTATATGTGCCATATATATATATATATATATATATATATATATATATAATGTAATGCACATTTTGTAATCAGTAGGCTCGATAATCAGACCTCGTTTTTTTTGCTTTAAAAGATGATATTTCATACGACGCACATACGGGTATTTGACCGATCTGGGCGGCCAAAAGTCAAATTTTCAAAGTACTAAAACCGTTAAACGAATGGCAACCTGAGTTATAGGACAGTTTTGTGAACAACAACCAGCCATTCAACCTTTCTCTGGCCAACGCATCTCGTTAAAACTTTAGTCGGAATGCAATCACTCAAGTTGTCGTTTGTGTCAGTTCTTGGCGTTCGTATACAGACGTTACCTTTGAAGTGAAATATATATTATTTTACGTTTATTTTGAAAGTGCTTGTAATGGATCCTGATACAGAAGGTAATAATGCAAAGGTTTATTATTTTTTTTATTGTTTTATCGTTAAAAAGTTTAATTGATGCACTTTTAATATACCCTCATTTTAGAGTAAGATTATTTCTAAAATAATTTATTTAATCGAGTTTTTGTTGTATTGCCCAGCCATATCCTGTTATAATTTTTAACTAAATCGAAAGTTTAAAGTTTTGAGTAATGCAAAATTAAAGAAACTGCCGCGGAAAAGCGCGGATGTGTATTTCCTGGTACTTTGAACATTTTTTACGAAATATTAAAAAAAAATTGACTATCGCATATAGCATTCTAAAAGTAAATATTTTTATTGTAGGTTCACAAGATACCTCGAGAGTAAGAGTTGTGACCCGTAGATGTTTGTTTAATCGAATGCAGAGTTTTGATTTGTCAAATTTTGAAGATAAATTAAATTTCTTAAAAGATCAGCTGATGTCGAATGAAGATTACACAGAGGAGCAAATTCAGAGATTAAAACGCAATTTTTCACGATTTAAATCACAAATTAAAAAGAGATGGATAAAAGCACATAAGAAAGAAGACATATTTATCAAAAACAATCAATCTTGGCTAGAAGGAACATTTGATATACCTATCATACTACAATCTCGACCTGGACGACCATCTAAATTATTTATAGAATCAAGTGAGAGAACTAAGAGGAGAAAAACAGAAGAAGTTCGATCTTCTTTAGAAAAGGAAGTAATAATTTATGCAGCTCAGGTTGAGTTGCAGAAATCTGGAAAACGAGATGCTTCTGAAATACTTAAAGAAATCATAAGTAGTCCGAAACGTGCAACAAAATATAAAAAGGTGTTTTCTAAATCAGAGATAAAAAAAACTGACTCACTCACGCCAACTCAAGCATTATGCATATCCGTAGAAGCCGACTTAACTCGTCGACAATACGAAATAGTGAGGAATACCAACAAGAAATTCTTTCTTTGTTATACCTTACTGCAAAAAGCGAAACAAGAATGCTATCCGCTCCCAGAGACATGCCGAGTAACAAGTTCTTTTGCCGAAACCGACTTACAGTCTTTGGTTGACCATACAGTTAAGCGTTTATCCATGTTCCTGGAAGAGGTTTTAACAACAGTGAAAGAGCAAGAAAGAGAGAGTTTAAAGTTGGTTTCAAAATGGGGATGTGATAGTTCACAACAAGCACAATTTAAACTGAACTTTGTAAATGATGCCGACACTGATGCGAACATATTCCAAAGTAGTTTCGTCCATTTACGATTAGTTTCTAGTAGTAAAAACGAAAAGCTATTATGGGAAACCCAACACCTTCACCCCCTCGATTTTGCCATAATATAAGATTTCGTTTTGTAAAAGAAAATACTGATGTTACGGAGGAAGAAATTAACTTTATAAAAAATTCTGCGATGTCACTAAACGCCACAGTGGTTAATTTAAATCGGAACAGGTTTTCTGTCAGTCATGTCTTCATCATGACAATGGTAGATGGCAAGGTCTGCAACGCTGCGACTGGCACAAAATCCACAAGTCAATGCTACATATGCGGTGCAACTTCTAAGGACTTTAACAAAATTGATTTTCAGAAAGAAATTAATCCTGAAGCTATCGAGTTTGGTCTTTAAATTTTACATGCTCGAATTAGACTCTTGAAAGCATTCTTCATTTAGCTTATAAATTGCCAGTAAAGAAATACAGATAGCGGAAAACTGAAGCTGAGAAAAAATTTGAGATGGGAAAAAAACTAGAAATTCAGAAAAGATTTCGCGAAGAAACAAGTTTACCGGTAGACATGCCAAAGGCAAATATTGGCAACACCAATGACGGCAATACAAGTAGGAGGTTTTTTGAAGACCAAATTGGCTTCTGACATGGCAGTCATTAGTTATGATTTAATATATCGTTTAAAAGTCATACTCGATGCAATTTCAAGCGATCATATAATTTATCCAGAAAATTATGAGAAATATGCATTTGAAACTGCTCGCTTATATGTAGATTTGTACCAGTGGCATCCAATGTCTCCAACTGTGCATAAAATATTAATTCATGGTTCAACTATCATTAAAAATGCATTATTGCCCATTGGGCAGCTTTCAGAAGAGACTGCAGAAAGGCGCAATAAGCATTTTAGGCTATACCGCCAAGACTTCGACCGAAAATTCTCGAGGGAAAGCTGCAACAAAGTTATTTTTAATCGGCTACTTTTAACATCAGACCCTTTTATAAGTAGTATGAGAAAAGTCATTGGTAGAAAAATGAACCCCTTTTTGCCAGAAACAATTGCTCTTCTTTTACCTGCGAAGCCCAATATTAGTGATGATTCTTCAGAGAGTGACGAAAATGAATATTAGTATTCAAAAATGAAATTATTTTAATAAATCGTCTTTATAAATTTAATAAATGTATTTTTTCTTTCAATCGTACCATTTAGAATAGATATATGCAATAAAATAATTTTGGCCGCCTAGATAACGCAAATACCCGTATGTGCGACGTCTCTTTTGGATTCGTCGTTTTTCAATATTTGATAGTACTCGTCTACTCGATTTCCTATTTAAATAAAAATTCTTCTAAATACAAAGAATTTTGTTAAAATAAATAAATAAATGAAATGCGGACATCTATTGCTCAAAGCACAAAATTTTTCCTATTGAGTTAATAAAAATCAGTAAAAACATAATTTTTATGATAATAAAAAGGTGACTTATGTAATAACAGAGTCATATATTATGTACGTTATGGATTAAGTATGAATATTTCTCCACCATTTATAAATAATAATAATAATAAAATAAAATGCGGACAGACCAAAGTCTATATTTGACTGAAAACAACAACCATTTTCTAAATCCTTTAAAAAAATGGCCAATGAAAAGTGATATTTCAAAAGTATTATGAAATTAGTTAAAAACCATTTATTTTAAACTAAATGAATAAAAGATTTATGTTTTTAATAAAATAAATGGGATTTGAAAAATTATTGGAAATTTATCACCATAGATGTAACAATATTGCAATCAGTACCTTGTATGCAAAATGGAACAATTAGCAATACTTTTTGTACCCAAAAAATGGCCGTTGCTTTTTTTAAGGTTAAAAAGTAGATTACGAAATATTCCTATACAGAGATGCCAAGCCCCCGCTTATTGCACAGCAAAATTTTCTTATAGGAAAAGTTATTTTTTAAATCCGCAGAATGTTCCAATTTAATAAAACATTTTTTGTATTAAAATGCCGGTATCTAAAATGCCAGAGACTTGGCAGCTCTGCCTATAACATTTTAATTAATCACGGTACTTTTTTTTAATCGGATTCAAATTTAGTGAAGACAACGTTTTTAGGCCAAAAGCAGCTTTTTTCCACATGTGTAACTACGATACAATTCCTTGATGCTGAAATAAAATGTTTTGACTTATGCTATTATTGCTTCCTCTTATTTATTTATTTGAATTTTAAATAAGATGACTCAAAATCGTGTTTTTTAAATGTACGGAAAAAATGCATTTCGAGAGAGGGCGAAAAGAACTATATTTGGCGATTTATTACCTGCGTTTCACTAAGTGTCTTACTACCTTGTATTTAATACTCTTCACAATACTTCGCTTTATATGGACTTAGGCGCTTTTATAAAAAGTTTGACGTAATTCGGGCTTAAGAAAGTGAGTTTTTTACTGAATAATACAAATAAATGAAAAATGAATACTAAGAAATACTAATAAAAGAAAAATGAAGCATTATATTGATCTATGTATATTTAAAAATGCATCTGCTAGCACTAATTAGATAATTTATGTGTATATAATAGGAGATAAATAGCTTTTGATTCTGTATTTCTATGCTATAAAGCATTAACGTTTGTGTGTTTTTCGTTATCATTGGGAGTACCTAGCCGATTTAAAAAATAATGTGGGCAAAAAATGTTGGTAACCATCTTTGCTGCAAAATATACTATATTTTGCGTCGGAACAATAATCACCATCAATGCACGAGTAAAAAAAGTTCTAAAATTGAGAAGTCTTTGATGTTGATATAACTAAAAATTTAATTTTTTTTTTTTTTGGTGGCAACTTTTAAGATATAATATTCTCGTTATGAACGATTTCTAAAACATTCGACAATTTAATTTCACAAATTAAACATTTTCTTTTCTAGAAAAAGCTTTAAACCCAATTTATTGAGAATATTGCAATTTCTAGGATACTGTTAGGGTCAGAAACTATAACTTTGGTATCACAGTAACTTATAAGATGTAAGTGCTCGTTTAGGACAAATTTTTTAAAAAGGATTCCTTAACTCTTATCGACGACCTCATTGCATCCGTGACAAACAGATTTTCAACATTATAAACTATTCGTTCGGATTTCACACCATATAATATACACTCCATTCTTTTCAAACATAATAGTTTATGTTATTTATAGTTTCTCAAATCGGTGCGAAGCTTCTGTTTATGCTCATGACATCATTTCAAAGAGTTATATTTCCAATATAGGAAAATTTGGTGTTTTATTTTCTGTATTACTTTTAACATTTTGCATATTTCCAATTTTATATCCATGCATGGTTTGCTTTTCTTTTATAAAAATAGTATATGCAACTTTACATATAAGATTTTGTAATTCTGTGATTCAATATGCTTATTTTCATTATATTTTATCACAATGAATGATCAATTAAAGGTAACATCTTATTTTCTTTGCTTATCGCAAGTTATTAAGTGTGTATTCTCAGCAATATCGCTCAGACTAATCCCTTTGAGGGAAGTCCTAGTAAAAATTGTATGAAAAATGAGTAGTTTTACTATATAATTTTTTACTGCGCATGCGTCAAAGATATCAAAATTTCATTTGCATATTATGTTAGCTAAATGTATAGAGCAACTTTCGTAAAAGTCTCAAAATCATAGCTTGAAAATTCTGAAAGTAATCGTCTATAGAAAAAGGACAAAACCCGTTGTTTCCAAAATGAAGCAAAAAAATGAGGGATTTTATCCAAATGCAGTAGTACATCCCATATTGTGTATTCTATATTGACACTAATCAATGAATATATGGATACAACCCCTCTTAACACTATAAACCAATATTTCCCAATACACTATATTGCCATAATCAATGGCAATAGTAATAGTTTTTAGTGTATAAGCGCTACGTTATTTACATATTTACGAACGCACCTAAAAATGGGTTCAGTAGAAAACTCAAGTCTGTCTTTTAAATTGGTAGAAAATAATAACTAGAAAATTAAAAAAATATATGTTCTGCATTCAGAAATCTTTTGTGGAGGGCTCATCCCACAGATTTATACATCTGTAGCTGTAAATAATCTTAATCGAAATTTTTATCGGCTGCAGAAAAAAGTATCATGCATCTGGCAACAGAAAGTTGTTGTTAAAAAGAATAGTTTTTGTTTGCCCCACCAGTGGCCGCGACGTTCTGACCTCGGAACTGCTAGACGGTAGGTGCTGGGTTCGAACCCAATCGCGACCGTCGGCCTAACCGTTCGGAGTTTTCCGTAATTTTCTTCGAACCTTGCGTAAATACGAGTTAGGTTCCCTTAGAAAGACCCCCACGGAGGGCATCCCACACATTACGGCCTATATCCCAAGCGTAGATAATTGGCCGTCATAAATCAAGCCAAACCAAAGTTTTTGTTTTGTTTATCTATAGAATGTAAATAAAGTTTCGTGATAGTGAATTGAGTTATTTTTTAAAGCTTATAATTTAAAGAAAAAAAAAATAATATTATAGTGAAGGACGTAATTTGTAAATATTTTTAGTATTTTTATGAATTTGCAAAATCTTTCAAATTCGCATCGCGCCTAAAATGCTAATTAATAATGTATTAATATGCACTAATGCAATTATCTATATATATTACGCTAACGTATGTGGCACAAAAATCACGATTATTTGTTAATTGTTCAATGGAAACATCTGAATGAAATGCAAATCATCGGTTATTGTGTAAAAGTAATTCAGAAGGATTTAGACCAAGGTAAATCTGATTAATTTACATTTTTCTCTTTCGCTGCAACTACGGAGTTTTAAAACATTATTATTTAGTTTTTTGTTACTTAAAAAAAAAAAAAAAAAAAAAAAAAAAAAAAAAAAACAAGTTGAATGTAGATTCTGACATTGCAGAATTCAGTTTCGCCTCCGATTAAAAAAAATAATAATAAAATAAATAAAAAACTAGTCGTTGGGGGCCACCGTAATACTTACCCATCATGGATGTGTATATGAAAATAAAACATGTGAAACTATTTATACAATGCATTGCAATTCATAAACAAAATGTAAATATTGTTAATATACATAGTAATGCTATATTAAAGAACTGCTGATGTACCCATTTCGACAAATTATATAAAACGCCAAACTACTCAAGTAGTACCGAACTGCGTAAAAGAAACATCCTTATAACTCCAAAAATAATAATACTATTAACTAACAATTAACTGCGTCGGATCAAGCGTCTCATTTCCAATTAAAATATACTTCTGAATTGAAATTTGAATGAAATGCAGGGTCATGAAAAATCGAAGAATGTGGAAAACAAGATTACAAATATCTCGGCAACTAATAATCCGATCGACTTCGTTCTATATGCAAAATTTGTGTTATTTTAATGCCTTTTACGTCCATTCCTTAGAACAAAAAAATTCGAAAATTTTTATATACCTTTCATCAGAACGAATTTTTCGAGAGTCCGAAAAAAATAGTTCCGGATAATCGAGGTTGCTGATATTAAATAGGATTCGTCTCATTCTTACATACTAACTACATACAAAATTTCAAGTCTCTGTCTCAATTTGTTCGGGAGATAGAGCGTTTACAGACAGACAGACAGACAGACAGACAGGCAGACAGACGGACGGCAAAATTTTTTTTCTAAAAATATGTTTTTCGGAATCTCCACTATCTAAAACGTCCATCAAATTTTTTTTTCGATTTTCAAAACGATTGCAAGATTTACCCTATACTACGTATGATGGGTAAGTAATAAATCGATACAGGTTTTTTAGAAGGGCGACCCCGTTTAGAATGCAATGAACTAACTTCATTTTTCTTGTGTTTAGCAATATAGTAACAAACAGAACGATGTGAAATACCCAATTGATTAGCAATTTCTCTCTGAGACATTGGAATCGCGGAATAATAAAGAGATACAATTTAACGTGCTACTTCTTCATTGACTAGATTCATCAAAAACGGATATTTTCTTTAGTTTAAACGCTTTTTTATAGACTCTGAGAAAAAGGAAATGCATTTTAACAATAAAATTGTATGAATGTCTCGTTTTAACAGCCAGATTACGAAACTAGTCGTTGGGAGCCACCGTAATACTTACCCATCATGGATATGCATTGTATAATATGTGATAATAAAATAAGTGAAAACTATTTATAAAATGCATTGCAATTCCAAGACAAAATTTAAACGTATATTTAAATATTCTTAATATACATAAAAATGCTCCATTAATGAATTGCCCCATTTCGACAAATTTTGTAAAATACCAAACTACACAAGTAGTACCGGATTGCGTAAAAGAAACATCCTTATAACTCCAAAAACAATAAACATATTAACTAACAGTTTACTGCGTTAGATTAAGCGTTTTATTTCCAATTAAAACATATCTTTGAATTGAAATTTGAAGAAAATACAGGGTCATGAAAAATCGAAGAATGTGGAAAACAGGATTACAAATATCTCGGCAACAATTATTCCGACCGACTTCGTTCTGGATGCAAAATTTGTGTTATTTTATTGCCTTTTACGTCCTTTTGTTAAAATTAAAAAAAAAAAAAATAGAAAATTTTTATATACATTTCATCAGAACGAATTTTTCGAGAGTCCGAAAGATATAGTTCCGGATAATCGAGGTTACTGATATTAAATAGGCTTCGTCCTATTCTTACTTACTAAGTACATTTAAAATTTTAAGTCTCGATCTCCATTTGTCCGTGAGTTAGAATGTTTACAGACCGATAGACAGACAGACGGGCGGCAAATTTTTTTTTTCAAAAAATATATTTTTCAAAATTTCCAGTATCTGAAACGTGTAAATCCGTCAATTTTTTTTTTTCGATTTTCAAAACGATTGCAAGACTTACCCTATACTGTGTATGATAGGTAAGTAAATTTTTGACACGACACTTTTTAGCTTGTATGAAAAAAATAGCATCATCGGAGGCTTTAAAAAAAAAAAAAAAAAAAAAAAAAAAAAAAAAACTAATTTCATTTTTACTATAACATTATTTTCACTAACTGAAGTCATCCGAAAGTAAAATCTCAATCTCAGTGTCCATAATGAAAAGAAATATTGAAATGTAATATCGTTAAGAGTAAAAATGTTTTAAATAGTGACGTCATTTTCTCTTCAAATGTTTTTTAAAAGTTACTGTTATTAGTAATATGAAAAAGGTTTCCGTAATAATATTGTAAATCCCATTTATCTGGTTGCTGGATGACATCATTTTCCCCATTTAAAAATTTTCTTATTTTGCTTTAGACATTAATTTTTATCATAAATTATTTTCTCTTATTTTATTTACATTATTAATATTATTTCTTAGTAAATATATTTTTTTTTACCTCAATTAGTGCATAATTATACGCAATCTTTTTATTGTGGTTAAATTTTACGAAAACAATTAACTTTTCTCTTTTAAATGCGAGGACATGTTCACTGATGAGATCAAGCTTTTGATGGAAAATAAATTTTTATTATCAAGAGAGAAGCTAAACTGAGTTGCCACCATTTGAAGAAATATCGCAAAAAAGCATTAAAAATTAAAAATAAAATATAAAAATGGAAATAAATTAAAAAATAGCTAAAATGGGCACAACTGCAAATAAATAGCTTTCATTTAAAAAAATAATTATCAAAATCGGTTGAGAAGAAAATTCAGGGATGATGACACGACATTTTTAGCTTGTCTGAAAGAAATAGCATCGGAGGCTAATACAACTCGTGAATTTTGTACGTTTCAGCTTATAACGTTCAGTTTATAAACGTTGCAGACCTGGTTTAAATATTAAATCAGAATTAGTAATATAGCAATAATAATAGTAATATAATAGTAATAATAGCAATAATAATAGCAATATTAAACTCCCCTTTTTTAAATAAGGTACCCTGGGGTAATAACGCCAGGCGGGGTAATAACGCCAAGTGCTAATATTTTGCATAATTATGAAATAATCTGGTAAATGACACCCATGTGCTCTGCGCAGAAGGGTTTTGAGTCATATAAATCGCAAAAAACAGCTTCAAGTTAATTTGTTTCATTTTTAGGCCTTATTGTTTTTACAAGCAACTAAAATTAACGCTTGATCTAAAATTTGCGAGGTACATTTTGTGATGTGAAGACTATTTCTTTTATCCGGAAATTCTTTGTTAATCACATAAATTTGTAGTACATTTCATGGACTCTCAAAATGTTGTTGAAGATTTTGGATATCTTCTCGAGATAAATTGTAATTTAAAATGTACAGCGCAATAACTATAACGGGCTAATAACGCCAATCCTTGGCATTAATACCCCGGTTGATTCCCTACAGTGGCCGAGCTACATCCTAAACACTGATTCAAATAAACACAGTTAAAACTGTGCAATGTTTCTAATAATTTTATTTAAGCGGCCCTTTTTAAGCAAAAAGAAGCTCACGGTCTGATATTCTTTTGCCTCATCAACCCCCCCACACACCACACCTTTATTTTTCTTACACTTTCACAAAAAATTGAACATTTTCAATAGCTTAGAATGCAATTTGTCAATTTCTAAATTTGTAGAGTTTGTATTTTTAGAATTGGGCAATCTACATGCAATTATTCCATCTTATTTCATAGTTTTGTTTGCATGGCGTTATTACCCATATAGGTGGGTAATAACGCCAAATAGCATTGGTCAAGAAATCACGCCATTACTTTTTATGAATACATATCTGTGAAATTATTTTTTTTATATAGATAGTCAATGAGTTTCTGTATCAAATCATATATTTGTTCGAAAAATACAAACTAAAACTGAGCCGTGAAAATTGGTAGAACCTTAACGTGGCGTTATTACCCCAGAGTACCTTATTAAATGCATTTTTTGGCAGTTGTGAGCGAGATTTTAAACATCTTACTACAAGCTTTGGTAAGAATTTTTCCTTATATTATTGTATTATTATTAAAACGGGGGTGACTGACAATAGAAAAGTTTATTTATTTAGAATGCAAAAAATTGTATTATTGCATCGAGGAAAATTTTTCAAGATGGCGGAAAAACATCGTTTTGTTATTTATAAATCAATGATTCCACAGAATTTTTTATTTTTATAAAATGGTGCAAAATCATTGGTTTATAAATAACAAAGATTTAGAAACGATGTTTTTTCGCCATCTTCAAAATATTTTCATGTCGCCAAAACGGCATTTTGGCGCAAATTTTTTCGCCAAGTTTCTCCACCTAGCACAGGATATCGGACTCTTCCCAAAATTAAAGTTATGCATTATGAAATGAGTGAAAGGATTATATTTTAAATGAAATTAATGAAATACGAAAAAAATACCAAGGGAAGATTGTTTGGCGAGCATTAATGAGCCGTTTTACTCAAACAAATATGTTCGATATTTCGGATACATCATTCAACTTTATTATACGTGTCAGGAAAGAAATCCATTTTGTCCTTCATACAAAAATATAGAACAGCAACATAATCCGATAATGCAAAAGTAAATATTTATACAGGGGGGAAAAATCACTTAGTCAATTAAAATTTCTGTTTTTATTCATAAAAAATGGGCTAGTTAACTATCAATTCCATTCAAAATACACCAAATCTTTCTGATGCAATAAAATCATTTGAAGGCCTTTCTTGTGACATATATAACTAGAGCAGTTTTTTATTTTTTTTAGTTTGTTGATTCTTTTCACAATTTTAAATTTACAAAGCGATCGTTATATCGCAAATGCCATGGATACACGCGGTAACAAAAGAACCTGAGCAGCAATTGCAGAGTTCCAATAAATTTTGTGACATTTTCATTTGATTGAAAAACAAGTAAGAAAAATCATGCGCTAAGCATAGATTATGAAGCACTTTCCAACACTTAATGAAATCTTTAAAATAACTTCATTATTTTAGGAAATAAGGTTACTATATATAGCTAAATATGTACTCCAATACTTTTGAACAGCCCTGTATTGGATCTGTATGTTGATATATAGACTATATAATGGGAAAATTTAGTTTAGTAAGAAAACGCCTAGCAAGTTGAAACTTGGCTTTCAGCAATTTATACTGATTGATGGAAACACACTTGAATATTTTTGTCCAGCCCTATAGTTTATCTTGTACCTTTATTACATGCCAGTATTAAGCTAAAATTTATTTAAACTAAAACATTCTTATAACAACTGAAATTACAGTCGCAGAAATTATCATTCATAGATGTCCATATGTTCAATTCTTTGCGTAGCCCTGTATACAAGTTTATCTATATTTTGCAAACATTTCTCAGTAAATTGAATGTAGTTCAGCGTAAAAATGCATAACTTATTTGAAAACCACATTTAAGTAATTTACGCTCATATTCAGTGACGTTCGCGAGCTCTTTTGGGTAGTCCTTGTATATCAACTATAGAAATTATATGCACCATATAATGTGCATAGATTTAGTGAAACTTAACGGGTGCATTTCATCCATTCATCAGTCACCATCGGATATATATACAGTACTTGAGCTAGAACATACTGTTTGAAATATTTTTGTGTGACCCTGTAAATGCTGTGTACTTCATATTATGTATGACTGTATCGTATAACTTATATTAAGCCTCAGCAACATGTATCAATTTTATTATTAACACTTTCCAACAAAGTTGAAAAGTGTTTAAGCATTCGGTTTGTCTGGCCGTCTGTCCGCGCTCTAACTTCCATAAATATACTCGGATTGCTCTGAAATTTTTATATGTTATTGATGTTTACCCTAGTACGAATCCTATTGAAAATGAAGTTTCTACTATGATTAGTTTATTTACAGGAATAGTCAAAAGTTTTCTCGATACATTACGGCCAATGAGAAAAAATCGTTTCAAATGAATTTTAAAGGTGTTACACCCTGTTAATCAAATTTATATGGATTCGCAAAGTGCACTAAAATATGCATTGAAAATATAGCTATTATTCATTTACAGGGCCGCACAAAAGAATTTCATTAGATAATGGTAAAGGGGGGGGGGATTGTGTGCGACATACTTTAAATATATTGAACTGTTTCTTGTATAACAAAATTGATATATGTCACTGAGGCTTAATATAAATTATCCGATACTGTCTTGCATAATATGAAGTACATAGCATTTACAGGGTCATACAAAAGATTTCAAATAGTATATTCTTTCCGAAATACTGTATATGTATCCGAATATGGCTGATAGATGGATGAAATGCATCTTAATTATGATATGCGCGTTTAAGTTACATGCACATTATATGGTGTGCATAAATGTTGCAGTTGATATACAGGGCTATCCAAAAGAGCTCGCCAACATTACTGAATATGAGCGTAAATTACTTAAACGTGGTTCTTAAAAAAGTTATGCATTTTTAAGCTGAACTGCATTCAATTTACCGAGAAATTTTTGCAGAATATTGATAAAATGATATACATGGCCACGCAAAGAGTTGAATACATGGACGCCTATGAATAAGAATTTATGAGGATGTGATTCCAGTTGTTTTAAAAGTGTTTTAGTTTACAATAAATTTTAGCTTAATGCTGATAAAGGTACCAGGCAAGCTACAAGGCTGAACAAAGTATTCAAGTATGTTTCCATCTATTAGAATAAATTACTGAAAAAGAAGTTTCAAGCTGCTAGGCATTTTCTTGCTGAACTAAATTTTCCCATTCTATCAAACGACAGATGAAATGCAGGATCATTCAAAAGTACTGGAATACATATTTGGGTACATTTAGCTATACCCTTATTTCCCTGAATAACGAAGTTTTGTTCATGAAGTGTTGGAAAGTGCTTCATAATCAATGCTTAACGCATGATTTTTCTTACTTGTTGGAGGTGAGGTTGGGGGTACATCTCTTCATAAGCAGTTTTAAATTGAAGGTCATTCCCATATCCAAAATGGCAACTTTTCTGATACTTTTGGGAAGTCATTTTCATTTAGAAACTGAATATTTTAAGTCAATTTTGATACTTGACCGTTCACAAAGGTCTTCACGCTATTAAATTATCCGGCAGAAACAGAAAATCTGTTTAAAACTCCACATTATATAAAAAGATTTCTCGAAAAATTCTTCGCCTTTATCGAAAAATCGAAAATGCTACACAATCACATTTGTTCTGAATGAGTACATTTGCAAATTTCTTGCATCTGAGATCGAAAATGACTTCATGAATGCGTCAGGTTTGGTTTGGTTTATTTAATGTCGGCCAATGGGACCGTTCAAGTATTACGTAAGCATATTTTTAGTCATTTTGTACCCCCTCTCTCCCCTTGTAAGAAAATATAAGCAAATGCTAGACCCCCCCCCCTTTGCTTACATAAGATTTTATGACAGTTTATACATCAATACTTCTTGACTTATAAAAAGTTACCAATCAGTTACATTATTAATCGTACAAATTTATATAGGCATATAGGAATTGTGATATCAAAATATATAAAATGGTTTTGATATATTGTCAATGTTAGTATTCATAATTAAATCCGACTAAATTCACTATGAAACTACAAGCAATACTCTTTCATTAAAAATTCGCTATGCTACTGAACTAAAACAATAAATATCTGTGCTGTGTATCCGACACAAGAAAAACCTCAAGTAGGTTTCCTGCTTTCTAAAATTCCAAAACCTGTAGAGAAGGAAGTTCGACAATAGGAGCAGAAAGACAAAAATTTCCAGAAATTCTGCAAAAATTCCTGGAATTACATGACCGATTGAACGAGAGAAAAGAAAATACCGGACTTACCTAAAATAAAGTCAACTGACCAGTTACCCTGACAACAGAACCCAGCCACACCGGTTCCTGTGTTGTTTTAGTCTTGCAATGTACTTGATTTGGCACACAACAGACAACAATGGAGACAAAGAGCGAGTGGGTGATGCGGGTTACGCGACTGCCGATCGATAAGCAAAGGATAAAATCTATACATATAATAAAACAGTAGGACCCGGTGTGTCTGTACATTGAAGATAATTGACAAAAATGGAGTCAGGGCGATAAAAGAAAACCAATGAAACACAAAAAAAATTTTTTTGAATTTTTTGTCTGTCTGTCTGTTTGTTCGAGGTTATCTTCGTAACTACTGAATGGATTTTTATGCGGTTTTCACTAATGAAGAATGCACACTCCCGGGCAGTGTATAGGCTTTGTTTCATCAAAATCGGACAACAGACAAAAAAGTAACAAAAAGAAACAAAAGAAACTATTAGGTGCGCTGCTCACGTTTTTTAGTACATAACGTTTTTTAGTACATATAAAATCCAATAGATGTCACTGTGCGATTTTAAAACGCGCTATCGTTATGTTTTCGCCAGTCTACTTAAGTATGAGAAAGTTTCAAGCTGGCTGTCGTTCCATGTGGTTTAGTCGGTAGAACGTCAGTGCGCCATACTGATGGCCCGGGTTCGATTCCCAGCATGGAATTTTTTTTCACTATGTTGGCATTAACGCCTATAAGCAATTAAAAGAATTTGAAATATTGTATTCAAGGCGAATTTTCTCTCTGGGAAAATTTCCTTGCATTAATATGTCAGTGTAATTTTTTTTTCGATTTAATTTTTTTTTTCGAAACTTTGTTTTTCTTAAAAAATTACAGTAAATATTTGATATTTCCCAACGTTTTTTGAATGATCGACTTGCTTTTTTTTTTTTTAATGTATGTCTGAACCTTATCTAACTACTTCTTCAAGATTTCTTTAGATAAACCGACCAGCGTAGCGGGCGAAGGCCGCTAGTCGAAAATAAATGGCGAATTTCGAACGGACTGTAGAACGCTCTTTCCCCATCATACTTTGTTGTTTGCTTGTTGAACTTGAACTGCAGTTGCTTAGTTGTTTCATGTTTACGTAAGAATTGTCCTGATCCCCTCCCCTCCCCGTTGTCAGAAAAAATAAGCAGACTCTGGACACCCCCCTCCCCCTTTAGTGCTTACGTAATACTTGAACGGTCCCAATTATCTACACTAGGGATATAGGGCCTGGGGAGGAGTGCCCTTCGTGGGGGTCTTTCTAATGGAGCCTAACCCGTATTTACGCAAGGTTTGAAGAAAACCACGAAAACTCCGAATGGTTAGGCGATTGTGTTCGAACTCAGCACCTACCGCCTACCAGTTGTTAGGTCTAAACCTCTAGGCCACTGGTGAGGCCATGAATGCGTCAGAAATGAATTGGAGTAGAGCCTTAAAGAACCAGAAGGATTCTCACTGTTCAAAAAGACATAAATTTGAAAGACTTCAATATATATTTCATTTTTAACACTTCCCAACAAGGTTGAAAAGTGTTTCTGCTTTCGGTTTGTGTGGCCGGCTGTCCGCGCTCTAACTCCCGTAAATATGTTCAGATTGCCATGCAATTTTTGGAAGTTATTGGGGTTTACCTTAGCACTCACCCTATTGAAAATGAAGTTTCTACCATAAGTAGAAAGTAGATAAGTCAAAAGTTTTCCGTTACATTACTGCCTATTGAAAAAAAACATTTCAAATGAATTTTAAAGGTGTTACACCCTGCCAAACATTTTAAAATTTATATACATGCAGTAAAATATGCATTTTTTAAAGTATGCGATGAAAAGAATTCTTATTATTTATTTACAGGGCCACACAAAAGAGTCCTATTGCATAATAATAAAGGGGGTATTGTTTGCGACATATTTAATTATAGTAAACGATTTTATGTAATAATCCCTTTGATATACGTCGCTGAGGCTTAATATGAGTTATTTCATCCATAACCCGAAGTGCATAGCATTTACTGGGACACACAAAAGAATTCAAATAGTATATTCTATCCGAAGTACTGCTGAATATGGATGATTGCTGTTGGATGGATGAAATGGATTTTTAATTCTGATATGCGCTTTTAAGTTTTACTAAATGTATGCAAATTATATAATGTATATAAATTCTAATAGTAACATAATTTATATATACAGGGTTACATAAAAGATCTTGGAAAGGTTAGTGAATATGTGTGTAATTTACTTAAAAATGTTTTTAAAATGAGTTATGGATTACAGGGTTACAGGGAACAGGATACAAGGTCATCTTTGGATGATAATTTCTAGAAATGTGATTTACTAGTTTAAAGAGTATCTTTGCTTGAACTAAATTTTAGAAAAATACTTTCTTGAATTAAAGGTACTAGGTAAACTACAAGGCTGAACAAAAGTATTCAAGTATGATTCCATCTATTAGTATAAATTGCAGTAAGGAATCTTTCAACCAGTTAGGCGTTTTCTTGCTAAACTAAATTTTCCCATTATGTAGTCTATATATCAACCGAAAGATCCAATACAGGGCTGTTCAAAAGTATTGGAATACGAATTTGGCTAGGGCAGTAATACATTATTTCCCTGGATAACAAAGTTTTGTTAAAGATTACAGGAAATATTGGAAAGTTTTTTATAATCTGTGCTTAATGCATGATTTTTCTTACTTGTTAAAATGTCCTTTAGAAATTTTCTTTTTTAGGGAGGGGGGGGGGGGAAATCATAACGTCTGTGACCATTCCGTTGGATCCGCCACCCAAAAACACTTGTTTTTAGAACGGTTATGGAGTCATCTTGCAAAAGGAAGTCAGGAAGCGAGTCAATAAAAACACGTCTCCATTGTCGAGCGTTTCTAATGTTTGAATCAGTGTTGAATTCATACATTTTCCTCCTGATTTCTGAGTCTCCGAGGGGGGGGGGGGGACTTTTTTTGAGGGAGGAAGATTGTATTTTTTGATTCTTGTAAACACAAAATCTCAAATCTTTCATTGGGAATCCCTCCCAATTCAACATTGGTTTTGGTTTTGATTGACTAGAGCCCCAGAAAGATGATTGTAAAAACAAGAAGGAATACAGCATGTCGAAATAAATATTTCACTCGTGTCATCCATCCTTGTAAAAATGCAATTATTATAGGACTCTGTCCAATTATAAACATCCAATAGGTATCAAAATTTAGAAAAAGAAAACGGAATATTTATTTAATTTAGTTTTATGAATATGTCCAATTCGTGAACAAGATGCCATTCTGATTCTTTAAACCAGGGCTGTCCAACGCGGCGCCCTTTACCGGTTTTCTTGGTGCCCTTGAAAGTTGCCGTTACTAATCTTTTTATTTTAATTATATAAGTAAAGGATATTTGTAAAGGATAATTGTAAAGGATCTAAGTAAATCTAATCTCTTGTAAAGGATATTTTATTTAAAATCCTTGATATTTTCATGAGAGATCTTTTAGAAATCTCTACAAGTGTATTTCACGTATCAACAATTATAATATGTCGGCAATAACTTTTTTAATGCGTTAAGCAGTAAAATGTCGAAAAAAAAAAAAAAAAAGTGATCCTTCTCTTTCGTGCATGAAAGTTCAGCATTTTCGTTATAGTTATTGACATTGTTTTACTGGCGATTTGGCTACTTTAAAAGACGGGATAAATGCTGTTTTTAAGTGCGTTCGTAATTATGTAAATACGTAGCACTTATTGTTGTCGCTCAGTCAGTCCGTCTGTCCGTCTGTCTGTCTGCATATAACAACGCAAAAACTACCCAATCGAATCGTTTGAAATTTAAAATACATAATTATTACATAATTTTGTGGAGTCATTTCAAATGTTATGAAAATCGGATGCATAGATCAATTACAGGGACAATCAAAAGTATTTCGTTCATATCGTTTGAAATTTAAAACGTATAATTATTACATAATTTTGTGGAGTAATTTCAAATATTATGAAAATCGGATGCATAGATCCATTACAGGGACAATCAAAAGGATTCCGTTACATTACGATCAATGGGGAAAAAGTTTCAAATGCATTTTAATAGTGTTACACTCATTTGAACATAATAGAATTGACATGAATCTATGAAATATGTACTAAAATATACATTCTGTACAATCTGTGATGCAAAGAATATTTATTATTAAATTACAGGGCCACACAAATGTATTCCACTAAATAATGTTATACGTGGAAACATTGTTTGGGGCGGGCTTTAATTATATTAAACTACTTCATATTTTATGAATAAGATATACGTTAATGAAGTATAATAAAATTTTCTCCCTGCATATTTACAGGAACACAAAGATTTCGACCACTATATTGTATCCAAAGTACGCTCTACTACATCAGCAAGATCTGAATATTTTAAAACTTCGTTATCGTACGAACGCACCTCATTTGCTATGTTTCACGTGCAATTTCCAATTTGTTTACTCCTTTGAAACTTAGTAGTAACCTTTTACAGGTTACTACTGTAACCTGTAGTTTTTTTTTTTTTTTTTTAATAAAATCGTGCGAAGGGATTTTTATCAATGAAAGCTCTTTCAGGCTCTCTCTTTAGAACTACCCATGGCTTTGTTTCTGTACTTTTTATAATGGCAAATTTATACCTTCAAAAAAATTGTGATAATTGCAGAGTATTTGCGCCCCCAAAAACATCTCTGATTACCATTTTATTTCAATAGTAGATGATATTCCAATTCAAAAATGTTGGAGATAATTATCTTCAACATTTTGAATTCAAGAAATTATCATCCGAAGATGACCACGTGTCCTGTTCCCTGTGTATCATTTCGCTTATATTCTACAAAAATTTCTTAGTAAGTTGAATTCAGTTCAACATAAAAATCCATAACTCGTTAAAAAACCATTTTTAAGTAAATTACGCTCATATTCAGTAACCTTTCCAAGATCTTTTATGTAAACCTATATGTATAAATTATGTTACTATTAGTTTTGGAAAAATTGTATTATTCAAAATTTATTACAATTAACTGGATTATATATATATATACATGGCACTTTAGATTAATAGGGCATTATGTCTCTTTCACATGTATATATTATCCGTGTAGATATTAATATTAAAAGATGATTTTCTTGCATGTTTTTAGCCATGTTAATAATGGCCCCCTTTGTTGCTTGCCAAAAGCTGAGATGCGCCCCTGCTTAGTAAAAGGTTGGACAGGCATGCTTTAAATTACTCTTCCTTTGGAAAGTCCATCTCCATATATGGGTGATGAAAGGGGTTTCGGATCACTGTTTAAAGACCTTCGTAGGTGTGACGGGGCTGTAGCCAGAAGTAAGTTATAGGCGAGGAGGGGGGGGGGGGGTCAAGGAAATTCTCCCTCTCTCTCTGACGAAGAAAAAATAAATGGTATTATGTTTCTAATTAAACTGTTTGCAATACGTTTGTTTTATGCTAAGAAAAGATGTAGAATTAAAAAAATCGAGTGTTAAACATCCTATGTGCAAATAGGAATAGTGGAAGTGTTGAAACAATTATTTTAGTGGCCATTGAGTATTTCTGCAAAACTGTGAAAGGGCCTCAAAATTAATTTGTTTTTTGAACATTTGGATTTTCAAAAACACAAATTCATTCAGTGACCTTGGAACCTTTTTCAGGGGAGGCTCAAAATGTTTTAGGGGGGCAGCAAGCCCTCCCTCCCTCCCTCCACACTCATAGCCACGACTCTGATGTGTGAGAAGGTAAAAAAAAAAATCAGGAATGGCGTACTCACCTTGTTACTCCGGTCGTCCGTCTCTTTTCTCGAAGCAGAAGATCGAGCTACTCCGGCTTCCACCACCCCAAGTGGAGCAATTTTAGAGACGGCACTTAGGCGAGCAAGCAAGCACACCAACCACCCCCACCCTTCTTTTTCTTTTTTTCTTACCTCCTCTTCCCGATCCGCTAAAAAATAATAATGCCTTCATAATCTTGGGCATCCTTTTTGGAAACTCTCCCCCTTTTTTCTTGCTTGCTCCCAGACAAAGATTTCTGGCTTGTTTACCGCCTCTCAAGATGCCCCGGTGACGTCACGGGAAACTCGATTTTCTTTTTTTTTTAAATGGGTCAGAGGTGGAAAAAAAAATCCTGCATCCAGCACAGATCATGAGAGCCTTTTCGATACGATCGGGTTAAATGAGCATAGAAATATTTAAAATTTTAAAATATCAGTTTTTAGCTCACAGGCCATCATAGCCGGAGAGCTTATGAGCCCATCCATTCGATATGTATGTAAATGCGTGCGTATGTGCGGTACGCGATAACTCATGATAAAAATATCCGATCCACTTGAAATTTTGGATATAGGTCTATTCTGATAAGGCGCTTCACTGATTAGTTTTTGAAATTCATTCGATATGTATAAGAGGGGGAACGGGGGGCTCATACCCCTCCCCTTAATTGATATAAATGAGTTTTTCATGCAGAATTATCAGTTTTCTTTCAAAATTTAGATATAGGATCATTCTGATGAGGTGATTCCATGACTGGTATTAGGTGTTCATTGGATAAGAATAAACAGGGGGAGCGGGGGTTCTAATGCCCCTCCCCTTAATTTGTAGAAATGGGTTTTCCATGCAGGGTTATCAAATTTTGTTCAAATCTCTGAATAGATTTGGAATTTTAATGGTTGTCTAAAAGAGGGCGATAACTCCTCTCAAATTATATAAATGGGTTTTTATTAACAATTTTCCAATTTGCTCTGAATTTTAGATATAGATTTTTTATATGATAAAGCATGTCCCTGATTAGTGTAGGGGGTTCAATGTTTTAGTATAAAAAGGGGAAAGGGGGGAGCTGTTTCCCTTCCTTTAATTTTTTTTTTTTTTTCAAACGGAATTAATCCTTGAAAATGTAAGGCTGTTATGCACAATTAGTATGCGTAGCCTGTGAGCTCGATGCCATCACTTTAACTGGGCAATATTCTTTTTATTAAATTTTATTTCATTCTTTTTTTTTTTTTTCCAATAACACAAATTCCATTCGAAAATCTCCACTATTTCTTGAGTTATAATCATTAGACGGCTGAGTACAATTAAAAGTTCACAGATACTGAAACTTTAAAATGCGTTCTTTTTTTTTTTTTTTTTTTTTTTTTTTTTTTTTAGCCTCCGATGCTATTTTTTTCAGACAAGCTAAAAAATGTCGTGTCATCAGCCCTGAATTTTCTATTCAACCGATTTTGATAATTATTTTTTTAAATGAAAGCTATTTATTTGTAGTTGTGCCCATTTTAGTTATTTTTTAATTTATTTCCATTTTTATATTTTATTTTTAATTTTAAATGCTTTTTACGATATTTGTTCAAAATGATGGCAACTCAGTTTAGCTTTTCTCTCGATAATAAAAATTTATTTTCCAAAATGATTGCGTATAATTATGCACTAATTGAGGTAAAAAAATATATTTACTGAGAAATAATATTAATAATGTAAATAAAATAACAGAAAATAATTTATGATAAAAATTAATGTCTAAAGCAAAATAAGAAAAATTTCAAATGAGGAAAATGATGTCATTCAGCAAACAGATAAATGGGAATTACAATATTATTACGGATGCCTTTTTCATATTACTAATAACAGTAACTTTTAAAAAACATTTGAAGAGAAAATGACGTCACTATTTAAAACATCGCATTTTTACTCATAACGATATTAGGTACTACTCTGTTATCCCGTCGACCAATTTCGCCAAATTATACAAATCGCTAAACTAACAGCCAGATTATACATATTGACATAATTTTTATTTTAAATAACGAAAAAACAAATAATTAGTAGAATATTAATAAAAATATTAATAAAAAGTCGAAATAAAAATCACTTAATCACATTTTAAACACATATGAATCGTATTTAATGTCACTGAATGTGACATTCAATGGCATCATCCATTATTGGCATTTAATCTTATAGTTTGACGATAATTTTTTGGTCGACGGGATAACCTGGTAATACCCGATATTACATTTCAATATTTCTTTTCATTATGGACACTGAGATGGAGATTTTACTTTCAGATGACTTCAGTTAGTGAAAAAAATGTCATAGTGAAAATGAAATTAGTTTTTTTTTGACAAAACTATTTTTCTGTGAGTGCATATGAAATAAAATTTCTGGATTTCGCCGGCACTCAGATTACAATTTTATCTGAAGATGTGCGAATATTTGCATGCAAAATTGTAACTGACAAACTTGACATTAAGTTTGGAAATATATTTATTATATATTGATTCAATAATGTAATTACTTTTGCTTTTTTTAAAAACCAAATCGATCGGGTCTTTTAAACATTTCATTCGTCGAATTCGACGGGATTCCACTCGTTTTTATTGTTAAAATGCATTTCCTTTTTCTCAGAGTCTATAAAAAAGCGTTTAAGCTGAAGAAAAAATCCGTTTTTGATGAATCTAGTCAATGAAGAAGTAGCACGTCAAATTGTATCTCTTTATTATTCCGCAATTCCAATGTCTCAGAGAGAAATTGCTATTCAATTGGGTACTTCACGCGGTTTTGTTTGCTATTATATTGGTAAACACAAGAAAAATGAAGTTCATTGCAATCTAAACGGGGTCGCCCTTCTAAAAAATCTCTATCGATTTTTTTTTGTGTCTAATCGGAGGCGAAACTGAATTCTGCAATGGCAGAATAGCAGATATTTTTTATAAACTTACTTTTACTTTCGAAACCGGCTCCAATGACCGTGTCATTCTAAAAAATATTGTCTGTTGTTCATTCTAACTCCAATTTCTGGCGAATTAATTCTTTTTACAAGATTTTACTTATTAGACAACAAAAAGTTGGTGATAAGCTTTGTGATTGTTGGTGATTTATTTTTATGACAGTAACCTAAATAGCGTTTTTCGAGACATCCGAACCATTGGTGTCTACTTAGGTCATACTATACACATTTCCAGCTCCAATTTGTAGCAAATTAATTTTTTTTTTTTTTTTCCTGATTAGTAAAGTTGGAGTTTGCGGGCACTCTAAATTTGAAACTACACATGTGGCCAAAGGTGGCCGGCCACTTGCGATTTTAGGCATTTTTGTTATATATCTAGAAAAGTACATGAGGAATTATCCTGAAACTCTAAGTGTGTAAACATAATAGTAACGGATCATATATTCCTGTGAAGATTTTTTTTTTTCCCGAAACTCCATAGGGGACCGTCAACAAATTGAAAAAGAACGAAGACCTTTTGGATAACCGCGTCAAAACAAATGTAGCTAAAACGTTAAAACCGTAATTATGATTAAGCATTTTATTCAAATGAGTTGTGTTCATTTTTATGCGGCATGTACACTCGTAGAAAAATTAAGGTTTTTATAAAAAATAGCCCCAGTTTTTTTGCTAATAATTTGCAGAGTTCTTAATATAAAATAATGTTCCTTTCTGAAAAAATGACAAACAACATTGCACACAATACCCTGTAATCAGAATGAAAAAAATAATAAAAATTGCATGAAAAATGAGCAAATTTACTAAATAATTTTTTACCGGGCATGCGTGAAGACTGTCAAAATTTCATTTGCATATTGTGTTAGTTAAATGTATTGTGAAAGTCTAAAATATACAGCATGCAATCCTTCTCATTCGAATCTCTCTATTCTAAAAAAAAAAAAAAAAAAAGAGAGAGAGAACAGAATGTGGAAATCCCAAAAATGTCTTTTAATTAAGTTCTTTTAGTATTTTAATTAATAAAAAATTCATGCATGTTAATACTTTCTGACGATGTTTTAGACCAAAATCTAGAGAGCAACAACTTACGTTAACTTCTAACTGAATTTGAAATTCGATGAAAATCGGTGCGTTAGTTTCTGAGATAGAGCTATTGCAAGATCTTAAAAAATTCTGTGTAACTGCGCCACCTGTTGAGAGACATGCTCCGAAAACGAATCAGGATCATTTTTTATTAGATCGACTGAATTTGAAAATTGGTAAAAATCCATTCTTAAAATACAAATATTGCAAAATCGTGAAAAATGCAGCAAAGTCACCAAGAACTAAATAAATCTAAAGTTTTGAGAAAATCCGTACATTATTTCTTGAGACAGAATTATTGTGGAAATTGTGAATAATGCAGTATAGTAGCGTCACTAGAAACTAATTAGCTCCAGTTTATATCAAGGTCTAACAGAATCTAAAGTTTTGAAATTCCGTGTATTAATTCTTGAGATAGAGCGCCTACAAAATTTTTGTCACATGCGGAGTGACAGAATGACAAAATGATAGACAGAATGTTTCTAAAAACCATCAAATCGTGTTCAGGAGCTTCTAAAACGCATAAATCCATCAAAAATCGGAGTTAGAAAATTTTCACAAATCCAGTACTTCCTTCCTGTAAAGTAAAATGTAACACACTGTGAGCGCTGCCGTAATTTTTTCTTTCTTTCTTCGCGAGTATTAAGAAAACGACAACCCGTAAGGGCATTTTGGGCACGGGCCCAGGGCCCCCCCAAATGCTCCTGAAGAATTTTCAATTATTGTCCAAAATCTGATTTAGTTTTAATATCGAATGAAATTTTACATTTAATTCTACATTCTGTTACGTTCATACTATAGTTTTATAACGTCGTATATTTTCTCTGAAATATTCATCTATTGCTTTTGCAATAGTGAATATTTTCTTTATCTTTATTACTTTAAAAATGTATTGTATTAAATTTTTTTTAAATCATTTTCCTATTATCGTCAGATTATTTGAATGTTGTACCCGTAACTTGCAGGCTGCAGAGACCTCTAATATTTTAAAATAATTGCAGCTTGGTATTGTCAAAAATTCATTATTAATTGTAGCATACTTTATGATTCCAGATCTATAGACTTAGTAAAAAGCATGATAGGAAAATGTAATTAGTGTCACACAGTTTATAATAAAAAGTCTGTCCATTTAAATTATAAGATAAGCTATTGATTCTCATATTTAATTTATTAAAGTCAATAATGGTTACTTTAGTAAGTATCTTTTATCATTTTTTAAAAGTCAATCACCCTGTAAGTATCGGTGCAAGGGTGTCATCAAATCGGCCTTTGACGACAGCATACAGAAAAATATGTACATGGGTAGCATTATCGGAAATGTTTGGTAAACACGTTGAAGTTTTGAAATTCAAGAACTATTTTAAGAGGGTCCGAGACACAAAAATCTTAGAATTTTCTAAATAAATAATTAACTAGTTGGATGTGCCAATCCCAAAACTTTCTTCTATCTCATGCGTACATTTTAATATTTAAAAAAAAAAAAATAGTTACTCATTTTAATGTTTTAATAATTTTAATTCAATATCATACCAACTTTGATTTTCATCTTAAACTTCTGCTTCAATGAATTAATCGGAGTAAAAATGAATTTCCGTCTCTGCACGAGCCGATGGACAATAGAATGATAGGCAGATTTTTTTTTTTCAAATTCAAGGAGGACCTACTTGCCTTACCAAAAAATAATCATATACAAAAAATTTAGTTCAGTTCTAGATCTAACTTCATACACTTTTAAGTGCTGCAATATTGAAAATGGCATAAAATCCGCTATTGCAGCGCCCCCTTCAGGCGGATTTTTTTCAGATTCAGGGCGATCCAACTAGCCATAGCCATACACTTACACAAAAAATTTCGTTCCAATTCGATGCATAACTTCATGTACTTTTGGTCGGTACAGTATTGAAAATGGCACAAAAATCGCAATTGCAGCGCCCCCTTCCGACGGGTGTTTTTCTAATTCAGGGAGAACCAACTAGCCATAGTCATACACTTACACAAAAAATTTGGTTCAATTGGATGCATAACTTCATATACTTTTGGTCGGTACAATATTGAAAATGGCACAAAAATCGGATTTGCAGCGCCCCCTTCCGGCGGAATATTTCAAAACTGAAGGCGAACCTGCTTGCCACAGCCAAAAACATTCACAAGAAATTTGGTTCAATTCTATGCATAACTTCATACACTTTTTGATGGTAGAATGGCGACATACACACAGACATACACACACACAGACAAACGGACAGACAGACATTTTGTAAAAACAGGTTTTTTGGAATCTCTGACCCCTAAAACGTGTAAATCCGTCGAAAAAGATTTCGATTACAATACTTTCTTCTATAGAAGAAAGTAACAAAAATGTATTGCATTAAAAATTCTTTTCTGCAAATTGACGTTTCTTAAAATCTACCTTTGAAGCAATGGATATCATGAAAACGACTTCGTGTGAAAACGCGTTTTTCTTCATGATGGGTCTCTTCACCATGTCTCGTATTTAAATTGTTATAAGTCAACAACAGTTAAAGATAATGGGTTCAAACTTGAATCATGTCCTTTTTCAATTATTTTGCTGTAATTTGGGTTCAGTAAATTAAATATATATATATTTACTTATAAAAATAGGATTTAAAAAAAAATTCGTTTAAATATTTCTAACTTTTAAAAATTCTGAATCAGAATTCAAATATGGATATTTCTGTTTATTTAAATGAAAAAAAAAATGAAATCAAACAAATAATACTTGAGTTACAACTATTTTAAAATTAACTATTTAATAATACCATCATAAAAAAATTTCAAAATTTAATTCAATAAATAAATTTATTTTAAAATATGTCCCATACTCCCTTTAGAGCTATTTAATGTTAAAGTGATCAGAATAGTTCCATTAATCATTTAAACGCCAATGTTCCTACATGGGAACATTGCATTGTTTGTAATACAAAACATATATTTTCCAACATAATAACAATGTTCTTATTTTACCTATAAAATATAAAGGTTGATTTCAACTTTTGAAAGAGAAAGGTATTTATGATTAAGTATTTATCACAGGTATAAGGAATATGTAAATTCGTTAATTTGCATAAAAAAGTATCATTTGCTTTTATCGCTTTCTCTCTGTTGCTTACATTTGACCGCTAAGAATCTAAATGTATCCATACGTCCCATATTATGTATTCTATATTGACACAAATCAATGAATATATGGATACAACCCCTCTCGTTTTTGCTTCATTTCGGGGATGACGGATTCTCAACTTTTGAAGATTATTTTCAGAATTTAAAGCTATGATTTTGAGATTTTCACAGAAGTTACTCTATACATTTAGCTAACATAATATATGCAAATGAAATTTTGATATCGTTGACGCATGCGCAGTGAAAAATTATTTAGTAAACCTACTCATTTATCATACAATTTTCATTATTTTTTAATTCTGATTACAGGGTATTATGTGCAATGTTGTTTGTCATATTTTCAGTAAAGAATATTATTTCATATTAAGAGCTCTGAAGCTAAAATCTTGGAAAAAATTGGAACTTTTTTTCTTAAAACCTTAATTTCTCTACGAGTATACATGCTACGGCCATAAAAATGAACGCAGTTTATTACAATAAGCCACTTAATCATAATCTAGAGTTTGAGCGTTTTTGCTACATTAGTTTTGACAGGGTTATCCAAAAGATATTCATTTTTTACTTTCTTCTATCTTTACAAGAAGAAAGTATTGGATTCATGAAAATTTTCGACTTCCGGTTTTCGACGGATTTATACGTTTTAGAAGGTCCTGAACACGTTTTGACTATTTTTAGAAAATGTCTGTCTGTGAGTCTGTCCGTTTGTCTGTCTGTCTGTCTGTATGTGACAAAAAAATTGTGGGCGCTCTATCTCAAGAACTAATGCTCGAAATTTAATAAAATTTTATATTCAGTTAGACCTTGATATGAATTAGTGCCTATTGGTTTTTGGTGAAAATTGGCCTGCAGGTGGCGCTGCTATACTACGTTTTTCATGATTTTCAAGATTGCTATATCTCAAGAACTAATGCACAGAATTTCACCAAACTTCAGATTCTGTGACCCCTTGATATACATAGACGCTGATTAAATTTTGGTGTAAATTGGCCAGCAGGTGGCGCTACTATGCCACGTTTTTCATGATTTTCATGAGAGCTATATCTCAAGAACTAATGCACAGAATTTCACCAAACTTCAGATTCCGCGATACCTTGAGATACATAGCCGCTGATAAGGTTTTGGTGCGAACTACCCTATAGGTGGCGCTGCTATGCTACATTTTGCACGATTTTTGCGATAGCTATATCTCAAGAACTAATGCAGAGAACTTCATGAAATTTTAGATTCTGTTACACTAGAATATATAACATAATTAGACGTTGATTACATTTTGGTATTAACCTTGCAACAGGTGGTGCAGCTATGCTGCATTTTGCACGATTTTTCCGATAGCTATACCTCAACAACCAAAGCACAGAATTTCATCAAACTTCAGATTTTGTTACAAAATGACACATAACATAATTACACGATGATTACGTTTTGGTATAAATCCTTCTACTGATGGTGCTGTTGTGCTATATTTTACACTTTTTTTTTAAACTAGCTATATCTCAAGAACTAATGCACAGAATTTCATCAAACTTCAGATTCTTTTACACCATAACATAATTAGACGCTTTTTTACGTTTTGGCATAAATTGTCCAAGATATGGTGTTGCTGTGCTACGTTTTGCAATTTTTTTGTTATAACTATAGCTCAAGAACTAATGGACGAAATTCCATCAAATTTCAGATTCTGTTAGATCTTGACATAAATAGATGCTTATTAGGTTTTAGTATAAATTACCCAACATGACACACTACTAAGCTCATTTTCTCAGAATATTAATTAAATTTTGCGTTTTAGGCTTTTCGGATACCAGAATCTCATTAGGCTAGATCAAATGTTCGAGGAAATTCGATGGTGGGTAACTTTGAGGTCACCACGTTTTTTTTTTTTTTTTTTTTTTTTTTTTTTTTTTAAATATTAAAATGTACTTATGAGATAGAAGAAAGTTTTGGGATTGACACATCCAACTAGTTTTCAATTTGTTGACGGTCGCCTATGGAATTTCGGGAAAAAATCTTCACGGAAATGTACGACTTGTGCTATTATGTTTATACGCTTAGAGTTTCAGGGTATTTCCTCGTGTATTTTTTCTAGATATTTAACAAAATATCTGAAATTCCAAGCGGACGGTCATCAATGGCCATGTAGTGTAGATAGTAATACCCTGTTCGCACTGAGAAAGTTAAGTCACTTAACTTGAAGTTTTTTGAAGCGGTCGTACCCGGAATCAAGATTCTCACTTAAGCAAATTTCTGAAACTTGCTCTCTTAACTATGAGTTGAGTGGAAATCTGCCTTCTGAATATTTAATTATTATTTCTGAATTTTAGAATATTTAATTCTCATTATTAAATTAATGAACTTGAGTCCTACAAATATTTATAAACTATTTCAAGTTGTTATTTGTTTACTCCAGTTGCTCAACACGTGTGTTTGTGGGGTGTTTTTGTAATCAAAAGCCGAAAATGGAAAACGTGGAACCTGTTATTTCCTCCCACAAAAGAAATTAATTTTTTAATTGAAATAAGGCAGGATAATTACTGTGTAAATAAAAAAGTTAAAAGTTGCAGTTGCAAATTTCAGAACTTATGCGCATGCTCAGATGCCAGTTTGGCCAAGTTAAGTCACTTACAATGCTTAGTAAATGCGAACAGGTGAAGCCTAATTCCGGGTATCCCGCTTCAAGTGACTTAACTATCCCAGTGCGAACAGGGTATTAGACGAGAGTCTATGAGCGTGTTCGGATGCTCCTTACTGTGCAGAGGAGAAAATTATTTTTTTTCAGAAGAAAACCCACCGAAGGAGTTTCTTCTTCTAAACGCAGCGGAACCTCCAAAAGACGGAGTTTTGTCAATAAGACTCTTCCTCTTCCTTCAACGTCTTAGGCTATCTTTTTCACCTCATCCTCATCACTTCTTGTTTGCCATCCAGCCCCAAACTTTTCAACACCCCCCCCCCTTTCTATCTCTCTTTTTTCTTTTTCTTTTTATTCCCTTCCGCTTTTACAACTCGACCAAGTCCATTTTGAAGGAGTTTTGTAACAGTGTTGCCAGAAATATTTTTCAAAAATTCGTAATGAAGAGGAAGAAAAAAAATTTCAAATTGTATACTTCTGTGAAATGTCCACGTCTCCATCGTCTTCTCATAGAATTACAGTAGAACCCCGCTAATCCGGACCCCGTTAATCCGGATCGGTTTGGTAATTTTTTTTTTCACATTTGAGAAGCGATTAGCTAATTTCCATAACATTAACTTGTTTCATCGTCTTATTCTGAAAAAAAAAAAAAAAAAATTCTGAAATCCTTTCGGAAGAATACCTTAAGCTTGCTTATTTAAACTACACCCAACGGACTACTCAAGCGGATGCGCGACCGTACAGCTCGCAAAAGGTATAGAATACTGGCACAGCAGAAAATTACAAATTTTTGAATGTAATTTTTGAAGTATGATTTATTTTATTTCTTTTTTCCTAATTCTCCGTATAATCCGGATTGGGTCTGGTCCCAATTAATCCGAATTATCGGGGTTTTACTGTGTATACCTTTTTCAAGGATTTTTTTTTTTTTTTTTTTTTTCAAGGATTAGTTTTGAAATTGAAAAGAATATATCTGTGGCTTCCGGTAACAACCAGGTAAGTCACATTTTTAATATTTTCAGTAATTAACGTTTAAAGTTTTCAAAAAGATCTTTTTATCATTACTTTTATATAATAGATGAGAACTTAATAATTTTCACTACACTCAATTCGGATATAAGGACCTCTCTTTTGCCCAAATAGTTACATAACAAGTAAGAAAAATCATGCGTTAAGTATAGATTATGAAGCATTTTCCAATACTTCTTGAAATCTTTAACAAAACTTCGTTATCCAGGGAAATAACGTATTATTGTCCATACCCAAATATGTATTCCAATACTTTTGAAAAGCCCTGTATTTGATCTTTCAGTTAATATACAAACTAATAATGGTAAAATTTAGTTTAGCAAGAAAACGCCTAATTGTTTGAAATTTTCCTTCCAGCAACTTGTACTAATAAGTGGAAACATACTTGTACTGTTTGAAGTCTTTTGTGTGTCCCTGTAAATGCAATGCACTACGTATTATGCATGAAATAACTCATATTAATCCTCAGCAATGTATATCAATTTGATAATATATGAAATCGTTTACCATATTTACCATCGTTTACCACAAACCATTTTCCCCTTTATTATTTTGTTTTAGCATTCTTTTGTGTGGGCCTGTGAATGCATAATAACTATTTTTTTCCCTGCATACTTTACAAAATGCATAATTTAGTGCACTTTGTATATGCATATAAATTAGAAGATGTTTGACAGATTGTAACATCTTGAAAATTCATTTGAAACGATTTTTCCCCATAGGCCGTAATGTAATGGAAAACTTTTGACTGTCCCTGTATATAAACTAATCATGGCAGAATCTTCATTTTCAATAGGGTTCGTGCTCTAGTAAACGTCATTAACGTCCAAAATTTTCATGACAATCGGAGTATATTTACGAGAGTTATAGCGCGGACAGACGGCCAGACGGACAGACAAACCGAATGCATAAGCAATTTTCAGCTTTGTTGGAAAGTGCTAAAAAGGGTTTTTATTAATTATTATAATTATTAATTATTATTAGTTTTAACTAATTATTATAACTGAATGTAGTGAAAATTATTGGTACTACTCTGTTATCCCGTCGACCAAAATACTATCGCCAAATTATAAGATTAAATGCCAATAATGGATGATCGTGAATGTCAATTGAATGACATTAAATACGATACACGTGTTTAAAACGTCATTAAGTGACTTTTATTTCGACTTTTTATTTGTATTTTTATTAATATTCTACTAATTATTATAGCATAGCACGGTAGTGCTATGCTATATTTATTTCCAATGCGACTCCGTAATGTTATTTTAATAGGCAATTGAAAATCTTAGTGATCAATGGACATATTTCCTGTAGCATTTAATAATTTTTACGTGATTTAAAAAGAAATTTTTTTTGTAAGAATTAAAAACGGCATATTTAAGACTTCATATTGGAAGTGAAACGGAGATTTTTAAACATTTGGTACCAGGAAAAAGAATCATTTTCAGAAAATAATAAATATGAAGCATGATTTTTGTAATAAAGAGATATTTTCTAATATTAATTGATGGATCAAGGCGATTTTTAATTGAGGAAATATAGAAAATTAGTAAATTAAGCTTTTTTCTATTTATTGTTTTTTCAAAATAATAGAAAATAACTTAAAATATATATATGTAAATAATGGTATTTGAAAGTGGGGTTTCTGACACATTGGCATCTGAAAAAAAATCGCGCCAAAGCCAGTATATGATATTTGAGCTGGAATTTTGTACCTATACCACAATTTTTATAATGTCTTCGCCTTATACGTTCGAAGAAAATCAAAATAAATTAAGGTAAATAAAAGTCTCCAAAAATAATAGTATTAAAAAATAATAGTAAAAAATAATAGTATATCATCCTTGGTACGTAATGAAATTAGTAAATCTGCAGAACTAGACCTTCAAACTCAATTCCTGGCAATTTTTTTAAGGCTAAACCGCAGAATTAACGACTAATTGGCGTAAGACTTTTCGGCACTGCAATAAATTAGCCAATTCTATCAACCTAATCATTCAAATATTTTTTTTAATTTCCAATTTGGCGATTTTTTAAAATCGCTCCTCAACTTGTAACATTACAAATAATTAATCATTGAATAAAATTTAATTTTGAATTAATTTGTATTAAATTTATTATTCCTATGATTGTTAAAATGATAAGAAACTTACACGATTTAATTTTTAAAACATCACAAAGAGTTTCTGTTGAAAAGTAGCTGTTTTTTTTATATTTCAAGTTAATATTTTTATAAAACTCTTTTGATGCATTATTTGTATGAAATTATAAAATGTAAACTCATTTGAAATATTCATAACGCTCTGTCCTTTGGCACAGATGTCTAATACTTATCACGTTGGCGCAATTTTTGAGAAAATTGATGGTGAAAATTTCGTTTTCAATAGAACAAAACAATTTATATCATTTTAAGGTACTTCTAGGTTATCCCGTCGACCAATTTCGCCAAATTATACAAATCGCCAAACTATAATAGCCAAATTATACATGTTGACATAATTTTTATTTTAAATAACGAAAAAATAAATAATTAGTAGAATATTAATAAAAATATTAATAAAAAGTCGAAATAAAAATCACTTAATGACATTTTAAACACGTGAATCGCATTAATGTCATTGAATGTGACATTCACGATCATCCATTATTGGCATTTAATCTTATAGTTTGGCGATAATTTTTTGGTCGACGGGATAACCTAGAAGTACCCATTTTAAAAAAGAAAGTACAAGAAAATAATTTATTAATAAGTATACAATGATAGCCGAGTTAGCATGTGAGACACATAATCGCCATTTTGTTCCAATCGTGCCAACGTGTTGCATGCACAGTGTATGCCGCTGAATGCCCCTTAGGCATTCTCTTGAGCTCACCCAACCCTCCACCCCCATAATTCACTTCTAGCTATGGCCCTGGGTGAATTACATCAGTAATTGTGACACATACCGCATAAAGAAGTCCTGAAGATGATACCCTCAGTTAATTTTGAAATGAGTTCACCTGAATGCAATAGTTATTAAAAAACTTGAGATATTAAACAAAAACATAATTTGCAGAACAAATTAAAAAAATCAAGATTTATTTCCTACACTCTTTAAGCCCGAGAAGGGACAGATATTAAGATAATTGATTTATTCATTTCGACATTTAATATTAAATTTTGGTAACAAATAAATTAAACCAAGTGAACATGAAAAAATAAAAATGCAATTCAAACAATATGATACTTAACCACCCTAAATCTTAGATTCCGTTCAAATGAAATCGAAATAAATCTAAGACTTTTTTTCCAAACTCAACTTGCAAATTTGTATTGCAGATTTTGTATTATGTTTACGGTAAGTGTAAACAAAATGAATAGGCAATCAAAAAAGCAAATGTTCAGAAAAAGTCGGAGATGTATTTCGATTTCATTTGAACGGAATCTAAGATTTAGGGTGGTTAAGTATCATATTGTTTGAATTGCATTTTTATTTTTTCATGTTCACTTGGTTTAACTTATTTGTTACCAAAATTTAATATTAAATGTCGAAATGAATAAATCAATTATCTTAATATCTGTACCTTCTCGGGCTTAAAGAGTGTAGGAAATAAATCTTGATTTTTTTAATTTGTTCTGCAAATTATGTTTTTGTTTAATTTGTTTTTTATTATTAAAAAAAAATTACGTCAATATGTATAGTTTGGCGAAATCGGTCGACGGGATAACAGAGTAGTACCAAATTATCAAGTTCTAATCTATTTTATAAAAGTAATGATAAAAAGACATTTTTGAAAATTTTAAACGTTAATTACTGAAAATATTAAAGACGTGCCTTACCTGGTTATTACCGGAAGCCACAAAATTATAGACGATTTAAAGAAATAAATAGAAATCTTATTTGGTTATGACCTTTACTTTATGCTCTTACCCGATTATTACTATTTTTTTTTTTAATTTTTAAATGAAAATTTACAATCGCCCTATGACGGGAAGTATTCGATTTTCATTTTTCAGTACTATGGCAGATGAAAGTACTCTTTTAAAGCTGCATTTTCCCACATTATCTCATTTTTTTTTTCAAAAATGTGCCGTACCTGGTTATTACCGGAAGCCACAGGTATATAAAATCGTAATGAAACGAATTTATGGAACGACTGATTTTATTGTACGGTGATGTTGTGAGGGAGTGACCTTTCCATAAAGGCACTCTAGTGTTTCTGAGATCGTGACGTCAATAATTTAACAAGTGTAAGCGTAAAAGCGACATCTATCCTCTCTTTTACTTTAACTTTCTAGAGTGTGTGTGCTCTTTCGGATTTTACAGTTAGCTTGCGGTTATTAGTAATATGTTAATGTGAAGTATCTCAGTTTGCAGCATATAAAAGCTTGGGTTTGAGTGAATGGAGGATGTCTCTGGCGTGTCTCTGGCATTAGCCAGCAGCCAGCGAGTGAGGATCTCTAGTATTAGACAAGCGAAGTGAATTATTGTTCAGCGAAGTACTAGCGAATAGGAAGTAGCGACGGCCTCCTGTGAAGCGGAAAGGAGTTTGGATAATTGATTTGAGATTCGGCCGTGGTAAGAGAGTTTATATTAGTTCCATTTTTGATTATTTGGTGAAATAAAGAATTACCCACAGCCACGGGCTATTTAATCAAGCTTTGTTTAGCAGCTCAGCCAGAAGATAGTGAGAAGTGTTAGGCGGTGCCCCGACTGAGCTAGGCCGAAGCCTGTGAGTATGATTTAGCTGTTCATAGTGTTTTCAGTTGTGTAAATTTGATACTTGCTCCACTTCCCTTCAGCCATTATCACTTTAATAAACTTTGTTATTTTATCCTAAATTACTGAGTATGTCTACATTTAACCTCCACCACGACCAACCTAACGTTACAAATGACGCTCAGCATGCATGTACCGTTACAAATGGCGCCCAACGAAACATCGGACATTATGAGATTGTGCCACGTGGTATTTTACCGGTGCAGGTGATATTAGTGAATTTTTAGTTAAATTAGATTATTATATTTTGTTCAATAATATACCTGAAAAAAGTAGATACGTAGTGCTTAAATGCTCGTTGAAGGGCGAAGCACTTTTGTGGTTGGAAAATATAGGAAAGTTTTTGATTACTGATGAACCGAAAAGATTTGAACAAACTGTGATTGAGTTAAAGAAGGCATTTCCTCCAGATAAAGATAAAAGTATTTTGAGAAAAGAGTTCTATTGTAATAAGCAGAATATTTATGAGTCGGCGTCAAAATTTTATCTTCGTAAGCTGGAACTAAAAAATAGATTAGATTTAGATATCACATTTGAGGAATTGTTGGACATTGTTTTTCCTCTTTTTAATCCAAATATACAGGACTTTATTGAAGTTAGAGCACCGAAGAATTTTGCAGAAATGCATCAGATATTATCGAAGTATGAGACTCGGCATAGCTCGGATCAACGGGATTTGCGTAACCCTCGTCAGAGACCGGTCACAGATAGTAATTTGAGAAATGAGGGGGAACGTAATTTTGTGAGAGGGGGGCAGCGATTTCCGGATAGTAATTTGCGTAATAGAAATGATGGATTTGGTCGTAATATGTCGAATACGAGTAATGGTAATAGGAATTGTGGTGGTGCTAATAGTTTTAGAAGTGGTGAGAGAAATATGTATGGAAATAGACAGAATAGTGGTTATAATCGTAGTGGGGGAGTACGGGACAGGAATGTTTCTTCGCAAGTAAGGAGATTAACTTCGGATGAGAATTTGGAAAATAGATCAGTGCAAAGGAGAGATGTGAGGAGGTCGGGTCAGTTAAACTGGTAGGTGACTGTATTTCGGAAGGTATGCAGTCACAGATTAAATCGGAAAAGCCTTCTGTGAGTTTGAATAAAATTACTATTAATCCGGTTGAGTTACCTGAAGTGTTAATTGTGTTAGATGGTATTGTCGTTAAAAGTGTCTTCGATACAGGGGCAGATAAGTCGTTCATTTCTTTTGATTGTTATCGGAAATATTTTTCGTATAAGAAGTTGAAGAGGTTAAGTCTGGTGGTTCAGTCGGCACAGGGAGTAGCTTGCGATAATAAAGGTTCAGTAGAATTGGAAGTTGAAATTCGTTCGGTTAAGACATGTTGGGAGTTTTGTGTGTTAGATGGATTAACAGTGCATTGTATAGTTGGTGTGGATTATATGAAGGATAGAGGAATTAGTTTGGATTTCTTTAAAAAGTTGTTAATAGTGAATAATGATGAGAATGTGAGTAAGAAAGAGCCAGTTTCAGTGTCAGTTAATTTGGAGGAGTCGGGTTTAAGTGAGGTTAAGGAAGTGGAGTTTAATAAGTCTTTAGTCGATTTTTGTAAAGTCTTTTCAGATAAACCGAGTTTAAGGAATGAAATTCATATTGGTTTTGACGCACTAGTTGCTAGTAAACCATTTCGTTATGATTTTATATCTAATATTTTTAAGTCTTTGGGTGAAAAGTTGGAGACTGGGGACGGTAAGGAACTTACTCAGTCTAATATGGCTGAACGTGTAAATCGTACATTAATTCAAATGATTTCTTCATATGTTGGTTCTCATCATGCAAATTGGGACCAGTTTCTTCAGCATTTTGCGTATGCACTTCGTACAGCAGTTCACGAGTCGACGGGGAAAACGCCAGCTGAATTGTTTTTGGGTAGAAAAGTCATTACTCCATTCCAAAGGCTAGTTATGGTGTCAGATGCGGAAAGTCAGTACATGTGTCAGGATATTGAGAGGTTGGTTAAGGAAGCTCAAGTTCAGATGGGAAAAGCGCAAGAAAAGCAGGCTCAGTATTATAATATGCGTAGGAGGGAGTTAGAAGTGAAAGTTGGAGATTTTGTGTTAGTAGAAAAGCATTGGTTAAGTTCAAGTCGTCAAAAGAGAGTAGCTAAGTTTGGTCCGAAGTTTGTAGGTCCGTTCGAGGTTTTAGAAGTTCGAAATAATAATTTGGTTGTTGATGTCAATGGTGAAAGAATGACGGTTAATTTGGATCAGGTTAGAGTTTATAAGTTTAGAGAAAATGGTAGTGAAGGTTCTCATGTGTCGAGTGGTGTTTCGCGAAATTCCCGATCCAATGAGTGTCCCGAGTCCAGCACTTCTTCATCTAATTCTTTTCATCAATATTCAAGAAGAAAAGTTGGTCAAACAGCTCCAAAAACTGTTGTTGAAAGTAGAAAGCCTAGCAATCCGAGAGCAAAGTATGATAATAAAAATAAGAGAGCTGTGTCAAATACATCAGATTCTGTGTGCCATAAAAGGAAAAAGATTATAAACTATCCCGTTCCTCCACTTATGAGACAGCAACCTCGCAAACATAAATTATCTAATAGTTCACCATCTTCGGTACTTAATCCCCGGAAAAGATTTCAGATGGACACTCGCCAAACTGTTAAAAGGACTTTAAAGTCGGAATTTTTACCCAATAAGAAACAACATAGGTCCGGAAAGAAACGTGGCCTAGGATCCTCAGTAATATAACTTCGGGTGCATCTAGAAAGAGGAGACAACGCTCAGATTACCGGCATCAACAGTGTGAATCTCGCCATGGAGTGACCCCAGCAAACCGGCCAGAGCAGAGTCGTCGAGCGGAACCTACAAGTATCCCGCGGCATCCATTCAGAACCAGGCTGCAGGCACGACAGTCAACTGTGGCGTCACCGTACAGTTCCGATGACGAAAGATCCTTCGTACAAGGTTTCTGGGACAAGAGGAGAAAACCATCCTGTAGTATGAAGCCAGCTAGCAGTGAATCATCTCTACAATTGGGTGATAATGTTCTTTATTAAATTTCTATTAGAGTGCATATATGTGGTAGCAATGTGAAAGAATAGAAAGCAGAAAGACTGTT
The DNA here is from genome assembly GCA_964019185.1 of Maratus speculifer. Taxonomy (NCBI): domain Eukaryota; kingdom Metazoa; phylum Arthropoda; class Arachnida; order Araneae; family Salticidae; genus Maratus; species Maratus speculifer. Next base: position 459,586,270 of record OZ025292.1, read on the forward strand.
TGGTACTTTTTGGCCATTTTTGGAATTTTTTGACGGACTCACGATTAGTGCTTAATTGTGTTCAAAATTTGTTTGCAAAATTGTTAGTTTTATGTATGTTTGAGATTGTGGTCTTAACTGCTTTTAAAAATTCTGGATCTATTGTTAAATTGTTGTGTTATTTGTTAAAAATGTTACTATATTGTTATATTGTTCATGTGTTATAAAATGTATGTTAATGTATGTTTAAATTTTCAGAAAGTACAGATAGTAATTTGGGTTATTTTGTACACGCGCCGCGGTTCAGACGCGCACGTGTTTTGCGGTCAAGAAGTCCTTGACACGCGTTTCTATCTCTTATACTAACATTTAATGAATTAACTTTCTTCTTATCGTTCGTGTTTTATGAGTTGCGTTTGTACTTTAAGTTGCGAATTTTTAAGCTGCGTTTGAAATTGTATTGTATTAAAATTGAATGTTAATGTGATTTTCTTGCAGGGAAGTATACCTGTGTTATGTATTGATTCTGCTATTTTTCTTTTAGTTAATACAGATGAAGAGCATGATGACGTCATTTTGTAAATTTTTGATATTTAATTTGATTGTTGCATAAGCACAGCGATATGACGCTGTACGTATGTTCCCCAATTATTGTTAAAGTGGAGTTAAGTTGTGAAGAATTTTGGGAGTTAGTTCATTGGCTGATGGGTATGTAGGTATTACGTAATAGCAGAGTTATTTTGAGTATGAAGTAAAATTTAATTTTAGATGAGTTCGGTATTTGGATGAGGAAAATTTTTGCGCATTGGGTTTTTTGGACTTGGTGCGAATTTTAGTATTAGGAAAGTTATGGAGAGAAATTTTTGGTAATGTTATAGTTGTATTGCAATATTGAGGAAAATTTCGGAAGTTTAGTGTTTTGAGAAATTTTAGCACTCCCAGTGGAGTGGGCTGTTTTGAAAGTAGAAGTAATTAGTTTTGAGAGTTTTACGAGTTTTTGGAAGTTTTACGGAGGCTATTTGTAAGACAGAAGAATGATTGGAATGAATATGTGAATTTTTTGAGGCAAACTGAGGTTTTTTGGTTGTGATGGGTTAAAGTTAATATTTTAAAAGTTATGTTTCGGCGCTAAATTTCACCCATCACTGTGTTTATTACGGTTCGAAATTTATAACAAGAAAAAGTTCTGGGCATGCATTTGGCCCAGCCCTTTTTCTCTGTAAAATCCGAGGGGGGGTTGTGAGGGAGTGACCTTTCCATAAAGGCACTCTAGTGTTTCTGAGATCGTGACGTCAATAATTTAACAAGTGTAAGCGTAAAAGCGACATCTATCCTCTCTTTTACTTTAACTTTCTAGAGTGTGTGTGCTCTTTCGGATTTTACAGTTAGCTTGCGGTTATTAGTAATATGTTAATGTGAAGTATCTCAGTTTGCAGCATATAAAAGCTTGGGTTTGAGTGAATGGAGGATGTCTCTGGCGTGTCTCTGGCATTAGCCAGCAGCCAGCGAGTGAGGATCTCTAGTATTAGACAAGCGAAGTGAATTATTGTTCAGCGAAGTACTAGCGAATAGGAAGTAGCGACGGCCTCCTGTGAAGCGGAAAGGAGTTTGGATAATTGATTTGAGATTCGGCCGTGGTAAGAGAGTTTATATTAGTTCCATTTTTGATTATTTGGTGAAATAAAGAATTACCCACAGCCACGGGCTATTTAATCAAGCTTTGTTTAGCAGCTCAGCCAGAAGATAGTGAGAAGTGTTAGGCGGTGCCCCGACTGAGCTAGGCCGAAGCCTGTGAGTATGATTTAGCTGTTCATAGTGTTTTCAGTTGTGTAAATTTGATACTTGCTCCACTTCCCTTCAGCCATTATCACTTTAATAAACTTTGTTATTTTATCCTAAATTACTGAGTATGTCTACATTTAACCTCCACCACGACCAACCTAACGTTACAAATGACGCTCAGCATGCATGTACCGTTACAATGTCTCCCAAAATATTGAATATTATGCGGTAAAATGAACACCAAAAATCCGTATTGATCTGCAGATTTCCAAACTAATATTATAATTTTAAAATTTGAATTACTTCCGAGATTTTTTTTATTATTATTTGAATTAAATTTCGCTAATGATGGCAACCAAATTATTCCATTTTTGTTAAAACAAGTTGGAAATTGCACGTGAAGCATAGCAAATGAGGTGCGTTCGTACGATAACGAACTTTTAAAAATATTTATATCTTGATGATTTAGTAGAGCGTACTTTGGATATAGTACAGTGGTCGAAATCTTTGTGTTCCTGTAAATATGCATAGAGAAATTTTTATTATACTTCATTAACGTATATCTTATTCAAAAAAATTGAAGTAGTTTAATATAATTAAAACACGCCCCAAACAATGTTTTCCCGTATAACATGATTTAGTGGAATACATTTGTGTGGCCCTGTAATTTAATAATGAATATTCTTTGCATCACAGATTGTACAGAATGTGTATTTTAGTACATACTTCAAAGATTTATGCCAATTCTATTATGTTCAAATGAGTGTAACAACATTAAAATGCATTTTAAACTTTTTTTCGCATTGATCGTAATGTACCGGAATATTTTGGTTGTCCCTGTAATTGATCTATGCATTCGACTTTCATAACATTTGAAATGACTCGACAAAATTATGCAAAAATTATACGTTTTAAATTTCAAACGATTAAAATGCATTTGAAACTTTTCCCCCCATTGACCGTAATGTAACGGAATCCTTTTGATTGCCCCTGTAATTGATCTATCCATCCGATTTTCATAAAATTTGAAAAGACTCGACAAAATTATGTAATAATGATGTATTTTAAATTTCAAACGATTCGGTTGGGTAGTTTTTGCGTTGTTATATGCGGACAGACGGACAGACAGACGGACGGACTGAGCGACAACAATAGGTGCTACGTATTTACATAATTACGAACACACCTAAAAATGTAAAAAGTGAATAACGAAAAGGATTATAAGAATTTCTTTTTCTTCCGTCCTTTTCAAATTGAAATCGAAAATAACTTTTATTTCAATCAACAGTGAAGACAATATTATGATTAAATTATGTTTTTCAAAAATATCTGACAAAACAAAATTTTATTTTTACTTACTAGAGAACTGCAAGAAATGTGAGTCACCGATTTTGACGAAAGTGGTATCTTTGGAAAGATCTCATCGTGAGCAGTAAAAAACTCAACGGAACTACCCGTCGCAAATCAGCCGTTTTCGAGATATCCGACAATTTATGTCACGTAATTAGTGCATTTAATGAGGGACCGCAAAAAAATTTACTCTTGTTTTAACGAAAGTGATATTGTTAAAAAAGATATCATCATGAGGGCGAAAAAACTCAATAGAACTAACAGTCGGAAATTAGCCATTTTCGAGATATCCGATAATTTATATCACGTAGCTAGTGCATACTGTTTTAGTGCACACTTAATGGGGGACCGAAAAAAATTGTTTTCTCGATTTTAATGAAAATGGTGTCGTTGCAAAGATATCATTGTGAATAGTAAAATACTCAATGGAACTAACCATCTGAAATGAGCGGTTTTCGAGATATCGGACAATTTATGTCACTTAATGCAGTTTCCCAGCAGTGTGCATTAGCAATGTGACACAAATTGTCGTATATCTCGAAAACGTCCCATTTGAGTTTTTTAATTCTCAACGATTCCATTGAGTTTTTTAATTCTCACGTTGATACCTTTTCAACGATACCACTTTCGTTAAAACGAGTGTAAAATTTTTTGCGATCCCCCATTAAGTATGCACTAATTACGTGACATAAATTGTCGGATATCTCGAAAACGGCTCATTTCAGATGGTTAGTTCCATTGAGCTTTTTACTGCTCACGATGAGATCTCTCCAACGATACCACTTTCGTCAAAATCGGTGACTTTCACTTCTTGCAATTCCCTAGTATATCCCAATATCCAGATATTAATTTATGTCAGAAAAATAAAAAAGAAAATCTTATAGTCTGTAGGATGGGCATTAGTCCATGAATGTGTTCGGGTGTTCCTTGTTGTCTGGAAGAGAAATTGTTATTATCATTTTCTTTCAGAAGAGAACCCTAAGAAAGAGTTTCTCTCTTCTAATGGCAGAAGAACCTCTAATAAGAGACGGGCCAGTTTACGTTCGGAAGACTTCTTCCTCTTTTCCATTTCCTTTCAACGTCTCAGGCTATCTTCTTCACCTTCATCGTCATCACTTGTTGTTTTCCAAACTTTTCAACATCCCCTTTCATTTTTTTTTCTTTTTCTTTTTTGTCTTTTTCTTTCCTTCCGCTTTACAACTCGGCGAAGTCCATTTCGAAGGAGTTCTTCAGCTGAAGAGAATGTTGCCAGAAATCCTTTTCGAAAATCGTAATGAAGATGAAAATTTTTTTTTCAAAACATTTTGCTTTACTTCTGTGAAATGAATCAGTTCATGCCTCCATCGTCTTGTCATAGAACTACATATAATATTAAATAATATATAATATACCTATAATGAGGATTGGAGTTTTAAAATGAATTTACAATTCAAAGTGAAATATTCTATATTGATTGTAGATGTTGTAATGTAGTATTACATAATGGTTATACATACACTGTAAAAAAAAAAATTCCGTTAAATAACGGAAAAAAAATTCCGTTTTTTTCACGAACTATTTCCGTTTGTTTTGTTTTTTATATTTTTTTTATTTAAAAATTTTCACTTGAAAGTGAAAACAGAATTTTCAAGGACAAACTAACATCTTTATGATTTTTATTCTTTAGACAAAAACACATCAGGTTAGAACACATGCATTTAACTTAAACGATAGTGAAGAAATATCACTTAACCTCGATGGTGATCGAACCAAGTACCTGTGCTATGGCAGTTTGCAGTAGTGCCATTACGCCATAGTTACGCATGCAGAGCTTGCAAACATCTTTACTTATTTCGAATGATTTTATAAAGAAAAGGCCTTATGTTGAACGCGGCATTAATTTCTGTACAGAATTATTTTCTATTGCGAGTACAGTTCTAAATGTTTAACAGATATTATATCCATAATTTTGAATATTTAGTTTTTAATTTCAGTTCTAAATTTTTGACTTTAAATTATTACATGTACTAAGAGTTGAATGCATTAAAAAGTTTTGTTTCCTTTATTTTAAGGAGATTTTTAAAAGCTTATTGTAATATTATTTATATATCAAATTTATTTACTTATTTATTTTTGAAAGGATACTAACATACTTAAAAAAAAAAACAAAAAAAACAAAAAAAAAAACATGTATTTTAAAAAAGTATTTGTATGACGATCAATTTCAATCTCAATAAAGATAGTTATTACGGGTTATTAAAATAAATTTCCTTTATTGCTTTTTATTTAGATAATCGTCAACTTTATAATAATTTCTTTAGTATAATTCAGACGTTTTAAATTTTATGTGCAAATTTCTTAAAGTTAATAGGTTAAAAATATATATTAAAATTAAAAGTAGACATTTTTTTCCCATTTTAAAATATCCTACTCACTTTTAAAAAAATATGCTATAAAAGAGTTAAACATTATTTAAAAAACACATACGGAAATAAACTAACTGAAAATGAACTAACTAGCTAATCTCAAACTTAAAAAAGATTAATAAAATTTTATAATTTTTAATATATTTTTTATTGTTGTAAAAATATGTTAGCTTTATGTTATTAAAACAAAGAAATAAAGAAAATTATTATAGAAAGTTGATCATAAAACAACTCTATAATGTTTTTCTATCTCAGATATAGATAGCGCCACTAGAGTTATTTATGGAATTTATGCTGTTTTATTACGGAACTTCTCTGTTTCCAGATAAATTTACAGAAAATTTACTGTATTTATAATCTCAAAATGTCAATAACGGAAGTTCTACTATTTTTTCGGAAAAATGAAACTATTCCGTAGAATTCAAATGAAATCTTGGACTTACGCTGTAAACATTATAAGATAAAAACAAAAATTATTACTTATCAGCGTAAAAAAATATTCAATAATAAATTCAAAAATTTCAAATACCTAATATCTGGTTTAATATTTTAAAAGAAATACTTTTGTAAGTTTCCTCCTTGGTTTTGTCATTGTTGTATTGTCTACTGAGTGATGGCAACTGGTATATATTTTTATTTTTGAATCTTGGCCTTTAATGTTTATTTAGTATAATTTTTGTCAATTTATAGTATGCCAATCTGTTTTTAATGTAAATTATTTCTCCTTTAAAAATATTCCTCTGAAGATGACTCATTAGATTGAGTTCGAAACGTTAGGAATTTTTAATCTATAATAAATTGTTTTTTTACGCTGATAAGTAATAATTTTTGTTTTTATCTTATTCCGTAGAATGTTACGGAAAAATTTGTATATATTAACGGATATTTTTTACAGTGTATATGTGTAAAAAATTATAAAAATTAGACCTATTAATTAGTTTTTTAATAAATCACCTCTCTATTTGGATACGGGCTCCATGACTAATAAACATGGGTTTGACAGGGTAACTAGATATTGTAGTTTATCGTGTTAATTTAATTATAACACATGGCCCTTTTTAAGCCTTTCCGGCACACTGTGCCCGGTCTGGGATACCTAATTTTAACTTGTTAACTGCACCAGTAATATTTTAGTAAAATTTTACTTTTACAATAAAAGCTTAAATTAAGGAATTCAAAATATTTAAAAAATTTGTTTGTGAATTCCGGTGTCAGCCGATAATTTCTCATTTTAGTGCAGATTTTGCCCGTGCCGGAAAGGGTTAACTGGTAACCATAGGGAGATGAAAAAATTTCATATATACTTCTACGCACTTGCTGTCCAAGAGACCATGCTATAAGCATCTGTGAAAGAGTTTCCCTATAATTTATAATATTTAAATAAAACTTCATTAATACCCAATGTACTGTATTCTGTCGTTGAATCTTAATGCGACATATATATATATATATATATATATATATATATATATATATATATATATATATATATATATATATATATATATATATATATACATACATATATATATATATATAAAGAAATTAGCCAATCGCTTCTCAAACTTGAAAAAAAAGCGAAAAACCCGATCCGGATTATCGGGGTTCTACTGTACCATTAAAAGTAGACAAGATTCACCTATATATATATATATATATATCTTTACTAATATTATAAATCGGAAAGTGAGTTTGTTTGTCTGTTCCGCTTTCACGCCGTAACTACTGAACCGATTGCTTTGAAATTTTGCAGACGTAAAGTTAGAAGTCCGGATTAAATAATAGGGTAATTTTTATTTATTTTATTCAAATATTTTCCTTAATAATTCAAAATTTAATTATTTTTCATACAAAATCAATAGGCATTTTTCAGATAAAATTTAACCATTTTCCTTTCCTGTTGCCAAGAAAATAAAAAATTGGAATAATAATTTTTCAGCGGCAATGAATTTTTAATAGAAAACTTCCACGCGAAAAACTATAATAAAATAATTTAAAAGAAAATAAATATGACGTCATGTTTGAAATAAAAATAAAAGGTGTATTTTTTATAATACATTTAACAAGGATATTTGTTTAATGGGAATTTTTGTGTAAAATATGGTGACATAAATTAAAAGTAAAAAGAATGAAAAAGAATTATATTTTTAATAAAATGGTTCACTCATGAAAATGTGACGTCATAGTTGAAATGAAACAGGTACTTTATAGCAGTCGTTAAAAATACAAGGGGTATGAATATCAGTAGCTAATGGAGCGAGATAAATAATGACATCATATTTCAAATGAATCAGAAATATTTTTTACTTATACTAATTAATAAGTTATAAGTTATATACAAATGAATATTTTTATTCAAAACTCATAATTATCAATGGAAGAAATTTTTTGTGGGGAAAAGGTGGAAAATAAAATCACTGATTAATATATTTTTGGCTCGATTTTTTAACACTTTCGAACAAAGTTGAAAAGTTATTATGCTTTCGGTTTGTCTGTCTGTCTGGTCGCTTTCCAACTTTCGTAAATATACTCCGATTTCCATGAAATTTTTGGACATATTAACGTTTACCTAGCACGAATACCTATTGAAAATGAAGTTTCTACCATGATTAGTTTATTTACAGGGATAGTCAAAAAATGTCCTTATATTACGGCATTATGGGGAAAAACCGTTTTAATTAAATTTAACAATGTTACAGCCTGTAGAACATATTCAAATTTATATGCATTTACAAAGTGCACTAAAATATGCATTTTGTAAAGTATGTAGTGAAAAGGGCACTTACTATTCATTTACAGGGTCAGGCAGAAGAATTCCATTGCATAGGAATAAAGGGAGGAGCAGTTTCCGACATATTTTAATTATGGTAAACGATTTCATGTATAATCAAATTGATATACGTTGCTAAGGCTTAATGTAAGTTATTTCATGCATAATACGAAGTGCATAGCATTTACAGGGACACACAAAAGATTTCAAATATTATATATTCTATCCGAAGTACTGTATATCATGGATGATTACTGTTGCATGGATGAAATGCATTTTGAATTATGATATGTGCTTTTAAGTTTCGCTAAATGTATGCATATTAAATGGAGAGTATAAATGGTAATAGTATAAATAGTTAAATTTAGATATACAGGGTTACACAAATGATCTCGGAAAGGTTACTGAATATGAGCGTAATTTACTTAAAGGTCGTTTTTAAATAAAATATGCATTTTTATTTTGAACTGCATTTAGTAAACTAAGAAATGTTTGTAGTATATATATAAAATGATAAACAGGGTCCCGCAAAGAACTGGATACAAGGTTGTCTTCGGATGATAATTTCTGAAAATGTAATTTAGGTAGTAAAAGAAATATTTTTGTTTGAAATAAATTTTAGAAAGATACTTTCGTGTATTAAAGGCACTTGGAAAACTACAGGGCTGAACAAAAGAATTCAAGGATGTTTCTATCTATTAGTATTAATCGCTGAAAGGAAAATTTTGACCAGCAAACAAATTAGCAACTAGGGATTATCAGAAGTTTTTTTTATCATAAATTCGCGATAAAAAGTTAATTACACATGCTTTTCATCATCGAAATTTTTTGCTTGATTGATCAATTATTTCTTCTTTAAATGGTATGTGAACGAAGTCACGGGTAACTGCTAGTATATATATAATTGAGAGCGGGTTATTTATTTTAACATAATTTTTAAACTGTTTAATTGACACCAATATATGGATATTTGTCTAGTTATATCTATAGTTAAATAGCTAATAAATGTTACTGATTAAAGTAACAAAATGGTATTTTAAGTTATATGTTAATATGAATGTTATCTCTTAATTCTCATTTTAATTATTTTATTAATTTAATTTTATGTTAATATCGTTTATTAATTATTTTCTCCGGTTCAATTATATTTCCATTCAGCTTTATCTTTTTTGTTTGTTATGGATAACTATTATTTTTACTTACTTTCAACTCCTTTTTTGTAAAATATCTTTGTTCCTTGTTTAATAATTTGGTTTTTGTGTGCTGGTAACCCCAAATACGTATTATTTTGCTATTTCATGGCTAATACGTGGATGAAACCGCACACTTCATTTGTAGTTCCAGAGCATCTGGGGCCTGATGATTCTGCTTTTGGGGCTACAAATTCCATTTGCATTCATTTTATTTATTTATTTTTTCAGATTTACTCGTTACACTATTTTTTTATTTTATTATAATTCAATTCAATTCTAATTCTTCGTTTTGGTTTATTGTTTTATTGATAAAATCCATTGGTGAATCTTGTCTACTTTTAATGGTATTATATATATATATATATATATATATATATATATATATATATATATATATATATATATATATATATATATATATATACAAGTATCAAAAAATGCTCTGTTGAGCAAGAAAAAAGGTTAATATGTTTTTAAATATGAAAAAGTGTTTGACAAGTACTTCTAATTGAGTATGAGAGAAGACTAGGTGTCCCTTCTTGGATGCAGCTCACTGTTAATGCCAAATTTGAAAAAAAATCATATTTGCACTTTTCCCATATAAAAGAAATTAGTCACAATTACGATAAAAATGTGTAGTGCAAAGACGTAGCCAGAAAAAACGCAGCGTAATTAAACATAAATGTAAATCGAAATAGTACCAGAAACCTTAGTTCCTGTAGCGTATCATACACATGCAGTGCCACCAAGCATGCTCGCAGCATAGAGCTGCACAGAAAAGTGATCTGTATTGCTGTTGCAGTGCAGAGTCAACAGCTCAGTTCAGATGTAAAGCAAATTGAAAATTTAACTAAAATGAAAGACGGGAAGTTTTACGCTAATTTCTTAATGCATTAAAAGTTCTTCTTGCAGTCTTCTTGCGAACTGTAAACTACAACTTTATTTTTAAATAAAATAATAATTGTCATCTAACATTGTTAAAAATATTTTTACGCACTTGGCACAATGTTGCAGTATTGTGTTTAATTAATTATTACTTGAACGTTATGTTTTTGACTATTTTTTCAAAAAAATTCTATTTTATTTTTTGGAAAAAAGAATTCAAAAATTTTGAATAAAACCTTTAAGTGGTGAAAAATTGCTATTAATTAATTCTCAAAACAGTTAGCAATTTTAATACGCAATCAAATTAATATTTTATTAAATATGTATTTTTTAATTTAATGTATCCTTAATTTATTAAAGTAATAACATTATTGATATACATTACGAATTTTACTTTAAAATAAGCTTAATACATAATCTATTTTATGTTCAATTCATCATTATATTTTACAGTAGTTAAAAACTGAAATTTATTCTTTACCTGTTTAATGATTTTATACGAATTGAATATTTCCAACTGAGCGAAAAATTGCCCTAGCTTACAAGGCCAATGCTTTACCTGTTAAGTTAACTGGGCAATTAATAATGACCAATAATGTTATCTGTATCTGGGTTCGATTTCCGGCCTGGGCAATTTTTCGTTCAGTTGGGAATATTCAATAACTTTACCAATCAGTTTGATTGTGTTAAAATAATAGAATATTTATTTCATACTAGCTTTCTGCCCGCGGCTTCGCCCGCGTGGAATTCGATTATATTGCGGTATAAAGCACAACTATAAGAAAACTTCTCATTTCCACGGGAAAATTTAAGAAGCGCGATGTAACGCTGGATACGATTAGTTGTTAAACCAAAACTGAATGGTACACTATATTATATGTTTTCCCTTGTGGAGCAAAAACATGCAGATTTTGGCCACTGGAAACCCGGGAACACGCTACATAGAGCTGACCATGCTGACGTTGAGCCTGTTGCGATAAACGGACTTGAGTACGAATATCATTCTCGGAAGCCTCAAAGAAGATTGGCGAGCGGCTTGCTCCTCAAGTCTTTGCTGGCGCTGAGATGGTAGCTCAGCAGCTCTCGAAGCAGCCTGACGCTCTGCTTGTTCGCGCCTTCTTAATTCAGCATGGAGAGACGATTCTTGAGATCGGGCAATTTTCATTGCCCGAGCTTTAGATGAGGTGCTCGACAAATTAGATTTACGTTTGCGAGGCATTGTGAAAATATGAGTAAACTATAAACCTAAACTAAACTAAAATCCCAAACTAAACTATAACAATCTAAACGACGAACAAAGCGACGTAATTACCTATCGAAAAAACAATAACTACTTTAGATATCTACCTAGAAAAAAAGCACTAAACTAACCTAACCTAACTATTATACAGCTACTACACATCGTTACCACGTTTTAAAAACACCCAGCGCCATCTATCGCGTACCTCAAAAACTAAATAACGTAACTAATACTTATACCAATTAGTAATTCGTTGACTTATAGTTATTTCAGGATAAGTAGACGTAAAAAAAAAAAACATTTTAGACGATAAAACAAATAGTACGTCATCCCTCGGGAATTCCTCATTTTCGAGGATTCATTATCGTATCATTTAGCTTCTAAATTTACATGTTCATATTCGTTTCCAATATATAAGTAGATGTAAAAAAACAGTTTAGACGATAAAACAAATTGTACGTCATCCCTCGGGAATTCCTCATTTTCGGGGATTCATTATCGTATCATTTAGCTTCTAAATTTACATGCTTATATTCATTTGCAATATTTTATCTTGTTTTAAACGACACACAGCGCCATCTCCAATCCATCCATCAAGCAAACTATACTTTTGTTTTCCCTCGGGAATAGCAATTTTTTCCGGGATAAAAAGTACCCTATTATTTAATCCGGACTTCTAACTTTACGTCTGCAAAATTTCAAAGCAATCGGTTCAGTAGTTACAGTGTGAAAGCGGAACAAACAAACAAACAAACAAACAAACAAACAAACTCACTTTCCGATTTATAATATTAGTAAGGATTTAAAATTAGCGAAATTTAAAGCTATTAATATAATTAATAATAAAAATTATTTATTTTTTACTGGGAAAGTGCGAGCGAAAAGCTAATACGAAAATAAAGAAATAAAGAAATAAACGACAAATAATAAAAGCTTAGTTTTGTTAATTAAAAATTTGCATTAAAATTATTTAAAATAATAATGACATTATTACAAATTAGTCTTTGGGGGCCACCGTAATACTTACCCATCATGGATATGCATACTATAACGTATAAAAATACAAACATGTGTAAACTATTTATACAAAGCATTGCAATTCCTAAACAAAATTTAAGCGTAAATTTAAGTATTTTTAATGTACATACCCATATTCTATTAATGAATTGTTGATGAACCCATTTCGACAGATTATATTAAACGCCAAACTATTCAAGTAGTATTGAACTGCATAACAGAAACATCCTTATAACTCAAAATAACACTCTAAAAGTGGAAGGAGTGAAATGCCAACTCTTTGTGAGGGTGACAGACATTTTCACTCTTTTTTGAGTGCAATTTATAAAAATACACTCCTTAAAGAGTGGAATTTCCCATTCCCTAGAAAGGAGTGAAAAATGTCACTCCGTTGTAGAGAGTGAAACATCTCACTTCACTACCGAGAGTGAAAGCCCGGCATTATAAACTTAAAAAAAAATCCGTTAAACTTTGAACAAATATATGGAGTAAAATAATGAAAAACACCAAAATATGTCAATTTTTCATTTTCAAAAACTCCCTTTCATAATATAACCTGGAAAATTATGCTTATTTGGTATTAAAACGCACTCTTTTTTAGAGTCAGCAAGTTTCTCTATCGAAAGAGTGAATACTCACTCCGCCAATGAGAGTGACTCATCAGCCAATCAGAAATGCCTTGCACTTCCTTTACTGATAAGAAAAATGTTTTCGCCATTTTAAAATTAATCTTTCGTTTCCTCGGTTCCACATATGTGGATCTCCGTTCACTTCATTTTTATTAATAATATTCAAACGTATTTTAAATTTCTATCTTTGAATGATATGCTTCGATGCGTATGCTATGAAAAAATCCAATTATTAGATTAATCTCTTCTTCTGGAATCACAATAGTAAAAAAAAAAAAAAAAAAAAAAAAAAAAAAAAAAAAAAAAATCAGTAAAAAGATATATTACTTCAATGATACTCAATAAGAGAGGTTACAGTACATGGATATTATTTACCAAACAAGGGAATATCATTTATGAAACAAAGGATATTATTTATCAAGGTAAGTTATGTTTAATTTCAATTTTTGTTCCCAACAGTTCGTGAATATTCAGTGCAGTTTCACATTGTGGAGAAAATCATTTGCTAGTGTCAACCATTCTATCTCCTCAGGAAAAAAAAAAAAAAAAAAAAAAAAAATGCTGACACAAGTCATACAATATAAACATCATTAGCAATTACGTGATTTTATTATTCTGATTCAGTCTTATCCTAAAGTACAGTGCTTTTTTTATGCCTGATCTTTATTGAAACTGGTTTAGTAATTTTAAAAGTTCGTAGTATGAATTATATAAAACGAAATATTTTTAAAGAGATAAATAAATGCTTTTTATATTACAAATATTTTTAAAGCTAGTACTAATAAACACCCCTGAATGTTTTCGGTTTATAAAAAAATAAGCAATAAAAATGAAGCTTTTATTATTATTTTTTTTTTCGTAACTCTCCCTTGCATATTTTATAATTTTGCACTATTGTTGAAATTCTTAATTAAACCAATCGGGAAGAGGAAAATACTGTTTCAATTTTAAAGTTTATTATTTATGAAGTTAGTTATTATATTTAGTTTATAAATAGTTATTTTTCAGTAATGTACACCTCATATAGGCGTTGCTAAAAATGCAGTTTTGGGGAATGTTTATAGTGCATAAAATATATTGACTTAAAAGAAAACTTAAATAATCAAATATTATTTTTAAATTACAATTATCAAAATGTAACCGCACCAAAACTTTTATAAATAGTTATATTAATATGATTAATGAAATTTTAATATTTTATTCATTTTATTATTATTATTATTATTATTTAAAATGAATCTATGTTTTGCCTATTTTATAATCTGGCAATCAAACCCCTCATGAGGGCGATAATATTTAAGGGCACAGACAAAGAGGGGCTTATAGGGCTTAATTGTTCACAATTTAAATAAAAACACTTAAGTTACAGAAGTCTTTAAAAACATATTTTCTGTCTTAAATATTTGTTTACTTTTACTTTTTCAATTTTGAAAGCAGATATTTTCTTGATTAACACTTTCATTTTTGTTACCGGTTTTGAAAGTGAAGGTAACTTTATAAAAAATATCTGAGACCAAATTCGAAAAAGTATAAAAAATACGATGTTGAGACGAACTTTAGATATCCAATGCAAAAAATAAAAATAAAAATAAATAAATAAATAAGTAAAAATAAAAAAAACCAAAATGTCAAATTGCAAACGAGATGTTAGGCAAGTCCCTCCCCATAGGATTAGCATTAGCTCGTGAGTGTCTTCGCCGGCAGGGACAGTAGCCTTAAGGGTTTCCATTACTGGCACATCTACCTTATATACGGGAATAAAAAATTGAAATTAAATATGACTTTGCCTGTCGTTTTATAAATACAGATTGTAATAACATTTGTTTTTCAGCAAAAAAGTTTTTAATTACACATAAAAAAAATCAACAAAAACATAGAAAACTTGCATTATTAAAATAATATGTGAAACTTAATGGGTATCTGAAAAAAAATATGTTGACTACTTAAGATTTTAAAACTGTTTAATAACTCGCGCTTATGGGCATTTTAAAACTATTATATATTTATGGGGCTATCAATGAAAACAAACACAAGGGGAAAGATTGGAATAAAATAGTTTATTTCTGTCAATAATCTAATTTAATTCATAGTAATTTTAATTACGTTGTCCCTTAAAAAGTTCAATCAATGATACATACTATGAATTAAATAAATATTGCCAATAAAAATATTTTATTACAATTTTTACCATGCTTATATTTATTTTCATTGTATGCTCTAAAAGATACAATTCTTTTAAAATGCCCCATTAAAAACGTACGCCTTCAGCAAGAGTGAATAGTCACTCCTCCGTAAGAGTTACTACTCACTTCTACCAGGAGTGAAAAAACGCACTCCTCTAGCAAAAATAAATAGTCACTCCTCAAAAAAAAAAAAAAAAAAAAAAAAAAGATCATTGACCCCTGTTTAGAGTGAATATTCACTTCCTAGGAGTGCGTATTCACTCTTTCAAAGAGTCAATGATTCCACTTTTGCCCAGAGTGAATAGCCACTCTAAAGAGGTTGGGCATATTTTGAGTCTGCGATAGAGTGAGTATGCACTCCTCCAGAGTGAATAGTCACTCTTTTTTATTTAGAGTGAATAATAATAATAATAATAATAATAATAATTCACTAACAGTTTGTTGCGTCGGATTAAGCGTCTCATTTTAAATGAAAATATATTTTTGAATTGAAGTTTGAATGAAATACGGGATCATGAAACATCGAAGAATGTGGAAAACAGGATTAGAAATATCTCAACAACTAATAATCCGATCGACTTTGTTCTTTATGAAAAATTTGTGTTATTTTATTACCCTTTACGTCCTTACCTTAAAATAAAACAATTTTTATGTATCTTAATGTACCTTATATATACCTTATATACCTACTTTATGTACCTTATAAACTGTCTTCATGGGTTGGGAAGATAGTTAAAAAAACGCAATAAATCCATAATTCATGCACATCTCAAACCATATCCCCGTTGCCTATGACACCATGTAGCAGGCGAGTTTAGAACAAAAGGGTCCATCCTTTCAAACAAATCGATATTTTGTATGCAAATGTTGTACCGAACGCACCTCGAACTGGGTTCCCCTGCCTACAGCACCGTATAGTAGGCATGCTGCGCACACGCTACCAAGTAGCGTGCTATGCTATATTCTTAACAAAAATTCATATGAACGAAACTTCGTTAAACAATATCTGTATATAAGTCGAGGAAGTGGTGTTTTAAAGCAAGAAATTAAGTTTTTTTGCAAAAAATACTGTTAGAAAATAGCAGTATTTGATGCAGCATTTTTTTTTTTATATAAATTTTTATCATATGTTATAAGCCAAGCTATCTTAAAGTTTGTAACAGATCAAGCAAGAAGAAGATTTTTCTACCCACTCATTGGATTGGTTGTTTTTTTGTTCCTGGTGCACATCTATATTATAAAGGCCAGATGTATCTGTGCGTAACGCACACGTAATTTTGCGCATGGCAACACTTTCAAATTTTAAATGAATTTCGGTATTGCAATTTTTGCTATTAAAAGTTTTTAAACTTCTTAATGTCGCACATTTTTAATTTTTACACCATCCTGTAGGAAACTAGTCGTTGGGGGCCACCGTAATACTTACCCATAATATATATGCATTATATAATATATGAAAATAATATATTTGAAAACTGTTTATAAAATGGATTGCAATTCCAAAACAAAATTTAAACGTGTATTTATATTTTTATTGTGCATAGTAATGCTGTATTAATGAGTTGCTGATGAATCTCTTTCGATAAATTATACAACACGCCTAACTACACAAGTAGTACTGAATTGCGAAAAAGAAACATCCTTATAACTCCAAAAATAATAATCTTATTAACTAACAGTTATTAGTCTTATTAACTAACGTTAAGCGTCTCATTTCCAATTAAAATGTATCTTTGAATTGAAATTTGAATGAAATACAGGGTCATGAAAAATCGAAGAAGGTGGAAAACAGGATTACAGATATCTCGGCAACTAATAATTCGATCAACTTCGTTCTTTATCCAAAATTTGGGTTATTTTATTGCCTTTTACGATCACTCCTTAAAGTAAAAAAAATCGAAAATTTTTATATAGCTTTCATCAGAACGAATTTTTCGAGAGCCCGAAAAAAATAGTTCCGGATAATCGAGATAACTGATATTAAATAGGCGTCGTCCCATTCTTACATACTAAGTACATACAAAATTTCAAGTCTCTATCTGAATTCGTTCGGGAGATAGAGCGTTTACAGACAGACAGACGAACGGCAAATTTTTTTTTTCTAAAAATATGTTTTTCGAAATCTCCAGTGTCGAAAACGTGTAAATTCACCAAAAATTTTTTTTCGATTTTCAAAACGATTGCAAGACTTACCCTATATACTACGTATGAAGGTAAGTAAAAAATGTACTTTTAAATGAAATTTGTTTAAAAGCTGTATCTTATTTTTTTTTTTTTTTTTTTTTTTTTTTTTTTTTTTTTGTAGTTTTTAATACTTTTTTTCTAATCGTGGCAATAGGAGTACTCCGTTTCTATTTAAAGAAAAGAAAAAAAGGGAAAAAATTGAATGCTGTATCTTTATGTTGCCATTTTCTCATTAAAAGGGAAAAAATAGAAATTAAAGTATCTTCTGTTATAAAACCGATGAATTTTTAGTTCATTTACAAAATTTGGTTTTACACGCAAAAGAATATCAACAGTTCAGTATCTATTTCAGATAATAGCATTGAGACTTCGAGTTTTGAATCAAAATGATCAAATTATGATACCAATTTTTTTGAAACGAGAATACAGATGTGAAATGTGCATTTGTAAATTTTGATATGGCGAAATGATGCCGGGATTAGATTTCACGGCGAAAAAATTTCTGTGATTGAGTCAAAGATGAATAAATTTTGCTTTTTTATCATTTTGGAATACTAGGACAAGAACCTTAATTGATAACTTTATCATAATTACATCTTTATTGTTTTTTACTGCTTACATATACGATTAAAGTTTAATTTCAACAATTTATACAACTGCGTTTTATAGAAATAGTATTTTGTTAATTTGACGATAAATATCATTTGTTTAAGAGTTAGACGTACCAATATAAAATGCATTTTTTACTATAACTAATTTTGTATGTTTATTATAAGTTAATGAAACATTTCCTTAAATATTTTTTTTCGCCAAAATTTGACGGGTTTTACCTTGCTTTATTAAAACACTCCATTCTGCGCAAAATTTCACATTCTCAAAGAAAAGAAAATCAACTCTATTGCGTCGTGCGCTAGAAATTTCATTTTATTCCAGAATTTTTTTCCAAAATCTTGTAATATTTTGTGTATATATTTGCAATTAAAGATTGGGTTTCATTTCTTAAAGGGTGACACCACTGCCTCCTCTACAATGCCTTCTCGCTTATGACGTAGTGGAGGCGGTTTCCCTGACAACGATCGCATTCTGAGCTTCGTGGCGATTGTGGAAGCAATAGGGTTAGTGATTTTGCCTCCACTTCATGACGTTTCACGCTTGTCGTCTGCTCAGTGCATAGGCATTGTAGAGGGGGCAGTGGTGACACCCGGGGCGAACCGTCCCCTTTGCCTCCAGTTAGCTAAGCCACTGGAGCCTTAAAAGTTATTTCTTATCTCTGCTCGGTATTTTAATTTTTAACAGTTCCCTCTTTTTCCGGGCTCGTTGCTGAGATATCTTATCTATTGTATCTTCCGATTGTTTCCTCCCTATACGTAGGATCGGTACCGAGTCGAGCCTTCCCATCAAGTAAGCAACAATTCTAAACGGCAGCAGGAAGTTCCACCTCCTCCTGTTGCATTAGAAATATAGTCTTAGAAAACAATCGACCATTTTCGAAGTGCAAATGAGGATCGGTTAAAGATGCCCATAATTTATGTACATTACATCGGAACAAAAAGTGTTTGAGGATAAACCTCGTTTGTTTAAAAATGGTATCCAAACACAATGAAAGGAATCAAACACTGATTTACACCGAAGTAAGGAAGAATGAATAGGATGGTAAAATAAACCTTTATTCTGTTTTAATAAAAAAAAAAAAAAAAATGCTGTCTTTATACGTGTATCTGTAGCTATTTAAAACTTATACCTTTCTAACATATTATTAAATACAGTGAAACCTGTCTACACTGAAAAAAAATGTGTTCTCAAAATTGAGTAAAAAGTACTAAATTTTAAGTACGTCACACACTCAAAAAAACTCCGATTTAAAAGTATTCAATAAAGAATACTGCCCAGTTAAACTGATGGCATTGAGCTCACAGGCTACGAATACTAATTGTACATTAAAGCCTTATATTTTCAAGGGTAAATTCCGTTCGAAAAAAAAATTAAAAGAGGGGAAACAGCTCTCCCCTTTCCTCTTTTTTTATACTTAATCATTGAACCTCCTATACTATCAAAGACATGCTTTATCATATAAAAAATCTATATCCAAAATTCAGAGCAAATGAGATAATTCTTAATAAAAACCCATTTAGCATGTATGTAATTTAAAAGGAGTTATCTCCCTCTTTTATACTTAACCATTAAACTTCCAAAACTATTCAGAGATTTGAACGAAATCTGAAAATTCTGCTTGAAAAACCCATTTATATAAATTAAGGGGGGGGGGCATTAGAACCCAAGTTCCCCCTGTTTATACTTATTCAATGAACACCTAATAACAGTCACGGAATCTCCTCATCAGAATGATCCTAATCTAAATTTTGAACGAAAACTTAATTCTGCATGAAAATCCCATTTATATCAACTAAAGGGAGGGTCATGAGCCCCCGTTCCCCCTCTTATACATATCGAATGAACACCAAAAACTAATCAGGGAAGCACCTTGTCAGGATATACCTACATACAAAATTTCAAGTGGATATTTTTATCATGAGTTATCGCGTTACGCACGAACGTACATACAGAACGGACGGGCACATAAGCTCTCAGGCTATGATAGCCTGTGAGCTAATAAAAAGAATATTGCCCAGTTAAACTGATGCAGAGAGCAGCATTGAGCTCACAGGCTACGCATACTAATTGTACATTACAGCCTTGTATTTTTGTTAATTCCGTTCGAAAAAAAAAATTAAGAAGGGGAAACAGCTCTCCCCTTTCTCCTTTTTTATACTTAATCATTGAATTTCCAAAACTATCAAGTACATGCTTTATCATATTAAAAAATCTATATCCAAAATTCAGAGAAAATCGGATAATTCTTAATAAAAACCCATTTAGCATTTATATAATTTAAGAGGAGTTATTCCCCTCTTTTATACTTAACCATTAAACTTCCAAAACTATTCAGAGATTTGAACGAAATCTGACAATTCTGATTGAAAAATCCATTTATGCAAGTTAAGGGGAGGGGCATTAGAACCCCCGTTCCCCCTGTTTATACTTATTCAATGAACACCTAATAACAGCCACGGACTCGCCTCATCAGAATGATCCTATATCTAAATTTTGAACGAAAACTGTTAATTCTGCATGAAAAGCCCGTTTATATCAATTAAGGGGAGGGGCATGAGCCCCCCGTTCTTCCTGTTTATACTTATTCAATGAACACCTAATAACAGCCACGGTATCGCCTCATCCGAATGATCCTATATCTAAATTTTGAACAAAAACTGTTAATTCTGCATGAAAATCCCGTTTATATCAATTAAGGGGGGGGGCATGAGTCCCCCGTTCCCCCTGTTTATACTTAATCAATGAACACATAATAACAGTCACGGAATCGCCTCATCAGAATGATCCTATATCTAAATTTTGGACAAAAACTGTTAATTCTGCATGAAAATCCCGTTTATATCAATTAAGGGGGGGGGGGCATGAGCCCCCTGTTTCCCCTGTTTATACTTATTCAATGAACACATAATACCAATCACGGAGCACCTCATCAGAATGATCCTATATCTAAATTTTGGACAAAAACTGTTAATTCTGCATGAAAAACCCACTATATCCATTAAGGGGAGGGGCATGAGCCCCCCGTTCCCCCTCTTATACATATCGAATGACCTCCAGAAACTAATCAGGGAAGCACCTTATCAGGATATACCTATATACAAAATTTCAAGTGGATCCGATATTTTTATCATGAGTTATCGCGTTACGCACGAACGTACATACAGAACGGACGGGCACATAAGCTCTCAGGCTATGATAGCCTGTGAGCTAAAAACCGAGAAACACATGTTCTCATTTTTTATTCCATGGTTGTGTTCAAACGTAAATCGCTATTATCGCTATAAATCGCTGCCCCCCCCCCCTGAATTTACAAATTAAAGTAAAAACATACTGGCATTTATTTGTTACTCAAAATCATTAACAATAAAAGTTTAATTGATTGTTTATAAAGAAAAATAGCAAAAAATATTAGCAAAATACCCAAATCGAATATTTTTATGACAAGCGCATTTTAACAAATATTAACAAACATTTAAAAATTATTTTAGAATACTAAGATTAATTTAATATTTACATTAATATGCATCTTTTATGCCGCCATGAATGAAATAAAACAATAATACAGGGTACGAAATGATCGTTTGTTTGGATTTGATAACATAGGATGTTTCAAAGTTGAGGAAGCAATGTGTTAATTTTTTTATCCAAACATACTCAAGTCGATTATGAGTACATCGACTTACTCATTTTTGAGTACTTCATTTTTTTTCAGTGTATAACGATAAAACTGTAAATAACAGTATTTCATTTTGCCCATGCCGAAGTTCTAATTAATTTAATGTATATTGAACTTGTCTACAGCAATAAATGGGTTAAGATAAAACCTGTATAGAATGATAATTATGCGCTTTTTGAAACGGTCACTTTCTATTTCTTAATCCCTTTTAACTGCTTGTTGAAAGCCCTCCTCCCCCCCCCCCCACCAACTAATCAATTCTGTGAATAATGTATAGAATAGAAAGACCATTATGGGGCTTTTACGTCATTCTCATTTGTTACGCAAGTTGATTGATAGCTGAAAAATCTTTTTAAACCACATCGACTGAGGAAAAAAAAAAGATGGCAAGCGAAACATTGTACGTCACAGTTTTGGGAAAGGCCACTTGTTTACACTTTTGGCATGTTTGCTTGTTTAACCTCTTTTTCCTTTTTCTTACTCTATAAATTTAGGCGAAAAATACGGAAAAAGAACGTTTCAACGCAAAGTGATTCTGCATTCGGTCGTTGTCATGGCAACCGTTTTCTAAATGGAGTACACCTTTAAATTTGGTAAGGGACAGCAAAAGTTGTGATATCACAGGTGTAGAGACACAGCTTTTCAGAGGGATATGTGACAAGCTGAGCAGCCTTTAGGGGTATGCGACAAATGCGTCCGCACAGGGCTTCTGGACACAAAATATTTTTTCTTTAATAAAAATAAGAAGCCATAATAGAAAATCTTCAATATAAATGTATGATTTTAGTTAAGAAAAGACAGTGGTCTTGACACAAAATGTAGATTATGTTAGAAGAGGGGACTTTCATCATCTATTTGGCCCCATTACTTTTGAAATCTGTTCGGTAGTTCCAGAAATGACCCCACCATACACACAAACAAATGCTATTCCTTTAAAATAGCTAGTGAATCGAATCCTTGTTACCCGGGTCACAGTATATAGGTGAAAACTAATTTTTTCTTAAGTTGATAGTATAGATAAGATTATGTTAATTATCTGAAATAAAAGGGCCTCGCAAAATCCTTTTACCAAGCCTCCCTCTAGGCCGTCCTTGCTCTGGTGACAGGTGCGGTCTCACAGGCCTAGAGTCTGCACGGGTCCGTAACCATCCCAACCCGTAGGCCGTGCTGCGGAATGGTTCTGATTTTAATTTCCATTCTAGTTGCAATATTACTTACCCATCATACGTAGTATAGGGTAAATATTGCAATCTTTTTTAAAATCGAAAAATTTTTTGACAGATTTACATGTTTTAAACACTGAAGATTTCGAAAAACACATTTTTAGAAAAAAAAAAAAAAAAAAAAAAAAAAAAAAAAAAAATTGCCATCCGTCTGTCTGTAAACGCTTTATCTCCCGAACAAATTGAGATAGAGACTTGAAATTTGCTGTGTGTACATGTATGAATTAATGGGAAGAAGCGTATTGAATATCAGTAACCTCGATTATCCAGAACTACTTTTTTCGAACTCTCGAAAAATTCGCTCTGAGAAAGGTATATAAAAATTTTCGAATTTTTTTATTTTAAGAAATGGACGTAAAAGGCAATAATTTAACACAAATTCTGCATAAAAAACAAAGTCGATCGGATAATTAGTTGTCGAGATATGTGTAATCCTGTTTTTCACATTCTTTGATTTTTCATGACCCTGTATGTCATTCCAATTTCAACTCAAAGATATCCTTTAATTGCAAATGAGACACTTAATTCATTGCAAGAAACCGTTAGTGAATATGATACTTATTTTTAGAGTTATAAGGATGTTTCTTTTATGCAATTCAGAGCTACTTGAATAGTTCGGCGTTTCATACAATTTATCGAAATGGGTTCATCAGAAATTCATTAATACAGCATGACGGCACCAATAAACAACAGAACTACGTAAAGACGAAAAAATGATACACAAATTACTATCTTAGTACCTCTTTTCCGCGGAACGATTTCCGAATTCAAGAAAGACCCACTAGTACAGCCAAAAACCTGCGCAAAAAAATTGGTTCTATTCTATGCATAACTTTATACAGTTTTCGTTGTTCAATGAAGAAAATCGCATAGACATTGCTATTAAAATGCTCCCTTCAGGCGTAATAGTCCAAGAGCCGACCGCACAAAACCCTAAGTCATATCGAGCACAAGAAAAAAAAAATCCTTTATTTTATGGAGTCATAGGGGAATCGATCATAAGGGACATGGATCATTCGATTCCCCTATGACTACCTCTTCCATAAAAAAAGAATTTTTTTTCTTCTGCTCGATGACTTAGGGTTTTGTGCGGTCGGCTCTTGGACTAATAGATGTTTTTCAAGCTCAGGGAGAGCCTGCTTGCTATAGTAAAAAAAAAAAAAAATGGTTTAATCCTATGCATAACATCATAATGAACTTTTCGATAATTCAATAAGGAAAATTGCACAGACATAACTATTAAATCGCCCTCCTTCCGGCTGAATATTTCCAAATTGAACCAAAAACATACACAAAAAATTTGGTTTAATTCTATGCATAATTTTACACTCTTTTAAATATAGTACAACAATAATATTAGTTCAAATCTCAGCGTCCCTTCCGACAGATTTTTTTTTTTTTTTTTTTCGAATTGCCCTGCTGGCCACAGCAAAAAACACATAAAAAATTCTCTTCAAGTTTATATACATAACTTCATACCCTTTTCGATGGTATAATACTGAAAATAGTTCAGACATCGCAATTACAGCGCACTCTTTCGGCGATTTTTTTTTTTTTTTTTTTTTTTTCAAATTCGAGGGAGACCAGCTAACCTTAGCCAAAAAAATGCATAAGTTCATACACTTTTCGACGATACAATATTGAAAATGGCACAAAAATTTCCATTATAGCGCTGCCTTCTGACGAAATATTTTTATTTTGAAGGAGGACCTGTTTGCCTTGGCCAAAAACATTCACAAAAATTTTGGTTCAATTCTAGTGCATAAATTCATACACTTTTGGATGATACAATGGCGACAGACGAACAGATATAAACACGTTTTTTGGAATCGCTGACTGCTAAAAATCCATCGAAAACCGAAAGTCTAAAAAATTTTTCGATTACAATAAGTAACTTATTCAGAACTAGTAATCCCAAAACTGCCTTCTATCGCATACATATCGTACTTCAAAATGCGCTATTACAAGGCTACCTCAGGCCATTTATAATCTGTTCGCACCAGTATTTTTCTAACAAAAATTTTGAAGTATATATCTCTTGCAAAAGTTGTCAAAATGTATGCTATGAATTTTTGTTTTGAAAGAGTGGTTTCAATCAGAATAAAGAAACAATCGCCTAAAAATCGTTAAAAAAAAAAAAAAAAAAAAAAAAAAAAAAAAATGCAGTATAGCAGAGCCACATGTTTTGTGATTTACACTGAAAACTAATCCTCACCTATTTATAACAGGGATCCGAAACGATTCAAACTTATTCAAGACTTTTTCTATTAAAAAATTATTTTTAATCATGAAAACTATTAATAAAGTAATATTAAAAGATATAATATGAACAAAACGCAATTGCTAAAAACATTGATGCGTACAGCTCGTTTAACTAATTAGTTTTCGAGATAAGGAAATTTTTTTTCCATTCCATAATTTAATCGGGGCATATTCTGTTATCAAAAAAGCCAGAAGAAAAAACTTACAGGAAATATTTTGTAATATTATCATGTTAAGTAAGATTAAATAAATTTATAATTCTTGTATAATTTTGCTGGTAACTAACTAAGATATACGATACATTTTCCGAATTTTAAGGATAAACTGTTAACACATTTTGTTATACTACATTGTATTAAGATTTAAGAAAAGCTTATAAACTATCTCTATTTCCCTGCTAGCAAGAAACTAAATAGGATGGCAAAAGTGGATGTCATCATTTGAAAAAACAGCAGATGTGTTTTGCTTTAACTTGCAGTCATCCTCTAAAGCAAAATTTATAAAAAGCATTTAATAGTAAATATTATTCGAAAATAATATATTCCTTCATTTTTTATATAGAGTCATTTTCAGGAAAATTGGTAGAAGTGTTAATTGTTTTCCCCTCCAAGTTATCTATCTATAAAAATAAATAAATACAAATTTAATAAAAATTAATTAATAAGAAAGCCTACATTTGTCTACAAAGGTTATCTGTGTAAGTTTTTAGATGTTACATGATTTGTTTTAAAAAATTGCAGACTATTGTGTAGCTTTGATAATTTTTACTTTCTTCTATCTTTACAAGAAGAAAGTATTGGATTCATGAAAATTTTCGACTTCCGGTTTTCGACGGATTTATACGTTTTAGAAGGTCCTGAACACGTTTTGACTATTTTTAGAAAATGTCTGTCTGTGAGTCTGTCTGTCTGTCTGTGTGTCTGTCTGTCTGTCTGTGTGTCTGTCTGTCTGTATGTGACAAAAAATTTGTGGGCGCTCTATCTCAAGAACTAATGCTCGAAATTTAATAAAATTTTATATTCAGTTAGACCTTGATATAAATTAGTGCCTATTGGTTTTAGGTGAAAATTGGCCTGCAGGTGGCGCTGCTATACTACGTTTTTCATGATTTTCAAGATTGCTATATCTCAAGAACTAATGCACAGAATTTCACCAAACTTCAGATTCCACGATACCTTGAGATACATAGCCGCTGATAAGGTTTTGGTGTGAACTGCCCTATAGATGGCGCTGCTATACTACATTTTGAACGATTTTGCGATAGCTATATCTCAAGAACTAATACAGAGAACTTCATCAAATTTTTGATTCTGTTACTCTAGAATATATAACATAATTAGATGCTGAATACATTTTGGAATTAACCTTGCAACAGGTGGTGCAGCTATGCTGCATTTTGCACATTTTTTCCGATAGCTATATCTCAACAACCAACGCACAGAATTTCATCAAACTTCAGATTTTGTTACAAAATGACATATAACGTAATTACACGATGATTACGTTTTGTTATAAATCCTTCAACTGATGGTGCTGCTGTGCTATATTTTACACGTTTTTTTTTTTAAACTAGCTATATCTCAAGAACTAATGCACAGAATTTCATCAAACTTCAGATTCTTTTACACCATAACATAATTAGACGCTTTTTTACGTTTTGGCATAAATTGTCCAAGATATGGTGTTGCTGTGCTACGTTTTGCAATTTTTTTGTTATAACTATATCTCAAGAACTAATGGACGAAATTCCATCAAATTTCAGATTCTGTTAGGTCTTGACATAAATAGATGCGTATTAGGTTTTAGTATAAATTACCCAACATGAGGCACTACTAAGCTCATTTTCTCAGAATATTAATTAAATTTTGCGTTTTAGGCTTTTCGGATACCAGAATCTCATTAGGCTTGGTCAATTGTTCGAGGAAATTCGATAGTGGGTAACTTTGGAATCACCACGTTTTTTTTTTTTTTTTTTTTTTTTTTTTTTAAATATTTAAATGTATTTCTGAGATAGAAGAAAGTTTTGGGATTGACACATCCAACTAGTTTTAAATATGCACGGGGAATAAATAGAGCGAAGTGTTTTATCTAGAATTAGAAATAGTGATATAATTTAAACCACTATTATTGCTTGGTGCTATGCGAGTATGTTAAACTTTGCCAAGCCGTATACAACACAACAACACCTGTAAAACTGACTCTAGTTCGTTAAAATTTTTGCGCCCTCTGAAAATCCAAGGTCTGCGCCCTTTACAGTGGCCCAGTCCGACCCTGTTTTCAATATCAGTTACACATATATATATATAACTATTTTCTATAATTTAAAAAAGAAAATAATAATACATAAAAAAAAAGTTTAGTTAATAATTATGGAACAAAACAATTTATATCATTTTAAAATAGAAAATAAACAACAATAACTGGGTTAATATGTGCGGTATATATTATTGCCATTTTGTTGCAATTGCGCCAATAGGGTGCACATAGGACATCTGTGCCTAATTAAGAAAATTTTGTAATTTGGCGAAAAGAAAATGAGCATTTAAAATAAATTATGAATAAAAGCAATATGATTTATTGCTTAGTATGCATTTAAAGGGAGACCAAACTGGTAGCCAAGGGCGGCTAGTTATTTTAAAATGTGGACTCCCTTAAATCGCAAAGAAATCCTAGAAGTATATGGAATTGAACAGATTCCGGCGAGACTTGGATTATCTTAGAAAATATTGTAGGTTTAAACATAAGCCACCAGGAGAGGATTGTATATTAGGTTATCTATATGGATCGATCGAGAAAGAAGCCTTACTCCAGAAAAAAGCTGGGCTTATACCAATTTAACCCTTTTTGGCGTGGTGTACTATTAATAGTACTTGTATTTTAATGAAGTACTACTTTGTTTCAAGAAATACTTTTGCTATTATAAAAAGTTGATTAAATCCAATTGATTTTTTAAATCATCAGATTTTAAAACATTCACCTTTTATATAAACATTTTAATAAAAATATTAATTTTACTTAAGAAAGGTGTTGTAATAAAAATAAAAGACATTGACAACCGTCAAATAAGTTTCATAATTATATTATGATTATGGAACTTATTTGACGGTTCCGAAACATGTCAATGTCTTTTATTTTTATTACAATACCTTTCTTAAGTAAAATTAAAATTTTTATTAAAAAAAAACTTTTGCTATTGTAGCGTATATTGGGTTCTTTTGATCTTATGGTTAGACAACTTCAAACTCTTGCTCTTAGAAAAGTAGAAAATAATTTATTTATAGACTTCAGAACAACAGAGTCTTCGAAACTCACAAATATTACTGGATATTCAAAAATAACTGCTCAAATCTATCGTACAATTACAGCTTTAGACCCCAAAGACTCTTTATACAACGTCTCAACACTTAATAACATTCAAAACAACATAGATGAAACTCAAGCAAACTTGCTTACGCCTTGTTCACTCACTGACTGACTGGTAAATAATGACCACAGCAGCTCGTATCGCTCTCCTTATATAGGTTCGCAGCATGCGGCGAAGTTTCTACAACCTTCTAGAAAAAACCGGAAAACCACGGAACAACATTCAATGTATCAGTAGACCTAAGGGGGGGGGTTACCATAAACAGGGAAGGGTTACCATCGCCAACAATCGCCAAGTTTGTCACCAACTTAGCGATATATCGCCAAATTTGGCGACCAAAATTAGTTGCCAAAAGTGACGCCAACTTGGCGATATCTCTAATATTTCGCAAAGCTGCCATACACATTCACTGAAAATAATAGACAAGTTTGCTTGATAACAGAGACAATGCAACAAAAACTAATATTAGAAAAGGAATGGAGCTTAATAAGATTATTTACATTATTTTACAGTACAAACACTAACTATTTACAAAATTCGTAACACTACCCCCTCCTCAAAGACTGCACGTCCCGGGCAGTGCAATCCTTGAGTTAGAGGAAAACACTTAAAATAAATAAATAAATAAAATAATAAATAATAACAATAATAAGAAGTACATAAATAAGAACTAATTACTATTTACATATTTACAAAAAGTGACTTTCATGACCATGGTCTGAAATTCCAGTTTTGAATTTCTATTCACTTTGGCCAAAATAAGGGGCTAGCCGGTTATAGTGTACGACTTTGGGTTTGGTGTGTGGCGATTTTCGTATGCGTACGACGACGTCATTCAGCCTGTTGACGACTGTGTAAGGACCGTCCCAGTTTCTTTGTAGTTTTGGCGACAGTCCCTTACGACGTATCGGATTCCACAACCAAACTTTGTCACCTTCGTTGAACTCATGTCCAGTTGCCTTTGTGTCGTACCGTGTCTTCATCTTTTCTGATGCCAGTCCAATTCGGTTCCTCGCTAGACAATAAATCTCCTCAATCCGTGCCTGGAGTTCATCGACATATTCCTCAGGCGATGAAGGAGCATCAGGAGGACGGCCAAACAAAAGATCAGCAGGCAGACGAAGATCACGACCAAAGAGCATTTGAGAAGGAGAGTAACCAATGGCCTCATGAGTGGCACTCCTGTAGGCAAGCAGGAAAAGAGGCAATTTCTTGTCCCAGTCCTGTTGGTCTCTAGACACCAGGAGAGAGAGGCTATTTAGGATGGTACGATTGAACCGCTCCACCATGCCGTCCGATTGAGGGTGTAGAGGTGTTGTTCGAGTTTTATCCATGCCGAGTAGTTCACACATTTCCTTGAACACAGCCGAATCAAAGTTTCTTCCTTGATCAGAATGGATTTGAAGAGGAACTCCGTATCTGGAAACCCAGTGTTGAACCAGCATGTCTGCTACGGTTACCGCCTCTTGATTAGGAATGGCGTAGGCTTCAGGCCACTTAGTGAAGTAGTCCATGACAACGAGGATGTACTTGTTGCCATCAGATGTTCTAGGTAGAGGACCCAGGATGTCTAGAGCAATTCGTTCGAAAGGAGTTCCTACATTATAACGTTGCAATCGTCCACGGGTGCGCCTCTTTGGACCTTTACGTGCTACACAGGTGTCACAAGTTCGACACCACTTCTCCACATCACTGCGAACATTATTCCAGTAGAAACGCTCTCGAACCTTTTGCAGGGTCTTCATTACACCAAAATGACCTCCTGTGGGACTACCATGAAGTTCTTGAAGGACCATAGAAATTCTCGACTTAGGGAGTAGCAGTTGCCATCTACATGTTTTTCCGTCGTCAGACTCCCATTTTCGGTACAAAATACCGTTCTTCAAATGTAGGGAATCCCAGAGAGCCCAATAACGTTTAGTCGTAGGATGGTAATGGGCCATGTCTTGCCAGCTGGGCTTCCTGTTGGACTCCTCTTTCAGCTCTAAAATTGGCTTAATTTCAGGATCAGCAAGTTGATCTTTACGCAGGCTCTCGTCACTCCACGGATCTTGTGATGATGTAGACCCAGTTGTAACTTGTCTTACTATAGGACCTTTGACATTAAATTTCTTCTCAACCCGGTCGCAGTATCTACAATTCTCTGAGCAGGGTCTTCTTGAGAGAGCATCTGCATTTCCATGTGAGGAGCCTTTTCGATGTCGTATCGCCATATCGTACTCTTGAAATTTTTGTATCCACCTGGCTATCTGGCCTTCAGGGTTCTTAAAATTCAATAGCCAAGTTAGAGAAGCATGATCAGTTCGGATCAGGAATTTTCGACCGTAAAGATAGTGATGAAAATGGTCTATGGCTTTCACTACAGCAAGAAGCTCTTTTCTTGTTACGCAGTAGTTTCGCTCTGCCTTTGATAAGCACTTGCTGAAATAGGCGATAACACGCTCCTGGCCGTCGATTTCCTGGGACAGTACAGCGCCAATGCTTTCGTTGCTTGCATCCGTATCAAGTATAAACTGTTTATCGATTTGAGGATACGACAGATTTGGAGTGGATGTCAAGGCCTCCTTAAGCTTTTCGAAAGCAGCGTCACATTCCTGTGTCCACATAAATTTTTGATTGGCTTCTGTTAATTTATGAAGTGGTCTTGCAATCATCGAGAAGCCTTTGACGAATTTTCTGTAATAGGTGCATAATCCTAGAAAACTTCGAAGCTGGTGAACATCTGCTGGACGACTCCAATTTTTCACGGCCGATATCTTCTCCGGATCAGTCCTAACTCCTTCCGCCGAAATGATGTGTCCAAGGTAGGCGACTTCATTGCGAAACAAACTGCACTTCGAAGGGCTTAACTTCAAATTAGCTTCCTTTAACTTTTGTAGCACCCGCCTGAGGTTGTTCAGATGTTCATCAAAAGATTTTCCTATGATTATGATATCGTCTAAATAAACAAGACATGCCTCATATGACAGTCCCCGAAGAACCGTTTCCATAAGGCGTTCAAAAGTTGCAGGTGCGTTACATAGACCAAAAGGCATTACCTTGAACTGCCATAATCCTTGTCCCGGTGTAAAGGCAGTCTTCTCGCGGTCGTCGGGATGGATCTCTATCTGCCAGTAACCACTCTTCAAGTCTAAAGTCGAGAACCAAGTGTTGCCCGCAAGTGTGTCAAGAGTGTCGTCAATCCTTGGTAGGGGGTAACTATCCTTTTTGGTGACGTCATTCAGTCGGCGGTAGTCTACACAAAATCTTGTAGAACCATCCTTCTTTCTTACTAATACAATGGGAGACGCCCATGGACTTGTTGATGGTTCGATGACGTCATTTTCTTCCATATCTTTAATTAAATTCTGCACCTCTTCTTGCTTGGCAAAAGGTAATCGTCTAGGGTGCTGTTTAATAGGAGAGTGATCTCCCGTGTCAATTCGGTGTTGTGTCATTTTAGTTCGTCCAAAGTCTTCAGATGTTTGGGAAAATAAACTTTGGAATTCTCTAATTAAATTTTCAGCAGCTTCCATCTGTTTTGGATTTAAGTCTGTATTTTGTAACAAATCCTTGACTAAATTATCTGAAGATTTCTCAGAGTGACTGGAATTTTGACTTATGCACGTCACAGGAGCACATGACGCTATCACCTCTCCTTTCTTGATAGTCCTCGTCTTATCACTGATGTTAGCAATTCTGATTGGAATGGTCTTTTTCGAGAGGTCTACCACAGAAGAAGCCACCAATACTCCTGCTTGTGTACTATTGTCTTCTGGATAATCTATATGGCCAAATCGGTAATTAGTTTCATTTTTAATTACAGCTGGAACTAAAAATTCTGTTCTTGGATCTAGATTGATGTCTTCTTTGGCTATTACTGCTTGTTTACATTCAGTTTCGTTATTCAATCCAAAAAGACTTATTTCTTCAAATTTTGAGAGCATTTTGTTATTTTTGAAATCAAGCTTGAAGTCAAACTTCTTCAGAAAATCTAGCCCGATTAAGCAAGGATCTGTTATGTCAGCCACATATGCCGTATGGTAATATTTCGTTCCTCCAAAGTTGATAGTTAAATTTGCCTTTCCATATATGCCTATCTTGTCGCCCGTCACAGTTTGCAGGGTAACGCATGGTGGAGTCCAGATGAGTTTACATTTCAATTTTCGAGCCAAATCTTCTCTTATTATTGTCACATTGGCTCCTGTATCGACAATCATACGGCACTGAATTCCGTTAATAAAGCCTATCACATATAATTCGTTATCACCGCCGCTCATTTTTGATATCTGGAGGATCTTCAGGTGGGGCTTTTCATTCTCTGGCAACCTCCGCCGCGCGAGATGGCAAAAATTTAGTTTCCCTGCTGACTGTTTGAATTTATCTCACGTTCGTGGATTTTGGGGGCAATTTCTTCGGAGATGTCCTGTATCACCGCATCCCCAGCACGTGAGATTCTGTCTTCTTGCGCTTGTTCTTCCATATTTTAAAGCTTCAATCTCTTGATTTAATTTCCTAATTTCTTTCAAGAAGTCGATCTCAGTGTCTGAGTTTTTGTTCACCGTTGCCTCTCGGACTGAATGACGATCTCTTCGGCTGGCTTGTGTAGCTGCTTCCAACTTTAAGGCATATAGTAGTGCAGCCTTTAAATCCTGTACATCTGCCATTCGTACCGCTCTCTGCACTTCTGGATCTTTTATTCCGTCTACAAAATATTGCAGTGAGAGCATTTCCCGTACATTTGCTGGACAGTCAATGAATGCTAAATTTGCAAGCCGTTCAATTTCCGAGGCAAACTCTTGAAGGGTTTCACTCGATTTTTGATGGCGGCTCTTCATTTGTATTCTCGTATAATCCTTGAAGAATTTTTCGCCGAATCTCATTTCAAGTGCACAACTTAGAGTCTCAAAATTGAGTTACGTCATATCGGGCAATGTTTGCAGCACGTCGGCAGCTTCTCCTCTTAAAGATGCTGCCAGTTGACAAGCTTTCACCTCGTCACTCCATTTGTTCGCTTCGGCTACAATGGTGAATTGGGTCTTGTAAACTTGCCAGGAACTCTTTCCGTCGTATGTCGACAGCTTGATGTGTACGGGAGAAGCAGGCGGATTTCTAAATTCTTCATAATTACCACTAGACGCTGAAAGTTTATTCTCAAGATCTTGTACTTTTTTATTTAGCTTTTCATCTACTTCACCTAGTATTTTCTCTTCAACGTTACTGATTTTCTCTTCAACGTTAAAACTTCTTTCTGAATTTTCTCTTCTACTTCCGCCATTTTCCTTTCCATTTTCTGTTCAACTTTACTAACTTCATTCTGAATTTTCTCTTCTACCGAATCTATTCTTCTCTCTACCGATGAGAACTTTTCTTCCAAAGTTTTCTTCATTTCTTCTTGGCTTTTATTAACTTCCTCCTTTAATTCTTCCATTCTCTCTTGGCTTCTTTTCATTTCTTCAGTCACATCTTCTTGGACTTTGTCGATTTTATTTGCCAACTCTTCTTGGCCTTTATTCATCTTTTCCGCCAGCTCTTCTTGGCCTTTATTCATCTTTTCCGCCAGCTCTTCTTGGCCTTTATTCATCTTTTCCGCCAGCTCTTCTTGGCCTTTATCAATTTTATTCGTCAACTGTTCCATTCTTTCTTCGTTTTTATTCATTTTGTCCGCCAACTCTTCTTGGCCTTTATCAATTTTATTGGTCAGCTCAGTTCTTAATCCGTTAATATCTTCTAACAGTTCTTTCAGTTGTAATTCCATTGTTCGTGTTTTCGCCATAAGATCCCGACTCCTGACACCAAAAATTGTAGCGTATATTGGGTTCTTTTGATCTTATGGTTAGACAACTTCAAACTCTTGCTCTTAGAAAAGTAGAAAATAATTTATTTATAGACTTCAGAACAACAGAGTCTTCGAAACTCACAAATATTACTGGATATTCAAAAATAACTGCTCAAATCTATCGTACAATTACAGCTTTAGACCCCAAAGACTCTTTATACAACGTCTCAACACTTAATAACATTCAAAACAACATAGATGAAACTCAAGCAAACTTGCTTACGCCTTGTTCACTCACTGACTGACTGGTAAATAATGACCACAGCAGCTCGTATCGCTCTCCTTATATAGGTTCGCAGCATGCGGCGAAGTTTCTACAACCTTCTAGAAAAAACCGGAAAACCACGGAACAACATTCAATGTATCAGTAGACCTAAGGGGGGGTTACCATAAACAGGGAAGTGTTACCATCGCCAACAATCGCCAAGTTTGTCACCAACTTGGCGATATATCGCCAAATTTGGCGACCAAAATTAGTTGCCAAAAGTGACGCCAACTTGGCGATATCTCTAATATTTCGCAAAGCTGCCATACACATTCACTGAAAATAATAGACAAGTTTGCTTGATAACAGAGACAATGCAACAAAAACTAATATTAGAAAAGGAATGGAGCTTAATAAGATTATTTACATTATTTTACAGTACAAACACTAACTATTTACAAAATTCGTAACACTATTATTTACTCGTAGTCATGTTAGTATATGTCCATACATTTACTATATGACTCCGTTTATGTTTAGGCATTTTGTTAAAAAAAATTATCATTCGCTTAATTCTCTTTCCGTCGTTTGCGATTCTTTTATTTTAAATATACATTTTACACTTTAAATTTAAAATAAAGTTACTTTCCTGAAAGAATCATGTGTCATACACAGTAAAAAATCTGCGCAATGTTCTTGATATTTACTGTGTAACATTCCTGGGTTTTCTCGGATTATTTCTACTCATACAAGAATACCGAGAAATCTTGTGTAATACCTTCCACAATCTCGTCTAACTTTTCGGAATAGTTGAGAAAGTGGAAATTACTGACAAACTGTGAAACGTTCTGAATATTTTCTGTGTAACATTCCTTAGTTTTAGTAGGCATACTTTTTGACTTTTTGTGTAACTTTTCGGATTTATTTTAAAATAGAAATTTATGGTAATCTGCGCAAAGTTATATATGTTTTGTGTATAATATTCCTTATTTTGTGGTTAATACATTAATTACAAAAAAATCGTTATTTTGCGTGTCTGTCATTTTATTATCTCAGCTGTGAAAACACTGCGGGATCTTGCGCTATAAAAAAAATAACACGAAGGTGCGAATACCCTTCTAATTGTGCATCTCAAAGCTCTTGTTCAAATTTCTGCTCTGTACAGCTCCTGAGCTATATTTTACATGTAAAAACTAATTTTGTGTGTGTTTTATATTATTTTGCTCGCTTAGTTATGAATCGAATATGGAAACTAGAGTCACTAATTTTTACCGAAGCTTTAACAACACATTTAATTGAGATTCTCGAATATTTTTTCCCCAGTTTAGACTCTGAAAACTCTTCTTGATCTTTATTTCCATATAAATTGCTTTTTTGCGTGTGAGTCATTTTGTTGCCCCAGTTGAAGAAAAAGACTATGGTATCTAGTTCAACTAACTTTGGAATGAAAGTGCGTATGCCCATCTTATTGTGCATTTTGAAACCTATTTTTCCAAATTCTACCAATGATCGTTTTTCGAAATTATTTTATCAGTGATTATTTGACTAAATTCTCGATCTTAGTACCGCAACTTTTTCTCCAAATACCTACTATTTCCGATTAGTAATATTCGCCTTATTTAATCAGCAATCCAGTTTAGAGGATTTTTTTACAATGTCTATCACTATTTCCGAATAGTAATCTTTCTGCCATTAAATAAAGCGATTATTAATATTCGGAAATATTTTGATGCTCATATCAAAAACTTAATATCTAGGTATATGCATTCGCGTCGTAAGCGAGATCTTTTGTCCAAAGAATGAAAACTTTATCTTATATTAAATGGAAAATTTTTACATTTGTTGTAAGAGCGATGTTCTGGTGATGTTGGAACTGGAGTAAATTCAGGTATTAATCGGTATCACGTCTTAAGCGAGTTCGACTGTTCCCCAAAACGATAAATCTAGCATTAAAATTATTATAAACAAAATCAACGCTTGAAGGGGAAATGGGATAAGCTCTGGCCAACTATTTTATTTTTCAAAATATTGAGTCTATAACATGAAATTAAAGTCATATCAGTAGAGAAATGTTTAAATTTTGTCCCCCTCCCCCCTCCCTTCTTTAGTATCTGTAAGCTACATATGTCTATAGAGGATGAAAGGGTACAATTTTAAGTTACTTACTAGAAAATATTACTAATTTTGTGGCAAGGTTATTGTGCCTAAATGTGATTCATAAGTATGGTAATGGTTTTTTTTTTTTTACTTTAAATTTTAATACAGGAATCCCAATTGCTATATAATAAGGCATTCGATTTTTAACGA
Source organism: Maratus speculifer (assembly GCA_964019185.1). Classification (NCBI taxonomy): domain Eukaryota; kingdom Metazoa; phylum Arthropoda; class Arachnida; order Araneae; family Salticidae; genus Maratus; species Maratus speculifer. The sequence goes on from OZ025292.1 coordinate 459,623,354, forward strand.
AATTGTAGGCATTTTTCTGCTTTGATAACATTTTCTTAGAGATTTTTGATCAAATAGACATCGTTGATTTTATAGCGCCCCCATGTTTCTTAAATTTAGCGTATTTCCCAAAATTGCCTCTCAATTTTTTAACTTTGAAGATCAAATATTCTCACTAACGTAAAGAAACTAGGTCTGTTTCATTTAACTGACCAATAAACTTTTAAAAAAGGCGCCCAGTTTGCGGATTAGAATATAAACAACTACCAGATAAGTTTGTATGGTATTCTTTATACAGTGTACAAAAATAATTAACCCGGTAGAACGCGCGCTTACCCAGGATACGAATGGTTCAACTTCGTCACCAATAAAATCAAATTATAACAGTCACTTTATTTAGACGGAGATAATTCTTACAAATTTTGCGATAAAATAGGCTGAAGAATACTTTAAAAAAAAATTAGTAATTGCAATTGTAAAAACCATACGCAGAGTTTCCCCTAGAGGGTTTCAGGGGGGCGCTCCGCCCCTCCTGCCCTTTAGTTTAAAAACTAGCGCCCCTCTTGCCCCTCATCCGAAAACTAGCGCCCTTCTTGCCCCACATTTGAAAAAACGCAGCCCTCCAGCGATGATCCTAACGCGCTATAGCGCGTAAATTACGCAAAAAATCGGCGACGGAACGCAAAAAATAGCCTCATAGGCGTCCCGTGGGACGGGTAATTTCGTCAAAAAAAGGCTAATTTCCGACAAGATTCGCAAAAAAATTGCTAATTTCGTCACAAAATTTCACAAAAAGACAGATTTTCTTCAAAAGATCGAGGAAAGACGATAATTTTTTTCCAAAAGTCGCAATAAAACGGAAAATTTTGTCAAATGAGTCGCAAAAAACGGCAACTTTCGTCAAAAAATAGCGATAAAACGGCAGGTTTCGTCAAAAGATTTAAGAAAAAAATGGCAAATTTCGTCCAAAAATCGCAATAAAACGACAAATTTTGTGAAAAGTTCCGTTTTTTGCGGTATTTTCACGAGATTTGTCGTTTTTTCGCGATTTTTTTTACCAAAATATGCCGTTTTTGCGATCTTTTAATAAAATTTCCCGTTTTCTTCGCGATGTTTTCACGAAATTTGACGTTTCTTGGCGATTTTGTAGCAAAATATGCCGTTATTTGCGATCTTATAACAAAATCTGCTATTTTTTGCGATCTTTTAACAAAATTGGCCGTTTTTTCGCGATCTTTTAGCAAAATTGGCCGTTTTTTCGCGATCTTTTAACAAAATTTACCTTTTTTTTCTTTTTTTCAATTTTTTGATGAAATTTTTGTTTTTACACGACTTTTTTGAACCGCTAGATTCTAGATTCAACTCTATGAAAGTGCCCTTAAAAATGAAAAAGTGCCCTGAAAAATGTAAAAAGTGCCCTTTTCAGAACAGTAGCGCCCTGCCCTTTTTTAAAGCTGGGGGAAACTCTGCCATACGCACTCCGGGTCTTTTAGGTCCTGCGCGCGTCCTCCCGGGTTAAAGTATATTTCATGTTTAATTAAGTTGTCGTAAGTCGCATAATCCCCCATTTAAAAATGTTCTTTAACTTAGCATTTAAGTATGTATTTAAGCAAGTTAATTTATATGCATAATCAGACTTATATAAAATAAAAAATTCTATGCATATTATCATAAGCTAAAAACTTTCTGTAAATTAAATGAAGGATTAAGTGAAAACTAAACAAAATTTTATAATATCAATTTAAAATCTTAATTTAAGAAAAAAAATGTTACATAAATTAAGAATTGTTAGATTTTTATCAGGTTTTTAAGGAAGTCAATATTTCAATTATTATGCTGAATTTTTTAACATTTGTCAGGCATTTTTTTAATGTTATTTTCTTTTTAAAAATTCTGAATAATTGAAATACTTTATGTGTATATGTTTTTATTATACAGATATGTGCATAATTACTTACAGCAATCTTTCATTTGTATGTTGATGCAAAATATAGATAAAAATTAACATTGGCCACTGGTCAGTAACTCAGATTTTTAATTATTGACCATTAACAAAGTTACAAACACTTCATACAAAATCATATGAAGTGTTCGTACAGTTCTAACTATCAACATTGTAGCTTATTAATATTTTTTAATTTTCATTCTGTAGGATTACACTCAACTGAAAACTGAAATTGTATCTAACAAAAAAATATGTAAGTAAGAAGTTACCATAGTCAAATTAACAATAATTAAAATGAGCTCGGAAATCCTCATTAACGTGGGTGTGTATTGTGGGGGAGAGGGGGAATTGACAAATCCCAAATTATATTCTAACTACGTAAACAGGCATCCAAAAGTCTTAGACAATAATATTAAAATTAAAATTTATTAAATAAAAGCTACATTAGAAAAACTGCTCTGAATCCGCGTTAAAAGGCGGCGTAACATCGAGGATTTCTCAAACTTAATTTCTAAATTTGAATATACAGTTGGCAAAAAAAGTATTTGTACACTTCATTTTTTTAAATTATAATGAAATTAAACAAAAGATTTAAGCAAAAAATACTGTAATACATTAATTTAATGCATTATAATATTATAGAAGCAAAAACAAAATTAAACGAATCGATTTTTTACATTATAATAAACAAATATACAAAAATATAATGCAAAAAAAGTATTTGTACACTATATTAATGTAATATAATTAATGAAAATTTAGTAAAATGATACAAATTAATATTTTGTGCGAATTCATTTAGCGTTTATGACTACTTCTAGATGGTGTGACATTGATTCCACCAACTTTTTTGTATCGGTCTGGTTAATGTTATTGCATGACACAATAAGAGCTTCTTTAAAACTGTTTTTTACCAATACATATTTTTTTTCGGATTTTTGCCTTCAATAGCACCCAGAAAATTTCTATTGGATTCAAGTCTAGAGATTTTAGAGGAGTTACCAATCGTCTTCGAGTATTGTAGTAACCATGTGCTGGTGATCACAGCAGTATGCTTTGGTCGTTATCCTGCAGAAAGTGAAAAGCTTCCTCTATGCATAATTTCTTGGCACAGTTTAATAAATTATGGCCCGACACATCAATGTATGTTAAACCTGTCTTTCCATTGTCAATAAATTTTAAATATCCTGCTCCATTAGAAGTTATGCACCCAAAAAGTATAATATTCCCCCCCAACATGCTTGATAGTTTGAAGTATACGTTTTGGATCTAGAACAGTTTTATTTTTACGCCAATTTTTTCGAATGCTTGATGGTAAGAAAATTCCGAATTTTCCCTCATCAGAAAAAATTACTGTTTTCCAAAAATCCAATGATTTACTTCTCTATGCGAAAGCGAATACTATGTGTTTTCGCCTATTTGTTTCGCTGATGAATGGATTTTTCCTTGAGGTTCTTCCTTTTAAATCTGCATTGAGAAGAATATTTTTTATTGTTTGAGGTATTACTCTGATGCGAGAAGATGTCGCAAGGTCTCCAGCAAATTTTTGAACCGAACGCATAGGATTTTTTAAAGCTTTTTTAACAACACTCCTTTTTTCCCTCATTGTTAGTTTGCTGAGAAGTCCTGGTTTTCATTGAATTTCGATGCTTTTAATTTATTCATAGTTTCTCACTATACATCCAATAGTTGTAAATGGTAATTTAATAGCTTTTACAAATTCTTGTTGCGAATTTAAATTTTTATTATGCTCAATCATAGGATTTCATATATCTAGAGGTGCCTCTCTAGTATTAGGTTCTATACTCAATTATTTCAAGAGCAAATTAGATTAAATGTCAGACAAATAAAATATGAACTCAAAAATTATTAACAGCTTCTGTAAAAGTAGTCCTTTGAACCATAAACACTATAAAACACAGTACATATCAGGATGGAGAAATGTACAAATACTTTTTTTGCAAGAAATTTTTAAACTTTTCCTATTAGAAAATTATTTTACATCTTTATCGAAATTTTCTGCTGTGTAATTTAAAACGCACGGTAAACAGACAGTATTAAAACTATTTTTGACAAAATATCTGTTTTTATTTAGTTAAAAATTAAAAATTTTAGAGTGTACAAATACTTTTTTTGCCAACTGTATTATGTACTCAAACTTAAAATACGCATTATGACCATATTGAAAAACAAGAGCTCGGAAATCCGCGTTAGCAAGCCTAACAAAGCCCAACTAAAATCCATGCAAACGGAGCTTCTAAATCTCGCTTAAAAGTAATTTTCAAAATTAAAATTTATCAAATTAACATAAAGCTGCATAAAGAATAGGAAAAGTACTCGAAACCACATTAACAAGGGATGGAGTAACACCGAGGATTTCTGTGATTTGATTTAAAATACCAAAAGTTTAATGTTATACAATTCAACAAACTTAAATACACATTAACTAGTATATAAGAAACAGGAATTCTGGAAATACGCTTCCAAACGTAATTTTAAAAAAGCATACCGAATTATTTATTACCAAAAGAATTGAGGAAAAACCTGAAAAATAAACTCGTACTTAACATGCATAAGCTTACTTCCATATTTAAAGCGCAAAATATCATTTTGAATTTAAATCTTATTACATCAATTGTTATGATTTGCTGAACATTTTCAGTGTCACTCAGTATATCTTGAATCTGACATTTTTTTTAACATCTTTATTTTGACAGGGTTAGCAAATGCATTTTGAAAATTCCACAACACTACTTTTATAAAACATCGGGACAAATTTTATGAGTGTTTTAAGTGAAGGGGGAGTATGGGGGAAGTTTAAATTTTGCTGCAATTATTATGATAGTTAAAATAATATAATTAAGTATCTGTGAGATTAATCCATCTTTCTGTTAAATATGTACCAGAAATTTGAAACTATTCGAATAATTTTATGGAAGGAAAATGCAATAAAAAAAAATGAAAGTGAAGGATTCTACCCCCCCCCCCCCAAATATTTGACCTATAAACCCCTGCATTAACACGTTAAGTGCCATGTCATTCACCGGTGACTGAGAGTGGAATTTCCGTTTCAGCCGCGTCAGTTGCCCGTGACCGACAGCGTAAAATTATAATATAAAACTAAATATTATATTGTTTTAAGGAATTGCTGAAAATTTATTTAAAATTTTCTTTTTATTTTATTAAAGGATATAATTAAGTAAGCGGAAAGTTCAGTGTCAGTCATCCGTGACTGACGTGGAATTCAACGTGTTAAAGGTGTAACTTATCCTTCTAATAAAAGGAGACCAAATTTTAAACTAATTGGTTCTCGACAAGAAAAATCTAGATAAAGCTGAATTAATTGGAGAGGAAGGGTTTCTTTTACACATGACCTGTACTTGACCTAACATTGTCGATTTGATTAATCTCGCCTAATTTTCTAATAAATTGATGCCCAAACTTCAAGGAAAATGGATAATTTTAAACAAAAGTTTTAGTTTAAGCCTATTTAAGAAGGGGGGAGGGGTGCTTACCAGTCACTTTATATTTGAACTAGAACCCACCAAAACCCGAAATAATCAGCTTCACCAAATAAGTGGAATTTATTTAGTAAACTTAAGCGAGTTTGCGCAGGAATATAGGTCTTATATAATTCAGATTCATCCAAATTTCGGGTTTAGCAGTTTTTTAGCAGATTTTGTCAATTGACACACTTTAATTTGCAAAGGAGTGAGATTCCTGAATTAAGTATATTAAAAGTAACATTGACTTGGAATTGCATTCCAAAATTAATTTTGTCATAAATGAAATTAATTATATAGTATAATAAGTCGGAGAAAGACATTTTAAAAAATTTCAGGATTAGGCATTAAAGTTACACATTTCTGGATTTTTTTTTCAAGATAAACTACGAAATATTTAAAAACCCCTGTTTTAAATATTTCATGCTGTATAATAGCATGCGTAATTAGCTCGGATAAAAAAATATCTCTTGGCAATTAACTATTCCCTCCCACCAGCATGTAACAAACTTTGAACCAAAAAGAGTTATCTACTTTCTTTCCTAGTGTTTGGGATAATCGCTAATTTTGATTCCGAAAATTATAAACGAATTTTTCTCCTTTCATCCCTGGTATCGATATATCTTACAACCATCATGTTTTGCGAGTAGTACCCATCAAGTTTGCAGACTCAGGACGGTAAAGTTAATCTCCACGTTTTTTAGTGTTACTCGGCGGTGGAAACTGCTAATTTTATGCTATAATGCACGGAGTTAACCAAAAAATATATGTAAATGAAAAAGCGTAAATGAACTTATATTGTATACAGAGTGGTCATAAAAAAACTTTGCCGATATATGGAGCTCTAGCGACCAGTCTGCTCAACCGATCAAGGTGAAATTTCAGATATAGCTATTCAGAGGTATGAGCTCGAGATTCTGTGAACGGCAACAAAATGGCGCTCACGGTTACGATTATAGTTACAGAAACTTGAAAATTTCCAATGGCAACACCCATTTTTTTTTCATCGCAAAATGCTCAGCGCATGCGAAAACCCTAAAGAGCGTTGGAACCGTACGTGTATCGCAAGAAACGGACATGTTATGCACGCACAAAAAACCGTTCTGGGAATCCTCCCCCCCCATAAAAAAAAACTCGATTGGGGCGCAAGGAGGAAATTTACATATGACACAGAGTCAGTACACTAATCTCTGATTACAATACAGATCGGAGAAATTAAAACTTTTATTTTGATTACACATTTTCCACATGGGTGCCATCACCATGCAATTGCCTGTGATGACACCCATATGGAAAATGTGTAATCAAAGTAAAAGTTTTAGTTTCTCTGATCTGTATTGTAATCAGAGATTAGTGTATTGACTCTGTGTCATATGCAAATTTCCTCCTTGCGCCCCAATCGAGTTTTTTTTTATGGGGGGGGATTCCCAGAACGGTTTTTTGTGCGCGCATAACATGTCCGCTTCTTGCGATACACGTACGGTTCCAACGCTCTTGAGGGTTTTCGCATGCGCTGAGCATTTTGCGATGAAAAAAATGGGTGTTGCCATTGGAAATTTTCGAGTTTCTGTAACTATAACCGTAACCGCGAGCGCCATTTTGTTGTCGTTCACAGAATCTCGAGCTCATACCTCTGAATAGCTATATCTGAAATTTCATTTCGATCTGTTGAGCGGACTGGCCGCTAGAGCTCCGTATACCGGCAAAGTTTTTTTATGACCACCCTGTATATCGAGGACAATGGCAAAACTGAGTTCCGCAAAACCCTGCGACGTAGGGGGGGGGGAGAGGGGTTGGAAGTAATTGTGAAAAATAAACACCTTAAACGATCATAAACGGTTGATCATTTTAGGATTTTAAGAACGAGTCATTTGTATTGAATAACGAATGTATATTTTGCGTACCCCAAACCTGATCTGCGCGTAAAAAAATCATACCCTCAAGACGGGTCACGAAACGGGGACCCCGTTTTGTTATGAGAAATAGATATAGATTCTAGGAGGCCTTGTGGAAAATTTTGCAGAAGACTCAAAACTATAGTTACACTACTGATTGGAGATTTCACAAAATCAATATATAATTGAGAATAAAATGTTTCACCGATGTATAAACCTATTTTTATCTAATAAATTCAAATTTTTCACTTAAAATCCAAAATATTGCAATACATTTTTCAAAATGGAACAAAACCCTGTATATTTCATGGACATTCATTTTTGACCTTGCGCAACATGACAACAGTGCACTTGCAAAAACTCCTTGTTTAAAAGATATATATTGAATAATTTGAAACTTTTTTTTATTTTTTGGAAAACATACTGGGAATATACAAAAGTAGTTGTAGTATTTTTTGTATTGTTATTAAAGCCTTTTGTAGGACACATATTGAAGTATTCTGTATTATCAAGCTAATGCATAATACAAAGTGTTTTTGCAAATGAGAATAACTTCTCCAATAAACATTTTAATTTTTCCAGAAACTGAATAAACAATATTGTATTCAATAATTTATGCATAAAAAATAAAAAAATAAGTATGCTTTTTGTTTCTTTGTAGCCACCTTGGATAATAATCAAATCTGAATGCAATGATAGTTCATTAACGGAAACAAATGGAGACTTTGGAACAGCAGAATTAAATTCAAGTATTGAAAGCAGCTCTTTGAATATTAGCAGTCCACTTGTATATTAAAGCACCCATGGCGCGAGGATTTTCAGATTCCTTCACATCATTTTTCTTCTACTCTATCTAAAGCTTTAAATGAAGATTGCTTGTAGTGGACAGAAAAAAATGAGTTACTGAACCATTTAGCTTTAAGAATTTACAAATACACAGACAATCCCTCTACAGCTGAACGAAAGCAAGTAGAAGATAAAATTTTAATTGAAGGTGTGGAATTTGTACAGAGTGCAATTTTGACAATCTCTTTATATTATTGTTATAACATAAAATATTCTGTCAAAGGCACTGGGACTTACACTTTCATTGAACTAAAATTGTTGAAGTTGAAACATGGTAATGTAGTTCCCCGAAAAGTAGTTACTTTATGTGAAAAATTAAGCAAACTGTGATAAAATTCTAGATTGTAATTTTAAACCATAATATCAATAAAGTTTTGTGCATATTATGAAAGTTCTGTGAATTTTTATTTTTGAATTTTGGCTATGTTATTTTTTAATTGTATAATATTCTCGATATCTTAAGTCGAAGGGATTCTAAAAAAGCAATATGTGATAACTAATTGTCATTTACAGGAATTTGTAATATCAAAGAGAAAAATGTATTTTATTTGAAGTATCAAGAGTACACTGTATTAAGATTTTCTTTTTTTTTTTTTTAAGTTATCTTCTTTCGACAGCTAAATATTCTTTTTTTCCCTTGACATCTGAAATTGAATTTTGTTCTTTAACCAAATGAATGAATCTCTTTAAATACGCTAATGCTTAAATTACAATTAAAAAGTTATTTTTGACTATAACTTTAAAATCTCTTTCAAAAATTTGTGCATATTTTAACTTGCCTTGAAAATTTGTGTAATTAAACCTTAATGGTTTAGATAATCTTTTAAAGGAATTTTGTACTGTATAGCACATGCATAAAAAAACCTTTTTTCATTGATTACTGTGATATTATATTAATTATTTAAGGAATAGAATTATCAAAGATAATTGATCCAATTTAAGTGAAGATAGTGGGAGAGGGGGGGGGGAGCTTCAAATAACCACATACTTCCCCAAAAAGAGCAGATATTCAGATACTGTAAAACATTTTAAGAATGCTTTGATAGATTAAATATACCATTTTATGCCAAATGACTAATCTGTTGTATTAGCCAAATGACAAGTTGATAATCTGTTTAAATTATTAAATAATATGGCAAAATTGTCTAAAGGTTATTTTTAAAATACACAATTGCTTTGTACGAGATTTTGCCAAAAATGTATACTTTGTGTTACATTATCTCTTAATTTACACCTTCAAATTGGTATATTGAGCTTGATATAAAAGTGGAAAAATTTAAGCATGACTTTTAGTAGATCACAGCAAAATATCAATCATTTAGATATTTCTTTTGTTTGTGAAGTGTATATTTATCATAATTTATCATTGCATCAATATTCTAATCAATTTATTTTTGTAAAAGTAATCTTAATATATCCATGATTTAAAAATAGATTTTACTCATATATATCCTGTGTTTTTTTAGATTTGTGTTGTCAACTGAAAAATGAAATCAACTAATTAGAAATATTTTCAATACAATGTTTAACTTTCAGCTGTGCAATCATCGTTTATATTCTCAATAAAGATTACTGTATTAAATCTGTATCATGTTCAAGAACCAAACTTAACTGTAACTCTAAGGCATCTTAAAACTCTTTGCATAGCATGCTGAAAATTAGAATTAAGTTATTAAAAAAGGGCCTTAAGATGCTAGATTATATACATTTCTGAACTTTTTTCTGAACAGACAAATTTTTGGTAAAGTTCCTGTGAAAATCTATGACAGAATTGCTGCCACTGGATATCCGAGGAACATTTACCGTATTCCGTGAAATGTTTCAGATCTTTTCACAATGAAGAAACTTAACTAAGATTTTATGCGTAAAGTTCCAGGCTATAGGTTTCAGAGTTTTTCAAAATGAAGGAACATAGATGAATTTTCATGAGTAATGTTCCAGGTGATAGGTTTCGGAATAGCGGAACCTAACTGAGATCTTATGAGTAATATACCATATTAAAGATTTCGGAACTTTTCAGAAAGGTGGAACCTAACTGAGATTTTATGAGTGGTATTCCAGATTATAGGTTTCAGAGCTTTTCAGAATGGAGGAATTTAACTGAGATTTCACGAGAGATGTTTAAGATTGTAGGTTTCAGAATGGTGGAACCTAACAGAAAATTAATGTGTAACGTTACACATAAAAGGTTTCTAGACTTTTCAGATTGGTGAAACCTGACTGATATTTCATGAGTAACATCCCAGATTATAGATTTCTGGACTTTCGTGGCATATGTAAGTTTCCTGGCATTTTTTGGATTAAATTCCTGGGAAAACCTGAGGCAGAATAGCTGCCACAGGTTTTCTTAGGAACCTTACGCAAAATTTTTTACAGTGTATAAAGCGCAAAAAGTATTAGAAAGTTGTAATGTAAGCTAAATCTTATTGTAATATATTCTTTTCTAAACATCTCCAAAAATTCTTCCTTAGCCTATTGTCAGATGAATATGAATTGAAGAGTACCCGAAAGAACAATAATGGTTATCTTTCAGACAACGAAATATTCTTTAACCACTCATCAACCTGTATGGATAGATAGTGTTAATGTTATTAACATAAAAGTAATTTTTTTTCTAAAAACTGAAAAAAAAAATCGGTCTTGAAAGGGTTAAGAGTTTTATGATTTATTAGAAGACTAGTGTAGATGCGGACGGTAGATAAAAATTGTGTTTTTAGGTGCGTTCGTAATTATGTAAATACGTAGCACCTATTGTTGTCGCTCAGTCCGTCCGTCTGTCTGTCCGTCCGTATATAACAACGCAAAAACTATCCAACCGAATCGTTTGAAATTTAAAATATATAATTATTACATAATTTTGTCGAGTCATTTCAAATGTTATGAAAATCGGATGGATATATCAATTACAGGGACAATCAAAAGTATTCCGTTACATTACGATCAATGGGAAAAAAATGTTTCAAATGCATTTTAATGGTGTTACATTCATTTGAACATAATATAATTGACATGAATCTATGATGTATGTACTAAAATCTACATTCTGTACAATATGGGATGCAGAGAATATTTATTATTAAATTACAGGGTCACACAAATGTATTCCACTAAATAATGTTATACGGGGAAACATTGTTTGGGGCGTGTTTTAATTATATTAACCTACTTCACATTTTATGAATAAGACATACGTTAATCTATACTATTAACCGCAGTAAACGTATGTCTGTACCGCTAAAAACTTTTCTCAACGGCCGAGTGGAGTGGCGCTCTGGGTGTCTATCGACTCGGGACGATTCGGCCTTTTGTGATAATGAATTTCGAGAAAATCGCCCGGTAATTACCCGAGATATTAATTAAAAACTACCCGGGAAACGTGACAAAAAATCCAAGTTCCGAGACGGCTCTCTGACGGAGCTCTCCGGTCGAAACTAGCTTTCCGCGGATGAAGAACCACGAAGGTGTCGAAAATACGAAAATTAAGGAGTTTTATATAACGTCGCATCCGCGCTGCAGATTCACGGATTTTAAAATAAATTACATATTCTTGAAGGAAATTTAAAGACCTTTCTGACGGTCTATTCGGTTTCAAGAAATACGAACATTAACCTTTTGAAAAAAACGTTTTCCCGAAAGCTTTCATTTTCCATTTTTCTCCGCAGAATTTTCGACCGAAAACTATCGAATTTTAAAACGATTCCATCCTTTTTAATTTTGGAGGCACGACAAAGAAAAAAAAAATACCCCCTCAAAGACGCTTCTGTCTAATTTCCAACGGTGTGTTTATTTTTGAAATATTCTAATATTAACCCTTTGAAAAAAAATCGAGAAAAGAGTCTCCAATCGTACAATTTTGTTTGCTTTTTCGACACTTTTTCCGCTCATATTTATATGAATAAAATCCCTAATTTTCAATATTTCTTTTCCATCTTTATACACCTCTTAGTGAATACATCGTTTTGAATTGTGTCAAAATTTCAAAAAGATACAACGGTTAGAAGTATTTTTAAATCTGTAAAAGCCGCGAAATTACGGCGTAAAACGGGCGATTTTTTTTTCTGCCATATTTTTAGGTAAAAGTAGCCCTTAAATCCTATATTCTTCAATGATCTTTATATGTGTGTTTGGGGTACTGGTTTTACACCTTGCATAAAATTTTTGAAAAAATCGGGAGGCCGTAACTGTATTTTAAATAATATAATAGGCGAATTTTTTTAATTTAAATTATTAAATGTGAAAAAGGAAAAAATTACAAATTAAAATTTTTGTGCAAAATATGCATATTTTTACACAAAAACTATACTCGAGGTTTTTTTCAAAGTGTGTAATAGTAATACATTGCGACCCTACTAATCCGACACTCGGTAATCCGTATATTTTTAAAATATCGTTAGAGAACATTATTGCAAATAAATACATTTTAAAATTTGACATTTCTTTAAAATCTTCATAAAAGCAGTTAGAGAATACCGTGGTACAAGTTGCATCACTCTTTTGAAACGAAGAAAGGGGCCGCTAGCGGGCGAAGCTCGCTAGTGAAGTATAATAAAAATTGCTCCCTGCATATTTACAGGAACACAAAGATTTCGACCACTATACTATATCCAAAGTACGCTCTACTATATCAGCAAGATCTGAATATTTTAAAACTTATAGTATGAACGCACCTCATTTGCTACGCTTCACGTGCAATTTCCAACTTGTTTCACATAAATTTGAAAAACTGATGAGATTAATTGAACAGTAAGGAAGCGTTCAGATGAGCAAAGTTCGGCTAGTTCATGTTATGTTCTAATGAACACACTATTAGCATTTACAACACTACTGGGTAAACCCGGCTAATATACAGTAACAAAATGAAGATTTCTTAATAAAACAAAATTTTAATGCATTAAATAAGCATTTTAATAAAAAAATTATTTTATCTTAAGAAAGGTGTTATAATAATTAAAAATAAATGACATTCACATGTTTCTAATAAGATCCCATAATTCATAATAAAAATAAAAATTAAATTTCAAAACATTTCACGGTCAATACAAATGACACGCGACAATGAGATATAAACAACAAAAAACACGCGCTCTATTGTAAAAAATTAAATTAAAACAGACTATGGTCTAAAAGAATTTCCAACATGGTTCATCCCATTCAAGCTCTCACGAGGAATTTATTCATTAATTCTAACCATAAGTTAGGAATAATAAAAGAAACGGTATCATTGCAACAAAATTTTTACGCGTATAAATTTCGAGGGACTCTCTGACGACTGCAATTAGATATGAAACATAATTTGTTTTCACTAAACAATATTTTTATTACCTCATTTAAATATGTTCTAGATAAGACAGTGTTAGTACGTCCAAATTTAATATCAGATTCATGCTCCCCTTTTCTAATACCAAGCTTTCTCCCAGTCATGTCTATGTAATAATTTAAGTCCCCATTTTCTGTAATATAAGGTATTTCATAAACTCTAGCAGGATCATCATGTCCTATAGGTCCTACAGGTATGTCCTAACTTATGCTTAGAATTAATGAATAAATTCCTCGTGAGAGCTTGAATGGGATGAACCATGTTGGAAATTCTTTTAGACCATAGTCTGTTTTAATTTAATTTTTTACAATAGAACGCGTGATTTTTGTTTTTTGTTGTTTATATCTCATTGTCACGTGTCATTTGTATTGATCGTGAAATGTTTTGAAATTTAATTTTTATTTTTATTATGATTATGGATCTTATTACACGGATTCGAAACATGCCAATGTCATTTATTTTTAATTATTATAACACCTTTCTTAAGTAAAATAAAATGTTTATTAAAATGCTTATATAAAAGGTGAATCTTTTAAAATCTGATGATTTAAAAAATCTATTGGATTTAACAAAATTTTTATCATAACATTAAATAAGATTTGCTGTAATTTTGAAATAATATTACTAATTAATAATTATCGCTATTTTTTCATAGTACTTTGAAATTATATTTTTTACACCCCCCCCCCCCTCCTCCCAAAAAAGAGAAATATTGTCAATTTTTCAATAGAATGCGAAAAGAAGCAAAAAAAAAAAAAAAGGGGGCTGTATTCATACATCCATTGATTAGTGCCAATATAAAATACACAATATGGCACATACAAATTTGGATACAACCCCTCATTTTTTTTCTTTTTTTGCTTCATTTTGGAAACAACGGATTTTGACCTTATTCTATCAACAATCACTTTCAGAAATTTTCAAGACTTTCACAAAAATTACTCCACACATTTAACTAACACAATATGAAATGAAATTTTGATAGCGTTCACGCATGCACAGCAGAATATTATTTAGTAAACCTGCTCATTTTTATTATTTTTAAGTTTTGATTACAGGATTTGATTGTTTCTCATATTTTTGGAAAAGAACATTATTTTATATCAAGAACTCTGCAAGTTATAAGCAAAAAAACTTGGCAAAATTTGAAACTGTTTTTATAAAAACTTTAATATCTCAACGAGTATACATGTTATCCATACAAAAATGAACACACACTTTATTACAATAATCCACTTAATCATAATCTGCAGTTTGAACGCTTTTTCTACATTAGTTTTGACAGGGATAAGATATTCGTTCTTTTTCAATTTGTTGACGGTCCCCTATCGGATTTTGGGAAAAAACTTTTGCAGTAATATATGACCTGTACTATTATGTTTACACACTTAAAGTTTCAGGCTTATCCTTCATGTATTTTTCTAGATATTTTACAAAATGTCTAAAGTCATAAGTGGGCAGTCACCTTTGGCTTTACAGTATAATTAATAAATACAAATCGATCTAACATATACAGGGCTGCTCCAAGAATTCTGATCAGTGTTCTCACTGACATTTCACCAATGTTAGTAATTTGGCTAATTAAAAATAGAAAACATTCGCCAAATGAAAAAAGTATTAGCAAAATAGATTCGCCGTGTCGCACAAACATATATATATATCTTTAATCCTTTAACGTACCCCCTTTTTTCAATATGTTCTAAAAAAACCCAAGTTTTTATAACTGCGACAACGATTGTTATTAATCTAGTTTCAAATATCCGCTACAAATATATTAAAAATATATATGTATGCATATGTGTGAAAAACGAAAAAGAAAAGAAAGAGAATGCAAAACTTGAGCACCAGCAATTTGGCGAATCGAATCGCTTGTTTATTCGCCAAATGAAGAATTTATTCGTAATTTGGCGCAATGGCGAACGACAGCGTAAACCCTGATTCTGATTATAGATGGGGACAGATGAAATTGGGGTTTTATTCTCTTCCATCGGGTTGAATGAGACTTTAATGTTTTGTTATAGCATTCTGAATGTGTCGGAAAGTGTTTCATAATACAGTGAACTCTCTCTAATGTGAACACCCTGATATTATGAACACATTCTGTCGGTCCCGGTGAAACTCCATAGACTTAACAAAAGATGAACTCCCTGTATTCTGAACACTCTTTAATCTGAGCACCCCTTATATGAATGCTAGTTTTGGTCCCCCTCTTTACTCCACCTCTCTGCAAACTGAACGCAAGTTTGCAATCTGAATTCAAATTTCTCTTTCATGGAAATTCGAAGAAACTGTTACACAAGAATAAAAAGGTTCAATGAACGAATGTTATTAAGGGAGACCCGAACCCCATTTTCGGCCAAAAATCATCAAAAGGTCAAAAAAAAATTTTTTTTCTCAGAAAACGATAAAATACACATTTGCGAATATCCATGCAAAATTTCAGAACTCGGGGACACTTGGAACAGGTAGAAAATGAGCTTTTTAAATTGTACTCACTGTAGAGTTTAAAGGACTAGGGGCCATTTAAAACGTGTTTTCCTAAAAATGACTTTTTTCATATTTTGCCTAAGTTCAAAGTACTAAGGCTCAGTGGTAAAATGATTTAGAAACAAAGTGTTTATGTTTTTAGAATCTTTAAAAAATTTGCAACAAAAGTAAGGAGAGATTTTTTTTAACTATTTCTGAAAATTTTACATAAATTGGTAAACATAAAAATTATAACGAATTTAAGGAAATTTACTATGCGTATTTTTATTTATTCTTTTTTTTAGCCGATTAAAATAGAAAATTAAAAATATCTCTCCTTAGTTCTTTTCCATATACTGTAACACTATTTAAGAAATTTTAGTAATACCAAAATATTGAAAATTGAATGAGGAGTAGTAATTTTAAAAAGTGTATTTTTCGACCAAAAAAATCATAAAAATCCCCATAAAAAATATACTTTTTAATAAAAAGTGAATTTTTTTGCTAATTATTCCTTACAAGAAGATTCTTAAATAGTACACCAAAATTCATTACTTTAAAATCAATAATAAAAATTTTGGTTTGTTTCTTACGGATCTCCCTTAAGAAATTAAACAGGCAAAGTTACTGCTAGATTTTAAGCATATACTTGAAATTGCAATTTGTTTGACTACATCACATAAATTCTTCAGATAAAAGTTTGGAGCACTTGTTGTCACATTTATGTCAGCTGCCTGTTGTAAAACTAGTGAAGCCATTTTATGCTATTTTAGTATTATTAGCAAAAGTAAAAATTTAGTTTTTGATTAGTTAAGGACAATTATGGCAGGTTAAAATAATCCACTTCCATCTTGCTTATTTCAAATAATAGTTTTATATAATTTTTTATTAACCAGAGCTTAATCATGATATTTTAAAGATTACTTTTGGAATTTTCGACTGATTTCTTCGATTGACGGCTGGGAAAATGGCAATGAAAGAAACGATTTGCTTATAATTTTGTTGCTATTTAATTTCGTCAGATTTCAAATATACGAACGACCTATTGCACCAACCATATAGGATCAATTTATGGCTCGGTTACCCTGCATAGTAGTAGTGATAATGTATTTCCAATCTCCCTCTATAATGAACACCCCCATAATCTGAACATTTTTGGCCGGTCCCATGAGTGTTCAGAATAGAGAGAGTCCACTGTATATACTTGAAGCATGATTTTTTTTCTTCCTCGATAAGATAAAATTGACATACGTACTCACAAGATTGGCTCGATTAAGTTCTAAGTGCTGCAATAATGTATGCAATAATGCGTGAATTTTCGTTCCTATCTTTTAGGTGCGTTAGTAATTACGTAAATATGCAGCACCTATAGTCGTCATTCAATCCGTCTGTCTGTCTGCATATAACAAAGCACAAGCGACCCATTTGAAATTTAAAATAGATAATTATTGAATAAGTTTGCCGAGTCATTTCAAATTTTATGAAAATCGGATGCATAGATCGATGACAGGGACCATCAAAAATATTCCGTTACATTACGCTAAATGGGAAAAAATTGTTTCGAGTGCATTTGAATGGTGTTACACGCTTTCAAACATAAAGAAATAGATATGCATCTATGAATTGTGTATCAAAATATACATTCTGGGGTGCAAAGAATATTTTTTATTAGCTCACAGGCTATCATAGACTGAGAGCTTATGTGCCCGCCCGTTTTGTATGTATGTGCGTACGTTCGTATGTACGTAACACGATAACGCATGATAAAAATATCTCATCCACTTGAAATTTTGTATATAGGTATATCCTGATAAAGCGCTTCCCTGATTAGTTTTTGGAGTTCATTCGATATATATAAGAGGGTGAACGGGGGACTCGTGCCCCTTTCCTTAATTGATATAAATGGGTTTTTCATGTAAAAATATTAGTTTTTTTTTTTTTAGCCTCCGATGCTATTTCTTTCAGACAAGCTAAAACTGTCGTATCATCAGCCCTGAATTTTCTACTGAACCGATTTTGATAATTATTTTTTTAAATGAAAGCTATTTATTTGTAGTTGTGCCCATTTTAGCTATTTTTTAATTTATTTCCATTTTTATATTTTATTTTTAATTTTAAATGCTTTTTTACGATATTTCTTCAAAATGGTGGCAACTTAGTTTAGCTTTTCTCTCGATAATAAAAATTTATTTACCGTTATTACTTTCCACAAGTCAGAAACTTTATTTCATCAGTGAACATGTCCTCGCATTTAAAAGAAAAAAGTTAGTAATTGTTTTCGTAAAATTTAACCACAATAAAATGATTACATATAATTATGCACTAATTGAGGTAAAAAATATATTTACTGAGAAATAATATTAATAATGTAAATAAAATAACAGAAAATAATTTATGATAAAAATTAATGTCTAAAGCAAAGTAAGAAAAATTTCAAATGAGGAAAATGATGGCATTCAGCAACCAGATAAAATGAATTTACAATATTATTACGGACGCCTTTTTCATATTACTAATAACAGTAACTTTTAAAAAACATTTGAAGAGAAAATGACGTCACTATTTAAAACATCGCATTTTTACTCATAACGATGTTACATTTCAATATTTCTTTTCATTATGGACACTGAGATTGAGATTTTACTTTTCAGATGACTTCAGTTAGTGAAAATAATGTCATAGTAAAAATGAGATTAGTTTTTTTTTTTATTTATTTATTAATTTTTTTTTTGTAGTGCATATAAAATAAAATTTCTGGATTTCGCCGGCACTCAGATTACAATTTTAACTGAAGATGTGCAAATATTTGCATGCAAAATTGTAACTGGAAAACTTGACATTAAGTTTGGAAATATATTTATTACATATTGATTACATATTGATTCAATAATGTAATTACTTTTGCTTTCTTTTTAAGCCAAATCGATCGGGTCTTTTAAATATTTCATTCGTCGAATTCGACGGGATTCCACTCGTTTTATTGTTAAAATGCATTTCCTTTTTCCCAGAGTCTATAAAAAAGCGTTTAAACTAAAGAAAAAATCCGTTTTTGATGAATCTAGTCAATGAAGAAGTAGCACGTCAAATTGTATCTCTTTATTATTCCGCAATTCCAAAGTCTCAGAGAGAAATTGCTAATCAACTGGGTATTTCACGCCGTTCTGTTTGCTATTATATTGATAAACACAAGAAAAATGAAGTTAGTTCATTGCATTCTAAACGGGGTCGCCCTTCTAAAAAACCTCTATGGATTTTTTTTTTTAATTTTTTTTTTCTAATCGGAGGCGAAACTGAATTCTGCAACGGCAGTATTCTACATTCAACTTGTTTTAATATCATTTCATTCCATGCTTTTTTTTTATTAGCATACGATGCTATTTCTTTCAGACAAGCTAAAAATGTCGTGTCATCAGCCCTGAATTTTCTAGTCAACCGATTTTGATAATTATTTTTTTAAATGAAAGCTATTTATTTGTAGTTGTGCCCATTTTAATTATTTTTTAATTTATTTTTATTTTTATATTTTAATTTTAATTATAAAAGGTTTTTCATGACATTTCTTCAAAATGGTGGCAACACAGTTTAGCTTTTCTCTCGATAATAAAAATTTATTTTCTAAAATGATTGCGTATAATTATGCACTTATTGAGTTAAAAATATATATATTTACTGAGAAATAATATTAATAATGTAAATAAAATGACAGAAAATAATTTATGATAAAAATTAATGTCTAAATCAAAATAAAAGAAATTTCAAATGAGGAAAATTATGTCATTCAGCAACCAGATAAAAGGGAATTACAATATTATTATGGAGGCCTTTTTCATAAACAGTAACTTTTAAAGAACATTTGAAGAGAAAATGACGTCACTATTTAAAACATTGTATTTTTACTCATAACGATATTAGGTACTACTCTGTTATCCCGTCGACCAATTTCGCCAAATTATACAAATCGCCACATTAATAGCCAAACTATACATCTATACATATAATAAAACAGTAGGACCCGGTGTGTCTGTACATTGAAGATAATTGACAAAAATGGAGTCAGGGCGATAAAAGAAAACCAATGAAACACAAAAAAAAATTTTTTGAATTTTTTGTCTGTCTGTCTGTTTGTTCGAGGTTATCTTCGTAACTACTGAATGGATTTTTATGCGGTTTTCACTAATGAAGAATGCACACTCCCGGGCAGTGTATAGGCTTTGTTTCATCAAAATCGGACAACAGACAAAAAAGTAACAAAAAGAAACAAAAGAAACTATTAGGTGCGCTGCTCACGTTTTTTAGTACATAACGTTTTTTAGTACATATAAAATCCAATAGATGTCACTGTGCGATTTTAAAACGCGCTATCGTTATGTTTTCGCCAGTCTACTTAAGTATGAGAAAGTTTCAAGCTGGCTGTCGTTCCATGTGGTTTAGTCGGTAGAACGTCAGTGCGCCATACTGATGGCCCGGGTTCGATTCCCAGCATGGAATTTTTTTTCACTATGTTGGCATTAACGCCTATAAGCAATTAAAAGAATTTGAAATATTGTATTCAAGGCGAATTTTCTCTCTGGGAAAATTTCCTTGCATTAATATGTCAGTGTAATTTTTTTTTCGATTTAATTTTTTTTTCGAAACTTTGTTTTTCTTAAAAAATTACAGTAAATATTTGATATTTCCCAACGTTTTTTGAATGATCGACTTGCTTTTTTTTTTTTTAATGTATGTCTGAACCTTATCTAACTACTTCTTCAAGATTTCTTTAGATAAACCGACCAGCGTAGCGGGCGAAGGCCGCTAGTATTGACATAATTTTTATTTTAAATTACGAAAAAATAAATAATTAGTAGAATATTAATAAAAATATTAATAAAAATCACTTAATGACATTTTAAACACATGAATCGTATTTAATGTCATTGAATGTGACATTCACGATCATCCATTATTGGCATTTAATCTTATAGTTTGGCGATAATTTTTTGGTCGATGGGATAACCTAGTAGTACCCGATATTTTTTTTCTTTTTTCTTTTTTTTTTTTTTTTTAAATAAAGCTATTTTTCTGTGAGTGCATATAAAATAAAATTTCTGGATTTCGCCGGCACTCATATTACAATTTTAACTGCAGATGTGCGAATATATGAATGCAAAATTGTAACTGGCAAATTTGACATTTACTTTGTAAATATATTTATTATATATTGATTCAATAATGTAATTACTTTTGCTGTTTTTAAAACCAAATCGATCGGGTCTTTTAAACATTTCATTCGTCGAATTCGACGGGATTCCATTCGTTTTATTGTTAAATTGCATTTCCTTTTACTCAGAGCCTATAAAAAAGCGTTTAAACTAAAGAAAAAATCCGTTTTTGATGAATCTAGTCAATGAAGAAGTAGCACGTCAAATTGTATCTCTTTATTATTACGCAATTCCAATGTCTCAGAGAGAAATTGCTATTCAATTGGGTATTTCACGCCGTTCTGTTTGCTATTATATTGATAAACACAAGAAAAATGAAGTTAGTTCATTGCAATCTAAACGGGGTCGCCCTTCTAAAAAACTTCTATGGATTTTTTTTCTAATCGGAGGCGAAACTGAATTTTGCAATGGTAAAATCTACATTCATCTTGTTTTTTTTTTTTTTTTTTTTCAAAATTTACACATAGGATCATTCTGATGAAGCGCTTCCGTGATTGGTATTAGGTGTTCATTGGATAAATATAAACAGGGGAAATGGGGGTTCTAATGCCCCTCCCCTTAATTTATATAAATGGGTTTTTCAAGCAGAATTGTCAGATTTCGTTCAAATCTCTGAATAGTTTTGGAAGTTTAATGGTTAAGTATATAAAAGAGAAGGATAACTCTTTTTAAATTATATAAATGGGTTTTTATTAAGAATTTTCCGATTTGCTCTAAAATTTGGATATGGATTTTTTATATGCTAAAGCATGTCCCTGATCAGTTTAGAGGGTTCAATGATTAAGTATAAAAAAGAGGAAAGGGGGGGAGCTGATTCCCCCTCCTTAATATTTTTTTTAACGGAATTAACCCTTGAAAATATAAGGCTGTAATGTACAATTACTATTCGTAGCCTGTGAGCTCAACGCCATCAGTTTAACTGGTCAATATTTTTTTTATTAATATATAAACAACCACACAAAACCACACAAACAACCACACAAGCCACACAAAAGTATTCTGCTACATAATGGCTCAGAAGGAAACATTGTTTGGGGCGCGTTTTAATGCTACTAAACTATTTCACATTTTATAAAATTGAAATATGTTGCTGAGGTTTACTACAAATTAATTCCTGTATAACAGAAAGCATGTAGTATTTACAGAGACACACAAAATATTTCAGATTCTGTATTGTATCCGAAGTACTGTATACTTCTAAAAACTTCGTTATAGTACGAACGCACCTCATTTGCTATGTGTGGCGTGCAAGTTCCGACTTGTTTAAGGGTGTATTTCGATTCAAACTGCTTATTTTCCGATTTATTTGTGAATTCACTTTTGCTCTCAAACTCACAGATTCTCTTATTTAGAAACTACTCAAGATGCCGTGTCTGTCTAATGTTTGATAAAGGCAGAAGATATTACAAAAAATGCAGTCAAATTTCCCTTTGTGATCCGAATTTTCGGAAGCGGGAGATCTGGGAACGAAAAAAAAAAAGGTCATGTTGCGAAAGTAATTGTTTATAAATCAAATTCTAATGAATGGAGCGCAAAATGACATCACACGGCACCTTCTACGTCTCTTCGGAAATCCTCTCATCAAGTTTCATGTTTCTACTTTTAAAAATGCGTCTGAAAATGTATCGGGAAAATTTCGAGCTGTTGAAGGTGGAAAAAGTGTTTTTTCGAATACACCCTTAATGTGACACAAGTTTGTTTCCTTCTGAATGACTTGAAAATTCCCTTTCTTTTTCAAATATCTCGTATCACTGGAACCTTTTCCCTCCGATTAAGAAGTTGTTTAATGAGCTGATGCAAGACTTGAGTGAAAGATATTAGAATTTACATTCCCGCGACAAGGCTGTATATATATATGGAGTGCGTCACGACAGTCCATTGTTTGATTAAATGAACTCATCTCTAAGTGTTTTTGCGGAGATAAGTATTTGCGTATCTCTCGAGTAGCACTCGCTTATCTGGCTGCTACTTCTCGATTATCCCCATAAAACACGAGAAACAAGAAAATCATGCATAGATTAGGAAGCGATTTTCAATACATTCAGAATGTTTTATAAGCAAAATTTCATCGTTTTACTAATGTCTCAATGAACCATTTGGAAAATGCATTCGAAAACCCAATTTCCGTTATAATCACGAAGAGTCGTTAAGTTAGACGATTCTTTTCCGCAGCCCTGTATAGTCTCTACAGATAGGTACGCAGTACGCATACTTCATAGTTATGCAAATATTGTAAAAAGGCATAGTACTGTTGGAAATTTCCATTTAGCCAGCTGTGCCTTTTAAGCGAATGGTATCGGGAACTTTCGTATGACCCTGCATAGGATATATACAACCCACACACCCAGCGATATTTAAAAATAATAATAATAAACTTTAAAAACGCATTCCGTACTTCCAGCCAGTATTGTTTGTAATCTTTAATAGTTCATTTTCTTCGATAGGCCAATTCTTTTGGGTGTCTCTGTACAGGCACGATACGTTCTGCGTACACCCTATTCTGTAGTACGAACCTTCTCACAGGGATCTCCATCCAGTTCAATATGTCTAAAATAGTGTCATATCATTAAAATGCATGGCAAACTTTTTTTCCTGTAACGATTTTTGAACTCTCACAAGAAAAAGTTGGGGGAGGAAGCGCCAAATTGAAAGTTTGCCCTGGGCGCAGTTTTCTTTCGCACGCCCCTCATCTATTTCAAGGCAATCAAGCGTTTGAGTTCGGACGTTCGGAGAGACAAACCGAATCGGCGAACTTATCAACCAAAAGTAACGCCCGCTAAACAGATGCAGGAATCGAAATCTCAGCAGAATACCAGTCATTCAGAACCCCCCCCCCCTCTCACTAAAATGCCAACTAACAATCACTTTAAACACTAAAATTTATAATATATTGAGCAAAAGAGAGAGAGAAAAAAAAAATCTTGGATATTTATTGATTGACGTTATTTTTCAGAAGGTTCCCCGTTGGATGTCGGATTTATTGTGTATTGTATTGTTTTATCACTGCTTTTTAAGTGCGTTTTAAATCAATGTTGAATTCAGGCACTTTTCTTCGGGGAGGACACCTGTGGCTCCGGCGGGGGGTTCCGAGGGGGGAAATTGCACTTTTTGAGCATTGAAAACCCAAAACCTCAAACTTTCTGGGGGGACTTTCGTTGCTCCGGGGGGATTCCCCACCAGGGGGATTCCCTGAATTCAACACTGTATTTAATTTTCCTCTTCGTCACCGAGCATGAATGCAGTACATTAGTAGCATTGGTTATTGATTATAAATGAATTATTTCTTTACCACTTTGACTTCAGAACGAGAATTTTTGTGTATATAAATTATTTCGAATCTTAGATGTCGAAGCAAATCCTTTTAAGATTGAAATTGCAATTATGTTCGAGTATTATTTAATAAAAAGGGAAAGAATGAAGCTCTTCATAGCTGGACACAAGAAACGAAATGTATAAATAAATAGGGTACGTCTAGAGTTGACCACACATATAAGAGTACAAAAACTACACGGCCGGAACAGGGCCGCAGTTACGGGGCGGCTCACCCCCCCCTCCCCCTGGAAAAATTTCCAATGTCACTCAATGAATTTCTGTTCCGAAAATCCAAAAGAAATTCTGTTCAAAAATCTAATTTAGTTTCGAGGCTGTTTCAGTGGCGCCAAATTATATGGGCCCGTGGGTGCAAATTTTTCATTAATCTATTTCATTGATCTATTTCATTGTTATTTTATTATTCATTTTTCTCCTTAGAGCAAAATTTATTTTGCCAATGACCGCGCGTTTCAATTCTCCAACGGACACTCATAAATCCAAAATGACAGAAATGTAAATGTTTAACTTCCTGCTTTACAATTTGTAGTCATGTTCATGATAGGCTGATATCACACTAAATATTAGTGTCATTATAAAGAAAAACGCATGAGAATATAATTTTAAAAAATTGCACCTCTCTTAAAACATGGGCAGCTTGTCTTAAAAGTCTCATGTTTCACCAGCTGTCCACCCTCCAAAGAAGAACAAACTGGTTGTACCATTTTACCAAAATATCTTTGAGTTCACCCAATATTTCTAAGCCAACCCAATATTTTTATAAAGTTGGGCCTTTTCGGAGTTTTGCAGAAATATTAAATCGAAACTAAAGTAAGCGCTTCAACTCATCCTATTTGCAACATAGGAAGCTACCGTGATGTTTGATTTTGCAGCAGTTATACACTCCAATTTTTCATCATCCCATTCTTTTTAGCACTTTCCAACAAAGTTGAAAAGTGCTTATGCATTCGGTTTGTCTGGCCGTCTGTC
This sequence comes from Maratus speculifer, assembly GCA_964019185.1. NCBI lineage: Eukaryota > Metazoa > Arthropoda > Arachnida > Araneae > Salticidae > Maratus > Maratus speculifer. The sequence goes on from OZ025292.1 coordinate 459,648,805, forward strand.
CGGATGGCCGTCTGTCCGCGCTCTAACTCCCGTAAATATACTCAGATTGCTATGAAATTTTTATACGTTATTGAGGTTTACCCTAGCACGAACCCTATTGAAAATGAAGTTTCTACCATTATTAGTTTATCTACAGGGCGAATCAAAAGTTTTCCATTACATTACGGCCAACGGGAAAAAATCGTTAATATACTCGGATTGCCATGAAATTTTAGGACGTTATTGACGTTTACCCTAGCACAAGTCCTATCGAAAATGAAATTTCTACAATGATCAGTTTATCTACAGGGCGAATCAAATGTTTGCCATTACATTACGGCCTATGGGGAAAAATCGTTTCAAAGGAATTTTAAAGATGTTATACCCTGTCAAACATATTAAAATATGCATTCTATAAAATATAAGGTGAAAATGTAGCTATTATTCATTTACAGGGCCAAACAAAAGGATTCCATTAGATAATGGTAAAAGGGGGAATTGTGTGTGACGTATTTTAAATATATTAAGCTTTTTCACGTATAATAAAATTGATATATGTCACTGAAGCTTAATATAAATTATACGCTACTGTCTTGCATAATATGAAGTACATAGCATTTACAGGGACATACAAAAGATTTCAAATAGTATATTCTTTCCGAAGAACCGTATATGTGCCCGATGATAGCTGATGGAGGGATGAAATGCATTTTAATTGTGATATGCGTGTTTATATTTCGCTAAATATATGCACATTATATGGTGAGTATAAATGTTATAGTTGATATACAGGGCTACCCAAAAGAGCTCACCAACGTTACTGAATATGAGCGTAAATTATTTAAGCGTGGTTCTTAAATAAGCTATGCATTTTTACGCGGAGCTTCACTCAATTTACTGAGAAATGTTTGCAGAATATAGATAAAAGGATATACAGGGCCACGCAAAGAATTCGGTACATGGACGCTTATGAATGATGATTTATGAGAATGTGATTTCAGTATTGTTTTAAAAGTGTTTCAGTTTACAATAAATTTTAGCCTAATGCTGACGTGTAATAAAGGTACAATGTAAACTACAGGGCTGAACAAAAGTATTCAAGTATGTTTCCATCTAATAGTATGAATTGATGAAAAAGAAATTTCAAGCTACTGGGTATTTTCTTGCTAAACTAAATTTTCCCATTATATCAACTGACATATGAAATACAGGGCTGTTCAAAAGTACTGGAATACATATTTGGGTATATTTTGCTATACTCTATTATTTCCCTAAACAACAAAGTTTTGTTAAAGATTTCATTAAGTGTTGGAAAGTGCTTCATAATCTATGCTTAACGCATGATTTTTCTTACTTGTCTTAACATGAAATGAAGTTTAATGAGAAACATGCTACCTACAGTGTAAATAAACACTCATTTATCTTTCTGAATCAGAGAAAGAGAGGGAGAGAAAATAGGAGTCCTCCCCCTACATTTTCTTGAGCCCCCCCCCCCTATTATTTGCATCTAGCTACAGACTTGAAGTAATTCTTTGCCCCGTGCGATCTCTCTCGTCTTAAGGCCCCACACTAGGCACGGAAGAAGACCCGGATGATAATGTAAAGCAGGGCTGTCCAACCTTTTAGTAAGCAGGGGCGCACCTCAGGTGTTGGCATTCAGTGAAGGGCGCCATTACTTACCTGCCTGAAAGTATACGGCAACATTACCGCAGGCTTAATATAATGCAAAGACATTTTGCAGCAATAGACAAAAGGCCCTTATGGTTCTGCAGTTACATGTCTTAAATTTTAACTTATGTATTTTTTATGAGATATCTATCTAAAAAAGTTTGTAAGGTAATTTTTCAGAAACTTTATTTGCGAATATAATAAGAACATCAAAATAAATAAATAAATAAATAAAGATGGAAATGAGCGATATTGCTAGGATTCTTTTAAGATATTAAAACAAGCTTTGACTTAATTTAAAGACATGAATTTAGTTTTATTAAATGTGAAAAAAAAAAAAAAAAAAAAAAAAAAAAAAAAAAAAAAAAAAAAAAAAAGGCGTGATACTGACCAATCTATATTTTAAATTTCTAAGAGATAGTCTAAAAGTGCTTTCATAAAGGAAATTTTTTTAATTTTCTAAGCAAATTGAAAAAAAAGAAACTAAAATTTCAAAAGTCAAGAAGAAAAACTAAGCACCACTTATTCCTCATAGAAAACAGTCAATGGCCCAATAATGTGACAAAAGCAGAAAGAAAAGTGCTGAACATTCCTTCCGAGGAGCCGGGGAAAGGGAAAAACGTTTGCTTTTCTATTACTTCTTATTAAAAAGAGGTATTTCTAATTGTAACCAAATTTAGTTATCATAATTACACTTTATTACACAGAAATTACAAATCATGAAAATATACATGATTAAAATTTTCAAAGTATGTTTCTGGTTTTTAATGTCTTTTCATAGGTTTTGAAAATATCTCTGATACAAACATTAATGATTTTAAACAAAGAATTCTTGATCATGTAATTTTACTTCTAAAAAGTCTAATAATGGAAAACCTTCAAAAGGGCGCCAAAAAAGTTTTCAAAGGGCGCTATGGCGCTCGCGGGCGCCGCGTTGGACAGCCCTGATGTAAAGTATATGGGAGCGTTCTTTTCAAACATCTCGCTCAAATTTTAATATTTTCACATGATTTTTTTTTTTTTTTTTTTTTTGCATAAATAAGCTGAGGACATTCCACAACCAGCGTAGTTTTTACTTTTTCAGTTTTAATTTCAGATTTTATATAAAAAAAATACTTTAAATTTCAAAACCGGTTTAAACCGGTTCTGAAATTGAAACTATCATAATATAAAAAATATGTAACCAAAATAAAAAAAAAAAGTAAAAACTAGGTCGGTTGTAGATCGTCCTCAGCGATCCTATGCAAAAAAAAAAAGTCATGTAAAAATATTAGAGATTGAGCGAGATGTTTGAAAAGAACGCTCCCATATACTTTACATTATTACCCGGGTCTTTTTCTGTGCTCACTATTGTTGCGCCCTAAGATGGGGTCCTATTATTTCGTGTGACTGAATTTGATTTATAAAATCATCCAACAGCTAATTGCATCGAAATCGGATTCTGTATAAAACACGTCAGAATGCGAATTTGTTCTTCCTTGCAATCATGACATTGCCGTTTCGAGACGCTATCGTCATTCTGCTGAACGAAATAAAGTCTGGAAAAAACATCATTAAATATACAGATAAACGTCTCATTAAAATATATAACCTCACAAACGCATCTATCTGCCATCAGTTAATTTGCACGATTTGCATTTTGGGCTATTCCATTCGATGATTTAGGTAGAGTCCAACATAATTGAGAAGTGTCTATAACTTAGGCTCGTCTGTCCGCATGTCCGAGTTCTCACTCCGTTTATATCGAACTGAATTTTATGTATATTATAGACCTTTACTGAGGCCACGATCGTTATTGAAGTAGGCAGCATTTATTAGGTGATTTCGTAATTATATAAATACGTAGCACCTATAGTTGTCGTTGAGTCCGTCCGTCCTTGTACAAACTATCCAACCGAATCGTTTGATATATTTGTTGTATAATTGTAATGTAATTGCATAAATTTGTCGTGTCATTTCAAATTTTATGAAAATCGGATGTATAGTTTAATGAAAGGAACCGCCAAAATCATCCGTTACATGACGGTCCATGGGAAAAAAAAATTAGTTTCAAATGCATTTTGATAGTGTCACACTCTTTCGAAGATAATAGAGTTGATATGCGTCTATGACGACATACTAACAAATACATTATGCACTATCTGTGGTGCAAAGAATATTTGTGATTAAATTATTGGGCCAGACAAAAATATTCTATTACACAATGATTCTTAATTTCACTCATGTTAAATGTTCAATAATAAGTTGGGGGAGCACATTAGTATAAATAGTTTATTATATCACCACATTAAATTATGAAAATAGGTAGCCAGAAATACACATATTTTCTGATGCAGAGCTAGAGGTCCGCACGGGCCGGAATTTCCAGGCCCGGGCCCTGCCCGGTCCGTTTAAATTTTTATATTTTAGGCCCGGCCCAGTCCGTACAAAAATCAGCTAAAACAGGCCCGGCCCGTTTCGGCTCGTTACAATTTCTATGATTTCTAAAAAATTCAGATTTTTATCATATAACTAAGATTCCTTTAAAGAATACTGCATACATATCTATGGAATGATTTTACAGTATATTTTACAGCAAACACACATTAACAACATTAATGATTACTTAGATTCTTAGGCTTTCAACATTCAAATAAAGATTCATTAAAAATTAATATGGCTTAGAATAAAAGAGAAAAGAAAGAAAGCTAAAAACATCGTTAATTTTGAAGCTGTTTAATGAAAGAAGATTTATAAATATATTTCTATATCATTTTATTATAGATTTCAAATCCAAATTCATTCTTAAATTCAAAGAAGCTCCTTTCTGATACATTTCTAAATTCATTTATTTTCTTCTCAGAAACGCATAAGATTAGCAGATATCTTTATAAAGAAACAATATAATCGAATGGCGTTATCCATTTTTTAATACAAGCAGTTTAAGAATACTGCAAACAAATAAAATGCTGTCATAATTAGCGTTTTGAATATAATTTCCGGAAGCAATAACAAGGGAAGGGAGAAAAACCTGCAATCATTTGAGAAACTATTATATCTCAACAAGGTTACACAAGTATTTTATATACCAAAAATGAAAAACACTATTCGATTCCAAATCCCTTCAATAGTTAGGTTTATCACTTTTATACTTTACAATTTAAAATTAATCAGAAAATGTGTCAAACTTTCGCATTATTGAGAAATTAATTTAAAAATCATCAAGAAGTATATATCCGAAGACTAAGCTAATAGAAGTTCTTTAACGCTGTTAATAATTTTATAAATCATGTTTTCTGCCAATAATTAAGTCTAGTACCGTTCCGGCCAGTCTATATATAGAAAAATAATGCAAGCGTGATCTCGGACCGGCATGAGTCAGCTAAAAAATATTAAAACGGGTTACACATAATGTAATTCTCCGATGCCGATACACTATGCATTTTTATATTGATGCTGTCAAACTAGTATGGCCACATTTATACTTATTCTCGTTAAAACCATTTTCGTTGAAAATAGCTCATATTTTATCCTTTCTGTTTAAATCTTCAGAACTGGCCGGCAGGCCCGAAAATTTGTTTTATCGGCCCGGCTCGGCCCGTCTGGCCCGTTCAATTTTTTTGCCGGCCCGGCCTGTTAGAAAATTCGAAACGATTCCGCCGGGCCGGGTACGGGCCACGGGCCAAACCCGGGCCCTTTCAGACCTCTATGCAGAGCCAAGACTAAACTATCGACTACACGATGCAAAATTATCCAAGATCATGTTAATACTATTTTACAGAGCCATGAAACAAATACATGTTTTCTGTCTGCTCACACAATCAAGACTGGACATTTCAAGGAAAAATATTATAAGAAGAAAAGCATCAAAATACATTAACAAGATCATAAATTAAAAATTTTTCATTAACTTGACGTAAAATAATTAAAAAACCAATAAATCTCTGTTAATGATTTCAAAATCAATTTAACTTGTCAATTTATCAAGAAATCAAACATTAATTTGACATAAAATAATTATAAGACCAATAAATATCTTTTAATGATTTCAAAATCACACAACTTATAAGTCGATAATTTGATAATTTTGATAAGTCGTCAACTTATCAAAAAAAAAAAAAAAAAAAAAAAAAAAAAAAAAAAAAACATTAATTTAATAATAAATCAATCAAGAAATCAAACATTTAATTTTAAAACAAATAAATCAGTATTAAGTGGTTTTAAATGATTATTTTACCTATAAATATTAATCAAGAACTTTTACTTGTCATCCTTATACTATGTATTATAAATGTGAAAGTGTGTCCGAAAATTGGAATGAAATTGGCTTTAAAACGGATGAATTGGTGTCTTTGTGTTTTTAGATATAGATAGATTATAGGCCTGAAATGAACATAGGCTAATTTTTATTCATTTTAATCAAATATTTTTCTTAATAATTCAAATATTCATTACTTTTCGTACAGAATAAATTGACAATTTTTCCATAATATTTTAATCAGATTTAATCATTTTTCTTTTTTCGTTGCCAAAAAATAAAAAACCGAAATATAGTCGAGCCTCTATATAACGAAATCCATCGTTCCAGTAAAAAATTCGTTATATAGAGAAATTCGATGTATAGAGTATGATGTTAAAAATAGTATTTAATGTGTAAATTTTGAACAAATATTATTTTTGATCTTTTTAATTAAGAATTTGAAATGTTTAAAAGTATATATTAACCTAACATTTTATTTCTTACTTATTTAAGCAGTTTCAAAAAAGAGAAAAGACATTTATTTGAAAGCTTAATGAAAATCAAATGAGGAAGACTTACATAAATTTCAGAGGAAGAAATCTGTAATTTTTTGTTGTTTTGATTTTAAAATTACAATTGTTACGCTCTCAAAAAAAATTCTCAAATTTTAGCAAGGAATGAAAAATTGTAGTTGATATTTTCCTCCATTTGAAGGTCTCTCTTATGTGCTCTCATTGATTCCTCTCTTATATGTGTAACAATTCAATTGACTGTGTTTTGAGAAGAATGTTGAAAGGTGTGTGGGAGGTGGGATGAACTTGTTAGATTTAAAGAATAAGGAGAGAAGTAATATTTAAAAAAAAAAAAACCCTCTCCACTGAACAATAAATCAAAAATAAGTGATGGAAAATTGATTCTATATGATTTCGAAGCTTTTTTAAAACTGAATAAATTAAGATCAATTTATGAAAAAATTCGTTATATGGAGATAGATATTTCGCTATGTAGAGACTGTTTTTAATGTAATCATGCGAAAAGGAGACCGTTCTTACTAAAAATTCGTTATATGGAGAAATTCGATGTATGGAGTTTCGTTATATAGAGGTTCGACTGTAATTATTTCTCTTCAGTAATTTTCAATTGAAAGATTTTCACGTAAAGATTTTCACATGATAACACAAAATGAAATAAGTAAGTAAAAAAATATTATTCTGACGTCATATTGGAGACAAAATATAAGTTTTAGAGTATTCATTCCTAGTAACACATGGTATATGAATTTTGAGTAAGTGCTAAAAGGACACAAATATGACGTCATTTATGGAAAATCATGGAGGACTGAGTTAGGTGGAGGAGAAGTAAGCCTCAAAAAAGATTTGTAATATGAAACCATTTATCGCTCAAATTTTAATGTCCAAAGAAAACTAGTCGTTGGGGGCCACCGTAATATTTACCCATCATGGATATGTATATGAAAATAAAACATGTGAAACTATTTATACAATGCATTGCAATTCAAAAACAAAATTTAAATATTGTTAATATACATAGTAATGCTCTATTAAAGAACTGCTGATGTACCAATTTCGAAAAATTATATAAAACGCCAAACTACTCAAGTAGTACCGAACTGCGTAAAAGAAACATCCTTATAACTCCAAAAATAATAATTCTATTAACTAACAATTAACTGCGTCGGATTAAGCGTCTCATTTCCAATTAAGATATACTTCTGAATTGAAATTTGAATGAAATACAGGGTCATAAAAAATCGAAGAATGTGGAAAACAAGATTACAAATATCTCGGCAACTAATAATCCGATCGACTTCGTTCTATATGCAAAATGTGTGTTATTTTATTGCCTTTTACGTCCATTCCTTAGAACAAAAAAATTCGAAAATTTTTTTGTACCTTTCATCAGAACAAATTTTTCGAGAGTCCGAAAAAAATAGTTCCGGATAATCGAGCTTGCTGATATTAAATAGGGTTCGTCCCATTCTTACATACTAACTACATACAAAATTTCAAGTCTCTATCTCAATTTGTTCGGGAGATAGAGCGTTTACAGACAGACAGACAGACAGACAGACGGACGGCAAATTTTTTTTTCTAAAAATATGTTTTTCGGAATCTCCACTATCTAAAACGTGTAAATCCGTCAAAAAAAAAAAATTTCGATTTTCAAAACGATTGCAAGACTTACCCTATACTACGTATGATGGGTAAGTAAAAAGGACGTGGAAGGGATTTTGTATTATAAGAGGAATTTAAAGAAATGAATTACAACTGAAGCATATTTTAAGAAGAAATAGCAAATTTTTTAAATGGTCTTTGTTCTATTATTATTTATTAAAATAAATGTTCGCTTTTAAAATAAAAGAAATTGGAAAATCAGCAATAATTAAATGTCAAATTAAAATTAAATAAGATATTGAGAATATTTGATACGAAATAAAAATTGTATTACTAAAAGTTTCATTCTCTAATGTAATTTTAAATATTTTATAAGTAGATGAAAAATGTTTATGACTTAATAATTGCATGTAAACAAATACAATGTAATACAAATATTTAAAATATAATTATGAAAACAATCTTTTAAAATCATGTATGGAAACTTAAATAATAAATACAGTCGAGTCTCTATATAACGAAATCCACTGTACCAGCAAAAAAAATTCGTTATATAGAGAAATTCGATGTATAGGGAATGCTGTTAAAAATCGTATTTAATGTGTGAAATTTGAACAAATATTATTTTTGATCTTTTGAATTAAGAATTTGAAATATTTAAAAGTAAAAATTAACCTAACATTTTATTTCTTAATTATTTAAGCTATTTCAAAAAATCGAACAGACATTTATTTGAAAGCTTAATGAAAATCAAATAAGGAAGACTTGCATTAATTTCAGACGAAGAAATCTGTAATTTTTTGTTGTTTTGATTTAAAATTGTTACGCTCTCAAAAAGAAAAAAAAATGCTCAAATTTTAGGAAGGAATGAAAAATTGTAGTTAACATTTCCCTCCATTTGAAGGCCTCTCTTATGTGCCTTTCATTGTTTCCTCTCTTACATGTGTATCAATCCAATTGGCACTGTTTTGAGAAGGATGTGGAAAGGTGTGTGGGAGGTGGGATGAATTCGTTGGATTTAAAGAACAAGGAGAGAAGTAATTCAAAAAAAAAAAAAAAAAAAAAAAAAAAGAAAGAAACTAAGCAGTGACGATAAATCAAAAATAGGTGATGGTAAATTGATTCCATATGATTTCGAAGCTTTTTAAAACTGAATAAATTAAGACCAATTTATGAAAAAATTCGTTATATGGAGATAGATATTTCGCTATATAGAGACTGTTTTTAATGTAATCATGCGAAAAGGGGAACGTTCCTACTAAAAATTCGTTATATAGAAAAATTCGATGTATGGAGTTTCGTTATAGAGAGTCTCAACTGTATTAATCTAAAATATAGATTTCTGACTGCAAACGATTTTAAGATATTAACAAAAGAATGTTATATTTTGAAGCAGAACATTAAAAGAATTTTCTATATTGATATTTAAAACACATATAATAAAATAACTAATAAATTCTTACCGGTAAAGCGATAGATTAGTTTTTTTTTTTTTTTTTTTTTAAACAAGAGCAAAAAAATACGGGTTTAAACCTGTTTCAATTGATAGCACGTGGTTTTGTTGGTACTTAATTGGACTTAATGTAGGGTTACGTATTTAGCATCACCCCCAGACATAATACTTCCACTCTATTAATTTCTTTTTAATTTATGATGGAAAATAAAATGGATTTCCTTTGATGTTGGAATAAAATGAGATTGAGTATCAAATATTATTATTTAAAGAAAATTATGTTTATCGTCTGCACTAGGTTAATTTAAATATTTAATTTTTAATTTTAAAATGAAATAAATTAAAAAAGAAAGGTTAAAATGAAAATGAATAGAAAATATCAATAATTTATGCCAGAAAATTGTCTAATATGTAAATGACGTAATGATTAATAAAAGCAATTTTTATCATTCTTAAAAAGGTTAAAAATAGCTTAACCAACGAAGAAAAAAAAAAAAAAAAAAAAAAAAAAAAAAGATTTTTGACAAGCGTTAATTATTAAAGCTGTTCAGTCCAAAATATATGAATAAAAGAAAACTTTAAAAATGCACTTTCTGGTTTAAAACCCAAAGGTTTAATATGAATGCGAGAAAATAATATCATTTCCCTCTGTCAATATCTCAATTTAAGCATCAGTAGCTTGAAATGCATTGGAAGCACGTTTCTAAATGGTAAATTGCAACCGAATTTTAATTCCACATTTATTTTAGCTTAAAGAGTAAAAATATGTTGTCACTTTTAAAAATATTTTTTCATATATACAACCAAAGTTGCAGATTTTTAACATGTAAAACACAGTTTTGTAGTAAAATTTTCCTAACATTCCTTTTTCTTTTTCTTTTTTTTTCTTTTTTTCTTTTCTTTTTTTTTTTTTTTTTTGGTTTTACGAAGATAAATTTCTCGATTTTTATGATCTTATTAAATCCTCCTTTTTGACACCTTCTAACATGGTTGAAAAGGGTTTACGACTTCGATCTGTCTGTATGCCGGATGCCGTCTTTCAGTAAATATAGTCGGATTCCCACGAAATTGCGTTATTGCGATTTATCATAGCATGTTCGGCATTGAAAGTGAAGCATGTAACATTCATAACTCAATCACATGAGCACTCGAAAGGAGAAGCATTATTTAATAAGAGAAAAAAAAATTACGATGTATTTTAGTAGTGTTACACATATCTTAAATATAATAAACTTTTATACATTTTTAAGGTGCACAAGAACATGATTACTTTCGAATATTTTAAGTGTAGTATTTATAGTATGCGCACAAGGAACTCAAAGGTATTTCATTATATTATAATCTATGAAGAAAAATCATTTGCGGGGTATTTTAATGACGCTACTTTGTTACAAAAATAATGAAATTGATATCAATTTTTTAAATGCTCTAAAACAGGATTTTGTAGAAAATGAGGTCAAAGCATTTAACATTCATTTACACGGTCACAGAAAAGAGGTCGGTATCATAACAGTCTACGAGGAAAACCATTTCTAGCGTATTTTAATTGTTTTGCATTATTTCAAACAAAATTAAATTAAAACACTACACATTATTAAGATTTACTACAATATACTTGCAGTTGAGTATGATTTGCCTCACATTTATTGTCAGGGCCATCGCTAAGACTTTTTATTGGTGGGGGAGAAGACCTTAAATTGCCAAGTCAAATTTTCATATTTGCCAACTCGTTTTGTAATTTTGCCAAGTTACCACATTAGAAAACGTAATACAGTTTTTATTTGTAAATAAAGTGTGATAATATTCCCAATAAGAGTTGTAACTTTTGCAAATTCTGTCAAAAATAGGAAATATATTGCAGTTTTTATTAAAATTTTAATTGAATTTGCCAAGTGTAACAACATTTGCGAATGTTTGGGGGGAGGCTGCCCCCTGTGCCCCCACCTTAGCGAGGCCCCTGTTTATTGTTCATTTACAGAGACACATAAAAAACTTCCGATACAATACTGTATCCAAAGTATGGTCTATTAGAAATAAAATTGCTGAAGAGCATTTTCAATTATGTTATGTAATTTAAGGTTAACTAATTTTTTACACAATTTGTCGTGTGCTTAAATTATAAAAAGGGCTACACAAGAGAATTCGTAAACAGTACTGAGAATGAGCGTGAATTAATTAAAATGTTTTTAATTTGAACTATGCATTTTAAAGTTTACCTTCAATTATTATAATAAGAGATATATGTAGAATTTATATAAAATCATATACCGGACTATACAAAACATTGGATACATGGTTATTTCTGAAATAGGAATTCCCAGAAATGTGGATTTCATAATTTTAATCGGGTTTTTGCTTGAATAATTTAAGCTGATTTTGTGGTCCGTATGAATTAGCGTACGTTTCTGTCTATTATTAGAAATTGATAAAGGTGCATCTTCGTTATATTTTTTCTGACTTTTAGCATTCTATTTAAGATATTTACACACATGTAGATCACAAATAGCTGCACAAAAGAATAGTCCGGAAAATTTCGTATTTTGAAAGTGTTCAGTATTTTTTTATTATCTAGGTTTAAATCATTATTTTTCTTTCATTGATATGAAATTCTTAAATGTACTAAAACATGATTTCTGTAAAATATGGAATGCGTTACATTAGTTGTACAGTGTAAGTGGTTGTCGTTTCATATTATCTGGCACAACATATCATTTTTCAAATCCCCAGGGATCGCAGCCTCCCTAAAATTTTCACACTTTCCTACCACAATTTTAAAACGATAATATTTATTGTAGAAATTGGTTTTAGAGGATAAAGGAATCTCAGGAAAAGATTTTTACTTACCCATCATACGTAGTATAGGGCAAATCTTGCAATCGTTCTGAAAATCGAAAAAAAAATTTTGACGGATTTACACGTTTCAGATACTGGAGATTCCGAAAAACATATTTTTAGAAAAAAAAAATTACCGTCCGTCCGTCTGTGTGTCTGTCTGTCTGTCTATCTGTCTGTAAACGCTCTATCTCCCGAACGAATTGAGATAGAGACTTGAAATTTGTATATACTTAGTATGTAAGAATGGAACGAAGCCTATTGAATATCAGTAACCTCGATGATCCGGAACTATTCTTTTCGGACTCTCGAAAAATTCGTTCCGATGAAAGGTATATAAAAATTTTCGAAATTTTTTAGTTTAAGGAATGATCGTAAAAGGCAATAAAATAGCACAAATTTTGCATAAAGAACGAAGTTGATTGAAGTATTAGTTGCCGAGATATCTGTAATCGTGTTTTCCACATTCTTCGATTTTTCATGACCCTGTATTTCATTCAAATTTCAATTCAAAGATATATTTTAATTGGAAATGAGACGCTTCATCCGACGCAATAAACTGTTAGTTAATAAGATTATTATTTTTGGAGTTATAAGGATGTTTCTTTTTCGCAATTCAGTACTACTTGAGTCGTTAGGCGTGTTGTATAATTTATTGAAAGAGATTCATCAGCAACTCATTAATACAGCATTACTATGCACAATAAAAATATTTCAATACACGTTTAAATTTTGTTTTGGAATTGCAATCCATTTTATAAATAGTTTTCAACTGTATTATTTTCATATATTATATATGCATATATATGATGGGTAAGTATTACGGTGGCCCCTAACGACTAGTTTTATTTAAAATACTGGTAGAAAAGTACGAAAATTTTAGGGACGTTGCGACCCCTGAAGTAAGAACCACTATATTACCTACTATAAAATAGGATAAAATGTGCGTTAATTATATATCTTTTAAATTATCGTGAATAAAATGTTTTGTTTAGTAATGCGTTTATCTTTTTTTAATGCTAAGTGAACGAAGTCACGGGTAACAGCTAGTTAATTACAGGGGCCTCGCTAAGGGGGAGCCTCCCCCCCCCCCAAACATTCGCAAATGTTTATACACTTGGCAAATTTAATTAAAATTTTAATAAAAATTGTAATACATTTTCTATTTTTGATAGAATTTGCAAAAGTTACAACTCTAATTGGAAATATTATTAAACTTTTTACAAATAAGAACTGTATTACATTTTCTAAGTGTGGTAACTTGGTAAAATTATAAAACGAGTTGGCAAATATGAAAATCTGACTTGGCAAATTAAGGTCTTCTCCCCCACCAATAAAAAGTCTTAGCGATGGCGCTGGTTACATATATTTTTGTCAAGGTCAAATACATTATCCTGTCAATAAAACAAATTTCTTTATTTAAGGCGTTGCGCCTAAACAATGGTATGGGCTGAAACTTTGATTGGGCATATTTAGTCATAATAAATTAAACTATTTCATGTTTTATGACGTTGCTAAAATTTACTATTACTCGTTACTTCTTGTATAATAGTATTTACAGGGATACACTAAAGATTTGGGGGTGTTATTGAAAGTCACAAATAGTAACAGTAATTGAAAGAATACGAAAAAAAAAAAAATATTAACTATGAAGAAATATTAAGTTGAGCTTTTCATTTTCTTTTATTTATGTTTTTAATCAAGCAAAATACCGCTATTAGATAAGGAAAAATTCGAAGATTAAGATCCCTCCAAAGGGAGATCCTGGCTACGATGAATTAAAATCATGGCGACCAGAAAGATCTTTTAGATATTTCTTTGACAATACTGTGTTTAAAGTTTTTGTAAAAATTGCGTTGACTAAAATTACGTCATTTTCCGGACTCCTATAAAGCAATAAATAAAGCTGAACATTACATTAAATTTGGGGTACTCTATAGAAAACACGTTCCTTTGAACAAAAATAAAGTGTAAAACTCAAATGTAAAAAAAAAAAAAAAAAAAAAAAAAAACAAAAAAAAAACAAGAATGTAAAAAAGGTTTTTAGAATGAAATTGACACCATCCTGGCATGCATACGTCAAGAAATGACTATTAATTACATAAACATTAACTTATTATTTAAGCTATACTGAATTTAACCATGAAAAGTACTTTATTGTCTAATAAAAAATACATTTACCTCTTAAAATTTGAGTTTTTTTTTTTTTTTTTTTTAATGGATAATTTCAAAATCTCACATTTTGAATTACTCACTCTTATAGGACTGAGACTTAGTATAAGATACTTGTTACATAACACGATCTGCATAGCATGAATCATTGATTGACACACAAAAGATAAATGTCCTTACCCTCATAGCATGCTTGGTCACAGTGATGTCACAATGACGTCACTGTGGTCACATCACATCTATGGCCAAAATGCCACCACTCAGTGACGTCATATTGAGATTGAGATGTGACTTTCTTAAAAATCTTTAGAAATTAAAAAAATCTTCAAAACGTGTTATTTACTTTAAAAAACACTTTTGTCACAGTTTCGTCACGATGTTAATGTCAAAGTAGTCACAAATGACACATTTTTCACAAATTTGTCCCACCGTGACTTCACAAAGTGGTCACAATTTGACGTCACAAACGAGCTCGAAAACGCTCATAAGAGCCCACAATAGTCACAGAAAAAGTATACAAAAAGACCCGGATGACCATGTAAAGTCTATGGGAGCGTTCTTTTCTAATATCTCGCTCAAATTTTAATATTTTTGCATGATTTTTTTTGCACAAGATAGCTGAGGGCAATCCACAACCGGGCTAGTTTTTACTTTTTCGATTTTGGTTATATATTTTTTATATTACGATAGTTTCAGTTTCAGAACCGGTTTAAACCGGTTTTGAAAGTTAAAGTAATTTTTTAAAGAAAATCTGAAACAAAAATTGAAAAAGTAAAAACTAGCCCGGTTGTGGATCGCCCTCAGCTATCTTGTGCAAAATAATCATGCAAAAATATTAAAATTTGAGCGAGATATTAGAAAAGAACGCTCCCATAGACTTTACATGGTCATCCGGGTCTTTTTGAATAATTTTTCTGTGACTATTGTGGGCTCATAACGACGTCACATTTTAGTCACTGTGACGTCACATCGACAATCGTTGGTCACAATGTCACAATGTGACTTCACAACGACCTCGCAGTAACGTCACCATGCCTTACGGACGGGTAGTAGCGTACGGGCAACACCCCCTATAATCAAGGCCTCCGCAGCGAATTCCAGAAGTTTCAATATGGCTGCCCCTACAGTCCGAAGGTCCGACTCCTTTTTTACCGGTGACCTTAGTCAGTGTGCGACAGTCCAGTGCCTAGTACGGCATGTTTCAATCTGACGTTTCGCCATTTTCTATTTTGTTTTGCGTTGTACAAAATTTGGATATTATAAAGACTAAAAGTAAGTGTTATCTCTTTTTCCTTATATTATTGTTTTAACAAAGCTTTAAAGATAATTTCTGTTAAACACACTTGTAAGATTAGTGATTACCGATTTAGTTTTCAAGCTATATGTATTGCAACAGTGGTTTTCAAATCATTTACATCTATGGTGAATTAGTATTTTGTTTAAAATAATTATAAAAAAAGTATAATTTTGCTTCTTATCTGAATTTTTATCCTGTTGATTTTAACTTTCAGTATTTCCTCACGGGATTTTGTTATTATTTATATGTAATATATCTTTATCAGAAAATTACTGCCCTTTAGCAATTGTTTATTTCTTTGTTTATTAAGTATTTTTCTAAATTCCAGTTTATTAGTTTGAATCCGAATTTACTTATTAAATTATATAATTTTTCTCGCTATCAGTTTAAAAATAGTTTACTCTAAGTAATCTGGGTGCGCTGTTTAAATTAATTCATAAAATATTCAAAGAGTTTGTTTATTGCTATTACGGCTTTCATTAGCATATTAATTAGCTTCAGCTGTTAAATTGCTTTTGATATTTTGACAATTATCTTTTCCTTCTTTCTACTATACTTTTCTATACTCTTAATTTGAAAGTTATTTTTATGGAAACAGATTTTTTTTTCTTTAATATTAGTAGATATTTTTTAGTAATAATAATAATAGTAATTTAAAACTAATTTATAAATTGATAAAGAACAGACACTTTCTTTAATAATAATAAGAATAGTAAAGTATAATAATAATAGCAATTTAAAGATAATTTATAGATTGATAAGGAATAGATTTTTTTTCTTTAATAATAATTTATAATAATAATCTTAAAATAATTTATAGATTTATACTGAACACATTTTTTCCTTGACAATAATAATACTTTAAAATTTATACTTTAATAACTTATAGATTGGCAATTGACAGATTTTTTTCAATAATAATTTATAATAATAATTGTAATTTAAAAATAAATTATAAATTAATAAGGAACAGATGCTTTCTTTAATAATAATAATAATGTATAATGATAATAGCAATTTAAAGATAATTTATAGATTGATAAGGAATAGATTTTTTTCTTTAACAATAATTTATAATAATTATAATTTTAAAATAATTTATAGATTGATACTGAACACATTTTTCCCCTTAATAATAATAATACTTTAAAATTTATACTTTAATAATTTATAGATTGGCAATTGAAAATTTTTTTTCAATAATATTAATAATAATAATTTATAATAATAATTGTAATTTAAAAATAATTTATAAATTAATAAGGAACAGATGCTTTCTTTAATAATAATAATAATTTAGAATAGTAATATTAATTTAAAAATAATTTATAAATTGATAAGTTGTTGCATCTTTTTTTTTCTTTGTTCCAATGCCACTTGACATTATATTTAATATTAATTTATAAGATTAAACAATCTTATAAGGAAATACTGAATAATAAAAAAGTTAAAGCTAGAAAGCAAATAAAATATACCTTATTTATTTATTATTATTTGCTTGGATTTAATAAAAAAACATTTTATATCTTACACATGTATAACAGAAATTATTACATAATAATGATATTAAGACAATGACATAAGTAAATGAGATAACACTTAGCATTCTGTCTTTAAATAATTCTCATCAAATAAGAAAAAAGTAAACAAATAAGACACATGGGAGTGAGTGCGAAAAGTGTGTGTGTGTGGGGGGGGAGGGGGTGTATTTGAAATGAAAAAACTCTTCTCACACAACATATTATTTAGTACATTTTTTTTTTCCCAATTCTTTTTTTTTTTTTTTTTAATCAAGTCATCAAATTACAGTCATGTAAACGAATTTAGCTTCAGGATTATGAAGCTAATTTAAAATATAAATTTTAATATATTTTTTAGAAAAAATGATGTACTGTTATAATTTTAACCTTAAGTTTTTTTGCTGAGTTTTTTTTTCTCTCTTTTCTTTCTATTATTTTCATTCTTTCTTTTCTTCAATGTATAAGTTCATTTGATGTTTTAGTATAGATTTTTTTTTTTTTTTATCCTACTTATTTAAAATAGTGTGATATTGATAATGTAAAAGAAATATTCTATTTCTAAATTAAATCACATCTATTTAAAAATCCAAAGCTCAAATCTAATGCAGTTTTGCCTCTTATAAAAATTTGTATTTTAAGTCCTTTTTAGTATATTTTTTAAACAATAAGTAACCCTCTTAAATTACATCTTATATTTATAGAAAATGACAATTATTTACTTGATTACACATTCAATTAACGGAAAAAGTAAACACTATTGCTAAAAATTTTGAAAATTACAAGAAATGCAACTTTGTGTGAGCTTGTGTAAATTCATATTATGGACGTGGGAAGTCGGACATCGCGATCGGCCATTTTGAAACGGTGCGAAGGCCTTGACTATAGGGGGTGTTGGTACGGGGCAGCGACGAAACTAGATTTAATTTCAACCGGGGCAAGGCACTCAATGAATATTTTAAATAGAAAATGTGTATCAATAATGATCGGAGATCATTTACGTGAACCAATATTCATATACGTATACATATTTAATGTGCAAATTGATAGGCACATCGTATACATTTAATACACACACATATATATATATATATATGTTAATATGATAGCATAAACAAGTTTCTGTAAAAGAAAGTTTCGTTCAGATGTCTGTTTATTTGTTTTCGATGGCTAGCGAAATCTATTGCACGCAGAAGTCTGAAAATTTGTAAAAGGATAATACAAAGGCAGGTTCTGACGCGGATGAGGTGCTTTTTCTGTAATTAGCCGAAATATTAATAAAAATTCGTGAAACAAAAAAGACTTTCTTTCTTTGCAAAAATTGGTATACGAACGTGCGTAGGTTAAGTCTCTGCTTTTCTGAGGAAGAAAAGAATCAAATATTGACTTTTTTTTTTTCTTTTGCATCGTTTACCGACATAACAGCGCCCCATGCCGTACACCAAAATCTAATCAGGATCAACTTTTTTTTTTTTTTTTTTTTTTTTTTTTTTTTTTTTTTTATCAGGTACTAAGTGAATCTGAAGTTTGATGAAACCATGCGTTAGTTCTTGAAATACAACTATTGTGAAACATGAAAAATGTTGCAAAACTGCGCTACTTGCAAGGAAATTTAGACCAAAAAAGACAATATATATATATATACAGGGTGTCCGAAAAGTCTGGAAACGGTCGAATAACTCGAAAAATACATATGAGATTGAAAAACGTAAATATACGTGTTAAATATTTTTAAATAAGCTACTCAGTGATACCAAATTTGACCTTCGCAACCGACCCCCTGGGGGTCAGAGGGGGTCCAACTTTGAAATCTTAAATTATAACCCCCATTTTTTACTGCAGATTCGGATTCTACGGACAAAAATACGTAACTTTTGTATTTGATGTTTATTTCGAATCCTCGTTTATCACGGTGTAATTGAGCATATTAAATCGATACATATTCCCGCTTTTCCAACGGGATTTTCCCTAATCGAAACTAATTGGGCAGAATTTATGACATCAAATTCCTCGTCTTTTGCAATAATAGCGTTTCCTGAAAATCACCCGTGCCGATTATTTCGTTAGTGCTACACAGTTAAAAATTTGATCCATTTGCTGTAGCGTCACTCCACAGCTTTTATAGAATATCTCTTTCATCACCAATGAGAAATTTCCATAACACAGTAAAGTACACTGTAAAAAAATTGACCCTTTTGCTGCATCGTCACTCCACCGCTTTTATAGAAAACGATTACTTTACTGTGTTATGGAGCATTCTCATTGGTCACAAAAGAGATATTCTATAATAGCTGTGGAGTGACGCTGCAGCAAATGGGTCAAATTTTTAACAGTGTAGCGCTACTGAAATAATCGCCACGGGTGATTTTCAGGAAACGCTATTCCTACAAAAGATGAGGAATTTGACGTCAAAAAATCTGCCCAATCAGTTTCGATTAGGGAAAATCCCGTTGGAAAAGCGGGAATATGTATCGATTTAATATGCTCGATTACACCGTGATAAACGAAGATTTGAAATAAACATCAAATACAAAAGTTACGTATTTTTGTTCGTACAATCCGAATCTGCAATAAAAAATGGGGGTTATAATTTAAGATTTCAAAGCTGGACCCCCTCTGACCCCCAGGGGGTCGGTTTCGAAGGTCAAATTTGGTATCACAGAGTAGCTTATTTAAAAATATTTAACACGTATATTTACGTTTTTCAATCTCATATGTATTTCTGGAGTTATTCGGGCGTTTCCAGACTTTTCGGACACCCTGTATATTATATCAGGGACTAACTGAATCTGAAGTTTGATGCTTTAGTTCTCGAGATACAGCTATTGCCATAATCATGAATAATGCAGAATAGAAACGCCACCTTTGAGAGATTTAAACCAAAAACTAATCAATCTTCAGTTTACATCAAAGTCTAACTGAATATAAAGTTTTGTCAAATTTCGTCCATTAGTTCTTGGAATAGAGTGCCCACAAAATTTTTGCCACACAGTCTCACAGAGTGACAGACAAAAAAATTCTAAAACGAATCTAATCGTGTTGAGGACCTTCTGAAACGTATAAATTAATCGAAAACGTATAAATTCATCGTGTGTAAAACGGTTATTTCACGAATCCAATACTTTCTTCTTGTAAAGATAAAAAAAAAAAAAAAAAAGAGAGAGAGAGAGAGAGAGAGAGACAGAGACAGAGAGAGAGAGAGAGAGAAAGAGAGATAGAGAGAAAGGAAATGCGATTTCATTTGTTTGAAGTGTATTGTGGTCTCTGAATGAGATTTTAGCTTAATCCATCAGTGCCTAGTGTCCCATTTTTGGGACAGTTAAAAAAAATTCACGTAAGAGCTTTTCACACCAGCGAAAAGGAGGATAAATAAATACTTTCTTTCTCATGACATATTCTTAGATAAGTTAAGATGAATGTTATTCTTGTTTTAAAAGTGGTAGGAAATGCAAAATTTAAATTTTAACGAAGAAAATAATTCAGGCATTAATAAGTCAATAGGTCGCGCCCATAGGGACCCTTGACAGCGCTGTACAATAGGGTGGATCGAAATTTTTTTTTCACAGTGTCAAAACCTACCTATGCGGAAAAGATGTTCTCTTGGATGGAGATTAAAGGAAAAATAATTTAAAAAAAATAATTTTAAATTTTACTACTGCCACAATAAGGTTGAATTTCGAAAAAAGGTGAAAAAAGACCTAATTTTGGCTAGATGATTTTTGATTCAAAATAATAGTTTAAAAAATTATCCAAAATCTACCTATGCGTAAAAGATGTTATATTATATGCTGAGTATAAGAAAAATAATTTAAAAAATTAATTTCAAAATTTAAAGCTGCCGCAATGTTGCTAAAATTAATGTATTTGAACGTTTTTACGGTAAAAAATCATTTTTTTTTTTTTTTTTTTTTTTGGTAAAATAAAATATGAATTTTACAATTTTTAACATTTATTGCAATGAGGGGATATTTGATTGATTACAAGATAAAAACTTTAGTTTCTTAATTAACAGCTTCATTAGTATTAGATCAAGAAAAATCGTCAGCATTGCAATTGGCGATAATGACGTTCGGTATTGAAAATCGGCATGAGATTTTGTAATTCAATTTGATTTTTATAAAACCGTCTCTTATATACTATGATCCATACACAGCAGAAATACTTCCATGACTATTTTGATTATTAGTTTAGTAGAATGAGCGTTGCGTGAATAGATATTCATGATAGCAGATGTTATTGGATGGATTGCTGATTTACCTGATCAATGAATCCTTCTGAAATCATGTCGTTACTACATCTGTCAGTTAGTAGAGGTTCGACACATTTTCCTATTTAATTAAATCTATGTAATCCGTCGCAAAAGGTCAAAAAGCTGGTAAATGGAAAATATAGATATTTTTTAATGTAATTATTAGGATTACAGCAGACAGTTTAATTTCACTCGCGCACTTTTAGAATTCATATATTGACATACATGAAAATACAAAAAGCTTCTAACATGCTGCGAATAATCTTTCTATTTCACCAGTGAAACATTTGTGCCCAGCCGCAGTTCTATCCACGCTGCAAAAAGATAACATAGTGGAACCTCATTTGTGTATAGCTAGCTCAAAAACCATTGTAGTGGACGCTTGAAGATCAGTTCCATATTTCGAATAACACATCCTTTAACATCTATATTGACAGATATTCCGTCACAACCGATCGCAACCGACTTTGTTACATGTATATTATTGTTAACACATGCTAAAAATATGTACGTCGTGTTTTCAAATTGTTTGGTACTCTCCCAGAATTTACATATATGTGGCCGATGTATTCAGAACCAAGTTTTTTTTTCAAACTCAAGTCTGCTTCTATTATGATTTTTCTTCTGTTGTTTTCTAGTCTGTTGTAGTCTGTCTTTACACCCATCAAAGTTTAAAGAAAATGGCCATGATCATAATCTTTTACAAATGACTAAAGAGAATGACTAAAACGATGGAGTGGTCTTTGATTTGTATTGTCATGCCAATTTTTTTCTGTCCATAGCATTCGATTCATAGTTTTGTGAGATAATGCCCACATATAATGCTCACATCTTGAAGTGAACCAGACACGATAGCAGCACCTGCTTGGTCGGAAATGCCCAAACTATCCAATATTCTGGCTGATGCCAATCTTCGTCACTACAGGTGATGTGACACCTAGCTCGGTAGCATTTTGGCTTTTCAATGATAGCTGATGATGCAGAAAAGTGAGTTTGCTGTCAATACGTCGGTTTAGTTTACACTCAATATTCATATTCATATTGAAATCTATTGAACTGAAAAAAAATAGGCAGTACTTTCGGAAATGGTCCAAAAGACTGTAGTAGCTTTCAATATCTTATTTTGGTTTACAAGAATTAAGAAGGGCGCAATATTTGTCGTGAAACAGTTTAATTTTTCTTAAAATGCTGGTGTGGTAAATTATTGAGGTTTATCAACTCCTTCTCGCTGGCAGGAAATAAATAGATATTGACCGATTCCTTTCTTCGGTTATTTTTTAAATACCAATATATAAGTTTTATAACTTTTTGTAATAGGGAGCATATTTACTGGCAAATCAAAGCAAGATCCAAATAGGGTGTAATTCATATCTCTCTGTCTCTCTTTTTATTTATTGATTTTTTTTAACAACGCCATGGTACAGTAATATTCAAGGTACACTAATCTACACAATACACAAGCAGACAAATCCTAACTGAAAAAACTGGAACTGCCAGTTTTTCAAAACTTTAAATCACTTGCAGCAGTATTAAATTTCGAAATCAGATTTTTTATTTTTATTATTTTTTTTTACTTAATATCCATACAATATAATATTTCTTACACAAAGGTAAGCTTTGATAGATATTAAAATGATTATTCTGCTTCAAAAATAAATCTAACCAAAATTAGATCTTTTTCCATTTTTCCAATATTTTATCGAATTTTCAACTTTTTTGTGGCAGTATTAAATTTTGAATTTATTACTTATTATTGTTTTTTACTTAACCTCCTTATGATATAACATCTTTTTCGCATTATTGGATTTTAATAATTATTATTAAAATAATTAGTTTTTGACAAAAATAACTTAACCAAAATTCGGTATTTTTCAAAAATTTTCGAAAATTCAACCCTTTTGTGGCAGCATTAAATTTTTAAATTAATTTTTTATTATTTTTTTCTCTTAATCTCCATACAGTAGAACATCTTTTCCGCATAGGTAGATTTTGATGAATGGTAATTTTTTTTTTTCTCCATAGACAATCGATCCACCCTACTGTACAATAGATTCGAAGTAAAGGTTTCCAATTAAGAATAGAAATGGTCAGTGGCACAACCGAAATTCGGTTCTAGAGGGAGGGTTTGATAAAAGTGTTTGCCGGTTATTTGAATCGCCGGTTAAAAGAAACAGTATTTTTAATGAATCAGATTATGATGCATTTTTTACGCAGTTACACTGGTCATGTTTCATTTAAACAGCATTTACAATATTAGAGTTAAAAAAACATAAAAGTGGTCAGTTTTGACTGCCTGTAGATTCGGCTATTAAGATTGGAAGCGGTTTCAATGATATCATCAAGTGTGCATGTGGTCACCTGTACAGTACGTTTAAATGTCTCTAGTGTATATTTCTGTTTAAAAGTGATTTTTTAAAAGTGATCCGACACACCCTGTATGATTCAATGAAATTACAAGCAATATTTCTTTCCTATGAGGGACGGCTGTGAATGCATCCTTGAGAGCAAGTACAATTACTCATTTCTACATATGCCTATTAATGGAATATTGTGTTCTTTAAATTTGTGTACAGACACCCCCCCTCCCTTACGAAACAAATAGATCGAAAGAAACACTGATTGCGGTAATTTGTTCACTCACAATCAAAAACAGCTTGGAATCTGATTCAACAAAGCGGCGGATTCTGAAATACGCCAAAATGTTTAAATATTAAGTTTAGTTTTGATTCCTATAAGCGGCAATTATTAGTGATCCTTCTAGCTCTGAGAAGGGTTTTAACCAGGGGCGTGCTAGCAGTATTCGGCGCCTGTGTGCAGAACTGCATTTGGCGCCCTGCACCCCCCCCCCCCCAAAAAAAAAACTATAAATATTTATAAATGTATAGTTGCCATTCTTTTGGAGTTTTTTGAACCAGAAAATTTATTTAATAAAAAATGTCTTGTTTCTTTACAGTTCGTACTTTATTTCATTAAATAAACAAATTTCTGTTTCGAAACATGCTTAAATTACTTGAAAAAAAAAGAAGGGTGGCAGCTATGTAAATAAAATTCCTAATACAATAAAACCTGTGTAAATGAAAGCACTCTCTATCACAATCCTGCGTTACGATAAAATTTCATTATCCCGGAGAAAATAATTTAATGCAATAACAATAGATTGCATCTAAAAGAAAGATGTTTGTTTTTTCTTTGCATGTATTGGCGATGGCTAAGAAAATCTACCGCACATAGAGATCTCAAAATTTGGATAAGGATCGATGATGGTAGATGTACCGTGCACCTGACACTCAATTTTTTTTTGTTTATTACCCGAAATATTAATTAAAAACCCTTAATGATCATCGCAAAATGGCGATCTTTTATTCCTCAACCAGATCATGCTTGTGTGCTTCCCCAAGCAGTCCTTCCCACTGACCAAAAGCGTAACGTTTGATTTTTTTCTGCATTTTAGGTAGATTTCGTAAGAAATACTACCTATTGCAATCGCACCAGTTTATATATATATATCTATATATCTCACTTTTTTACGGACACGATAACTTCTATAATTCTTCACCAATCTCCACCAAACTGGTACATAAAATCAATGGGGATAAAATCTTGGCTGAGTTCGTTAATGGGCAAAATCGGACCAAGGGGGTCGGAATAGGAGGCGCTTTTGTGAAAACCGAAAAAACGCCATAACTTCTTAATTAAAGTAGATATCGAATCGGTTTAAAGTTTATATTACTTCTTAAAAATGGGCCAAAAGTATATACATGACAGATTTTTGATAAATTTAGAAGTGGGGTCAAGGGGCGAAAAAAACAGGGATTTTGAGAGAAAAAAATTCATAACTTCGTCAATTTTCAAGATATCAAGTCCAACTAAATTTTTTATAAATGTTCTTAAAATTATCTAAAACTTTTGTATTTACAAGTTTTTGATAGGACCAACTTTTATCGATGAAAAAAAATTAAAAACGAAAAGAAAAAAAGCGCTGAAAAAAGAGAAAAATCCATAACTCCGTCAATTTTTAAGATATCAAATCTGATTAAATTTATTTTACATCTTCTCAAAAATATCTACAACTTTTATATTGACAAGTTTTTCATAGGACCAATTCGTATAGCAAAAAGAAATTAAACAAAAATAGGAGTTGGAAAAAAACTCAAATCCAAACTGCTTATATTCTGACTCATTTTTAAATTCATTTTTGATTTTAAACGCATCCAAATGGTAGATCCTCTTATTTAGAAACTGTATAAAGTGACGCATTGGTCAATTTTCTGATAAAGACAGAATATATTTCAAAAAAGGCTATCAAAAAGGATATTTTGAACAGAATTTCCGAAAGTCATCGGGACTGAAAATTGAAGGAAGTATTCAAATAAGAAATTGCGTTTTTTTCTGACTCGTTTTTAAATCCATTTTTGTGCTCAAACGCATCCAATTTACAGATCCTCTTATTTAGGAACTATATAATGTGATGCATTGGTCATTTTTTTGATAAAGACGAAATATATTTCAAAAAAAGCTACCAAAAAGGGTATTTTGAACAGAATTTTCAGAAATCATCGTGACTGAAAATTTAAGGAAGTGTTCAAGTATGAAATTGCGGTTTTTTTTTCTAACTCGTTTTTAAATCCATTTTTGCTCTCAAACGCATCCAATTTACAGATCCTCTTATTTAGGAACTATATAATGTGATGCATTGATCGGTTTTTTGATAAAGACAGAATATATTTTGAAAAAGGCTACCAAAAAGGGTATTTTGAACAGAATTTCCCGAAGTCTTCGAGATTTGAAAATTTAAGTTTTCACATAGCAAATTGCGTTTTTTATGACTCGTTTTAAAATCCATTTTCGCTCTCAAATGCATCCAATTTACAGATCGTCTTATTTAGGAACTATATACTGTGACGCATTGGCCAGTTTTTTGATAAAGATAGAATATATTTTTAAAAATGCTGTCAAAGTGAGTATTTCGCACAAAATTTTCCGAAGCAATCATAATTAAAGAATTAAGGATCTATTCAAACAACAAATCGGTTATTTTATGACTCATTTTTAAATTCAATTTTTTTCTCAAATGCTTTCAACTGACAGTTTTTTGTTATTTAGGAACTGTATAATGTACTGTTTTGGTCGATTTTTTAATAAATTTAGAATCTATTTCAAAATATGTTGTCATAATGGGCATTTGAGCTGAATTTTTCTTAAGATAATTCTGATAAAACCAGTTTTTGCAGAAAAATGAAATTAAAAATTTTTTATAAACGGCCAAATGAAGTTATTAAACTGGGTTTATCTCTAATCATATATTTTTTTTTAGTTGAAATGAGCACTCTTCGAAATCTACCTCCGCCTATAGGCCCAGCCGACAGGGATTTTCAAATTGGGATATAGTGAGATCCCGGAAGAATTACAAATAAATAAGAAAGAAAGAAAGAAAATTTGTATTTTTAATTACTGTTTCAAAAACCCTTTTTATTTGGCAACGATTCGCATCAGTTTTCAAGTTTTCCATTTCTCTAAAGTTTCAAACGTAAAAAGAAAAAAAAAACTGTTGATATATTTATAGTATTTTTCAAGTTCAAATAATATATCTGGTGTGAAAATATTAATATTTACTGTTCAAAAAATTTTTTGAAGTCATTTCAAGGATTCGCCAAACATATTTTTTCTCTCGGTGCAAATTATCTCAAGACATCGTTTCCCAATTAAGAAATATCTGATTTGAATATAATTTCGCGTTAATAAATAAAAAAAATATGTATGAGGGATTGTGTGCATTTCTATTATTTATTTTATTAAGATTTTTTTTTTTTGGGGGGGGGGGTCAAGATTGAAAGTTTTATACCCAAATGTCAGAAAATAAATACAAATTGACGGTTAGCTTGAAAAATCAGACCGGAACATGATAGATGAATAGACCGGAACATGAATAGCACCAGGGCCGTGCTTAGGACTTTGGCGACCCTGGGCGAAATATATTTTGGTGGCCTTTTTTGCGAAATTTTTTAAACGGATATAAAATGTTATAAACCATACAAAATGTATCACAAGAGTGAAATTAGTATAAACTTTTTAACACAAAAAATTGAAAAAAAAAAAAAAAAAGACATCCTAAGAATTATTACCAAAAGAATCAAATTTCACTTGCACATCAGTATTTATAATAATTCCTTTAGCTTACCATTTTTTGGCTTTTCATGATAAATTACAGTTCCTTTTAATTTGTAGGTTTTAGCATCATAAATAGCACGTAATCTATACCTATATTATTAAGAGGTAAAGTTTGTTTATATGTAGGGACTAACCTCTGGAACTACCGAACCGATTTCAAAAGTAATGGTACCAAAATGATGGTGTTCTTCCCTGTTCAAACATAGGCTATATCTTATGTCGATGCCACTAACCCAGGGAGTACAGGCACAAGGATTTTTAAACAATCTTGAGAAATAACGAACCGATTAAAAAAATAATGGTTCAAGATGATGGTGACAGTCCTTGGTTCCTACATTGACTATATTTTATGTTGGCGTCATTACCCCATAGGAAGCAAAAAACTTTCTAAAGATGCAACTGTTGTATTACTGAAGGACATAAAAACATATCGTTTGGCTTGTTTGTTATTTATAAGATATAAATGATCTCAAAGAGCGTTTTCCAAAAATACGAAATTTAAAAGCGGTGAAAATGGGCGAAAAGTGTTCTAAATTGCAATTTTTAATCCATCTCGGAAGTACGGACCGATTAAAAAATAATGATGTCAAAATGATGGTGATAGTCCTTGCTCCAACATAGGCTACATCTTATGTAGGTGTCACTTCTCAAAAGGGGTTCAGGAGTAAAAAAAGTTCTAAAAAACGTGACTTTTGCGTTACTGACAGACCTAGAAACATAAATTTTGGGACGTTAATTACTTATAAAATATAAATGATTTTCAGGAACAGTTTCTAAAAAATATGAAATTTAAAAAGGGTAAAAAATGCGCGAGATGCGTTATAAAAACTTCCTAAATTGAATTTTTTAAGCAATCTCGGGAAGTAACGAACCGATTAAAAAAATAATGATGTCAAAATGATGGTGACAGTCCTTTCTTTAACAAAAGCTATATCTTATGTCGATGTCGTTACCCCAAAAGGGGTGCAGGAGCAAACAAACGCTCTAAAAATGCGATTTGTGTGTTACTGAAGGGCTTAGAAACATGAAATTTAGAATGGTAGTTACTTATAAGATAAATATGGCCCCCAAAAACATTTCCTAAAAAATTCGAAATTTAAAAGAGGGGAAAATGAGCGAAAAGCGTCCTAAAAACGTTCTAAAGGGCGATTTGTAAATAATCTCAACAAGTATCAAACCGATTCCAAAAGTGAATTTGTGGCGATGGAGCCTGTTAAAAAATAACAAACATAAGCTATATTTTATGTTCGGGATGCTATCAACAGAGGGTTTCAGTAGCAAAAAATATTCGAAATGTCTATCTTTCTAAATTGTTAAAAGGTCAAATAAATAAAATGTAATAAATTCAAAAACTATAAACCAGGGGTTATATTAGGTTTGGTTTATGTTGGGCTCAGTAGAGTGAAAAAGATTAAAGACTTCATGCCTTGAATCGTGTGTTAATTTTACCATTTTTTTAAAGGAATAGTAAAAATGTTTTATACAGAAAAAATCTCAGCAAATTTCTTTTAATTATACTAGGTGGAACCCGTCAAAACTTGGCGGCAACAATATAAAAGCAACGAAGAGAAAAAAAAGTATTTTTTCAGCTATAAAAGAATTTTTTAAAGATTAATTTTTATTAAAAATTTCAATAAATGAAAAAAAACCCTGCATTTTATATCCAGGCAAATTACACTCATAAATGTACTCATAGAATTTCTCTCATCTAACGCTTTTCCATTTACCGACAAAACACCAATATCACATGATATCGGGCGCAGAATCGGCGCACTGGTGCGACGCCGTCACAGACTTTTGAGAATGTCTGCAGACTATTTTTCACCCGTCAAAGTTTTTTTAAAAATGCTAGAAATCATTTACCATGTTCCATTGTAATATTATCCGGATAACATACGATTGACGAAGCTCCGATTCACGTTAAATTATAAATCAAGGACGATTCTGCTTTGAATCTTCCGAAAAATTTAGGCAATCATTTCTAAACTTAGAAAAAACCGTCATAAATCTGAAAATTCCGAACTAATAGTAAATTTTGACTTATATCAAAAAGGAAAAAAAAAAACAATTTTGTCAATTGTGCGAAGAAAAAGCACCAATTTCGCACATATATCTCGGGAAAAACATGATATAAACATGAAAAAAACTATAAATCAGAGACGATTCTGTTTTGAATTTTCCGAAAAATTTAGACAATCATTTCTAAACTAAGTAATCTAACTAAAGTGATCGTAAATTTTGTCAAATAGTCTCAAAGGAAAAAGAAAAAAAAAAAAAAAAAAAAAAAAAAAAAGAGGGATGGGATCGAACCCAACGCCTCTACAAAAGCTCAGAGCTATAAATCCGTGCCTTAAACCCCTGAGCTAACCAGACTTACCTCGTTACTTCTCTAACTTGAAGGGCTAATAAGCTCACCTTCGCGCATGCGCACAGACCAATTTTAGTTGCTCTTAAAGAAGTAGGCTACTGCTTTAATATAAATGATACTCTTATCATATAAATCTCCTATCTTATGAAATTTTCACTTTGTCATTTTTTCTCCACCACCATATAATGTCTAAAATTATATATATATTAAATAATCTACATAACCTTTCTCACGATTCTGTAAAAGTAGCAGAATGCTGTGGAAAGGCAGATGATCCCCCCTCCCCGCTTTTTCATAAGTTAATGGAAATTATCTTCTTTCTGTAGAAATCACTTTTGCCATTGGTTCCTATTTTAAACAAAAACTCTATCGAAATTAAAAAAAAAAAAAAAATCTTCCCTTTCCCCGCCCATCCAATCTAAATGGACCTTATGCACGTGACGTCAGACGCCAGAGCTGGCGGTATGCTAACCGGTTATTCTAGTCACTGCACCGTCAGAATTCCACTATGCGCAGGCGCAAACATCGCTAGAAGACTTCAGCCTTTCTGGATACATTTTAACGGAAAATTTACAAATTTAGAAAATTTTCTTGCAAGCAGAACAACAATTTTAATTTATATTACCATATATTAAGTATATGCTGCTACAACAAAGAATTCTTTTCCGGTATTTCTAACAAACAAGCAATAATAACTCACACTCCATAGATTGCTATGCTAAACACCGCCAGTAAATACCGCCAGCAGACGAATTTTAGCCTCGACCTCAGGTTGCGTGCATAAGGTCCATTCTCTACTTTCACAATTTACGCTAAGCACAATACCGCCAAGAAAAATCTCTTTGATGCAGACTGCTCTGACCAATGAAATTACAAGATGGCAAAACCCGGTTGGGAGAAAAAATATGCATCTCGAAGACACTCCATTGACACGATTTTCACTTAGAGATAGCCAATTAGAAAATTCTGCATGCGTGTAAAACTGACCGACAGAACAAATTGCGAATTCTGTTGAAAATTGTGTTTGGAGTATCGTCCAGACAATTCAGTTAAAATCCCATTGTCAATTAAAGCTAAAATGTTCAGCGTTAAAAACCAGCACTTGGCACATTTTCACTTTGGAGAAAATTACAACTCCTGTGATTGACTTATCAATCAGTTGATTGTATTGAATTAATTAAAGTTTTGGGATGATTCGTGCCGAACTTCGTGCAAAATTTATCCGAATGCGTATCTAACTCATTTTTTACAGGATGCTATTTGTATTGGTGATGGAGGTATTGGTTTAGGAAGGATTATTATTTTGATCTTCCAAAATTCATGAAAAAATTTTAAATAATTATGAACCAAATATATGTTTTTATTCTGAAATTCAAATATCATATCCCTCTCACCCGCAAGAAAAATGACACATCTTGCAAAAATTCATTTTGCGTTTTATTCCAGAAATATATCTGTCAAAGGTGTGTCTTGCAACACGAAGAGATTCATAAGTGTAGTTATACGGAAAATCATTTTGTTACGCTATATGTCCATTTGTGACCATCGAAGAGAAGTGAATTGTGTGGGAAGGTAAAATTATCCTATAATCCAAATGTCATTAAATGTACTAATTCTTAAAGGTTTGATGCTATTTTGCCCGTTTTTAGGTGCGTTCGTAATTATGTAAATATGTAGCACCTATTGTTGTCGCTTAGTCCGTCCGTCTGTCTGTCTGTCTGTCCGTCCGCATATAACAACGCAAAAACTACACAACCGAATCGTTTGA
The DNA here is from genome assembly GCA_964019185.1 of Maratus speculifer. NCBI lineage: Eukaryota > Metazoa > Arthropoda > Arachnida > Araneae > Salticidae > Maratus > Maratus speculifer. Next base: position 459,680,630 of record OZ025292.1, read on the forward strand.
AATTTAAAATACATAATTATAACATAATTTTGTCGAGTCATTTCAAATTTTATGAAAATCGGATGGATAGATCAATTACAGGGACAGTCAAAAGGATTCCGTTACATTACAGTCAATGGGGAAGAAAAATTCAAATGCATTTTAATCGTTTGAAATTTAAAACATATAATTATTGCGTAATTTTGTCGAGTCATTTCAAATGTTTTGAAAATCGGATGGATACATCAATCACAGGGACAATCAAAAGAATTCCGTTACATTACGGTCAATGGGAAAAAAAATTCAAATGCATTTTAATCGTTTGAAAGTTAAAACATATAATTATTACGTAATTTTATCGAGTCATTTCAAATGTTATGAAAGTCGGATGCATAGATCATTTACAGGGACAATCAAAGGTATTCCATTACATTACGGTCAATGGGAAAAAAGATTCAAATGCATTTTTATGATGTTACACTCATTCGAACATAATAGAATTGGCATGAATCTATGAAATATATACTAAAATATGCATTCTGTACAATCTGTGATGCAAAGAATTTTTATTATTAAATTACAGGGCCACACAAAAGTATTCCCCTGCATAATGCTATATGGGGAAACATTGTTTGGGGCGTGTTTTAATTATATTCAACTATTTCACATTTTATGAATAAGATATACGTTGCTGAGGTGTAATAAAAATTACTTCCTGCATATTTACAGAAACACAAAGACTCGACTACTATACTGTATCCGGAGTACGCTCTACTATATCAGCAAGATCTGATTATTTTTAAAACTTCGTTATCGTACGAACGCACCTCATTTGCTACGTTCACGTGCAATTTCCAACTTGTTACTCTTGCATGCATAACTAAATGCTATAATTTCATGTAACATTATCATGCAAATTTTCTCTTGCCTCTCCTGTGAAATTTACTTTTGTTCAAGATGTGTTATTCTTCTTGCAGATGAGCGATAAGTTTCCTGTTCTGAAAATAACAACTTCGTTTCACATATTATTGTAGCTTTAAGTAGTGACCCCAACTTATATGAGCCCATGGGGCGCAAGCCCACCCAATAATTTAATATCTCCATCCGCCCATTTTTAATTGAGCCCACCTAATATTTTTTGTATTTGTTCAAAATTTTTTGAGCACACCTAATATTTTTCAAAACTTGACGTCGCTCATATTTTATACCTATGTCCTTGCACAATACATGCACTTACATTTTGATCATCCACAGACAAAAGCTACATTTACTTCCCATCTAACTGTCCATATGCGGCTCAGTGTGTTTTGTGGGAAAAGTTATTCTTCTGATGAAAATAGTATATCAGAAAGAAAAAATATAATAGCACAAAAACAACAACGAAAAATGCAAAAGTAATATGTTTATTTATACAAATTATTGAAATTTACGCAACAGAAGATAATACAGCACAAAATGATGGCAAAAGAGGAGCAAGCAGCAAGACGTAGTGAAGCACGCAAAACGTTCGTCCAGGAGCAGCAATCCCAGATATAACTGGCAATACAAAAAGTATCATAAGACATATTAAGTAGCAAAAATCATCAGTGTTGTTTTAACGAAGAGGCATTAACGATGTTAGTCATACACCAGGAGCACTAATCTCAGATATAATGGTAATCAAAAATCAGTTACGAGGCAGATCATTCAGCACGTAGGAGGCAGTGATGTTAGTGAAGAGGCAGTGACAGGCAGTGATGTTAGTGAGGAAGCATTGACCATATTAGTCATATATAAGGAGCACAAATCTCAGATATAATGGTGACCAAAAACCCGTTACAAGGCAGATCATTTAGCACATAGGAGGCAGTGATGTAAGTGAAGAAGCAGTGACAAGCAATGATGTTAGCGAGGAAGCATTGACCATGTTAGTCATATATAAGGAGCACAAGAAAGTCTCAGATGTGATGGTAATCAAATATCAGTTACGTGACAGATCATTCAGCACACAGCAGGCAGTGATGTTAGTGAAGAAGCAGTGACAGGCAGTGATGTTAGTGAAGAAGCAATGACGATGTTAGTGGTACATAAAAAGCTCAAATCCCAGATTAGAGGCATCAAGGAACAATAAATAACCAGCAAACAGCAGACAATGATGTTAGCACGAAGCGCTAGATGTGATTAGAATCATATTCAAAAGGCACATTTCTCAGACATGTGGTAACGAGGAAGAAACAAAGTCACTTTCATAAAACTTGGCACATAATATAATAATATAACTTGACACATAATATAATAATGTAGCTTGACACATAGTATAATAATATGGCTTGACACATAATATAATAATGTAGCTTGACACATAGTATAATAATATGGCTTGACACATAATATAATAACTTGAAACAAAGAATGACGTAATTTCAGACATAATACAAAAGTCATAAAATGTTGAATTTAAAAGGCACATTGTTATTCAGATTCTTCTTTGAGTTTTTTCTGAAAAAAAGAAAGAAGAAAGGAATGTAAAATAAAGTACATACATAACAACAAATACTATAAAACTTTAACATTGTAACTTTTAAATGTAAGTCAGATAATATGAAAAGCATTTTCCAAAGAAATTAACGAATGTTCATGTTATGTTAGTGTTCTATAACAAGAATTTTAATTTCTTTTTTCAAATATGTTATATTTTCTTCAGATTTGAAATCTTAAACTTTACGGGTGTGTATTATGTGTGTCTCTTTTATTTTATAACTTTCTCAGTCCACCATCGCGCTAGTTTACTTAGGACCGAAAAAAAAGGGGAAAATATTTAGCTGAAGCAGAACCCGCTTAAGACGTACGTGTTTGCGGAAACCTTTGGGAAGTGCTTAAGTGGATTTGATATTCTTTTAATAATTCAATAGAGGATATTTAATTCGAAAAAGTGCCCGGTCAATCAAAAATATTTTTTTCGGGCTCCTATGGAATTGTAGTGATATCTAAGCAGGGAAAATTTTGGGACTTCTCTTGCAATTTTTTATAGCATGGCAAGATGGAGATTTTTTTTACGGTCTTTCAACATGAAACTCCAAAATTAGCCAACACTGGTCCAACACTTTTCTGCTGCTGATTCATACTGTTTTCATAAACAGAAATTGAAACGGAATGATGCTAAACATTTTGTATTCTGAAAATCTCTTCGCGCAATTTTCCCCTTTGGATAAGACCCCCCTTTGGATTTTTTGACTCGGCCGACTAATAAGTCTATATATATTTACGTCTGATTCAACCATTCTATAGGAAATCTTTCGTGATTAATCAGATGTCAAATTTCTAAATTTCGCACGTACAAAAATATGTTTGTGTCTACTTAATTAATAATAATAATAATAATAAAACAGTAATTTGTTTGTCATCCTTTCCAATAAGTGATCGTTAAAATATAATTTATTTATGAAATAACTCACTGCGATGATTGAAACAAAAATGGATTAGAGAAGGTAGGTTTTAAAATATTGTGAGATATAAGTTATTTGATTTACCAGGCATTGTTAAAATCTCTGCAGGTATGACATTTTACAACAATTAATCCAAAATAGTTCCTTCACCTTGAATTTCGTTAATTTTTCATGAAGGGCACTATCCGCAAGTAAAAAACAGTCACTACTCGGAAGTAATGTAGAATCTAAGGCTCAAGTCAATTATAGGAGCCTTAGTACAATCTAATAAGGGCCTATCTATAGGGCTATCTATTGGGACAACGGATCAGCATTTTTACAAAATACTTCATGCGTTTAAAGGTGTTCTCAAATCCAAAGGGGGCAACTTTATGACTTACATTTTAATTACCTTTACGTTTAAAAATGAGTCCATCATTGAGTCACAATGTTTCGTATTTGTTCTGTAGTGAGCTTGAGAATAGCCCTAAAGTATTTTCTTCTATTTACAGCGACTTTCACTCCGCTCTCTCATACATACGCATTGACGTGTGCTAAGTTAAGCGAATTTATGTTTTTCTGGTATTACATACTTCATATTTAATTTTAAGAAGACTGAAATTGCCTGTCAAGTGTAACAAATTCGGTGCGTTCGTACTGTAACAAAGTTTATAAAATATTCATACAGTACTTTGGATACAGTATAGTATTAGAAATCTTTTGTGTGTCCCTATAAATACTATAATTTCTTTCTATTACTATTTTTCTATATTATTTTTATTTACTACTAGCTGACCCGCCCGGCGTTGCCCGGGTCCGTATTAGCAATATTAAACGAACTTGAAATTTGTATGATTTTATCAATAACTGGAAGCATGCAGAAATGCATTGTCTGAAATACGTCGCAGCTGACTTTGTGAAAAATCAGTTTTAAAAACAACAACTAATATTAAACTCTAAAAATACTTAAAATGAGCAATGAGAAACACGGGAGGGAACATGTATCCAACGATTGCGTTAGTTTCGTGTTAAAGTGTTGATATTTTCTTAGCAGACGATTTTTTGTGATAAATACATTATCTGTTTTATATTTCTTCTTAATGATATTCCTCTGGACCGAGTTGGCGCATTGCCAAGATTTGCTTCCTCTGGACCGAGTTGGCGCATTGCCAAGATTTGCTTTCCCCTGTGCCTCAATTAATTAATTAATTAATTATCCTCGGAATTCCTTTTATTTATAGAGATTAATGGTCAACAGCGCCTAAATATGTTCCATATATATTAACACTGTACAAAGATTACTGAAAGAATTATCATAATAGCTAAAAATGTATGAATTGATATGTACTACTTTGAATTCTAATATTTTTATTTTGCTCATTTTCATTTTTTGAATTTGTATACTAATTTTATTAATTAAAAAGTAGCTCATTTTCTGCATTTGTAAGAAGTTATGTCAGAAAACTGTGTCGTCACTTGTCACAAATTAAATCGATGAATCCCTTTGAGGGAAGAAGTTCTACTTAAAAATATATTTACAAGTTGACATTAAAAAGAAAGAAAACAATAACCTAATAATATGTGCGAAACACATTTAAAGACGAACATTATGGCATATTTAAAATGTTATATTTAAAATGATTACGAAGAAATCTCTTTTTTAATACTTTCCAACAAAGTTCCAAAATATTTATGATTTCGGTTTACCTGTCCGTCTGTCCGCAATAGCTTCCGTAAATAACTTGGATTGCCCTGAAAATTTTTGACGTTATTGACGTTTACCGTAGCAGAACTTTATTTCAAATGAAGGTTCTAGCATGATTAGTTTATTTACAGGGACAGTCAAAGGTGTACCATTACGTTTTAGCCTAAGGAGAAAAATCGTTTCAAATGAATTTTAAAGATTTTACACCCTGTCAAATACATTACAAATTATATGCATTTACGACGTGCACTAAAATATGCTTTCTGTAAAATACGCGGTGAAAAAAAATTCTGTTATTCATTTACAAGGCCACGCAAAAGAATTACATTACATAGTGGTAAAGAGGGAAATTGTGTGCGACATATTTTAATTATATTAAATTATTTTATACATACTAAAATTGATATACGGCGTTGAGACTTAACATAAGTTATACGATATAACCATGTATAATACGAACTGCACCAGTGGCGGATCCAAGGGGGGGGGTCATGGGGGTCATGACCCCCCCCCCCTGGAGCTCTTCAAAGAAGGATGTACATTGTACAGTGTAAGTAAAAAAGTACTAAAACAGGAACGCAAAATAACATCTAATCGAAAGAATTAGCGCTTTTTTCGAAACTGATCGAGAAAATTCGCGAATTTTCCGCGACTGATCGACATAATTCACAATTTTTCCGTACCCGATCAGCGAAATTCTCGACTTTTGCGAAGCCTATCCACGAAATTCACAATTTTTCCATGCCTAATCGACGAAATTCATAATTTCTTTTGGGTGTGATCGACGAAATTTGAGATTTTTCCACGAATGGTCTGCGAAATTTGCGATTTTCTTCACTTGATTGACAAAATTCACGATTTTGTCCATGCCCAATCCACGAAATTAGCACATTTTTCCGTTCTTATTCGATGAAATACGAATTTTTCAGCGCACGAAGTATGAGATACGCGTTTCTTAACTGACTGACGAAATCTGCATTTTTTTCCCGCCGTAAATTGATGAAATCCGTGATTTTTTTCTCGCGATAAACTGACGAAACTCACGATTGTTCTGCAGCCGCTCAAATATTTTTAAAATTTTTCCGCGCATCATCGACAAAATTTGTGTTTTTTCCGCGCCCTATCAACAAAATTAGCGATTTTTTCGTTCCGAATCGACAAAATTCGCGAGTTTTTTAGTACTCGATCGCCCGAATTCGTGCTTTTTACGAAGCCGATCGACCATACTCGCGATAATTTCTTTTCCGATCGATATAATTGTCAATTTTTGTTCGCCATATCAATGCAATTCGCGATTTTTTTCATTTCCGATCGACTGTATTTGCGCTTTTCACGAAACTGATCGACCATATTTGCGACTTTTTCGTTCCGATCGACTGTATTCGCGCTTTTTACGAAAGCGATCGAACACATTCGGGATGTTTCCATGCCCAATAGACGAGATTCGCGCCTTTTTCCGTTCTTGTCCATGAAATACGCATTTTTCCGCACCGGACACCCCCCCCCCCTGAAAATTCGTGATTCTTAACTGACTGATGAAATCTGCATTTTTTCCCGCCGTAAATTGATGAAATCTGTGATTTCTTTCTCTCGATAAAGTGATAAAACTCGCTATTGTTCTGCAGCGCTAAAAAAAAATTTCGATTTTTCCGCGCATCATCGGCAAAATCTTCCTTGCCCTATCAACGAAATTAGCGATTTTTTCATTTCGAATCGAAAAAATTCGCGAGTTTTTTGTACCCAATCACGAATCGCTCTTTTTACCAAGACAATCAACTACATTCGAGATAATTTCTCTCCCGATTCACGAAATTGGCAATTTTTGCGTTCCATATCAACTCGAAATTCGCGATTTCTTTATTCCCAATCCAGGACCGTAGCTAAGGGGGCGCTATGGGCAGCTTAGTCACCCTAAAATATTTTGAGCCCCCCCCCCCCTCCTGAAAAAGAATCTACACTCTCAAAAAAACTTCCGTCTTTTCACAGAAAAAGTACTGGCAGCAGTGCTGCCAGAAATTGTCTGTATATTGACGACTATCTTTTTATTTTTTTCTCCGTCAAAAGAGGAAAAATATCCGTCTTTTGAAAAAAGTCTGGAGAAAATAAATACGCCGGCGGTGAGGGTCGAACTCACGACCCCAGCATTACAAGGACAACGCTCATCCTCAGCGCCACGATTGCTCAGGAGAAAAATGCTTAGAAGTAGAACCCTTTATTTCTTATGAGTGTGATTTGGTTTACTTCGTTAGTGAACTTTTGATTTTGAAGTTAATTTCGGGAAGATTTCATCTTTAATGAAACTGTGGCTGGGGTTTTTATACGTTTATATTAATATAGTATAAAAATGTGAATTTTAATTATGTTTGCGTAGATTTCTAGAAGAAAAATATGGATGTTCTACGACAAGATTTTTTTGAATAATATCAATTTTTTTTTTCTTTTTGCATTTTATTTTTTAATTAAAATATCTTTTAAATGTGTTCACTTAAAGTACATTTTAAATGGGAATATTTATTATATAAATAACTTAGTAAATTCAACTTTATTCAACTTATCCGACTTTGAATATAAATAACAAATTGTGAGAATTTTTGAATGAATGAAGAAAGTAATTGTTATTTATTTTTAAATACGAAAACATTTGTGTCTTTTTAAACTAAATTAGACATTTTAATCTATAGAATATTTTGCTTTTCATTTTAAAAATAAATTCAAATTTATTACAAACAGACCCAATACGCATGCGTGCAAGAAATAAACAGAATCTCTTCCTCATTTTTCGACGCTCGGAATGAATTCACGGATCAGATACGTTTTCTGGGAATACGGTAATTATTTGTGAAAAAAAAACGATAACTTAGTTTATATTGACGAATTTTTCTGACAGTGTAAGGTCACTCAATCAATTTCTGTTCCGAAAATCCTAATGAAATTATGTTCAAAAATCTAATTTAGTTATCAGAACCTTTTCACAGTTTTGCAGAGTTACTAAATTGTATCTGAAATAAGTGTTTCAACACTTCCTCATCCTATTTGTACATATGAAGCTAACATGATGTTTAATTTCGAACCAGTTATACATTCAAAATTTTCATCATCCTATACTTTTCTTAGCATGAAATGAAGTTATTGCAACAGTTTAATAAGAAACATAGTACCTACCATGTAAATATGCACTAATTTACCTTTCTGCGTCAGCGAGAGAGAAAAAAAAATATATGAGCCCCCCCCCCCCCCTACAATCTCTTGAACCCCCCTTAATGTTCACTTCTAGATACGGCCCTGTCCCAATCAAC